>CAWUFW010010212.1:0-717034 GCA_963921515.1 Calotriton arnoldi
GGATCGAAGAAGAGAGACGGAGGACGGAGTGAGCTTGACTGATGTTCCCTTATCTGACCCACAAGGAGAACTATATGTCGATGGCTCTTGTTTTAAACTACCAGATGGCACTACTATTGTTGCATATGCTATTGCTACACTGCGTACAGTGGTGGAGACTTCACGAGTCCCTTATCAGTCGGCTCAAGCTGCTGAACTTGTTGCCCTTATACAAGCTTGTGAATTGAGTGAAGGACTGGTTGTCAATATTTATACTGACAGCCAGTATGCCTTCGGGGTCGCACATAGTTTTGGCCGACTCTGGGCAGAGAAAAGGTTTCTTACCTTACATGGCACCAAAATTCAGCATGGGCACCTTATATTGAGGCTTTTGTCTGCTTTGACACTTCCTAAGAAATTGGCTATAATGAAGTGTAGTGCCCATCGGAAAGTCACTGATGGTGTGGGAAGTGGGAATGCTTTTGCGAATCAGAAAGCCAAAGAAACGGCTCAGACTAAAATGAAACGGATGTTTGTAGCAGGCCCGGCTAGGTGGGTGGGTGCCTGAAGTTACCAATGTAGAAGAGATATAGAGTGAAGCCACAATAGAACAGTTAGCAGTGTGGCAGGAAAGTTGCAGCACAATTGAATGATGAGGGATTTTGGATTGATAAGTCAGGGAAGCAGAGATGGATGTTGCCTGATGCATATGTTCTTCCTGTGTTTACGATGGCCCATGGTCCAGCCCATATTAGTGCTAAGGGTATTTGCAAGTTGTTAGACTGTGTATGGCAAAACAACAACATTTCAAAAACAGCTGCACATTTAGTGAAGTTTTGTATGGTGTGCATGATGCACAATCCTGGAAAGAGTGCACCCACACCGCCTGGTAATTTTACCACCCAATTTCCCTTTTGAGGTCCTTCAGATGGATTATATAGAATGAGAAAGGTGCAATAAGTGGAAGTATGTTTTGGTAGTTGTTTGTGCATTCAGTAACTGGGTTGAGGCCTATCCCACTGAGGACAATACAGCCATTACGACTGCATAGGTACTCCTGAAGGAGTTATTTCTCTCGTTTCGGCTCTGCCCGCATGATTTGGAGTGAAAGCGGAAGTAATTTCAATGGGAAAGTGATTCAATTGATTTGTGATGGTCTGCGCATTAAACAGAAGTTTCATGCTGCCAATCATCCACAGTCAGCAGGTTTGGTTGAGAAGTACAATGGTACTCTCAAAGCTTAAACTAGCAAAAATACAGGAGACCACAGAGTTAAAATGGCCAGATGCCTTGCCGTTAGCTCTTTTGTTCACAAGAACAACAGCACATTCCTAGGACAAGATTGTCACCGTACGAGGTCGTGTTTGGACGCCCGGCAAATGTCTGGGGCGTCCCTCGCCCTCGACGGTTCTCCTGATATTTAGTACCCATTGTTGGATTGACTATCTTTGCCAGTTAACTGAAAGTTTGCATTCTATTCATCAACAGGTCCGGGAAACCCTGCCAGCTACACCAGAGAGGCCGAACACAACAGTCAGCCTGGGGACTACATCCTCATAAGGAATTTCCAGCAGAAGAAAAAGTTTGGAGCCAGCGTTGAAAGTGACCGGAGACAAGTCCTTCTAGCCACCACGCACCTCAGTCAAAGTTGCTGGCCACAGAGACTGAATCCTTGCGACCCATTGTCGCAGGGTCCCCTCTGCCTTTGCCCTATGATCAATGGGCGAAGGATGGAGTAGGAGACTCCGAGTGTGAGACAGTGCCTCAGTTTGTCCCCTTCAGCGATGCCAGGCTGACCTGCCCTCGAACAGATGAGGAAAATGATGAAGTGCTGAGATGCGGCAGTTCCTCTGGAAATACGGGCTATCCAGGAGCCGCTTTTATAGATCCTTCTGTGTCTGGAGTCGCTAGGTATAATTGGCTCCCTCGACTGGAGAGAAAGTGCACTAAAAGAGAAGTCAGATTAGCTGGGGATGGACTGTGTAAATTAGGGTGTACTTTGCTATAGTACGAACGGAGTTAGCTTAGAGTGATGAGAAATTTCTGCACTATTTGAACATTGGACAGGTTAGATCAAAGGTGTCCCCTGAGAGAGATATTATCCTGGTCGACATGGGAACACGAGCTTAGGACATAGCAAGCTCCACCGCCGGTGCTCAAGAGTGCCAACTTTTTGATGAACAATAGGAGCCTGTACCAGTGAGGCTCTGACGGACACTGGGAACTTGTATATTTCTCTCGTTTGCATTTATCCCCATTTCATCATTCGTTATGCATCCCTTTGGCAGAATGGTTGCTGAGGAAGAGCAGCCAGTGTTTCCCCCTGTTTTTACACGTCTTTTGGTCTAAAAAGAAAAAGTTCATATGTGTTGTTCTTGTGATTCTGTTGCTGTTGACTTTGGGTGGGGTGTCATGGGTTTTGGAGCATAATAAGGATGTGACATCATGTACTGAGGTTAAAGTTATCCCTCAAGTTCGACAGGAAAGAATGTCACCGAATAATATCTTTTTAGACACACATAAAAGATTTTTGCAGAAGGTACAGCTTGCTATCCAACTGAATCTGTCACAAGTTTATGGACTGCTTACCCATTGTCACTTGTCAATTATATGTATACCCGCCCATCCCAGTTCGTAGAGGTGAGGGGTGAGTTTGGTATGGGGTATCCTGGCCCTTGTCTATATTACAGGAAGTAACGAGGAAGGGGATATCCAGGATGTGACAATAATACGTATTGTGATAATCTGTATATGAAAGAACAGAATGCTACCTTAGTGGGCTGGCATTACCAAGATTTAACAGTCACCTGAAAGCTGGTTATTATCCTGCCTGTTGCTGGATAATAAATAGTACTGATACATTCCAGTACATCAATTGTTCTGGGATAGTGTTGTTCAAAAATACAATGTCTTTAGCAAAGATAAGGATCCGAGTACCTTTGGAATGAACACCTGATATGCTTCAGTAGATTATGAAGGACCACTTTATGCACATCCAGGATTTTATTTCCTGTCTAATGGTACTCAAATGTTTATAATGGCACAGACGATGTTGCTCTAGGAATGGTGCTTCCCCTAGGCGTGCCTTGTAAGTACTGTAAGCCAAGCATAAAATGGGTAAAGAGAACGTTGACTGCAGAGTTCTGTGATGGAATGACAGATTTGAAGTCAACAATTACAGTAATGGGATCACTTTTGGATACATTTTCTCCTGCATAATTACGTTTGGTGGCACTGCTATGGCTAGGGGTGAGAAAGCTAGAGAGTATTTTGGATGTAAGCTACAGATATTGTCTAATTTCACTGTAGCAGCTTTGCATGACATCACCACTCAATTGGAAAGTATGAGGATTTATTCTGAGCAGACTAGATATGCAGTTGACTTCAACTTGGCAAAGAGTGGTGGTGTGTGCGCTGTAGTCGGGGACTAATGTGTAGTCGGGATTAAGAATATTTATTTATTTTATTTATTAAGTTTTATATAGCGTGAACATGACCCACGAGGGTATCAGAGCGCTTTACAATACACTGTTTTTAAAACGTTAGGTGATTGGGGTAATATACATACATTCAAAGTTCGACATTCAATAAAAAAGAGGTAGACAATGGTATATGGTTAGCATAGGTGGCTAATAGTCATCAAAGAATTAAAGTCTTAGGATGCGAATTTGTTCATTAGAAGCATTTTTACTTCTTTTTTGAAGGAGATACAGGAAGAGATTCTGCATACATCTGGAAGTTAGGAGTTTCAAATCTTCGGTGCGATCCCTGAGAATGCTCTGCAACCAGTTCTGTTTTTGTGGAAGGATTGTGGTTTCAGTAATAATGAACTCGCACTTCGTGATTGTCTGCATCCTCCTGACCGCTCTAGTTTTTGTGCTAAGTAACTGGGGGTATTGCTATGCAGGGCTTTATGGATCATGCAGGCGATCTTTAGTTGTATTCTTGCCTCGTAGGGTAGCCAGTTCAGAGCTTTCAAGGTCAGAGAAATGTGGTTATTTCTTTTAGTTCCTGAGACCAGTCTGGCCGCAGCGTTAAGAGATGCCCTCAGCGGGGCCAGCTTGTATTTCGGAACACCGCATAGAGTGGTGCTTCCATAGTCCAATCTTGGTAACACTAGGGCTTGTACCGCCATTTTTAAGTCGTTCTGTGGGAGGAAGGGTTTAAGTTTCCTAAGGATACTCATCTGAGGATTAGCTCCCTTGGTGGCATTATTGATTTGCGCCTGCATATTTAAGTGTTTGTCTAGGGTGACTCCCAATGATTTGCGGAGTCAATGATGTGGGAGCGCAGTCAAAGGAAGTTATATGCTTCAGCCATAAGTCTATCTTGGGTGTGTGATTGGGGGAGATGAGAAGGAATTCTGTTTTTGGTGATAAGCATGAGGTAGTTGCCAGTGAGCCAACTTTGAGTATTATGTAGAATAGCGTTGAGGAGATGAAGTCATCTGGAGAGGAGATTTTCATATACAGTTGTGTGTTATACCCATATAGGTGATATACAATGTTCGCAGAGCTCAGCGCGTTTGCCAGGGGTTCCATGAGTAGATTAAAAAGAATGGGTGATAGTGCTGAGCCCTGTGGAACCCCTAGGGTGACCATGGAGGGTTGAGAAAGTGATTGCTTCATCTTGATTCTTTGGGTTCTGTTATTTAGGAAGGAGGTGAACCATTGTAACACTGGGCCCGTTAGGCCCATCCTTCGTTCCAGTAGGGACAATAGGCTGTCATGCTTAACCGTGTCGAAAGCGGAGGATAAATCAAGAAGTATCAAAAGTCATGGGGGCATATTAGCAAGACTGGCGATAAAATTATCGCCGTTTTAGCGGCAGGAAACTGCCGCTAAAACGGCGATAATGGGCTTGCTAATAGCGTTATAGAATTCCAATAGAAGCCCAGGTTAGATGTGCAGGACGTCTAACCTGGGCTTCTATTGAATTCTATAACGCATATTAGCAAGCCCATTATCGCCGTTTAGCGGCAGTTTCCTGCCGCTAAAGCGGCGATAATTTTAACGTGGGTCTTGCTAATATGCCTCATGATTCGTTATGGTCTAACATTTTTAGTATGCCATCCATTATGTGGGTGAGTGCAGATTCCGTGCTGTGAGCTTGACGGAAGCCAGATTGGTGTTTGTTTAGGAGGTTGTAATTCTCGATGTGGTTGCATAATTGAATTTGGACACATTTTTCCAGCAGTTTTGCCAAAGTGGGGATGTTGGATATAGGGCGGTAGTTGTTGAGATCTGAGGAGAGGGAGTTGGCTTTCTTTAGAATAGGTGTGACCTGCCCTACTTTAAGACAGTCAGGTATGGAGCCTTGCCTCAGCGGGAGTTTACAATCTTTGACCATAAGGGTAGAGTAGAGGTTTTTATCATTTTGAATAGAGACGGAGGTAAGGGATCAGAGAAGTGATTGGAGGGGTTAATCGCTAGAAGAGTGTTACAGATTTCGTATTTAGGGATGGGCGAAAAGGTGTGCCAAGAGGCATTGTTTTTTGGAATTTCAATCGGAATACTAAAATGGTCCTTGATCTGTGAGTAAAATGAAGACTCATGAGCAATGGTTTGTGGGAGGGCATTCTTAGATTGAATGTCGTACTCAATGTTTTTTGTCTTTTCTAGGAAGAAATTGGCAAGCTCATTGCAATTAGGGGTAGCCGAATCGCTTAGTTCCATAGCGTTAGGAGTGTTGCACGATTGTTGTTTGACGATTTCGAATAGTTTTTGGGACGGTTAATGGCTTGGTTCAGCTGGTTTTTGAAGAAATCTGCCTTAGCCTTTAGGATTTTCCTGTTGTATGTATTCCTCAGCGCTCTAAGGTGATATAGGTGATCGATGGAGGGTGCTGATTTCCATGATTGCTCAACTGATCTTAGCTTGCGCCGATCAGAGTTCAGGTTCTCATTGAACCATGGTTTGGAGATTTTGGAGGAAACGTTTTTTTCTTGGAGGGACGCTGTAGAGTCAAGAATTTCAAGCATAGTGGAATTGTAAAGTCTGTGAGTTCATGGACGTCAACCATGCCTGTCGTGGGGATCAGGGCAGAGTTGCATCGGTTTACCAGGGCGATGGGGTTAATATTTTGGATATTCCTTTTCCATTGTTTTGTTTTTGTAGGTTGGCATCTTTTTTGGAGTTACCTCAATATTGATGGAGAAGAAGATGCTGTAATAGTCAGTCCAGTCACATGGGCTAATGGATTCTAATGCTACAATGTTCGTTTTCGCTATGATGAGGTCTAATGTCTCTCCCTTGTTGTGGGTTGGACTGTCACAGAATTAGTACAGATCCTGATCTAACAAAAAGGATTTAAGACAGCTTACATCATGATCGCCTGTGTTGTTCCAATGGAGATTGAAGTCTCCCAGAAAAATCTGCGGCACTTGTGAGTTGTCGTTGGATGAAATGATTTCCATTAACTCATCGATGAACGTCAGATTATCACCCGGGGGTGGTATATTATGTGAAGTTTGCTGGTGAGGCACTTGTCCTCTGAGATGTTGATGCAGAGATATTCACAGGAGGATAATGAGATGGAGTCTGCTTGATTGACTGAGATTGTGTTTCAATAGATGCAGGCTAACCCACCACCAGGTTTCACGGTTCTGTCTAGGCGGATTATATCATGACTAGGAGGGACCAGTAGGTCTAGGATGGGAGAGGAGGAACTGTTAAGCCATGTTTCGGTAGGGACGATAATGTCCAGATCATTCGAGAGGATGAGATCGTAGATGTCGGGAGCATGTTTGCTAGCAGATCTGCAATTGATGAGTGCATACTTCATCTTGCTAGTCGAATGGGTGAGAGCAGTCTGCACAATGTTGATATTTGTAAGGTTTCTCTATTAATGGATCTGTAGTTGTGAGTGGGTTCTCTGTAGGGGTTGGTTTGAATGGTTTGGATAATGCCACGTAGAGACTTACTGTTGTCTGTAGGACTGGCATAGGACATGAGGAGGTCATATATGTCATTGTCAGATAGTCCAGCAGTTGCCCTCCGAGGACGAGATGGGTCATTGGGGGAAAGTAACTTACTCTGTCTGGTGTACTCAGGGTGTGAATTCTTGGTGATGTATCTGCTAGTTTGGTAACTAATTCGGTTCACGGTGGCACTAGTGGCTCTGTGTGAGTTTAGGAGTTCTTTGGTGATGGTTGATAGATTTTGCATTTTGACCTTGAAATGGGATAGGCCGATGGCTAACTCGTTGAATCGTGCGATCCAATCAGAGTTAGGATAGTAAGTTATGTGTATAGGCGTGTGTTCTATTATGGGGGAGGTCCTCTAGTAAGGTCTGGTTGCATGGGGATCTCGTTATCTGGTTGTATGTGGATATCGTTATTAGGGTCCGATGGGGTCAGTTGATCATGGAGGTTTGTTGGTGGGTCCGAATGAGTGTGGGGGATGGCCTTGAGAGGTGATAGCATGATAGGGGCTGATGCATGTGAGCGGTGTATGGTCGATGAGTGGTGAGTTTGGATGAGCGGAGAAAGTATCGAGGGTGTTAGGTGTCTATCAAATATCAGGGTAGATGGCAAGTCATGGGGAGCTTTGCATGACAGCTCAACTATAGGTGGGGCGAGTGGGATGTCGGGGGTGGAATCCGGGTTGATGGCTTCTCCATTGGTCAGCAAGGATATCAGGGGTGTGTCTGCAATGGGATGGCCGGTAGCTAAGTGTATCCCTGTCCATACTGGGCCAGGGGACCCTGGTGTGGCTGAGACCGTTGTGAGTAGGAGTGTCTTCCGGGTAATCGGGATGAGTAGTGGCGGGGAGTGTGTTTTTCTTGCTGTTCACTGCTTTCTTGAGAATAGGAAAAATCTTGTCTATGATAGCGAGATTGATATTAGAAGCTTGTATAAGGATATTACCATTGTTGTATATGGATATGGTAGCAATCGCAGAGCAGAAGTCCGAGGCAGTTACCGACAATTTGAGGGCCTGAGGGTTTTTTTTTACATTGGAGATTCAAGCATGGAGTAGAAGATGTTTCTCCACTGTGCACGTTTTTTGGTGTGGAAGATGAGGTCATTCGATAGTATGCCTTTGTTGATGCAGAAATAGGGATCTGAAATAAGAGTCTCAGGGTGAGTTTTCATTAGCCTATGCTTGAACTTCTTGGCTACGTTTTTGGAAAGATTGGGAGGATAGGTAATGGTGAAGGCATGGAAACCTGAGGGTTCTAGGTTCTTCTCCATATTTTTTTTCTTCTTCTTTTTTTCTTCTTTCTAACTTTCTTCTTTTCTTTTCTTTTCACTTTCTCTTTCTTTCTTCACTTCTTTCTTTGCTTATTTCTCCGCGATTCCCTCTCTGCTTCCTTCCTTCACCAATTCGCTGGTAACTTTATTCAATATCTGTCAGGTGTAAGTACTCGTGGAAGATAGTACCAGTCGAAGATGGCCACCAAATTTTCAATCTTGTTGGACCTTGTTGGTCCTAATTTGGGGACCTTCTTCATTAATTCCTTATACCTTAGGGACACTCTTTTTACTTCATTTCTGCCATATTTAGCGTTGTCCTACACTGATTCTTTGGTATCCTCTCTTGTCTGGAGAGGGCATTGTTGAGGGTTGAAGCCTTTCCAAGATGGCTGCCGTTTTTAGCTTGCTTAGTAAGTCCTATTTTGCTGGCCATTAGTGTGGGAGGTGGGTGCATTCTTCCGATGGAGAGCTGATGGAGATCGAGGGAATATCTCCCCAAAATGGAGGCTTGAGGCTCCAGACCCCGACAACTGTGGCAAGGGTTCCTTCCAAACCTCAGTGATTCCACTTAATGGTTTTCAACTCCCCCGGGGGTACCACCACTTAAGACTGATGTCTTCTGTTGTTGCCCGGCCAGGTTCGGAGGGGGGAGGGGCAATCTATGCGTTTAAATCCGCATTTAGGGAATCAATCAATCAATCAATCAGGCATTTGTTGAGCGCGACTACTCACCCATAAGGGTCTCAAGGTGCTGGAGGGGGAAGGTTCCAGTCCATCAAGGAGGGGGTCTGTCGAAGAGCCAGGTTTTGGGATTTCTTGCGAAGATGGGGAGCGATGTTGTCTGTCTGAGGTGGAGCGAAAGGGCGTTCCAGGTTCTGGCCGCGAGGAAGGAGAAGGAGCGGCCTCCCGATCTGGTCTTTCTGGTGCGGGGGTCCATGGCGTAGGAGAGCTGGGCTGATCGTAGGGTCCTTTGGGGTGCGTGGAATTTGAGTCAGCTGTTCAGGTATGCTGGTCCGGTGTCGTGGAGGGCCTTGTGTGCGTGGGTGAGCATCTTGAAGGTAACTCCAGCCTCGATGGGGAGCTAGCGGAGTGTGCGTAGGTGCTGGGAGATGTGGCAGTGTCTTGGCAGGTTGAGGACCAGTGCGCTGAGCGTGGTTGGCCCCTACGCTACGGTCCCCGAGGCCTCTTCACTGCACCCCCACCCCACTGCGAGTCAAGCGGCCTCACCTCCATTCTTTGCGGTGACTCGTCCAAACCTCAGGCCCGCCAAGTTGCTGCAGAGAGACACGAGCCCGGACCGAGGGCCGCGGGCACACCCCTCCTCCGCAAAAGTTTGTGTGGACCAGGCGGCGCCTCACGTCAGGTCCAGCAGCACTTCTGCCACGCCACAGCGTCTGCTCACTGCAGTCCCCGCAGTTTTCCTGTCTCCTCGTCGTTCTGCAGGCTACCAGACCCTCACCAGCAGCAGGTCAGAACTTGCCGCATGGCGCGGACTCAGCTCTAGCGCCGACGGTGGAAAGGCTGCGCCGCCGTTTCAGCAGTTTCGGTGGATTTAGGCAGGGCGCTGCGCCTCTGGTTAACATTGGTGTGCACGCCACCCAGGAGAGTGCTTAGGTGAAAATATGTGGCTGATGAGGCAGGATTATGAAGAGGATATTTATCGGGGCCTCCGGAGCCCGTCTACAGCGCATCTTCCGTCTTGTGTCTGTATGTGCATGGCCAGACTTCCAGACTCTCGGATCACCCCCGATGGCAGTGGAATCGTCTGCACCCATGGAATTGCTATTCCTGTAGCCTTCATTGATAAGTTCTTTTAATGTCTCGTTCCAGTTTCACTTTAGCTAGTTTCGCTAGTTTAGAGGGTGGATGGCCAGGGCATATTGGGGATTTTCAAAGATATTGATCCCTACCCTCGGAGAGCACAGGAAGCACCCTCTCTTCCGTCGGCCATCTTGATATGGAACAAAATATCACTAAACATATATTAGATATCTTGGAGAATGTCAAAGGAATGGAAAGTGGAAATTGGAGTTGGTTGTTGTTTGGCAATTGGGGTTGGATTTTTGAGAAAATAATTTATTTAGTTGTAGTGCTGATACTTTGTTGTATCCTCATTCAATGTCTCCCATCCTGTTGTTCCTATTTCACCACTCTATTCCTTCCAAAGAAGACATCCATCCATGATACTTATGCTGCAATTATGGTCCAAAAGGACATAGATGCCCTTATGCAAATTGATGAGGGCATTTTGAGACTTCTTCCCTCCTTACTGTTTCTGTCTCTGATCCTGAGGATATGGACTGTTCATAGTCAACTTTACTTATGATTCTTGTTCTATTGTTTTGCATCTTTTATAAAATGTTTAGCTCATGCTAAAAGGAGGGTCTGTTAGAATAAAAAGAATCCTACTTATGGATTATTATATGTATGTTAGCATTCGCTGCGCCATTTTATATGTAGCCGCTATTTTGGGTTACAATCGAAACTTATACTCTGCTATTTCCGAGAAAAGGCCTCAGTTAGGTTCTGTTTTTCCAAGGTTAGGTTTTGCTTCGCTAATGAATACACTGATCTTATTAACTCATACCTTTCCCCTAGATAGAAACCCTCTCCCACTTGTCTAGTGGCGGGCACGGGCAGAATGACATTGACTGCTAGATAGTGTGTGCCCGGCTGTAGAATCGAAACTTATTTTTGTATTTCACAGTTCCGCTGTATCTGCTTGGAAAATTCCGTTTTGGGCGTGCCTTCTTTCGTTCTGAAATGTACATAAAGTATCTTTATGCTTGCTGATGCCAGTCCCTCTGCAGCACTCCTTAAAAACTGGGCAGACCGGGCTACTCTCTGAGTGTACTCTGAATAAACAGATATTGGTTTGTATTCTCTACTGTCTGACCGCCTCTTCATTTGGTATGGAAGGCTGAGCGGTGGTCTTGTGTGACCCGGGTGACCCGAATCGTGTCACTTCCTTCACATGTGCCCATTGATGAATAGTGTTAACATTAAGTCTTGGCTCACATGACTTTTTGCTCAAGATAGCCATGCCCCCATGCAAATGAGGGAAATGCCATGGCAATAGAGCTGGCACGATCTGTGCACCAGTGATATCTTTGGCACTGAGCGGGCCACACAAGTGTTAGTGCCCCTGTAGTTGATACAAATGAGTCCCAGGGAAGCATTGAGCTGATGCACATGCCCATAGCCCACCCAAGCAACTCATTTGGTGACAGACCAGGTAGTGCAAATCAGCTCCAGATGTGCTTCTTTCACAATAAGCATTTGTCAGGTAAAGTTGTGGTGGGACCATTACAGAACATTTGTTTACATAAAGGGTTTATTTACAAGCCCCTTGGGCTTCCGGAATGTCACTTTTCCATTATCAAAACTGATGCACCGGCGGTGCAAAGGCCTTGTGAAAAGCTCCATAGTGATGGGTCGATGAACCGCCTTGGCATACCTCTGCCAGGTAGTCATGCATTAAAGAGGCCTGCCATGACTTACACAGCTTAGCTAACCTGTGAATGTGGCAAAACACATATCACTGGTATAGAACATCATTTTCTATGTAAAAGGTATGGCTCCTTGATGTCCACTATGTCTACGATGGACTTTGCACTGGCTTGCCCAATTCCATTCCTCAGAATGCATAGCAAATCCTGCATGCTGGCTTAGCATGGCCTCATGGTGATGTTTTTGAGGCCAGAGCCACTGGAGCTATCCTTACATATGAGACTCCCATTGAACATGCCTCTTGTATGAGAGGCCCAATGTATTTCAGAGGGGAGCCCATTCACATAGTACTGTATCCAAGGGTATGCAAACCTGAATCTGACACATCTCAACATATCCCATACATGTTATTGTTAAATTTTCCAATAAAAGATTTAGGGATGCATTGAACATGTCTGAATATTATCTGGTATTCTGCAGCACTGACAGGTACAGAACTCACCTAACTAAAGGAACAAGTACGCATAATGTGTGATGTATGTAGCATACTAATTTCCTGGTGTCATAATTAAGAGCAAATACAAGGAGAAGATGGACGGAGCACTGAAACATTTCAGACCCCCAGTCACAGATCTGGGTTGAATCCATAATCATTCTTTAGCTCACTTTGCCACCCCAGTTCAGACCCAGCCATATGCAATTCAGTCTTGACCCTGTGCCTCGTGGGTCCCTTACTCACTTTGCCACTGGATTCAAGCTAGCCTGGCTGATGAGGGGTGTTAGCCCGAAACCGGTCCCAGGATGCTTGTTTCCAGTCCAGGGATGACCTGGCTTGGCAGTTCGGGCTGGACTGTTACCATGAGGCACAGGGTCAAGACTGATTTGCATATAGCTGGGTCTGAACTGGGGTGGCAAAGTGAGCTAAAGAACGATGATGGATCCAACCCAGATCTGTGACTGGGGGTGAGTGTCTGAAAAGTTTCAGCGCTCCATACATCATTTCCTTGTGTTTGCTTTGTTGCCCTAAGCAGGCAGGGTATGCCCAAACTTGGGTCCCTTGCTCACTTTGCCACTGGATTCAAACTAGCCTCGCTGATATGGGGTGTTACCCCAAAACCCGTCCCAGAATGCTTGTTTCCGGTCCAGGGAAGACCTGGCTTGGCAGTTTGGCCTGGACTGTTCCCATGAGGCACAGGGTCAAGACTGATTTACATATACCTGGGTCTGGACTGGGGTGGTGAAGTGAGCTAAAGAAGGATGATGGATTCAACCCAGATCTGTGACTGGGGGTGAGTATCTGAAAAGTTTCAGCGCTCTTTCCATCATCTCCATGTGTTTGCGTCATAATTAAGAGGACATGGGTATTGCTATACCTTGCTGAGTATGGTATGTGAGTTATGTAGGTGCAGAGACTCATCAAAGTCAGCTACCATAGTGAAATATAGTAGTGATGAGGTTGAAGACCTTGTTCCACAAATTGGCTAACAGGTGCATGTTTTGGCTCATCATAATGTGTGTACACTTCAGGCTGCCTTACCAATGTGTATCATTCAGGCTTGTCAACTGTGCCATTAGATTACTTACAACCTGAAGGGTTACATAGCCAATAGCTATGCACATGCACTGTGCTTCTGTTGCATATAATATAGCTGATCTAAGTTAATTGATGTGTTTTACATGTTATGTCTTGTAGGCGGACCACCAGCATACACGGTTAGTAAGGTGGATGGTATCAAGGACCCCAACTTCACCTGTGGGTGCCTTCATCAATGCTAATTGTGCAGTGCAAGGATTGAGTCTGATGTCAGATGCTGTGTGAATTGCCAGACTCAATGTGCATATCTCTCACAAATATACATTTGTATAATGATCAATAGGTCAGGAAAAGTGGAAGTTAATTGTTGCATGTGTATCAGCCTCTGACTAATGTCAAGGAAAATACGTTGCCGATCTGGGATGGACCACATGATAGAGGCTTGATAGGGGAGCCATTATCACACTGGCAGAATATGTGAAAATATGTGGCAGTGGTACGCCATCTTGTATATTTCGTCCCCTTTGACACAGTTTTCTGCATCAAAGGAGCGTGCAATGTGTGTTGATGTAGGCGTTCCCACACAACACCCATTGCTGTTTGGCGCTGCCCCAGATTTACAAGTAATCATAAATCTGAGGCTGCGCCCAAAACTAACACCTTTCCAAAGGAGGCTTTAGAGTGTGCCAACGAGGAATAATACTTTTTTTCTCCTCATTTTTGCTCTTTCTATGTGTTCTGTATTCTGCAGCACACATAGAAGGAGCAAATACCATTATTGATTGTTTATGTGCAGGTAGAGATGCACCGTATTTATAGGAATACATGCCACCCCTATGCTCACCCTTGCACTGGTGCTAAAAGAACAGCCATACGCCAACGCAGGCACCCTTTCACCATGGTGTAAGGGTGCCTGTGTTGAGTGCATAGCTGTTCTATTTTCCCTAACGCAGGGGTGAGCACAGGGGTGGCATGTTCCTGTAAATACGGGACATCCATGCATTTCTGAAATGACGCAGCTCGGCGCAGCAGATTTGTTTGCATCGACACGCTGCGCCATTTCAGTGTAAATGTGCCTCATGGTCCTCTGGTGTAAATCACTTGCATTCACTTCCACTCCGAGTCAGATTTCGTAGATGTGAGGAGTTCAGGTGGTCTCTGCCATGGCAGCTGAAACCTTGTACTCTGACCATGCATTCCAGGACAGCTGTGTGCAGTGTAGTTTAATGTAGGCTACTATGGACAAGGCTCTTGAAATATCCTTATGTGTAGATACTTCCCATGTCTCACATATCCTCCACCCCCCAGGTGGATTGTTTCTCCTCTGAGAAACCCATTCCAGTCTAGGTTAATGTGCATAGGCCCAAGTGAGACAGAGGGGCATATTTCCTAAACATATGGTGCAGCGCAGTGCCGCAAACCACCTTGCTGCGCCAATCTGTGTCATTAGGAAAGTTCAGGGATGTGCTGTGGCTACAACAATACAATGCATCCCAGTGCTTTCCTCTGTGCTGGTGCACAATCGGCTGGCTAGGGCTAATGCAGGTACCCTTGCAGCATTGTGCATAGGCGCCTGCTTTGGCAGCCATCTGCAGTTGGTGCACCTGCACTGGCAGAAAGGACAGGAATGCGCTGTATCTTGTAGATATGGCTCATTCCTGCCCTTTTCTTTCGACATAGAGAAGCACAGCTTAGAAGGCGTGCTATGCTGCCCTTATGGCAAAATATTGTCAAAATGCCCATGAGCCTTCCATTTATGTTACGTTTAACCATAGATGAGCCAGCATACTACCCTTTGGCCTGTGGACAATGCCGCAGAGCGCTGGGACATATTTGCCTGCACTGCACAACATGACCTAGTTACCCACATTGCCCCTTGTTGCAACTTACCCTGCTGCTGTTGTAGTTCATCATAGCCAGAACTCTTCTGTCTCACAACTCCTACCACTGACTCCTAGGCGATTACAGCAGATACCTTCTCCTCCAAAGGATCCAGCTCCTCCTGGTGCACTGGACTACTACCGATGGTCTACAATGCTGCTTTGAGATTGGTTGCCATTTTCTCTTTTCTCCTGTGCTTGCAAGCATGCCAGCGCTTTTACAGTCACTCACTGTCCTCTTGACTTTAGCAACGCTGTTCACCTTGTTCACAATGGTCTGCCCTATGGCCTTTTTCCTCCCCAGTGACATTTTGGAGCTAACGAAGAGCTGGTGTTGGTGCTCTGTCACCTCCGTGATCAAGATCTCATTCTCCACCTCAATGAACTTGCACTTCCTCTTCCCCTGGGACTCTGGCTGTCATCCTGGCTGGTACTGGGGTTGCTGGGGTTGATGTCCTGGGCTGTGCTCACTCCTGGCTGCCCCATTGCTACTTTCAGGTAAGTTTGCAATTCTCTTTTGCACGTAGCAGCGTTTTTTGTATTTTTCTTCTCCAGCTGGAAGCACAAAAGTGACACTAGGTTGGCTAGCATCTATTTTGTAGAGGCTAATTGGCCGAATGTCACTTTTGCAGCATTAGCGTCAAATTTTCAAACGACACGGTTGCACACAACAGCGGTAGTTTTTAGGACGCTGAATTCTTCCTAATGCCATGGAGTGCCATATTGTAAAGACAACACTAACATGGCATTGGAATCGGTCGTACCAAGGCGGTAATTATTTTGGCGCACCCCTGCGACAAAACAGCGATGCGCCAGTTCTTGTGACTATACCCCCTGGTTCCTTGATGTGACCTGTGCACCATCGTGGTCAGCCTTAGCTTTTGAGTTTGACCCAGTAAAGCATGACCAGGTGACTGTGGTTGGCGCATAATGTCTTTTAGCGCTATCTCAAACTTCAAACACTCATAATTCTGGTTCTATTTGTTGGATTTGTGTCCTTTTGGTGTCATTTTATTTATTAAAAGAGACTATTTTGTAAAAAGGTATTGTGATTTCATTTTGTTAATGTTTGAGTACTGCATGAATATTGTATACATTGTCTCTAAGTTAATCCTGACTGCTTTGTGCCAAGCACCAGCACAGGTTTATTTAGTGACTTTTGTGGTTTACCCTGACAAAGATTGTAATTATTTGAGTTGGGTTCCCAGCCCCCGCCCCTGATATGAATGCTCCAACTTCTTACAGGCCCTAATGTGAGCAAGTAAAGGGCCCCCTTTGCCCCTAGGTAGATAGTAAAAGATAGCCATGACTGGGTGCAATGAGCACATTGTAGACCTAGGCACCAGTGCCACTGCACCTACAGCACTAAAAATGGTTAAGCAACTTCTTATGGGTCTCTGACTCCCTCATTCTATTTCTCTTTCCTTTCTCTTTTCTCTAACCTCCATCCTCTGTAATCTCATTTACTTTCTCTCTTTCATTTTCTCTCATATATATCATTTTCTACTCTGTCTCTCTATTTGCCAATTTTCCCACTTGTCGTTGTCTCCTTTTATCCTTTAGCGCTTTTTTCATCCCTTCACCCTTAGTGGCCCCCCTCCTTTTTCGTCCCCTCTATTTCTCACTCCCCTCCTTCCACTTCACCCGGCCCTCTCTTTTCTATGTAACATAACATAGCATAACATAGCATAACATTACATAACATAAGTTAACATAACATAACATGTGTCCTACCATTCGCGCACACCAATTTTCTCTTCCTCTCGAACCGCTCCATGCACTTCCTCTTTCACATCTACTTCTTGTCATTTCTTCTGTATCTCCCTCTCTTTCCCATCTCATTACTCCTATACCCACCCACATCCTAATATTCGCACCTTTCATTCTCCTCTTTACCATTTATCTTGCTCTTATATCATTTTCTCTTTCTTGTCCTTATCAACATCCTGTTTCTTTCACTTTTTCCTTTCCTCACTACCTTTCAGAACATCTTTTTCCTCCCTTACTTTCTTCTTGTGCTCTACTCCTTTTTTCTTCTTTTGCCATCCCCTCTTCTCTCTCCTCAAGAACTTGCCCTCATTCTCCTCTGTCTTTCTGTCTCAGTAATGCATGTTAACTATGCAGTGGAGTACATTAGTTATTGATTGTCTTGTTTTCTGTTTATTTTTGTATTTCATTTATTTTTGTACTTATTGTATATCTCCTACAGCCCAGAGGAAGCTGGAATTCATCTCTCCAAAACACGTTTTGGCTGTTGCAGAAGCATTTGCGAGGATTGGCGGTGTGTAAGCAATAGGAATGTTAATAGTACTAATAACAGCAATAGGATCCTGTTATCAATCATAAAATCATCAGGAGATAAAAAAATTGAGAAAGTAAATGTGATTATTCATATTGACACTTTATAATATTGACAGTAATCTCTAAGCATGATTTTTATGGAACAATTTCAAATGATTTTTATTTTATTTTACTAGTAATACTTGTGGTTGTTTATAGGAAATAATATAAATAAAATGTGTTTATTTGTAAGAACTATCAGTCTCTTACGAAAAAGCACTCTCCTTAATAAAGTACTCAGGGCCATGAACTGAAAGATCCACTTACCTACCGACAGGGACCCAAACCATCCTCTCTTACTCTATGTCCAGGAGCTCCCTTGTGTGGTCATCCCAAATGTGGGTCTCAATCATCCATACAATTATTGTCGCAAATCTGCAGACGCCCATGCCCCCCTCCCTTTGTCAGCTGTTACCTGAATCACCTTAGGATAGTAATTGTGTACTGCCCTCCCCTCCAAAATCACCACTAAGTAGTACCCATAGAATAGATGCCACATTATGTTGTGGTCCACTAAATCCAAACGTCTCACTTATCCTCATCAGAGCAGGGATGACATTTAACTCTAACAGTGCCTGTAAGTAGCTGTTGCTATAGGAGTTTTCCAGAACTAACAGGCCACCATCAAGCCCAGTCCTGAAAGACACTCCAGGAAATAAGGTTCTTGTTTTGAGTTGAGCAGGTGACCAGCAAACGTGTTTTGCGACATCAAAGAAGACAGAATCAATGGCAAATACAAAACAGAGGCCAGCATAAAACAATACGGTCCACAATTTATTAAATCAAGCATCCTATATTTGTATACATACACATATGAGTCGGTAGATGTAGACTCATAGTAAAAGTACACATTAATTAGCCTTATGCTACCAATAAGTTGCATTTATTTTTAGAACCACGATATCCATGGGCAGTGCCTGTGGAATGCTGTAGGCAACACTGCCTTTTCTTCTCTCCTTTACACTGATTGAGCATGATTAGATCACATCTGTCTGGTCAAGTTTGAAAATTACTGATGGTGAAATAGATAATAGCACCATAGATCTCGCAAGTGAATCGATGAGTAGGGAAATAATGGACCGTGGGCCAAGGCAAATCTGTCAGGGAAGGAAGATGCCAGTTAAGTTAACACAATTCGAACAGTCTTTAGCAGCCAGCAACTCACAAATTAGTTACCTCAGCGAGAATGCAAAAAGAGAGGACACATATGTTTCCAGAATATTAACAATAAGGAAAATTGATACTGCACAAAAAGGTGCAACTGTACTCTGCGGTTGTCTTGAGAGCAGGACAGAACCACAAAACCGCACCACCATGAGAGTACCTGGCGGAAGAAAATACCTGTTAATTGAGAAAAAAACAATACTTGAGAGCCCAAGGTGATTGTAGAGCATAATCTGGTGTCAATAGCACTAGCTAAAGGCCAATCTGGCATCACTCCCAGACACTACGCTGCATTGGCCCTGAGTGACTAATCACTCAAAGGTTAGAAGAGCAGGTTTGGCTGTGCCCATTATGACTGTCACATTATTCACTTTGCATTTACCACTTGACCCACTAGTCAGCCTTATTCCAAATAAATTAATTGTTTCCAGTGCATAGAGGTGTGCCTCCTTTTCCACGAAAGTGTGTGGCCTTCTTCTTATTTTTGTGGAATGGACATGCAGATTTTACTTCCTTTTAATGAGAGTGACCTATTCAACAAGAAAGGGAAAATAAATTGAGACTTAGTGGATGATTTAGAGTTTTGAAGAGAGGGTACTTGATCATGTGTCTGCCACGCTGATGGTCTGCCTGCTCTATTTATGGCCAGGCGGACTACCAGCTTGCTGTCAACTGAGCCCCTGTTGGCTCCTTGAATGGAAAGTTCTCTTCAATGGCTTGGCAGAGTAGGGGTCATTGAATGAACGACATAACACCAACTGCTCAAATGAAGGTGGACTGTGAGATGTTCTTCTTTCTGTCTGTCACTCTAAGATAAAATCTGGGTATGAGGGACAGAAAAAGCAAAGAATGACCCCAACATCAGGGACAAAACTTCCTGGCTATTGGGGGTAGTTATATATTATTTTTCAATCTTAAGCACCAAATTTGGGAATTTATTTTTGGAAACATTTGGTAGATGGCTGTCAAAACTGACAGGGGCCATCAACAAAACTTTTTGTATCTTTACAAGGATCACATTACAGAAATGATCAGGTGGCTAGTGGTTAACTCTAAATTTGGAAGATAAAAGTCTGTCACAATGGTGAATATAATGTCCTCCACCACCCTGGCAAATGGAGTTCCGTACACCAAATTCTAGACCAGGTCATTAGAAGCAGAGTAAACTGGAATTCAAGAGATTCTGCAATGCAGTTAACTAAAGGCCAATCAAGTACCAGTCCCATAGACACATAGAAGAGTGTGCCCGAACATTAAAAATGCAAACTTTACCTAATCCCCTCCCTTGCGTTCCATTAATGAATTGATGTTTATTAACTGTAATTTTTTTCCCGAAAAAGTGGTTTCTATGCACTTCTTTTTCCATCAGAACCACACACAAGCAGTGGGTCTTCTTAATCTGAAATGACAGCCAAGCTTGGTAAATTAAAGCTTAGTGTCGGTAGCATTTAGTTCTTCAAAGAAATGGCAGTGTCGATTGCAGGCTTAGAGGCCATTGTTCCTTGCACAGAATGTGGTTGACCTTAAGTATGAAGTAGCTGTCCTTTTCACCCCTTTCATACCAAAATAGTTGTGTCCTTGACTATTTGCCTTACCTTGCTCTGAGCACACTAGTCAATTTTTGTTTGTTTACATCACTTGACACATCATGTGGCCATCAAGTGCTGTTTATGGATACCAAAAATGTGGCCTGACGGCTAGAGCAGTCCACCTCAAAGCTGGGGAACCAGATTTGAGGCTCGGCTACGGACGCTCAACATCTTGTGATACTGGGCAAATCATTTAATCTCCCCTTGCCTAACAAAAATGAATGTGTCTCTCTGTACCTCAACTGGTGCTCATGTAAAGTGCTCTGATATTATCGGGTCAAGTTTGTGCTATATAAAACTCAAAAAAGGAAAAGAAAATGTATAATACAAATTAGTTCGTTTTTAAACTGCAGACATTGTGGGGTCGATTCCGATTCGGGTCGGAAAAAGCACCGACCGACTCGGATCCGGAAAAAATACCGACCGACACGTACCCGTGGCGCACGACACGCCAAGTACGATGCAAGGCGCGAAAAATCCGACCGACACGTAACGAAACCAAGTCGACCGACCGAGCCGCACGGAAAACAGCAATCCGGCCGGAAAAACACGCGAATCCAACCGACCGACACGCACCCGGAACAAATCCGACCGAAACGTACACGCTAACTCCAAACCGCAAAGTACGATGCAAGGCGCGAAAACCACGAGCGAGTCGGACGGAGGACAAGCCGTACGACCGACACGCATACAAAACCGAGCCGAAGCAACACAATACACCGCGACCGACGCGTATGCAGCATAGAAAACTGCACAAACACAGCGTGAACGAAACGGAGAACACCGTACGAGACCAATGCAGGGTCCGACTCGGTCACACGAACGTTTCCAACATACACAAACAGCACAAAGGAAAAATCACCCAAAAAAAGGCCAAACAAGCAATTACCAAGCCAATAAATACTGGGGGGGTGGGGACAGAGAACAAAGACACACCCACAACTCCACCTATATAAAGGACACAAATAACTACCATGAGCCTTTGCAAATGCCATTCCACTGCCAGCACCCAAGAGAAAGCAACCACACACCCACAGCTCATCCCTCACACAAGCCACACACCATCAGCACACCAACAAATACCAACCTCACATACACCCAGCAAAACACACACTCACACACCCTCACCTGCACACCAACACACACATCACTCACCATCACCACCCATCACCATGCCCCCCAAGAAGAATCACAAGTTCCTAGATTGTGAATTGGAAGTCCTGGTAGACGAGATCCTCAGGGTAGAGCCACAGCTGTTTGGCGCACTGGTCCAACAGACCCCCATCTCCCAGAAAACCAAGATGTGGGAGAGGATCATCAACAGGGTGAACGCACAATCACCATGTCTGCGCACAAAGACCGACATCCAGAACAGGTGGTATGACGTGCGCAGGAGGGTCCGGGAGCTGCTCAAGAAAGACTACCTCATCAGCCAATACACCGGCAGTGGCCCTCCTGCCAAGCCAGTATACCTCAGGCCCTGGGAGGAGAAGGTGCGGGCCATCCTTCCGCCAGTGAGCGTATATGGACTAGAGAACATCCCAGAGCCTGGTGAGTACACAACAAATGTACACAATATTCTGACACAAAACACACACACATCACTGTCAAGGGAGAGTCAAACCATGCACTCATAGCAATTACACAGCAACCAGAACAGAATCATCCCAAAATGTGTATGTCAGTCAGATAAACACAACACATGCCATCAAAAAAGTTACATCCAACCGTGCCATCACATGTACAAACACAACTACAACTACAGCTAGGCAGTGGCACAAATAGAACTAACAAACACATCCAGACATGTAGCCACCACAACAACACCAACACACAGTGAAGACCACTCAAAGGAAGGAATTCTGTGTATGCTGGCCAAGTCAGTGTAGCCAATAGCATCATGGGAGTCGCAGTCACACATATTGCCCCCCCACAACTGTCCCATCAACACCACCATGAACCATGCGCACATCACAGGGAGTGGAGAAGGACTCACAAGATGGCTGACACTGGCTACTGCTGTGGGGAGCACAAGGCCCTGCTGGCAAATGTGCACCAACAAACAGCAGGACACCACTGACTGACATCCTGAGAGACAACTTCCACTCCCTGCAATGCAAGCACGTTCCATGGTGGGATATCTGGCTGGCTGGGTGGGAAGGGGGACTTGCAGCACTGACTATAGTCACAAGCACCTCCCTTCACACACCCCCCAACACAAACTCCACAGTACCCACCTGGTAGTATGCAATGCCCTCCATCCCAACACAAGATCCCACAAAGAACCACCACCCTGGGTTATGTTGTGTGAAGCACAGGGACACTCTTGGGACTCTTAGCCAAACAACTGCCAGGACAACACTCCCAGCCATCCTGTCAGCACAGCCAGCCCACCCCACAGGGAAGCAGAGTCAAAAGGAAGGAAGCATGGGCATGCTGGGAAGGGGGTGGAGGCAATAGCATGATGGGAGTCGTAGTCACTGATATTGGTCACCCCCACAACTGTCCCATCAACACCACCCTGAACCATGCTCACATCACAGGGAGTGGAGAAGGACTCACAAGATGGCTGACACTGGCTACTGCTGTGGGGCGCACAAGGCCCTGCTGGCAAATGTGCACCAACAAACAGTAGGACACCACTGACTGACATCCTGAGAGACAACTTCCACTCCCTGCAATGCAAGCACGTTCCATGGTGGGATATCTGGCTGGCTGGGTGGGAAGGGGGACTTGCAGCACTGACTATAGTCACAAGCACCTCCCTTCACACACACCCCCCAACACAAACTCCACAGTACCCACCTGGTAGTATGCAATGCCCTCCATCCCAACACAAGATCCCACAAAGAACCACCACCCTGGGTTATGTTGTGTGAAGCACAGGGACACTCTTGGGACTCTTAGCCAAACAACTGCCAGGACAACACTCCCAGCCATCCTGTCAGCACAGCCAGCCCACCCCACAGGGAAGCAGAGTCAAAAGGAAGGAAGCATGGGCATGCTGGGAAGGGGGTGGAGGCAATAGCATGATGGGAGTCGTAGTCACTGATATTGGTCACCCCCACAACTGTCCCATCAACACCACCCTGAACCATGCTCACATCACAGGGAGTGGAGAAGGACTCACAAGATGGCTGACACTGGCTACTGCTGTGGGGAGCACAAGGCCCTGCTGGCAAATGTGCACCAACAAACAGCAGGACACCACTGACTGACATCCTGAGAGACAACTTCCACTCCCTGCAATGCAAGCACGTTCCATGGTGGGATATCTGGCTGGCTGGGTGGGAAGGGGGACTTGCAGCACTGACTATAGTCACAAGCACCTCCCTTCACACACACCCCCAACACAAACTCCACAGTACCCACCTGGTAGTATGCAATGCCCTCCATCCCAACACAAGATCCCACAAAGAACCACCACCCTGGGTTATGTTGTGTGAAGCACAGGGACACTCTTGGGACTCTTAGCCAAACAACTGCCAGGACAACACTCCCAGCCATCCTGTCAGCACAGCCAGCCCACCCCACAGGGAAGCAGAGTCAAAAGGAAGGAAGCATGGGCATGCTGGGAAGGGGGTGGAGGCAATAGCATGATGGGAGTCGTAGTCACTGATATTGGTCACCCCCACAACTGTCCCATCAACACCACCCTGAACCATGCTCACATCACAGGGAGTGGAGAAGGACTCACAAGATGGCTGACACTGGCTACTGCTGTGGGGAGCACAAGGCCCTGCTGGCAAATGTGCACCAACAAACAGCAGGACACCACTGACTGACATCCTGAGAGACAACTTCCACTCCCTGCAATGCAAGCACGTTCCATGGTGGGATAACTGACTGGCTGGGTGGGTGGGAAGGAGGTCCGGCTGCCAACCAAACACAACCAATGCAGACCATGTTCACACCCCAGAAAATACATAGAAATGCCCAAATAATGCAGGACAATGTGCCACACCAATATCAACCCCTGACTGTGACGACTCAGGACAATGCAATGTACAGGCCCGCACCCAGAGGCACAGTCACAACTGTCATGTGTGTCAACCATTGATGCCTGCAGAAACATGACATACATTGTTTGTGTCTCCCAAAAACAGGTGATGATGGGGACACAGCAGCAGACGCTGAGGAGTCCCAGTCCCAGGCTCAAGAGGATGCCGAGCTCACTGGCGTCGTACAGCCTCTGTCCTCCTCGGACGATGAAGAACAACCTGGCACATCCGGTGCAAGTCAACATGCAGCACCAGCAGGACCACCAGCTGCAGCACCAGCAGGACCACCAGCTGCACCCCCTGCACCCACCCCTCCAACGACTGTCACCACGAATACCATCCCTGCCGACATGGACAGAATAAGGAGCAACACCAGCACAGTGACCCTGGACCAACCTGGGGCCATGGCCACCACCACCACCACCAACTCCCAAGGTGGACCAGGGTTATCTGTGCGTGCCACTGCACACACTGCACATGTCAGCAGGGGTGGTGGGAGGGGTGGGAGACAGAGGTCGCTGCTTGCAGACGTTGCTGGTGTGCATGATGACCCACAACTGGTACGCATAGCTGATGCGTACCAGTCCAGCACCGGAGAGCTCAGCCAGGTAGTGGGGCTCCTCAGAGACATTAAACAGCAGCAGGCTGCCCATCATGCCCGCTTGGACTCCCACATGTCCCACGTGGAGTCACACATGTCCCGTGTGGACTCACACATGTCCCGCGTGGAGTCCAAGTGGGATGCACTGCATGAGATGACGGCGGTGCACAGGGACATTTTACAATGCCTCCGCCAGATGAACAGCAACCAGTCCACACCTCCCTGTGTGCCAACAACATCTGGTGCCGAACAAACTGCAACTGCCACAGGGAGGGAGGAGGACTCTGGCGGAGAGTCCCCTGCACCGCAGCAGCCTGCACTTGAGGGCCCCCCCCAAGAAGAGGGGTCGTCCGAGGAGGGAAAAGTGAGAGGCCGATGGCCAAGCGCAACTCCCAGGAAGCCTGAACCTGTTCTGGATGTTCGCCTTTGTGCACAGACTGTTCACCCTGTTGACGGCAACACTACTCCCACACATT
Organism: Calotriton arnoldi; assembly: GCA_963921515.1. Classification (NCBI taxonomy): domain Eukaryota; kingdom Metazoa; phylum Chordata; class Amphibia; order Caudata; family Salamandridae; genus Calotriton; species Calotriton arnoldi. Next base: position 25,212 of record CAWUFW010010212.1, read on the forward strand.
GCATGGGGAGTACAAGTTGGACCAATGTGTCAGACAACTGTGGCCCCGATACTGGGGATCCTGTCTACCCGGACTTTCAATTCACCTAGGAACTTGGGATTGCAAGATTCATGTACAGCACAACCCATCCTATGCACTATTAACACAAATGTATCACAATAAACACACTAATACACCATACTTGCCTCTGTCGTGATTCCAACGTGGGTGCTGTTATGGGGATGATGAACTGCAAAATTACACTGTGTATGCGAACTGCAACAGCAAGGACAACACAGGCATGTGAGTACAGGAAACGTGACACACATGAGGGAGACACACCACCAGGGCTACACGACACATACACACCTAGGCCATCTGACTCATTGCCTACACTGATGTTGCCAGGGAAGACGGTGCAATGCACAGACACCACACCCATTCCCAGTTGTAGTCAAGTAGCCCACAGGTGCAGTAAGCAAATGGCAGTCAAATGTGTGACCACAGACAACGCACATCACAAAGTGAAGCACAGGTTTATTACACAGTTGCAACATGCCGTAACCACTACAGATGCAAGGTAACCCCACCTGGCAGCGGGCACACAGTCAACAACTGTAGACGGAAGGAAGTCCATGGGTGTGGCGCACATCACCTGTAGGGACACAACAGCTACCAGCCTGGATGTGCAATCACGTCGTCGGTGGACACAGTTGACCAAACGAATCTGAAAGTACCCTGTGAAGGACAGAAATGACACACAGTCAAAAGCAATGGAGTACAGGACAGAACAGCAAAACACATGCACAATACATGTTACAAGATACCCACCCAGAACCAAGTTAGCATGTCAACACTGTTGGGGAGTACAGCCCACCTGTTAGCACACATCGCAACACACATCCAGTCAAGTGGCCCATGGACACACTCCCACAGCACCAGAGCACCACCCACACATCATGCCAACTCACATCATTGACATGACACCTCAGGATACTCACATTCAGCTAAAGAAGTTGGTGATGAGCTGTGTGCGGACATCACCATCACCATCATCATCATCATCATCGTCACTGGCATCGTGGTCCAGGCCAGGATCCTCCACAGGTGGCGGATGTTGGTCATTGTCATCCTGGATGAGAGGCAACTCCTTCCGCACTGCCAGGTTGTGGAGCATGCAGCAGACGATGATAATCTTGCACACTTTCGCAGGGGCATATGGGAGGGACCCTCCGGTCTTGTCCAGGCAGCGGAAGCGGCTCTTCAGGAGACCAAAGGTCCGCTCAATCACTCTCCTGGTCCGACCATGTGCCTCATTGTAGCGCATCTGGGCAGGTGTCACAGGGTTCCTGAGGGGTGTCAGCAACCACGGCATGTTGGGGTATCCCGAGTCACCTACGGACAGACAAGTGCACATTAGCTGACTTGGAACAGTGGGCGGAATACTACAGATCAGATCACACACAATGGCACAAAGTCAGTACACACCGACAAGCCAGGCATGCTGGTTCTGCATCTGTGCCATCATCCTGGGGATGCGACTACTCCTCATCACAAAGGCATCGTGTGCTGAACCAGGGAAACGGGCACACACGTGTGTGATGGTCATGTCTGCAAGACACACCACCAGTGCATTGACCGAGTGGTAGTGCTTGCGGTTCCTGTAGGCCTGCTCCTGGGCCTGTGGTGGTACCAAAGCCACATGTGTCCCATCAATGGAGCCAATTACATGCGGCATCCTCCCCAGGGCATAAAAGTCACTCTTCACGTCAGTGAGTCGTCGCAGTCTAGGGAAATAGATGTACCGGTTCAGGAAGAGCAACATTGCCGCCAAAACATCGCGGAGCACACGGCTGAACATGGTCTGTGACATCCCACCAGCAGTCGCCACAGTATGTTGGAAGGTACCAGTGGCAAAGAAGTGTAGGGCTGCCATCACCTTCACCTTGGGGGTCAGCGCTGTAGGATACGGCCGGCCAGGCTGCAAATGTGGGGACAACTGCACTGCCAAATCCTCAATCAGCTGCCTGGTGAAGCGGTACCGTCGGATGCTGTCCCGTTCCACCATCGTTGCCAGGTCTGGGAATGGCCGATGGACAGCAGGAGCCCTGCAGTGCAGAGGAGAAGTAAGCAAGATTGTCAGTCACCCCACATATGCGGCATTGAACACACTCAAGATCCCAACATACATCATTATGAGGCACAACTACATGAAGTGTGCAGTACCGGAAGGACATGTATGGTACATACATGGCCAACATCTGTCAACACGGTCCAACAGGTGGCATCAATTAGTCCCAGGTTGGCCCATTGGATATCATGAGGCCGTGTCACAGTTCCCATCTCCTGCTGCCGTGTCACAATAACCCCCCACAGGGACATGTGAGGACAGATGTGCCCCAGGCACCACAGCTCAACGACAGGTACATTCCCAGGGACCCTGTAATGCCACATGGACACTGGCATTACATGGAGTATCATGTATACACCACAGCAAAACAACCATGACCCCCACAGGTAGTGGCCCCACTTGCCACGGCAGGACAGACATGGACGTCTGTGACACACACGCACAACATCAGAGTCCATGCACACACAACGTGGATGTGGAGACTGTCTCCCATTGTGCACATGAAATCAGAGACATTGTAAACACCACATGCACAAAGACTGTGGAGGACCATCACTATTGTGCCACTGGGACACCCTGGCTCAAACATACCGTCCCACATGGGACTCACGGGGTATGTGACATGACATACACATACACCACTGTGAAATGTGACCATGGCACATGCACAGATATGAACAGTTGCACATCACAGTGGTCACGTACACGTAACACCCAGGATCCTGTCCCCATGAACACGTGCACAGCCTGGGGGTGGCTGCCCACAGGTGACACCCACAGGACAACATGTACACCAACATACACACAATAGGAAATGCAGCCTTACATGCCTTATGATAAAGTTTGGACAGGCTGTCGTGTGGTAGGTGTGCCCCTCACTCCCTGGGAGCTATCTGTGGCTGGCATATGTCCATCTGAGACAGGCATGCTGACATATGCCAGTCACATGTACAGTGATGCGTTGAACTGCAATGGACCGATCGGTGCCTCCGGCCGGCCCATTGCTTTCAATGTGTGCGGGTACGCGTTGTACCCCTGTACGCGTTGTACCGCAATGGACCGATCGGTGCCTCCGGCCGGCCCATTGCTTTCAATGTGTGCGGGTACGCGTTGTACCCCTGTGCGCGTTGAACAGCAATGGACCGATCGGTGCCTCCGGCCGGCCCTTTGCTTTCAATGTGTGCGGGTACGCGTTGTACCCCTGTGCGCATTGTACCGCAATGGACCAATCGGTGCCTCCGGCCGGCCCATTGCTTTCAATGTGTGCGAGTACGCGTTGTACCCTGTGCGCGTTGAACAGCAATGGACCGATCGGTGCCTCCGGCCGGCCCATTGCTTTCAATGTGTGCGGGTACGCGTTGTACCCCTGTGCGCGTTGAACTGCAATGGACCGATCGGTGCCTCCGGCCGGCCCATTGCTTTCAATGTGTGCGGGTACGCGTTGTACCCCTGTGCGCGTTGTACCGCAATGGACCGATCGGTGCCTCCGGCCGGCCCATTGCTTTCAATGTGCGGGTACGCGTTGTACCCCTGTGCGCGTTGAACTGCAATGGACCGATCGGTGCCTCCGGCCGGCCCATTGCTTTCAATGTGTGCGGGTACGCGTTGTACCCCTGTGCGCGTTGAACTGCAATGGACCGATCGGTGCCTCCGGCCGGCCCATTGCTTTCAATGTGTGCGGGTACGCGTTGTACCCCTGTGCGCGTTGAACAGCAATGGACCGATCGGTGCCTCCGGCCGGCCCACTGCTTTCAATGTGTGCGGGTACGCGTTGTAACCCTGTGCGTGTTGAACTGCAATGGACCGATCGGTGCCTCCGGCCGGCCCATTGCTTTCAATGTGTGCGGGTACGCGTTGTACCCCTGTACGCGTTGTACCGCAATGGACCGATCGGTGCACACCCATTGACAATGGGCTTGCCTGGCAACGGACGCGTTTTCGGATTTCGAACGAGTCGGTTGCTGGAAATTCAGTTGGTCACCCACAACAATGTTGCAAAATCATGTATGTCATGAAGTTGAAGATTTGAAGGATGCTGTGGGCGTGTTTTGGTGCTGCTATTCCATGGATTGGCCAGATTCAGAAGATGCAAACGACTTGGACCTATCACTTTGGACACAAGGGACAGTATCTGCCTCTCCAGCACATATATATTGCTGGCTGTTCCCCTGAGAGCCCACTTGCCTGCACTACATGCTCCAAGACGACATCTGCCACTGCACTGCTGCTGTCTCTGCCCCTCTGGACCCTGCAATGGCACGTACTGTGGAGAGAGCCCCAGCCTTCAGCCTTGAAGAGAACCAGGCCCTGCTGGACAGCCTACTTCCACAGTACAGCAAGCTGTATGGGACACCAGGGGAGCAGGTGAGTGTTCTGTGCACTGCCTTTCTGAATGTGCTGTTTGTCTGACTAGCAAGGCTGAGAGTCTGCACGCCACTGGCTAGCAGGCTCACTGAGTAGTTGTCACCCCCCATAGTGTGTAGTGACTTGCACTGGACAGGTATGGTGCAGTGACAGTGCATTTGAACATGGTTTTACTTCCCATGCAATGATACCATGTAGTGACGTCTGGCAAACTGTCCATGGTCAGCTTTGCACTGCCTGTGTACATCATGTGCCCCTGTGATTGAGACATGTATATACAACTGTGTCATGCACGGATATGTTGCATGTGTGGTAATGGCCTTTTCACTTTGTCATCCTGACAGGTTAATGCCCATCGGAAGCAGGAAATCTGGAAGGACATCGTCCGGGCTGTCCGGTCCGTGGGGGTCTACAAGCGCCGGATCCGCAACTGCCAGAAGAGGTGGCAGGACCTTCGGGGCTGGACCCGGAGGATTGCACGGGTCCAGCTGAAGCTGTCGCCTCCTCGCAGGAGGGGCGGAACACGGACCCTGACCCCCACATGCTCCAGATCCTGGCGGTGGTCTTTCCAGACCTGGATGGGCAGCTGAAGGCCAGACAGCAGCAAGGAGGGGGTGAGTCAAAGACTGCACTGTGAACTCTGTATTACATGCTTTGTGCCCTCCTCTGGCCTGGTTCAACTGCCACAGTGCAGCAGTCATGTTGTCCAGGAGCCATGTCCCTCTATTGTGCACTGCCCACTGCTCATCTGATACCCAGGTGTGGCCCTTACAGTCAGGGAATTGTGTCACTTGGGACTGTGTCCTTGCAGTTTGCTTCACTAAAGGTGGGGGACAGCATCTGTTTCCCTAACTCTGTTGTGGGCATCATGGGTGGGTCCATTGTTCACACAACGCCTGGGTTTGGACATGTGATCTGCGTGTTGCTTTGATATGCGGTCCACTTGCTGAGCTGAGCCACCACATGTGCCTGGGGTATGTGGCACACGCCCATGCAGCGGGTGGGAACAATGTTTGTGCCCCAGGAGTGTGCAGATTACGTGTGTCACACATACATAGCCAGCTATCCACTGTCCAGGGCACATCCCTCATTCATGTGGAGCAGGACAGTCATGCCTACTCCAGGCCATGCAATGCACTCTGTACTCCCACTCCCGTGTATCAGCTGACACATTGTGCACAGTGATTTGACCCCTCCGGTGTCTGCCTCTGTGTCAGTGTGCTGTGGATTAGTTGCCAGGACTGCTGGGGTGTTTCTTGGTAGGGGCTCAGCATGCCCCTGGAGATGTGACCATAGGAGACGATACTTGTGTGTCACATAGGTGTTTGATCAGCTGCCCGTGCAGACTGGGGTATGCAAATGTGATGTTCAGGCAGCTGTTCCCCATTCACAGCAAATTGTGAGGGGCTCAGGTTCAGAGGGTAGTGTCACAGGTCTCCCATATGTCCAATAGGTGTGACCTGGACAGATGAGGGTTGAGATGATGTGTTGTGTGGGGGATGTACATGTGCACTTGTGCAGCTCCAGGACTTGCATTCCCCATGACCTACTATTGTGACACAGTGCATAGTGTTGTTGTCTGGCTGCCAAGTCATACATCACTGAGACAGTGATGTATGACTTAACAGTCATGCCTCTGCCATGGCATGTGTCAACTTATTTGTGGTCCTGCAGGGGAGTGACATGTGCTACATGCACACCATAGTGGCGCTGGCTATCAGGACATGGGTGCATCATGGTGTCTGTCGCTGGTATGCATCACATGCATTTCCTATTTGACTCTGGGCATCCCTTTCATCCGGAAACCTGTACTGACTCAGTGGCAAGAGCTGTGATGTGTCCACACCGTGTCCTCTGCACTGTCCAACTACTGTGTACTTGGTGCATGTGTCCACACTGGGGTGTTGCAATCCAACAGACACCAGACAGATGGGTGCAAGGCCATGTGGGATGTGAGTGCCATGCTTGGCATCAGACTGACAATTGGCTTCTCCTGTTCAGTTAGGGCACTTTTAGCAATGTACAACTAATGATGCCAGGCCTTGCTCTGTGATGTGCTGTGCTCACAGTGGTGTGTGCGTTTGGTGCAGGTGACTGATGTCTGTCTGTTTCCCCATTGTTTGCAGATACATCCACGGCCACGGAAGGGGACAGCTCCACGGACCAGGAGGAGCCAGAGAGCCAGACTGGGTCAGCAGCCGAGGAGTGGTCGGAGGGACCCAGTGGCACGGAGGGCGAGGGGAGCCACACCGAGGAATCCTCAGCACCATCCACCTCAGCTGAGGACCAGAGCAACTCGGAGGATGACTCCCTTGTGGAGGCGGGTGTCAGCAGCCACCACACCCCAGCTAGTGTTGCTGTCCCCGCCACCACCAGCACCACCACCGCCCTCCCATCGGCTCCCATTCCCCAGGTCCGTGGAGGCTCCCATGTTCGGGAGCGTGTCTCCTTTGGCCCAGGCACCGCACCCCCTGCCCCTGTGTCCCCTGCTGCCCTGAGTGAGGAGTCTGTGTACCTCCTTCGCCAGCTCCATGTAGGGCAGACAGCCATGCTGAGTGTCCTCCATGCGCACACCGCACTGTTGACTCAGCTGGTGTCGTTCATGGAGGGCATCTCATCGGGCATGTCTGACCTACAGAGGGGCAACAGGTCCATGGACTCCTCCCTGACGGCAGCAGTGTCCCTCCTCAGACAGTCCCTCACCCCTCCTGCCTCTGCTCCATCCACACTCCCCAGCACCTTGCCCGTCCCAAGCACACACACACCGGCACAGGCACACACCAGCACACACACATCCAGCACACAGACACACACGCCACAAACTAAACGCACACGCACGCACAGTCAGGGGACTGAAACCAGACTCACAGGGGATGGGGCCCTGGTACACACACACGCATCCACGGGCACTGCGCAGTCCTCACTTGCCTCTCCCTCCAAAGCACCCTCCCTTGCCTCACCTGCAACCCCAAAGACCCAGCGCCTCTTCCTCAGTGACCTCGGCCTCTTCCCCTCCGATCCAGCTGCCCCAGCATCCAGGGGGAAGAGGAAGCCCCCACATGGAGCAGAGTGCCCCTCGCCCCCGGACACCCTCCCCCAGGCGCAGACAGACTGAGGCCCCCACCCGCAAGTCCCCCGGAGTGGTAAGAGCAAGACCCCGCCGCCGCCCTGCAGCTCAAGCACCAGGTCACCTTCCTCCATCCCTCAGGCCCCCACTCCACAGGTGCCCCCGCCACACCCTGCCCCAGGTTCCCCCACCCACAGATATACCATCCCCAAGAGGCTCCGGCCTTCTCCCCCTGCCACTTGCTCTCCCGGCACCACACCCCCGCTGCGCTTGTCTGTGCCACTGATGTGGTGAGGGTGTCCTCCCCCTCTGTCCAGCCCACCTTGCCTGTTCCCCATTCTCCTCCCCTGGTGGTAGGCACTGCAGTGGAGTCCACTACCACCCTGTCTGACTTGGGCACTGCAGTGGCGGACCTGTCCACTCCATCTGCAGGGTCCACTGCAGTCGTGCCGGCACCCACAACATCTGAGCCATGCCCCCAGTTGTGCCGGCACACACCATGTCAGACACCTCCACTGCAGTTGTCAGTGGCTCTCCAGCACCCACCACCCCTTCCCTGCTTCCTCCTGGTGAGCCCTGATCCTGTCCCTGCGGTGCCTGGCCTACCCCCCGGTTGCCCCTCCTAGTGGATTGTCCCTGGTTTTGTGCAGGCATGTGTAGGGTGGCATCTGCCACTGTCACCCACTTGTGACTTTGTTGATGGACTGGCCATTGGCCTTTGTTTATGTTCTACCGGACTTCTACTTTTAATGCCACATATGCTGAATAAAGCAACTTTCTGTTCTCTAGTGCTTTTGCTTCTGATGTACATGATGTTGATGATGCTAACAATGCCCTTGCTGCAGTGATGGTGATATTTGGTCTCATGATAATGAAGTGTTACTGTGCAGGAACCCATGTGGTCCAGGGGTTATGGGTCCTATCCTGTGGTGTATCCATGTCATCCATAGCAGCATCTGAGGGTGTCATGTGTTCAGTATTTGGCAATGAGATTTCCTACTTAGATTGGCAACTTCACATCTGTGGCTTCCACCCCTGCACATCTGTTGTGCCTGCCATTGTTCTATTCGTCTACTTCCCTGACCGTGTGGCCATCTCCAGTGAACATGCAGGTTTGGGCATCAATGGGGAAGGACTCATCTGTGTTGTCAGTGCAACATTGCTATACAAGTGTGTTGGATCTGTGCTGATGATTCCGTTGGCACTTCCATGACCAGGCTGATGGGACGGGAGCCCTCATTTGTTGCTAATTGTTGATTGTGTGTCCCATTGCTGCCATGGTATGGTATCTGTTCGCCTCACATCTGCAGTCTCCACAGGGTATCTGCATGTGTGTGCCCATTGGTGCAAATATGTGGGTCTGCATTCGGATGGTCACTTCTGTCATTGTGTCATTGATGATTGTTGACGGTGTCAGCCCCCATGGGTGTTGTTTGTCTGCACATGGCCAAAGTTATGTCTTATTTGCACTGCAGGATTTGGCTCCCCCAATTTATGTTGCAATGGGACACATACACTACTTTGCCACTGATGTGTTTGTTGTTCTGTGACCAGGAATCATCCATGCAGTTTGGCAGTTGCACCTCTTACTTTGTCAACACTTGCCTTTTGGTCACTGTGATGATGGGGGTTTGGACCCCATTGCCACAATGTTCAAGATGTGCTGCAGCTATGGACCCCACACTTGCCTTTTGGTCACTGTGATGATGGGGGTTTGGACCCCATTGCCACAATGTTCAAGATGTGCTGCAGCTATGGACCCCACACTTTCCTTTTGGTCACTGTGGTGATGGGGGTTTGGACCCCATTGCCATAATGTTCAAAATGTGCTTCTGCTATCTACCCCACACTTACCTTTTGGTCACTGTGGTGATGGGGGTTTGGACCCCATTGCCACAATGGTCATGGCCTGCTTGCATTGTGGGTGCCACACACATATATGTGTGGCACATGTGCTAGGGGGTCACATTGTATGTTCAAAGTCATGTTCGGTGTTGTAGGCATTTGACACAGTCTACACACGCTTGTCATGGTGTTGGGGGGATGTCTTCTTCTTGCATTCCCTAGTTTGTGGTGTGCTGGTTGTGTCATGCATTGTCCATCCTATGAGTGGGGGTGGTAGTAGTGGTAGGCATCCTGCCCCCCTGGGTGATGGTGGTAGTAGTGGTGGGCATCCTGCCCCCCTGGCTGAGGGTGGTAGTAGTGGTAGGCATCCTGCCCCCCTGGGTGAGGGTGGTAGTAGTGGTGGGCATCCTGCCCCCCTGGCTAAGGGTGGTAGTAGTGGTAGGCATCCTGCCCCCCTGGGTGAGGGTGGTAGTAGTGGTAGGCATCCTGCCACCATGGCTAAGGGTGGTGGTAGGCATCCTGCCCCCCCTGGGTGAGGGTGGTAGTAGTGGTAGGCATCCTGCCCCCCCTGGGTGAGGGTGGTAGTAGTGGTAGGCATCCTGCCCCCCCTGGGTGATGGTGGTAGTAGTGGTGGGCATCCTGCCCCCCTGGCTAAGGGTGGTAGTAGTGGTAGGCATCCTGCCCCCCCTGGGTGAGGGTGGTAGTAGTGGTGGGCATCCTGCCCCCCTGGCTAAGGGTGGTAGTAGTGGTAGGCATCCTGCCCCCCCTGGGTGAGGGTGGTAGTAGTGGTAGGCATCCTGCCACCCTGGCTAAGGGTGGTGGTAGGCATCCTGCCCCCATGGGTGAGGGTGGTAGTAGTGGTAGGCATCCTGCCCCCTGGCTAAGGGTGGTGGTAGGCATCCTGCCCCCTGGGTGAGGGTGGTAGTAGTGGTAGGCATCCTGCCCCCCTGGGTGAGGGTGGTAGTAGTGGTGGGCATCCTGCCCCCCTGGCTAAGGGTGGTAGTAGTGGTAGGCATCCTGCCCCCCTGGCTGAGGGTGGTAGTAGTGGTAGGCATCCTGCCCCCCTGGGTGAGGGTGGTAGTAGTGGTAGGCATCCTGCCCCCCTGGGTGAGGGTGGTAGTAGTGGTGGGCATCCTGCCCCCTGGGTGAGGGTGGTAGTAGTGGTAGGCATCCTGCCCCCCTGGGTGAGGGTGGTAGTAGTGGTAGGCATCCTGCCCCCCTGGGTGATGGTGGTAGTAGTGGTGGGCATCCTGCCCCCTGGCTAAGGGTGGTAGTAGTGGTAGGCATCCTGCCCCCCTGGGTGAGGGTGGTAGTAGTGGTGGGCATCCTGCCCCCCTGGCTAAGGGTGGTAGTAGTGGTAGGCATCCTGCCCCCCTGGGTGAGGGTGGTAGTAGTGGTAGGCATCCTGCCACCCTGGCTAAGGGTGGTGGTAGGCATCCTGCCCCCCTGGGTGAGGGTGGTAGTAGTGGTAGGCATCCTGCCCCCCTGGCTAAGGGTGGTGGTAGGCATCCTGCCCCCTGGGTGAGGGTGGTAGTAGTGGTAGGCATCCTGCCCCCCTGGGTGAGGGTGGTAGTAGTGGTGGGCATCCTGCCCCCCTGGCTAAGGGTGGTAGTAGTGGTAGGCATCCTGCCCCCCTGGGTGAGGGTGGTAGTAGTGGTAGGCATCCTGCCCCCTGGCTAAGGGTGGTGGTAGGCATCCTGCCCCCCTGGGTGAGGGTGGTAGTAGTGGTAGGCATCCTGCCCCCCTGGGTGAGGGTGGTAGTAGTGGTGGGCATCCTGCCCCCCTGGCTAAGGGTGGTAGTAGTGGTAGGCATCCTGCCCCCCTGGCTAAGGGTGGTAGTAGTGGTAGGCATCCTGCCCCCCTGGGTGAGGGTGGTAGTAGTGGTAGGCATCCTGCCCCCCTGGGTGAGGGTGGTAGTAGTGGTAGGCATCCTGCCCCCCTGGGTGATGGTGGTAGTAGTGGTAGGCATCCTGCCCCCCTGGGTGAGGGTGGTAGTAGTGGTGGGCATCCTGCCCCCTGGGTGAGGGTGGTAGTAGTGGTAGGCATCCTGCCCCCCTGGGTGAGGGTGGTAGTAGTGGTGGGCATCCTGCCCCCCAGGCTAAGGGTGGTAGTAGTGGTAGGCATCCTGCCCCCCTGGGTGAGGGTGGTAGTAGTGGTAGGCATCCAGCCCCCCTGGGTAGGGGTGGTGGTGCGCATTCAGGCCCCTGTGTGCATATGTGGCATTGGTGATGGGCATCCCGCCCCTATGGTGCTGCTGTTGCTGGTGTAAGTATATTCAGCATCCCCATGTGTGTGTGTGTGATGTGTCGTGTACGTGTTGTATGTGTTTTGTGGTTGGTGTCTGGCTTACCTTCTGCGCCGTACGCGTCCGTGCCTGTTCCGGTAGTAAATGTAGAATATTGGTATGATCGGGACGAAGGGATTCATGGTTGGTTCGTGTCGTTCGTCCTTCTCGTTGCTTCGCGTCGTCCTCGTCGCTTCGCCTCGTCCTCGTCGCTTCGCGTCGTCCTCGTCGGTGCCGTGTTCGTCTCGGAGCCGTGGATCGTGTTGTGGCGCGAATCGGAGCTTATGTGCGCCTCTCCCGGATGCTTTGACGTGCCGTGCGTAGCGACGGGTTCGGCGCGTACGGAAAGCGCATCGTACTTGTCCGGCCGAACGGGGCTGCATTTTTCCTTCCGTGCGACTCGATTCGGCGTTTCCGGATTCGCCTCGGTCGGAGAACAGGACCTGGTTTGGGTGAGTACGGCTCGGCCGGATTTTTTGCTGTTGTGCGCATCGTACTTGCTCGTTCGGTGTACTGTACGGATCGGTCGGGAAACAGGCTTTCGCATGGCTTTTTTCCCGACCGAATGGTATTGGGTGCGCCTCCGACCGAGATCGGAATCGGCCCCTGTGTTGTTCCTTCTTGGTTTTAGTCTAGCATGTACAGTTTATCCTTAAATTCAGAAAATTCATCTTGAGGATAATCATATGCCACATTTGTGATGTCTTAGGAACTGCCGTCATCCTCTGTTATATCGTTAGAAGCTGGAAAAATTTTAGGGATGAAGAGATTGTTTATTTTGAGTCTATCCACAATTTGTGGAGAAAGACTTGTCCTTCTGACCATGAAAATTGCCTCTGCTGCACTGAAACCCGGATCAGATCAGCTATGTGTGATTTCTCCTTGGAGAACATTACAGTTTTTGCATGCTGAAAACATCTTTAAAGCATCAATTCTTGTTGTTCCAAGATATAGCCCTTTTTTAACTCACTGTGCAATATTCCACATGTAGGGTTTGATTCACAAAGGTAACTTACATGTTCGATTTAGTGTACACTTTTGAGTGAATTTACTATTTTTCAAAATTCACAAACTGCACTTTTGTAGTCCCACATTTGTGGCAAAACATAAACTATAGTAGTAAGTCCAACAGTACACATGGCCAACCACTAGTACTGCAACACCCTCCCATAGAAAATATTCAAGGCTGGAACTTAGTACAGAAGTGTGCGTTACTAGAAAAGTGTAAGTTACTGAAAAAGTGTTGTTTATGAATTCCAAAAAGTAGTAAACTTACTTGTTGCAAGGTGGAATATTATGTGGTATGGCTGCGGGTCATAACATACAATATTATCACAATACACAGAGATGAACCTCAGATTCACCCTTAGCAGCCTTAGCTCGGTCCTGGTAGAGTGGCACAGAGCAGTGAGGGGTACTCAGAGGAACATGTGTTAAGCATTTCACAGTAACAGCACTGACAAAAAGTAAGTGACATGACTCGAATAAAACCTTTGCACTAATTTATAAAAATAGATTGTATTTTTATATAAATGTTGACACCAAAACAAACTTTGTATCATAGTTTTTAAAGCGTTCAAAAATAGATGCCATAAATCTGTGAAACTGGTTCGATTGAAATGAAAGGGGGAAAACACAGGTGACACTCAGTCACTGGCAGGGTGAGTTCAAATGGACCCTCTTGTGGATAAGGTCATACGGGTCCCTAGACCAAGTTCCCACAGTCATTACTTTGTTACCTTGCCCGGGGAGTCTGGGTGCAGAGGTGACTTGGCTGCACTTGGTACTGAAAGGGATCAAGGGAAGCTGTTCAACTTGCAGCACTTGACAAAACCTACACTTGGAGATGGAGTTCCACTCTACCCACAGAAAGTAGAGGCCTTTGGGGTCCTAGGACCCAGGTTAAACAGTTAGATTTATTCTACCTTGCTTGGTGGCTCCAGGTGCAGAGGTAGCGGGCAACTGTCCATCACTAAGGCAGGTCATGCCTAAGATGATTGACCACATACTCGACGACTCCAACTTCAGGATCCAGGAACACAGCAGCAGGGTCATTTCTGACATTGGTTGCTCCCTCTGTGAGGTGCTCTCGGGCTGGAGATGACATTCAAGGAGTTGATCACCCGACTGGTGATCACCAAGCCTTGGCACCAGCAAATGTAGTCCACAGTTACTTCAGAGGCTAGAGATCGACAGGAGTGCAGTAGCGGTGGGAAACTTGTCGAACGCTTGGCTACCACTCTGGGCTTGCAGGACACAACTTCTCTTTGGGTTTACTCTTGACAGGCCCAGCGAGTTGCAACTTTTGTCACACAGCACGTTGATTTTCCTGAAGCTTGCAGGGGAATGGTCCCACCAATCAAAGGGAGTCTGCTTCAGTTTCTGGCGTCCACTGGAGTCCCTCTTGCTGGGAGCAATCAGCTTTTGCTATGGACACATGTTGAATACTCTGTTCCAGTATATGGTCTCTTCAGGGAACTTAAGTGTCCTATCTTCACACGACTGCAGAGTCCAAGGTCCTGTTGTCGGTGACGGTGTCTTCTTTGTGTCTTTTCTCGCATTCCAAGTCAGGACTGAGGCACTGCTGTCAGGGGGGCCACTTAAATCATAGTTTAGAGGGGATTAATGGTGTGAGGGGGGAAGTGGCCAATGGGTTACTGATCCCTGTGGGTATCCCGCCCTGAGGTGACAACATACGGTGGGTGTATGTCAGGTTTCTACCCAATTCCTCTAATTTAGGGTCTTCCAACATGGCGGAACCCTTCCCTGGCTTTACAGACCTCCTAGCCCACCCAAAAGTGTGGTTAGCCTTTTGGAGGTGTATGCCTCCTGAATAACTGATTTTCCCACCTGTCGGGCTGAACAGGGTGGATAGGGCTTTGTCCTCAATTTGGGGACAATGAATTACACATCAAGGATGATGAAAGCCTTTGAGGCTCACAGCCTTGATGACTGTAAACACTAGCCATCCTGGGAGGGAGAAGGTGTGACCTTCTTCCTGCCCAGGCCTTTGTCTCCATCTTGGGGATGTGCTTGCATCTCCCACCAGGAGGGCAGATTCTTGTTTTGGTGGCAAATGGCTCGGGGAACAGCGGTATTCTTGGGGGGCACCCACTGAGGGTGGCACCCCTGTGCATGCTAGCTCACCCTCTGCATGAAAATTGTGATAGGGTGAAAAAGCATGGTGTTTGACACAAAACACAACACAGTTTGGTTGTTTCATAATGGAGCTGGCTATCTCGAGTTATCTCGGTAGCCAGCCCCTGTTACTATATGGATCGCCAGTTTTGGTCGTTCCATAATGGAGCTGGCAAACTCAAGTTGTCTCGGTAGCTAACCCATGTTACTCTATGGATCGCCAGTCACTTATAGTAAAACCTTGCTTTACAGGGTTACTGTAAAGATATATATGTATAAACATATATATACACACCTTCATTTTTAATGCACTCTACCTCCTGAGTTTAGGTGGACATCCTTAAGAGTGACTTACTTAAATTAAGTCATTGGTGTGACTCTGCAGCACATGGTGTGTGCAGAGTCACTCTTGTGCAGACAGGCTACTCATGCAGGGCTGGAATGGCAGACCTGCAAGCACACCTTTACTTGGGTTACACAGGGTGGTACAATACAGTGCTGCAGCCCTTATGCCCCCTTTACCACCCCTGCCCTGGGTACTACTGGTACAATATACGAGGGACTTGTAAGGGGGCAAAGTACCTTGCCATTTTGGGTGTACCAAATCACAGCATGGGCACTGGTTAGAACATCCCAGTGCATTATCAGAGTCAAAAACCACCATCTAGCAGTCTAAAATGGGGCAAAAAGTGGGAGGGTATCAGCAAAGAAGCCCAGTTTCCAATATAACCCAAAAGTATGTTGCTACAAAAGTGTAAAATGTGGTTAGCACTTTGTAGTAAGTTTTGTAGTACTACAAAATGTGTAACAAAGTGCAGTTTGTGAATCATTCCCATAGTCTGTAATTTGACAACTGGTCCACATGTCTCTAATAAGATAAATGCACTGCACAGTGCTCTTATCATTGCCTTGGCAACCATTCCTAACACATTACGGTGCAACTGTGAATCAACAATAGTTGTTAAATATGCCTGGCTTGTAATTTTGGACATAGGGTTTCCAACAAATTACAAAAACCCTCTCCACCAAAGAAAAGGAAAGGAAGTCAATTTGCAACATTTTGGCTAGTTCCCTTTGTACACATGGACCAGATTATAGGGTTCAGTAGTACAGCATATCCATGTTGAACATAGCTATTAGACCTGCCATCCTTAGGGTGGTCTCCCCCAAACTTTCTGCCTGATTACCTCCTCTTTTTGCTGTATCGTTTTGTTGGCCATAGGACTCTGAGCACTTTACAACTGCTGACCAGTGCTAAAGTGCATGTGCTTCTTCCCTATACTTGGTAACATTAGTATACACAATTGACACATTGGGGCATATTCTCAAGGACTTATCGCCGAGTTAGCGGCACTTTATCGCAGCCAAAGTGGCGATAGATTTATCGCCCTATTCACAAGCTGGTGCTAACAGCCGATATCACCAGTTTTCCCGCGATAGCAGCCGCAAAAAACATCGCCACCGATGACACCGGCAACTAACGCTAATGAGATGCAGAGTGGGCGTTCCCGTGCAAAAACCCGCGACAACACCACTTCACAACATTCTCAAAGACCAGCCAGATCGGCGATAAGATCTCAAAACATGCGATAAGGCACGTTAGCAGCAGGGAATTAACACCTGCTCTTTCCTGGGATTAAGTCGGACGATAACCTGCACCAGAAATGGGAGCCCAGCCCACAGCCACACCAGAAGAACAACAGATGCCATGGAGCTACTGATCATGCAGCCGGACACACAAGAGGGCCACAACACCCACCGCCCCCACCCCCAGGACCCCCCCCTGGGGCCCTACCCCGGACAAAGATATTTTACATCAACTTTACGAAATCATGAACAAAACAATTCGCCTGATGTCGCACAAGTACAACAATCAACAGAATGGTCAGAAAAAGGAGAATCATTCATTCATCTTTGAATTTCCAAACAAATTATTTTATTCAAATTTAACTCAAAACAACTATTCGGAAGAGTCGTGGCGGGTCTTCTCTGGACAACCTGTAAGACACAGCCGGCAATACAAAATTCAAGATAAGAAGGTGTGTCATGTGCTCATCAAAGGACAGAGAGAGAGAGAAAGAGAGAGAGAAAGAAAGGGAGTAAGAGAGAGAGAGTGAAAGAGAGGGAGAGAAAGAGAGAGAAAGGGGCAGAGAGGGAGAAGGAGAGAGAGAGAGAGTAACAGAGGAAGAGAGAGAGACAGTGAAAGGAAGAGAGGGAGAGGGAGAGAGAGTGCCGACACTGCGGACCCAGGCCTCACTGCTCACCTGCTGCCACCGGTGTGTCTCCAACCACATGCCGGTATACACTGCAGTCCACCAGGTCCCTTATCTGAAACAGAGTCCAGATTTATGAATGGCAGATTTCATATCATTGCACACGCCATCATCGCTTGGCCGCCCCTGCGCACACAGGCTGCTGCACCCCAGCCCCTCCCGCCGCCCAGCGGTGTTTGCCCGCCCCTGCGCACCCAGGCCTCACTGCTCACCTTCCGCCACCAGCGTGTCTCCAAGAGGGCCCAGCACATGCCGGTGCAAGCTCCAAGCCCGGGGTCCATGACCTTGGCAGCCTCCACATCATGCAGCCCCGCCCCGCGGGCCACTAGGTCACACACGTGATTCTGGGTCTTGGTTTCGCAATGGCAGAGATCATATCAGTGCACACGGCATCATCGCAGGCTGCACACCCGCTCAGCTCTATAAGTGCCACTAACTCTGTGAACCGTGAGGCAACACCACGTGGTGGTAGGCCCCGCTGCCCGCTGGCTCCTACACTGCGGTCCAGCAGGGCTCACACAAATCCTTAGCAGTCCGGACCGCCAGGACGGCGCATCATCGCAGGCTGCACACCCGCTCAGCACCTAAGGTGCCCCTACCTCAGTGCACCGAAAGTCACCGTTCCGTGGCGGTAGGCCCGTGCCGGCCGCAGTATTTCCGGTTCCACCAACTCTGTGCAACGTAAGTCATGGACCCTTTCTGATTGAGTCTCGTGATATGCCAGGCAGATGCAGCCATGTCACCTCTGGCAGTGGGGAAGAACTGGGACACGTAGCGTCGTCGTCCCCCCCCTTTATACGTAAGCCGAGTGGGCTGGGTCGGCGTACGCCAGGCCAGAATAGGGGTGTGAATAATTATCCCTGGGCTCTGGGTGTGGTTCATTTCTGGGCTGGACAGGAAACCAACTGATGCGTGTGTCTCTGTTGCAGTGTCTGCGCCACATGGCCCGCAATCGACAATGTTGCAGTGTTGCATGCACCCGGAGGGTGGCCGCGCACGAAGGGATTGTACAAGGAGCGCAAGGCCGCTCGGGCTCTTGGCTCATGCATGCCAACTGTTGTGTGTGTATCGCTATTGGCGCACCATAAGCCCAAGGCCTAGCCTCAATTGCAGCGTGAAAGCCACATCACATTTCCAGAATGCAAGCAGTAGTCAGACTAACATTAGGGATGAAAGCTCCTTTATCTCAATACATAAGGCGGAAGGACATCTGCACCTCCGACCTTGGTCTTGCATGCGGCAGGCACCCCCTGAGAGAGATACCATAGCAGATGATGACGACTCCCACACTACGCACAGCGCTAATGAAAGACCAATGTATCCACATCCCACACACAGAAGTCCTTGCTCGAAGTACTCTTGCATGGAATGCCCTTGACACTTACGTACACAACAACCCATACGTCCAAACGTTGCACACACATATGACTCATTGCTCCGAGCTGTGGCATATCATCCACATAACTGCCTCAGGTCAGAAGAGTGCCGGTTCTACGAGAGCCACCAACGCAATGGCAGAACATCCCGGGCGCATGCACAACGCCTGTCACGTGGAACTGTACCGTGACGGAATGCTGCCTGTTAGTGTCTGATGCATTGGTCTGCATGTTGTGGCCCTTGTCTTGCCCGTACTGACACGCACATGGCAATAAAGTCTACTCAACTTCACTAGTGTTCAATTGTGATGAGTGTTGATTAGAATGACAAATCGTGTGCCTCAATGAGCATTGTCCATACACAGGGAGGGACTGACTGACGCATTTCACTTAGGGGTGAGTCCCTATTGCCAGCTCCACCTCTGTGAGCCAGACATAGTGGTTGGGATAGTTGCTGATAGACCTGTGCTCTTACGTGTCTTCAGCAATGTGAGTATGGTGTCCATATTCTTGCCATGTGGATCAATGTGATCCATCACTACAGGCTGTGTCCACCCAGTTGAGTGTGAGTAGGTATGCGAAGAGATGTTCTGTTGTCAAATGTGATGGGGGACACTACTTTAGGCCTGCCAACGACTTTGACATGTCATACCCAGCCCTATTTCTAACATTGCGTGGGGCAAAGTTGAGGAATTGCGCGATTGTTGTTTCAGAGCAATGAGGCCACAGCTAGTGCACACATTCCCAGTCATCTCACTTCCTATGTGTGCCACAGTCAAACATGCGCATTGCTTTCATTTCCCAGGGTGTACCTTTTTGGGCAATCAATGTCCTTACATTCATCCATACTTTCATACTTAATCGATTATGGACATGACACATCTGTGTGAATGTGAATGATTTATTCACATTTGGTGGAGTGTCGGAGCTGGAGCAGTACATGGCCATGCAAACCCTACATTACATTGTAGCCCAGTGGAGGGCCAGCCAGAGTCATTTAGGGATTGACAAGTACATCGGAAGAGGAAGAGTACAGTCTGCAGACTGATTGCTGTGTCATTGGTAAGCAAACAAAATATGGCAGTCCATGTCGAGGTCCAAGGTGAGTGTCGCAGAGTGTTTTGGGGGACAGTGGGAGGTGTTGTTACAGGGCATGATGCAGAGGGCAGAACCAAGCTGAAACAGGGCATGGCGGAGAAGAATGCTACTGGCTCCTTCTTACTAGAGAGGTGGAATCACCTGCATCTTCGTCCTCTATGTCATCTGTCTGACATGTGGGTGCTGATGTTTGGTCTGCAGCACTGTGTGCCACTGACACATCAGGGGCCGGAGATGTATGTGTAGAAGTACCAGCAGCATTCATCAGCGACTGCCTTAGTGGCAGCAATGCGATGATGAGGATCTGCAGGGCATGGACGATCCCAACAACTTTTCGCTGGTGTGCATCTGTGCAGCCATTCTTTCCGCATGCATCTGCTCCATGTTCTCCATTATCCTCAGCATCTGTGCCAACTCACGTTATACATAAATAAGTTGGGGGAATTCCTAGAAACCAGCTGTAAAGATGTTCCTAAACTTGGCGACAAGATGATTCCCGCACTCTTGTACGCAGATGATACGGTTCTATTAGCCAGAACTGCAGTGGGCCTTCAATCACTTTTAGATGGTTTTATTGTTTTTATGGACTCTTTAGATCTTTCAACTAATTTTAAGAAATCGCATACTATGTCGATTGGCCCTGGAAAGTCCCCAAAAAAGTTTAAATTTTATTGTAAAAGGGCTGAATTAACGAAGGTTGCCACCTTTCCCTATTTGGGGGTACTTTTCGACGAGCATGGAACATGGTGCCCACAAATCACACAGAAAAGGAATACTTTTTCTAGAGCCACGGGGGCCACACTAAACTTTGCCAAGAGAGTAGGGACCAAACCCATTCCGGCACTGATGAAAATATATAAAGAAAAGTGCATTCCCATGGCAATTTATGGCTGTGATATTTGGGGATACAAGGATGGAAGGGACATCCAGCGTGAGGAAGACAAGTTTTTACGTAAAATGTTGTCAGTCCCGGTTTCCACCCCCACATATATATTACATGAAGAATTAGGGGTGGGATATATATCAGACCAGATAGCGGTAGCACCATTGCTGCGCTGGCTGAGAGTCTGGGCTAACTCCACCGCAAATCTAAATCAAACAATAATTACTGATTGTTTGATGCTTGATAGAGGCGGTAGCATCCCATGGCTAAAATACTTAAGGGATTTGACAAAATGGTTAGGTTGTCCTGAATTATTTTTAGACCTAAACCCCTGGACAAAACTATGATCAGAAATATAAAAGAACAGTTCATGATTAAGCGCCAGGGACTTAGAGAAGAGAATGAGTTAGCAAAACCAACGGTGAGGAGATATGTAATGCTATCTACGAATAATCAAATTCAGCTATACCTACTCACCGTCAGCAATCCTTACCACCGCTTTGTATTAACAAGATTTCGCTTAGATTTGATTCCCTGGCTTTTGGCTGTTTCACAAGGTTTCCACAAACTAGGCACCTTAAAACCTTGTCCTTGTGACAACTTCTCTGAACAGGATACTATTCATTTAATTTCATTTTTTTCTGTGATTATTATGTTTCTTTTCGTAAAAGGTTCATATTTCCATTACTCCGAGAGTGTCACTTTGTCCAAGTTAGGCCCGCCTTATTGTACCTCCAAATGTTACCTTCCACCACGATCAGTTTTGGCGTTGCGAGCTTCCTGACTGGAGCCATCAGGCATAGGAAAAAATTGTTTTTTTAAATTTCCAGTTTTTATATTATGTTTTTAAAACTTAGGCATTGTCCGTATTATTATTAAGTGGGCCCACTGTTTTAGACCGTATCTGACGTTTTGCACATTGCACTTTACATAACGTACTTGGACCCTATGTATTTTACGTTTTGAATTCTATGAGTAACAAGAAGCATGTTTCCCCCTAATGTTGGCCTTTATGTTTAGGCTCCTTCTGCGCCTTCAAGGTGGCCCATCGCATTAAACTGATTGCACTTTATACAATGTACTGACCCTCATGTATCCAGAAACCTGGCTCCCCGACTGATATTATTAAATGTTCTCCTTTTTAAACTTTATGGTTGCGTTTTTAAAAGAAAATGTATATATATATATATATATATGAAATGTACTATATTGTTATGTGCACTTTTATGGCATTATGTTGCCGAATAAAGTATTTTTGACTGACTGTGCCAACTCTCGGCTGACAACGTTGAGGCCACTCTGACTAGACAGTTGTTCTCCTCCTGGGGGGTTCTGGTCATCCTCTGTACTTTCTCCGGCTTCCTCCATGGTGCTACGCAGTTTGAATTATTTTGTTTGTGTTTTTCGGTGCTTTTATAGTGCATTTTCCCGAATGTCTAGTATGCTTTAATTGACCTCTGTCTCAGATTTGCCCCATGCCTTGGAAGGGGGTCTGAATATTGGTGAGCCATCCTCAGTTGGGGAGGTATTCACAACAACATGAGACAGGGGGTTGAATACTGGTGACTCATCCTCAGCTGATGAGTCATCCACAACAACAGTGCATCATCCTCAGCTGCCGAGACATCCACAACAACAACATGAGATGGCCGACCAAGATCTTGAGAGACCTAAAAGTCTTGGTGGCCATTATAAAGCTCTGAACTATAAGTAGCCTGGCTCCTGAATATACGATGCTTCGCATCAAGGAATCCAGACATGATGCATCTCCTGCCCAGCCTCCAAATTCGAATTACACATCTCCATCTGTATGCGATGAATACACTATTTAGAGCTCTCCTGTTTTGATATTAGTCCCGCGGCTGCTACGCTCATTGGTAGGGGTTTTGTCGCCTTGCTTGGTCCTCTGGCCACAAACCTGCATAAAGGAAAGCTTGCTACCTCTCACCTCTGGTGAAAACTCTGCGCATTCAAGTTGCCAAACATTCTTAAAACAGCTACACTAAGGTTATTTAGCTGTGCAGCTAAGTTTATTGTTTACTGTGTATACTGTGTTTTCTTTCAGCCTCTCTAGAGACTCTTTATTGTTGTGCAATCTGGTATGCTATTGTGTGAGGAGAAATGCTAAACATCGGTGTGCGCTTGTCAGTGTACTATTGGAGATCACACATCTACTAGGTTCAAGGTTTATACTCTACACAATTTATGTGTTGTGATATATATTGTTGAGCTGTGACAAGTAATGTATGTAAACTTGTAATATCCTTTTTTATGTTCATCATCGTGGGGTTGTTATATGGCCATTGGGGTCATTCTCGACATTGCTAAGTTAGCTTGAGCTTTGCTGCCGTGGTGCCGCTTTTGGGCAAGTTGCTACATGACTTTATTTTGCAACACTCTGTTTGTGCCTTTCACGTGAGAACTGTCTGCTTTTCACGTTCTCTGCTAAGTTCCTGGAGTTTAGTCTAAACACGACGTGCAAGGTCCATAAACAATGCCCCTTGTTATTCTGTTCTGGTCAGTCCCTAGCACCTAGACAAAACATGCTAAACACAGCTGCACTGCTGGAGACTCGTGCTTTGATATTACGGGATTTATGTTGTTTTAACAGACACTTGGAGAGAGCCCTTTCCATGGAGAAGAGCTATGCTGTTCCTATGATGTAAACCTTACATCTAGGCTTTAAGGGATGGGGTCTGCTGACAAAGCCCAGAGATCTTCTTTTATATAATAAACTTCTTCCAGCCAAGGGGAGGGTAGTTTGGCCTTATAGTCCTTTTTCCACTGTCTTTATATAATGACATCCCCTTTGTACTCTATGGAATTGTAACAATGCTAATTGTTCTGAGTTTATGCATTTTGCTGCTGGTAGTGGCTCGTATACTGAATTATAGAGCACAATAGTTAAAATAGACATTTTGAACTATTACAGTGAATCAGCAAATTCTTATCTGTGGACAAGTACGAGTGAGCGAGCGAAAGGGTATGTCTTGCTACCGCGATTCCTGAGAGAGTCGGGAGTGTTGTGTTCTGGGTTGTCTAATCATTTGTGGCTTCGTGATTTTGGAGGAGAACGAATGAGACACTATAGCTTGCCGGTTTTGGGATTTTGGGCACTAAGGTGGTAGGTTGGTACACCCCCATACACTGAGGTCCTGTTTTCCTGCACATAGTTCTGTGTAGGTGCAGAATCCCCACAACATGGCGCTGCCAAGTTTGGTCTGGTTCTTATCTGTGAGACTCCTGAGTAGTGCTTGTGCTTGTCCACAATCCCCTCAATTCTGTTTCCGGAGACAGCTGTGACGGTGTAGCCTCCTATATTGTGATATATTATAGGTTTTTCAAGCTTGAATTTTAAAAGGTCTTTCTTTTCTTTTAACCCTTTGTTGCACTGCCACGCTTAGATTGTTATTCTCTCTTATTCATTATGGTGGTTGCCATACCGGCTCCTAACCACGCACCGCTCAGGGCTTATTTAAATCAATACTGAGTCCCTGATGCAGGAGTTGTAGTTATCTTTGTTGTAGAGGCGGATCCAGCTTTCTGCTTTGAGGTATTTTATTCTTGGGTCACCTTCCCGGCAGTCGATGGAACAGACAATTTGTTTCACGAGTATACTGCCACCGTGATTCCGCGGGAATATAGACCATATAGAACTCTTGAGGTTCCGCTCACGGCTCGGCAACACCAAATTTGGTTTAATGGCGCCCTTCCTCATCCTATAACGTCGGTCCATTTAGGCCCTTTATCGATAGAGGGGGCCACATGGCCCGTTTTGGCTGGGTATACCCCACACCCACGTTACTTAACAACTGCAACGATTGCAGAACTCCGCATATTACATACTTCTTTGATACGTGTACATCGAGCTGTTATACAGTTCATGTCGCGCAACCTCAAGGTGGGACCACCTGACATTGCTGCGCAACCAGCTGGACCTGGTGGTGTAACCATCAGTCCTCTTATGGTTAATTCAGTGATGGGCAAGCGTCCACAAAATAAGGATGAGTTACCTTATTGGCTTGCTGAGTAATTTGGACAAATCAAAGCTGTTTTTCCGAATACCACTCCTGTGGAGAAACACAGGATCCTAACCATAAGTTTACCTAAAGACTTGATTCCCGAATTAGCTGATTGTAACACTTGGGGTAAAGTGTTTGCAGCGGTATATTCCAAGTGTTTCGGCACTCCCTCCATGACCGTACTCCCTTCCGTGATAAAACATGTTCAGGATGAACACGGAGCCAAGGCGGCTCTGGAATTAGGGATGAGGCTGGTGGGGGTGTTCAATGTGGTTGCTGATATGATCCTTGCTAATGTCAAGGGTGATGCTGTGAGCTTACAAGTGGCTAACCGCTTGGAGGCTGTTGCAGACGCAGATAAGCCACGCGATTACCGAAGATTATTGCAAAGTCTTATAAAACCATTGGCCGCAATAGTCTGGGAGTTAAGCCTTTTACTCAAATGCAAACGCAATCTCAAACACAAAAGGCCCAGCCTGATAAAGACGGGCGCCCGTTCTTTCGTAAAAAGAACTGGAAAAATAAAAAACAGGGGCAGCAACAGCAGAAGCAAGGTTCGCGTGCTGGTTCACCAACACCTGAGTATTCTGAGCGTACTTATGATTTGCGCGACCGCACGAAAATTAAGACTCCTGATAGATTTAAAGTCCCTGATCAGCGCTCTCCTCGTTCTTTACAGGACACATCGGACTCTCAAGTAGGAGGAGTTGAGCGCCAGGATCTTGGCAAAGGTACAACTAATCAACAGGGGCGAGATCAACCTCGACAGTTTGACGTTAAAGCCAAAGAAGAGGACCTGCCTCGTTTTTGACCCCCCGTATCAGAAGAAAAAAGTTGCCGCTTTAACTGCGAGGTATGCCTCAGACGGTGAGAACGCGACTCCTGGACTGGACATGGGCAGTGACTCTGCTTGACAGCGCAGTGGAGGTTACCATAGTGCAGGAGGCACTGCGCCCCTGTCTGGAGGCAACAGCAACTGATACATTCATTACAGTGGAAACAGCAGATACCCGGGTTGCCCCCCCGGATAGACTCTATGAGATTATTTTCCAAATTGAAGGTGATGTGCAACGTCCAATCAAAGCGGTTTTCTGGGACAATCTAACCTCCTCGTACGACATTTTGTTGGCGGAGGCAGATTGGCCTCCACCATTTGTGTTAGCCGCTTCTAAAGGGGAGGATGTGATACTTCCGAGTTTTTCGCGTTACGTCCCTGAGGAGCATGCAAAGGCTTTAGCAGCTGAGTGGGCTTTGGCCCTTGCCCCAGCGGTGTACTGTAATCAGGTGGGCTGGGATATTGATTCACCAGCCCATGAGATACCCTTACGGTCTATGCCACAACCACAACCCCAGTATCCAATCAAACGCGAAGCTAAGGCGCACGTTTGTGACATTCTCACACAGTTAGAGTATCAAGGAGTGATTGAATCATGTACATCACCGATGAATAATCCTCTCTTTACGGTATCAAAACCTGACGGTTCATATCGCATTGTCTTGGATTATCGAAATTTGAATAGTCATTGTTGCACGTTTGCAGTGCAAAACACACACAGCTCTGCGCTGGTGAACAACCTTGTTTGTAAAAAAATACAAAACTACACTAGACATATCCAATGGTTTCTACAGTCACAATCTGGCACCGGAGAGCGTGACTTGACAGCATTCACCGCTGTCGGAAATCAGAAAAAATTTACACGCTTGCCTATGGGGGATAAGAACAGCCCCGGGGCATTCGCTGCGCGTGTTGTGCCTTTGTTGCACGACATAGATCCAGATGCTTTCTCGTAAGTGGATGACATTTATCTAATGGACGATGAATTTGTGCCGCCTCTTGTCCGAGTCGACCGCATTATTTCTGCGTTTGCCGACTATGGATATAAATTCAATTTTGCAACATCACACATCGCTCATTTGGTGGTGCTCTTTTTGGGCTATGAGCTCAATAATGAAGATAAGGGGTTAGCCCCCCACTTCCTGGAGAAATGTGCACAATTGCAAGCCCCTTCTACACTGAAAAAACTTCAGTCCTTGCTGGGATTTTTGAATTTCGAGAGGACATACATTCCCGATTATGCCCAGCGTATCAAACCGCTTTATGCGTTGATACAACCAACATATTCTTCTGCCAGCTGGCTTCCGGAACATACCTCTATCCTACAATCTTTGCAATCTGACATGCTTGCAACTAATTACTTGTTGACGCGTGATAACACCACGAACCTGGTGATACGTATAGTACCAGGGAAGGTGGGTTTCACTTACTTGACGTTCAATGAGGGGGACACAGTACCTATAGCATACATATCACATTTGTACACTGCAGCTGAAATGCTTTTTTCCAATCTTGACATTTTTTTAACGGCGCTCCAAATGGCGATTCTAAAAGAACTCTCACTGGCGCAAGGTAAACGTATTCTTATGGTCACACCCTTCCCTGCCTTGGAGGCCGTGACTAAGGCAAGTGTACCTAACTCTAAGGCACTACATCCCCGTTGGATACAATGGGCTACGTCTTTGACATCGTCTGATGTCACATTTATCTTTGACCCTGCACTTCAGACACAGGAGTTCTTACAGTATGAACACGTTCATCCTTCTGCGTTGTCATTGCTTCCTTTACATGAGTACAAATGTATCATTTACACCGATGGCTCGGCTCAACCGGCCACCGGCTCCAAACATGCTTATTCAGCGGCTTGCGCAATTGTTGCTGGTTCGACTGTCAATGGAGAGTTTAAGTCTTCCATAGTGCATACTCAAGCGCTTGGGGACTGTACGGCACAATTGCCGGAGATGCGTGCTCTTGTTCTTGCTCTCGAGTTTGCGGATGCTAATGTGAATACTCTTATTGTGTGCGATTCTTACTACTGTGTCCAGTCTTTTAATGACAACTTATTCTTTAGGTCTCGAAATGACTATTGAGACTCTAAAGGCAACGCAATTAAGCATAAGACACTTTGGGTTCAAGTGGCAGACCTTAAAGAACATCTGCCCCTCACACATGTTATACATACTCTTGCCATCACCGTGTGGGAGCACATGCTCTTGGTAATTCTTTGGCTGACGAAGCGGCCAAATCTGCAGTAGCCACGTGTTCCATAGCAGCTGTTACAAGGTCCATGACTAAAATAGATAATGATATTTTGGCAGCGGTGGCTGCTACAAGGGAGGGTATTGGTTATCCTCAGGGTTTCCCTTCGAAATACTCTTATCATATTTCTCATGAACAAGTTCCTTATGCTAAGATTCCATCCGTTGGGGATCGGCTGATTCCCAACTTGGACCGCAGACATGCTCTGATCAAGGCCCTACACGAGGGCATGGCATCTGCACATGCCGGAGTGTCAGCGACAGTCTCGATTTTACAGCAACATTATTGGTGGCGTGGTTTATATAAACAGACCCGTAATTATGTACTTTCTTGTGACATTTGTCAACAAATTAAACTGTCTACGGTCACACGCCCACCTCAAACACAGCTATGTATTTCTAATCAACCGTTTGGCTGCGTGTATCTTGATCACTGCGGTCCATTCTCCTCTGATACTGCATATAAATACATTTTAGTTGCAGTTGATTCTTGCACTAGATTCCTTTGGGTTTGGCCACAAAGCAGTGCTGACGCTCAAAATGTCATCAGGGATTTGCATGTCTTTATTGGGATGTTTGCCTGTGGCACCTTCCATTCTGACCAAGGTCCAGCGTTCGCCTCTAAGGCGTACAAGGACGAGATGAAGTCAATGGGGGTGCTGGTGCCGTTTTCGTCTCCATACGGCCTGAGGGCAATTCAATTGTGGAGCGGATGAACCGTGACTTAAAGCAGTCCTTGACAGCTAGGGTCTTAGGTACTGGCAGCAACTGGCTGGCCCATTTGTATGGTGTTCAACGTGCACTCAATAATCTCCCTAGAAGATCTCTGTGTGGGCAGACCCCATATGAAATGCTCTTTGGCATTAAAATGTTTGTGCCAGACGTTGATGGTCTAGATGTTGTGGCGGCGGCCGCAACCTTTGACGTAGATAATCATTTTACTGTGTTACAGGATCTACAAAAGACCCGTGACAGCTACGCAACTGAACATTCACCCTCTTCCAATGATGCAGAACTGCTGATTCCGGTTGCTGGCTGGCTTCCCAAGATTGGAGTTCTGGTACGAGAAAAGCTTGAGAACAAAAAAGAATTTGGTCCCTCATATCGTTCACCAGTTCCAGTACTTGGATTGAAGGGTACTCGTACAGTCATTTTACCACCTTTACCTGGTCGCAAACACAACAGATACATCTCAGTGGACAATGTCAAGTTACACCGTCTGACCAATTCTGAATCGTGTAACACCAGCAGTTTCGTGCAACGCTATCTCTTTGAATCCGGTCCCCTCAACCTCTATGACTAACGCCTGCACCAGTGAGGATGAGATGGAAACTGCTGTTGACCTTTCGCCTGCTTTGCCTCCAGTCTCTTCCACCGCAGATGTCGAGTACACGTATCCCACAGATGAGTCCCACAGGGAAGTGCTGAGCAATCCTCGCCAACATCATGCTGATACCTCTCACCCACTTTTAATACCGAGGGTGAAAACGGGTATTTTGGGGACCATGTCAGCTTCTCTTATGACTCATCTTCCTCGTCTTCTAATTTGGCAGTACCACCAACTAAAATAAGTGTTTTCATCTCTTGGTTCAAAAAGACTTACCTGGTCCCCCCATGAACCTACATCTGGTTGGTGCTTATCCTACTTTTCCTCTTTATGTTGATTGGATTTGTGACAGTGTTCTTCTTACTCATCAATGGTCATTATTTGTCAGAACGCTCTGCTGTGAACTTAGTTGATGGAATTCTGGCCCCACACACATCGTCTCACATCATGAAACGTGATCAGACTCTTGTGAACATTTCAGCATCCCCGGTTGCAGATGGCATAGTTTGGGATAAAGTAGCTTTCGAAATTCACGGCCCGACGGAAGTGCTCAGGGTGCCATACGTGTTTCGCGTCTCATTAGGAGATGTGGTAACACGGGACATACATTCTGATGGTTGGGATGTGCAAGCAGTACATTCATTGTTTTCTGATTTTCTGATTTAAAATATTAAGCTGCTTTTGATGCTAAAGATTTGTATTTAAATTCTGCCAATTATACTGATCTGTTCTGTTATCAACACTATGTGCATCATTTTTTGCATAAAACAAACACTTTAAGACCGGTTTTTAATCACACTCAATGGGAACATTGTCCTACTCCCATACAGGGGAGTTCGAAAACTCTTAGAGATAAGTTCACATATTTTACAGATTATGACACGTCCAATCCGGAATCCTATTTCTTTAAACTACAACTGTCATCTCAATCCAAATTTATCCTGACTCACCCTAAATTGATTTACTCCAACACTTTTAGGACTATATTGGCCACACAGGGTTATGATCACTGGAAAGAGACCATTGATTTAAAATCAATCTGGGTCACAAAGCCTTGGCAGATTCAGGGAACTGAGGCTCTGCATCGTGCCTGCCTAATCCCGGCTCAAATTTTATTTTTAACTGATACAGTGTACCAAACCACGTGCTTTGGCTTGGCAACTGTAAAAAGTTTGAATATCCCATCCATTCTGTCCTTAGCGGAATATGACAATTGGGATGCTCGAATGAATTATACTATGGATGCATTTCGGGCTTTGTTTCAAAATGACACTTTTAATGTCTCTGAAATTGATTCATCGGGGTGGTTGGTGTGGCAAACGAGTTCAAATGCATGTCAATTGCGTTTTTATAATGTAACACCTGGTTTCACACAGACTAGACCGGAACCTCATTATCCACGTTCACATTCGGTCTCCACATACTCGGTGGGTAAATTATGCCAACAATGGTTGGCACATTCCACCCTATCAACAGTGAAACAACACCTGCCGCTCTTGTCGAGTGACATCAATGTGGCTGATTTTATCTTAGGACCTAGGGTTATTAGATCTAAGAGGTTTATATATGCAGCTTACAATGAAATTTGGAAACCTTCGCAGATGGAGGCAGCCTTTCGTCTGCGCCAAATTGATCAAGCGAATTTAGAAAAAGTCCTTGCCGTGGTCGACAATAGCATCAATACACTTTCTTCACGCATTTATACATTGGATAATATTGTTTCTTCTGTTATTGATATTGTTCAGAATGATGTATCTGTGTTATATCATGGTCAAAATCAATTACGATCAGTTATGCAGTTTGCATGGACGTTACAGACCCTTAAAATGGGAAAGGTCCTGTGGGATTATTTGAATGCTTCTGCTCTGTTTTTACCATTTAATCTGACTGATAAACAGAGATTTATGTCCATGAAAGATGCTACATAGACGCTGTTGCACATTGAGCAATTGGAGCCCTTGCCATTCTCCTTGGCGGAGACGGACTCAGCTGTTTGGTTAATTCATGGGGTTATTTCTCTCCCATTCTCACTGGTTCAATTTAAATCCTGCATGCAACATTTTCCAATTGGCCACTTCGAACACCTGGGTAGTGCATTTTTGCATGAATTATGGTCCCTACCTTTCACTTACAGATGTCAACAGGAGGATAAGGAGGTCTTCCTAACAGGGGAGGACTGCGATTCCACAGTAGGACATTCCCTAGTTTGTAAACACGTTAAATTGCACGGCGCATGTAATGTATCAGCGCCTAATCTTGCTTGTTTTTTGAGAGGAACTCCAGTCCCGTCAATAATTCCCGCTTTTACCCTGCTTACAAACAGCAGTTATCTTATTTTGAACAACCAAGACTGCTGTGGTTTACGGGAAGGAGTCCCATATTTAGTAACTGTTTCACAATTTGTTACTTGTTGTAGCAATGTGCTTTTTCCGCCCCCGCATGGGACTGCAGATAGTTCCATTTGGCCTTCCATTCCGACTTTAAAAACAGCTTTCAACAAATTGAGCAGGCTCAAATCGCTATTGTTCTAATAAGAGGTGGCTCTCACTTCGGCTCGAGAGACCTTCGAGTTACAGGTGGCTAGAACATCTAGTGAGATTCAGTCACTTCTGAACACTAACCTCCCACTCCACTTTGGGGAGCTTATACATCAAATATTTAATGCGTCTGACACTAAAGGCCTAGCACATTTTTTTAAACAGGTGTGAGCCGGCCTTGTGACTTCTTTTCAGACGATATTTGGAGTATTACCGGCTTTTATTCATTCTATTTTTTCCAGCGTCTTCGGAGGATTCCCTTTATTACTAGCGTTAGCTGGTGGAATCCTGCTCCTGCTGCGCAATCGCTGCTCATCATGTGGTAATGCACAGACCAGGCCAATTGCAACTGTACCGTGATTGAATGCAACAGGTTTTTGGATGCCTGCCATTAGCAATGCTTGGCGTGAGTTATGGATTAACTTTTTGCTTTGCCTACTTTACTTGCGTGCAACCAGTTTTCTACTGTCGACGGTGCCCCTTCTATTGGGCTATGGATTTATGCCTCTCCAATACATCATGTCCAGTCCCGGATTTTATCCAGTTAATGGGTCCCTTAGAGGCCCATGACCTGGCTTGTTCTGGGATGGCCGTATGGCGCGTGCAGCAGCACTTGGAGTATTGGCTGAATGGGATATCTGTGCGGCATCGCAGAACCTCTTGCATCACAGTTTCATCGAATATCACACAAGTTGTCCGGTTATGCTTTTGGAAGCATCGGATTACGAGGAGCACATTTGTTCCTTCGACCTACTTGATTGGATGGCATCCCTTTTTTCTACTAACGATAGAGATGCTCTTTTGGAGGGAATTGCATTCTTAAGTTCACGTACTTTGATGGATTTACCACCTCCTTCATCCTAACATTTTCCCGGAGACAACACTCTTTTACTCGTCAAAGAATAGAAAAATAAATGTTTTTTTTATTTTTTCCAATATGTTTTTTTCAGACTCCTTTGAACACTGCTTGGCTTTTTGAATTCTGTTTTGGTCCTTTGTCTATGTCCTATGACCTTACCAGTGGGAGGGTGTTATATGGCCATTGGGGTCATTCTCGACATTGCTAAGTTAGCATGAGCTTTGCTGCCGTGGTGCTGCTTTTGCGCACGTTGCTACATGACTTTATTTTGCAACACTCTGTTTGTGCCTTTCACGTGAGAACTGTCTGCTTTTCACGTTCTCTGCTAAGTTCCTGGAGTTTAGTCTGAACACGATGTGCAAGGTCGATAAACAATGACCCTTGTTATTCTGTTCTGGTCAGTCCCTAGCACCTAGACAAAACCTGCTAAACACAGTTGCACTGCTGGAGACTCGTGCTTTGATATTACGGGGATGCATGTTGTTTTAACAGACACTTGAAGAGAGCCCTTTCCATGGAGAAGAGCTATGCTGTTCCTATGATGTAAACCTTACATCTAGGCTTTAAGGTATGGGGTCTGCTGACAAAGCCCAGAGATCTTCTTTTATATAATAAACTTCTTCCAGCCTTGGGGAGGGTGGTTTGGCCTTAAAGTCCTTTTTCCATTGTCTTTATATAATGACATCCCCCTTTGTACTCTATGGA
Organism: Calotriton arnoldi; assembly: GCA_963921515.1. Lineage (NCBI taxonomy): Eukaryota > Metazoa > Chordata > Amphibia > Caudata > Salamandridae > Calotriton > Calotriton arnoldi. The sequence goes on from CAWUFW010010212.1 coordinate 58,193, forward strand.
ATTGTAAAAATGCTAATTGTTCTGAGTTTATGCATATTGCTGCTGGTAGTGGCTCGTATACTGCATTATAGAGCACGATAGTTAAAATAAACATTTTGAACTATTATAGTGACTCTGCCAATTCGTATCTGTGGACAAGTACGAGTGAGCGAGCAAAAGGGTATGTCTTGCTACCGCGATTCCTGAGAGAGTCTGGAGTGTTGTGTTCTGGGTTGTCTAATCATTTGTGGCTTCGTGATTTTGGAAGAGAACGAATGAGACACTATAGCTAGTCGGTTTTGGGATTTTGGGCACTAAGGTGGTAGGTTGGTACACCCCTATACACTGAGGTCCTGTTTTCCTGCGTATAGTTCTGTGTAGGTGCAGAATCCCCGCAACAGGGTCATAGTGTGTTGTCCCTTCTCCAGTGTGCTTGATTAGTAGATGTAGTATCTTGTTTTCCCCCTTTAGCAAATTCTAAGTAACCCTTAGGTAGCATCTGTCAGTTTCCATTTTGGGTTATATACTGTCCTGCTATCTGTACTAACATTTTCCTTATGATTACTCTTTCTGTAGGTCAAAGTGGAAACTCTGGAATTAATTTGGTAAATTATTTGAGCCTTTTATTTTAGCTCATTATTTTAGTTTATTGTTTGTTCCCAAACCTCTTTCCCCTTTGGTGATCCCAACACCATTGTGTTCTTCTTCGAGCGGTGGTGGTGTGGTGGATGCAGGGAAGAGATGGTGCATGCTACTCCCGCAGCAGTTGGTATTGGAACTCGTGGATGATGACCCAAAACTGCAATGCACTCTGACATAACGAAGGACCAGCTTACATCAACAAACGATTGACATTCCACCAACCCACCAGACACCTACGATCCACCTCCCGCTTCCTCGCTGGCACCCCTCGAATCCGCCGAAGCAACAACGGAGGATTCTCACACATGGCAGCCAAAGCCTGGAACGACCTTCCCCTGCACGACAGCACCACCCCATTGCTCCAGCAATACAGGAAAGAACTCAAGACCTGGCTGTTCAAATGAACAGATCACCACAAAGCAAGCAGCAACTCCAGTGCCTTGAGACCCTCACAGGTGATTTGCCATGCTTTACAAATTCTTGAGTGATTGATTGATATACCCAGGGCCTGTAATCTAAATGCTACTAGTGGGCCTGCAGCAGTAGTTGTGCCACCCACACAAGTAGCCTTTCAAACCAGTCTCAGACCTGCCATTGCAAGGCCTGTGTGAGCAGTTTACTGCCACTTCAACTTTGCATTTAAAATCACTTGCCAAGGCTTAAACTCCCCTTTTATTACACATAAGTCACCTCTAAGGTAGGCCCTAGGTAGCCATAAGGGCACGGTACTGTGTAAGTAAAAGGTAGGACATGTACTTTTAAGGTTTACATGTCCTGGTAGTGACAAACAACAAAATGTGTTTTTCACTACTGTGAGGCCTACTACTTTCATAGGCTAGCATTGAGAATTCCTTAATACACATTTAAGCTGTAATTTCTGATTAGAAAGGAGTATCTGAATCATGTTTAATATCTTTGAAATGGTAATGATAAACCCTTGTTAATGGTAAATTGGGACTTAACATTACTATTTTAGAAATGCCTCTTCTTGGCATTTCTCTGCTCCCACTGCTCTGTGTGCCTTACAGCCGGTCTCCAATACACGTCTGGGGTAGGTGACAGCTGCACTTTATGCATTCTCTCTAGGCAGCCACAAACACAGGAAGTGTGGGTGTGACATATAACTCATCTGCATTCATCTGCATTCTGATAGCTCTTCCTGGGCAGGAAGAGAGAGGTGGAGCTGACATTTTCACATGAATAGGCAGTGTCCTATTTCCCACACAAAGGGCTGATTATCCCTACTGATAGTCTAGAGCCAGGGCTCGAATGAAAGGGTAAACTGTACACTTCAAGGGACTGCTTTGAAGTCACCCCCACTTCAAAGGCACAACTCAGTTAAAGTACTAGGGCTCTGACTCTACCAAGACAGTGCACTACTGGACCTGTGAAGAAACCTGCCAAAAGTAAAGACTGCTGTGCTATAAGGTTTGCAACTCTGCTTGACTGCTGATCTGGAAGAATTGCTTTTCTGCTTTGCTGTGCTGTCCTGCTGATCTCTGCTTTGCTGAGGACAAGGACTGGACCCTTCTCACTTGAAACTAGAGTGATTCCAAGGACTTGTTGGCTTGCCCCCTGTTCTGAATTCTCAGGGCCATCAAAGACTTTCTTCAACTCTCCAACAGCACCTGTCATCTGTGAGTTATTCCCTGCCAAGTGGTGCAATTCCACTCCTGGGCCTTTGAAAGGTGATTTCTGCTGTCCAGAACCATCAAAATTGACACAGTGACGACTTTGCCATGATCGGACTAATGCAGTGCCCTTCGAAGCCAACACAGGAGCCGATCAAAGATATCACTTTGACGAACTGCACGACTTGACGATGACAGACAGTGCACCTCGATGATGACCCAGTGCCTGCATAATAAAGGGGTTCTGTGATTAAGTCTTAATTGCCTGCACGGATCTGAACCAACGCATCGAGTCTTTGACAACAACGCTCGCTTGCTCTATCCAAGGTACTTTTTAAGCAGGACCTATGCGAATCCTGTAGACGGCTTGCCCTCCATCGCATTCTGCCTGAATTTTGGTTTTTACCCCAGTCCAGCACGACCTCAAGTAACCACTAAGCGCTATTTCCTTCTCAGCACTACTTTTTGATTTATTCTTTAAAAATTCAAAACTTCGGTTCTACTTATTGGATTTTTGTTGTTTTGGTCTTGTTTTACTCATAAAATTAATGTCTATTCATCTAAACCTGTGTGGTGTTTTCATTGTGTTAGTGTGTGTGGGTGTGTGTGTGTGTTGTACAAATACTTTACACATTGCCTCGTTAGATAAGCCTTACTGTTCTGTGCCAAGCTACCAGAGGATGAGCACAGGTTATCTTTTAGTGTGTATCTAGCATACCTTTACTAGAGTGGTGGTTTCTGCTTGTAGAGGAGGCATACTCTGACAACCAGAAACCCCATTTCTAGCAATAGCTAAGATAGTGCTTCAATTTCTTTTGTGGCTAAATAGGTGATGATGACGATCCAACCTCAAGTGACTTATATAGAGCTAAGCTGCACAGACTCTTCCTGGTGCTAAGCAGAGGTCTCTGTTGGTGCTGAATGAACACTGTGAGCTGCTGGACTGCTTCTCCTGATAATGACTTCATCTTCTTCATAATCATCATGTCCTTCTATCATTTCAGATGTTGTTGTCTCAACAACATCAATTTTGTTTTAGATGCTGTTCCCATAGCATTGGATGCTTTTTTCTTATGGGCCCATGATACCAGTCCATCCGGCCTCCCATAATGCCATAATGCACTAGTTTGTGGCAAACTGTCCAGTCTGCATTGTTCTCCTCCCATGTCCTCATTATAAAAAGTCCTAATCCAGAGAGATTTTCTTCCTTATAGAAACCAGATGAACTTGTGGTGGATCGAGTCTGGGTTTGCTTTTTTTAATGCCTTTTCCCCATGTTAATTTCTGTAGATGTTTTAGACTTGACTACAGCTCGAACCGCTAGACCGAATTACACCAAAATTTGGCAGCAAGGTAGCTCTTGGTCCAGAAAGAGCACTTTTTGTTATTTGGTGTAAATCCGTTCAGTAGTTTTCAAGATATTTAAAGAAAAACACATTTTTATGTCTAGAGGCGTGAATACCTTGTGACGAATTGCGAATGAACACGCCAACAGGAATGCCATGATTGGCTTGCTGCAACCTGAGCAGAAAGTTGTGGCCGCCATTTTATGTAACAGGGAACGATTCCAAGGGCAATAAATATTTATTCAAAATAATAGAAGGGGTCAGGGTAGAGCTACCTTGACCCCATGGCTGGAATATAAGGGTGTTTGAGGGACCCCTTATGTGTAAAACATATTGAAAAATATTTTTTTTATACGTGTGATATTTACAAATGTGTCGGGATGCTCAGCGCGGCCCCCCATGTAACATTGTGATGCATTTGCGAATATTGATGAACATTTTTAACAAGCATTTGCAAAGCAATAGGTCTCGCATTTACGCGAGTTTAAGCTATTGGCAGTGTAAATGACAATGCGTTTTATTTATGTTTCAAAAACGAAAACATAAATAAAACGCATTGTCATTTACAATGCCAATAGCTCAAACTGGTGTAAATGCTAGACCTATTGCATTGCAAATGCTTGTTCCATTTTATTTTGACTTCTACTCGACACTGGAAATACATGTAATCTGCTTGTGCTAGGCAATTAACTAGTTTGCGAAAATTTGCGGTAGGCGACCCCTTGGGGTGTTTTTACGAACTGTTGGCTGATATTGGCAAACACTGCAGGTAGTACAACTATTGTGGTATGCCAACTTAACCTGGTAAAGCAGCCTCAACCACCTCCATTATATATATATCACTAATTTGGCTATTATTTTAATGATTATCATGCCCATATCTGGTTGTTTTATTGTTCAAATTCCCTTCTCACAATGTATTTTATCTACAAAATTCTGTCTACCGCCCTGTTTACAACTTTATGTATTGTGCAATTTTTCTTGTCAAAATGCTTATTTCTTGCACAATCAGTGACACCTCCCCTACCCTAAATACACATTGGCAGCAACTGGGGTTACATACAGTGGCATAACTATCACCAGTGCAGCAGACGCAGTGACAGTGGGGTCTGAGAGGCCCACTACACCCCAATCACAGCGGGCTGGGCGCCCATTTTTTTCTTCTTGCAGTATGTTCCATGACTCAACTGCTACTCCACTCGCTCCATAACACAGCAAACTGCCCGAAACCAGAGACTCCTTCAGGCATGGGTACAACGGAATACTGTGTAACGTCCATCAGTAAACATAAGGTAGGACATGGGAAATGTGGAGGAAGGTGGCAGCCCTATCTGTTGTCACATTATGCACATCTACCAAATAAAGACAGGGCAACCCCTCTCCGTGGACCACCTGTCCTCATGGCAACTGACCACAAACAAAGCTAGTCACCCACAGTCCAAGTCAGGGCAGATTAATGCAGGTCATGGAGCCAAAAAGCTCAAACAACCCATGCTACTGACCCTTAGAGCGCAGTCTAGATTCGCTTGACGCCTACACTCCCACCCACAAGTCAACACGTAAACTGAGCCCGGGGTTTCCCATTCACAAAAAGGGGTGTGTTGTCGCGGTATGGGGTTAATAATGCCTAAATGCACATAACACAAAGAAAGACCCGTCCACGCACAGGCCAGAGGTTTTTATGATTTTTTTTTGTTTAAACTAAGTATTACAAAAACATTAAGGGCCTTTTAAGGCGTTCACGGCTTAACAGATCCTGGGGCTGTTTAAATGCAATCTTGGTTGCCAAGCGAAAGCGCAGCGGAAAACATCCCGCCTCCCACTACCCGATAATGGCAGTAAACCGGTATTTCCTCATACCTGTCTCTCGGGTCGATCCAGCTGGTAGTTTTGCTGGTGTGGTCGATGTAGTACACCTTCCCGTCAAAGTCCACGGCTTCTTCCCAACCCTCTGGCAAAGGCAGCTCCTTCCACGGCATCTCCACCACTGGGCGATATTCCCCATAAAGCTCCCAAAATGTTACTCCTGGCCAAAAAATTGGAAGTGTGGAAGTTGTACCAGGGAAGCGGACGGGGCTTGCCCCTTCCGCGCCACCTCAAATATAGGGTGCAGAGTTTAGTGTCATTACAAAAGCCTCCATCAAAGTAAATGTGGTACCTCTGTATGCGGCTTACTAGTATAGCACCTACAAACGCAATCATACACTGTCCACAAGTGATGAACTGTTTAACATGGAAGCGTGAAACCCTGCTTCCCTGAGCGCTTCCAAATGAGCAATGCACGAAACTTCACTTTTAAGGGAAAGCTGCACTACTCGAAGAAAAGTTTTTAAGTGCCATAGCTCCTCGGTACCGCAAGGAACCTGTTCAGTAGTGAGGTGCTTCTACTGACCCCCGTGCTTCCCAAGGAAGCTTCAGAGCGTGGATGGGCCTGCCTGCATGGCTCCTCGCCACAGGTGAACCGTGCAGTGTGCTCTTGCCAGAGGCATGCACAGAGAGGAGGATCTGTCCGGTGCTTTCTGGGTGCCGCTGCTCTTCCAGGCATGGTGACTACGGCTTCCAAGCTCAGACCACTTCTTTCTTCCTCTTTTTCTCTTTAATTTCCCCCTTGTTCTTCATCGCCTTTCTCTGCTTGTGAGTGTTTTTGGCTCCTCCATGATTATCCCTTTTTAATCCTCCTCCTTCTCTGGCCACCATAAGCTTCAGCCAAACTCAGCTCCTTTGTGTTCTCGGATCTTTTCTTTTATCTTGTGGCTTGCTATGGATGCCGTGCAGGGTCAGGCAGGAGCCGCGGACAGGATGGCTACTCAGCATGGGTCCCTGGCCAGGGCTTGCTGCCTGTGCTGGTGCAGAGTGTCATTGGCCGTGCGCTGTTCCGGGAGCTCCAGGCTCTCTCTCCTTTGCTCAATCTCCACCGGTTTATTTGGCTTCTGTTCGCTGATGCTGCTGGAGCATATACGTCAGGCAGATGATTACCGTAAGTAAGGTAACAGACATGCACTACCAAAATCTTTTCCTGCAAAGTTGTAGGTATTTTACCCGAAACATCTTGGGAAACCAAATACCTTAACAATAATTTTACTGAATTCTACTTTATTTTTATTGCCACAAGTTTGTGCTGATTGCTACAGCTGTTAAGTAACATCTGTTACTGAGAATGCTGATCTTAAAACAAGCATTTGCAATGTAATAGGACTCGCATTTAAGCGTGACCTATTGCATTGCATCACGGACAAGGGGGGGAGAGAGAAGGGGGGAGAAGGCACGGACAAAGTAGTGCTCACAGTCTAAATAACACACTGTGGAACACTCAAAGTAAAGGGGCCAGTAGCCATGGGAGGGTACAAATGACAACATGGCCATACTAAGGAGGGACTAACAAGCCTCATAATCAATCAGAAGGCAGCATTTACAGAAGACAATGACACAAGCCAATAAAAAATCTGGGCGGAGAGTGGGCAGAGCTTCCAAGGAGCTTCCACTCCATACTCCATTACTGCATGCCTCGAAGAGCAAGCAGCGCATGCGCACTGCCGCTATAGGCTCGACCTAAAAACAATACGTTCACAGACTCATTCTGACTCTAATGCATTCACTCACAGATGCACGCACCCTCTTACACCCACTTACAGACCCACTCAGAGGCTCATGCACCGACTCATAGACCCACTCACAGACTCATGCACCCACTCACAGACCCACTCAGAGACATATTCACACACCCACTCAGAGACTCACGTGCCCACACATATACCCACTTAGAGACTCATGCACCCACTCACAGACCCACTTAGAGACTTACACACTCACTGATACACCTACTCAGAGACTTATGCACCCACTCACAGACCCACTTGGAAACTCATTAGCCATTCACAGACCTACTCAGACATGCATGCACCCACTCTCACACCAACTCAGAGACTCACACACCCTCTGACAGACCTACTCAGAGACTCACACACCCACACACAGACCCACTCAGACACTCATGCACCCACTCACAGACCCACTCAGACACTCATGCAGTCAATCACAGACCCACTCAGAGGCTCACACATCTATTTACAGACCCATTTAGACACTCATGCACCCACTCAAATACCAACTTAGACACTCATTATCCCAGTCACAGAGCTATACTCCCACTCCCACTCACATACCCACTAAGCAACTCATGTGCCCACTCACAGACCCACTCAGACACTCATGCATCAACTTGCACACTCACGCAGAGAATTATGCATCCTCTTACACACCCATTCAGAGACTCACATAACCACTCACAGTCCAACTCAGAGACTCACGCACCCAGTCACACAACCACTCGGAGAATAACACACCCACTCACAAACCCATTCAGAGACTCACACATCCACTCAGAGACCCACTCAGAGACTCATTCATCCAGTCACAGTTCCACTCACAGACCCAATCACCCACTCAGAGACCAAGTGAGACACTCAAGCACACAGTCACTGGCCCACTCAGTCACTGATGCATGTACTCACAGACCCACTCATAGACTTATGCACCTACTCACAGATCCACTCAGAGAGTCACACACCCAATCACAGACCCACTCAGAGACAAACGCAACCACTCAGTGACACACTGAGACACTCACACACCCAGTCACAGACCCACTCAGACACTGACCATGCACTCACAGACCCACTCATAAACTCATGCACCTGCTCACTGACCCACTTTGAGACTCACACACCCACTCATACAGCTACTAAGAGACTCATGTACCCACTCAAAGATTAATTCAGAGACTCATGCACCCATTCACACACCATCTCAGAGACTAATGAGCCAACTCACAGACCCACTCAGAAACTCATGTACCTACTCACAGACCCACTTTGAGACTCACACACTCACTCATACAGCTACTAAGAGACACATGTACCCACTCACAGATTCAGTCAGAGACTTATGCTCCCACTCACACTCCCAATCAAAGACTCATGTATGCACTCACAGACCAACACAGACACTCACACACCCACTCACAGACCTACTCAGACACTCACACATCCATTCACAGACCCATTCAGGCCCTCACACAACCTCTCACACACCCTCTCAAACACTCATGATTCTAGTCACAGACCCACTCAGACACTCATGCATCAACTTGCACACTCACGCAGAGACTTATGCATCCTCTTGCACACCCATTCAGAGACTCACATAACCACTCACAGTCCCACTCAGAGACTCACGCACCCAGTCACACAACCACTCAGAGAGTAACACACCCACTCACAAACCCATTCAGAGACTCACACATCCACTCACAGACCCACTCAGAGACTCATTCACCCAGTCACAGTTCCACTCACAGACCCAATCACCCACTCAGAGACCAAGTGAGACACTCAAGCACACAGTCACTGGCCCACTCAGTCACTGATGCATGTACTCACAGACCCACTCATAGACTTATGCACCTACTCACAGACCCACTCAGAGAGTCACACAACCAATCACAGACCCACTCAGAGACCCACGCAACCACTCAAAGACACACTGAGACACTCACACACCTAGTCACAGACCCACTCAGACACTGACCATGCACTCACAGACCCACTCATAAACTCATGCACCTGCTCACTGACCCAATTTGAGACTCACACACCCACTCATACAGCTACTAAGAGACTCATGTACCCACTCAAAGATTCATTCAGAGACTCATGCACCCATTCACACACCATCTCAGAGACTAATGAGCCAACTCACAGACCCACTCAGAAACTCATGTACCTACTCACAGACCCACTTTGAGACTCACACACTCACTCATACAGCTACTAAGAGACTCATGTACCCACTCACAGATTCAGTCAGAGACTTATGCATCCACTCACACCCCAATCAAAGACTCATGTATGCACTCACAGACCAACACAGACACTCACACACCCACTCACAGACCTACTCAGACACTCACACATCCATTCACAGACCCATTCAGGCCCTCACACAACCTCTCACACACCCACTCAAACACTCATGATTCTAGTCACAAACCCACTCAGACACTCATGCACCCAATTACTCAACCCTTCAGAGACCCATGCATACACTCATAGACCCATTCAGACACTCATACACCCACTGAATTACCTCCTCAGACACTCACACTCCCAGTCGCAGGTCCACTCAGATAGTCATGCACTCACTCACAGACCCACGCAGACACTCACACACCCACTTAGAGACCAGGTGAGACACTGATGCTCCCAGTCACAGAACCACTCAGACACTGATACACCCACTCCCAGACTCACTCAGACACTTACACACCCACTCTTAGAGATGCTGACACTCTGACTTACCCACTCTCAGAGCCACTGAGACACTTATGCTCTTGCTCACACATCCACTCAGTAAGTGATGTATGTTGTCAAAGGCCCACTGAGAGGCTTATGCACCCACTTACACACATATTTAGACAGTCAAAAATCTACTCATGGAGCCATTGTCACATGCATAGAGTCAAACTGAGAGTTATAAATCTTAAATGTGCTGTTGTAAATTGAATTCATGCTTTTGCTTTGTGGATCCATGATGGAGTAACAACTCCCCAAAAATGTTTTGAATAGGTTCTCTCTTAGAAGTGCCTTGGGTTTATTGTGTGTAGATGATTACTGCACATAAAACAGGATGCAGTCTTTCATGTTGTCAAAGAATATCTTGTTGCCTCTCTCAGAGAAATTTACTCCATCACTTCTATAGCTATGTTCTATGTCAAAGCACTAGTTGTTGTTGTAGATGGAGCCCATGTTGTGGTCTCTGAGGAATGGAGAAACAGTTTTATTAACATGCTTCCTGGCTTTGTCTCTTTGTGCACAGAATTCATCTGACCATTTCCATTTCTGCCTTTGGCAAATGTTAAAGTACACCTAGGCAGTGTGAGGGAAAAGTGGCATTGATTGGCTAAAGGTATCCTTCATTGCGGGGGGTGGGTTGAGCCCATGCATGATAGCTGCCTAGTCTGTTGGCCCTGAGCTCCATCCGCTCAAATACGAGATCCTTTTCATCCATCTGGGCAAGAAAAGTACCCCCAACATGTGCCACGACCTGAGCACACTGATAGCACTGCTGTAGGAGGCACTTTCCCTCATACGGAGTGCTATTTCTTATTTTTCTCCCAGAATTCGCTGTCCGGCACTCCCGCACAAAATGGCCCAGTTATTACTGGAGCGCTCATATCGGCTCAAATAAGTGAACATCGCCTAATAGACGATCCAAACTATTAACTCCTAGATGCACAGAGCAGACGTTCACCCGGCACTGATACAGGGGAATGTAGCAGATGGTTTTACTCCCCCCTACCACTCAATATGAGATAAGTACATGGTCTCGCTATGTTTCCCCCATCATCTAGCATTACCCAAGTTGCCCTACATGCGCAACAGCAGTGCGGCTCCAGAAATAATTGCTGCGCTATTATCTTCAAATCCCAAACCAAAAGCCACAACATAACACAAATCCAGTGGCATACATATAGTAGAAGCACTGCCTCATCCTCTCTATGGCTGCAGTACAGCTGTCCCCATCAGCACGCTCACAATCAACTTGCCATGCCTGAATAATGGCAGCTTCGGCGTGGAGGCCCATTGGCGACTACGTCGGAGATTCAAAGAGTTCAATCTTACATTGTTAGCAGCGCTGCTTATGGTGATACATAAATTCCTGCATCTCCATGATCAGAGGCTCTTACCTGGTTCCAGCTACCCGCTGCAATCCGCTAATTCTGGATGACCTATGACCTTAGGCCTAAATTCATGCATGGGAGGCCCAGAGGCCTACTGTCCTACCTGCTTGTGTAATCTTCATCCGCTCTCTGTTGACTCCGCCTCCCACAGAGCACCACATCCAGCAGTAACACCAGACCACAATTGGTGTCCCCGGCCTCTCTTGCCGTGCTAACCGAGGTGAACCCTGCAAACGAGCATGCCGACCTAGTGAGCTTTCAAGGGGTGCTGTGAGTGGTGTAATGAAAACAAAGAATGACCGACCCGAATCTTCTTCCTGGCCTCTGACCGAACACGACACACTCACCTAAGCAGGTAATCAGGTAATCAGGCAATAGGCTAATCAAAAAACTACCTCCACTAACCCATTGTGCTCCGCTCAGCCTGTTGAAGGCCTAATCAGGAATACCTATGGTCTGCCTGATCTTAACGTGGCCACCTGACCCTAACATGACTACCCTATCTGCTGTGCCCTGCTGGTGGTGCCTGATCTGCCTCAGTTAATCCACATGCCTCAAATCATCTCAAGCACTGGCCTCTGACCTAAAACACATTGTCTTTATATATATGTTGCAGAATTAGGCTACCAGTAAGTTTGTCGTTTACCTTCAGTGATCCAACCTACTTCTTCGTGGTCTGATACCCTGCCACACTCTTACCATCAGGGCCGCCAGATTAGAGTTTAATGGAACAAGAGTAAAAATTCAACCCACTCTTCGTTTATGATCCAATAACTTCTACCGGTAAAGTCTTCGTCCCACAAAATCAGCAAAACACTAGCTAGAAAAAAAGGAGACAAAAGGAATTACCAAACTTCACGTGCACTCTCTGAAAAATCCAGCACTTGATTACCTGTTGCTACATCTAATGAACAGTCAGATATCAACCTAAATTCAAGAGGGGGCAGTATCCTAATGGTCAGCAACTCCTCTTCCTGCTCGCTTGCATCGTCCCCCATCTGCACCAATGATGGCTGACAACAAAAGGAAAGAACACAGAGACCACAATGAGAGTAAAACCTCCCACAAACGCTTGAAACCAGATATGCCCCTTCTGAACTCTCCAGAGAAGCTCAAAGAAGACATGTCTAATAGCAAAGAAGTCATCATGCAAAGCTTGGAGTCCCTTCATGAATTAATGCAAGCAACAAAATCTAGCACTGACGCCATGCATCAAGACATCCAAGCCCTATGTGACGACATGAAAGGTCTCTTCAACAAAGTCACGGAGGCTGAAAATAGAATTAGCCACTTGGAGGGCTCTAACAATTCAAATAAAAACGTTTAGATCACTCCTATTGCTCAATGAAGACAATGGCTAGAGAGATTTCTGAACTTGAAGATCGTTACTCTGCATCCTTGGCCAATTCTTCAAATCTATCGATAAGGTTATTACAAAATTTATATGGCAAGGAAAGAGAGCCAGACTAAAATTGAACAAAAACAGAGGGGTCTAAATTTTTCTAACTTCCATAGACACCAACAATCTTTCCAAGCAGCACAAGGCCTCTTTGGACTCCTCTCCCCCTTGGATGCAAATTGAAAAACACCTACTACCCCTTTCCCACTAAAATCGACCATAACGATGCAAAACATAAAAAATCTACCCATCTCACACTCCTACCCATTAATAGGCGACACAGCATCAGCTCTCCATTGCATTGATAAAACACTCCCCAACCAGCTCATGGAGTCTACCATAGTTTCTCTGTGGCACAACCATAAATTCAAACTGGATAGGAAAACCTTGCTTTGGAAAACCTGGGCCAGAAAAAAGCATTAACTGCATCGACGATCTAGGCTCAAAAACTAATTCCCTTTCCTTTACTGATCTAAGCTCATGCTACAACCTCCCTCCAATTGAGCTCTACAATTTATTAAAACTTTAAATATCAACCAGGTCGCTCAAGAACCCCCACAAACCAGGCTTACCTGACCTATTGGGGAAACTTAAAAGAATAGGCCATGTGGCGATCTGCATCTACAAAATCCTAGAACCCCAAAGATTACACATGACCAAAAAATTAAAAAACAAATGGTTGACCCAAATCCCTGCAACACTGACTTCACATTTCTCAGAACCTATCTGGCACAGAATCTAGCAATCCCCCTTTCAATCAAAAATTATTCCTTCGGTTGCCGATTCAAGACTCTGGTCTATACACAAATCCCACTGGATCCCCTCCAGACTCCACAAACTGGGGATAAGACAGACCAACATATGCTATGCTTCTGGAACATACAAGCATATGTTCTTCACCTGCAAAATGATCCAACCTCTATGGTCCAAGAAACAACAGTCCATCCAGAACAGCTTCAACATTTACTTACTCCAACTCTATTCACAGCAACTCTTGGCCTCAACGCACATCACCCACCCATCACCTTAACGCAGCAAGACTCTCTCCTACCCAACCTTATGCTAGCCCTCGGCACCAAAACGATTCTGACAGATTGGAAAGCAACCACAGAATCCTCTTATGAGAAATGGTGGAATACTCTATGCGCCACCAGTGGGGCCGACAATATCATATACAAAAAAGTACACAACACCAATGCCTCAAGAGGCCTTTGGAACACTCTTGATCTTTTCCTCCAGAAGGATGACCCCCCCATAAGTACAAACAACTCTTACACCAATACATGCAGACCTGCTCCTTCCATAACACATCAAGGGGCATATCAGCAAGGGACGGCGATAATTATCGCAAAGCGCGCTTAGCGCTAGGATAATTATCGCCGTCTATCTCTGGAATTTATCGCCCTGGTAGCGCGTTATTAACAACACGTTACTCCAGGGCGATAAGAATTCCAGCGATAGCGGGAAATCGCCGTTTTGCAGGGAACATCGCTGGTTTTCCAGCGATGTTCCCTGCAAAGCGGCGATATCCTTGCTGATACGACCCTGTGGTCGTATCAGCAGAATCCATCTCCCATGAAAAATATGCTTAAGTCAGGAATTTAACAGACGTTAAATTCCTGAGTTAAAGCTGAGGTAGCGCGATTTTTTTATCGCTGCACCTCCTTGTTAATATCGCGAAGCTGCCTTCGCGATATTAACATGTGTTGTTTTCACAGCCACGCCTTCTTTGCATCTCATTAGCGATGCAAGGCGAGGCTGTGAAAAAACGGGCTCTACATCAAGGAAACACGCGCTAGCGTGTCCTTGATGATATTGCGATATAATTATAGCCGCTTTTCGCCCAAAAACGGACGCTAAAGCGGCGATAATTATATCGCCAGCCCTTGATAATATGCCCCCTAGTGGTAATGACAAATCAAGGGCTTACACCTGCCTGCCATTCCCCACCTTCTACCCCTCCTTCATATCTCTTCTTGCGCTCTTGCACACGTCGCTAATTCTCTCTACAATTAGAACATGCATCTCGACAACATGCTTGCAAGCACAATAATCTCAATGAAGAACTCTGCAGTCTTGATAATTGTCTTGTTTCTATCTTCTTAAAGTTCTACAACTGTATGCCTGCACTTCTGATCCTTGGATCCAGAATGTAAATACTAAATTGTCCATAGAATCTGTGTAATGGAATTATTCATTGTATGGCTGACAATCTTCACCACTGATCCAAACTTTACCTGTACTTCGCTCTGTTTTTTATCTTGTAGTGTGCAGATGTCTTGCACCATATATCTGTCTACTCTTTACTTATGCCTTGACTACAAAATAATAAATATGTTTGTAATTTAAAAAAATAAGAAACAGGCAACGAACCAGAAATACTATTCAACAAAATTTTCCTCCAGATATCATAAGGTAACGATAAATCGAATTCCTTGTTCCAATAAGAAGAGAGAAAGTTAATATTGTCCCCTGCATAATTGTTACTTTTTTAATGAAACAGTGACACAGCGTGGGATGATGAATCAATAATCTGGATATGCAATTCTAAATCAGAAGTTGCAATTAGGGGAAAATTATGTGGAAATGAATCTAAGATCGAATTACATAAAAGTTCATATTTATAAATATCTGACAGCAGTAACTTAAATCGTTGTTGTAATTCATCAAAGGTTAAAAATGCTTTGTTATGATAAATATCTTTTAAATTAAAAATACTTGCTTTAACCCAGGAATGCCAATAGAAAGGTATCCATCATTGCCATTTCCAATCCTACCCCAGTAAGAGTGCCTAGGTCATTACCACCACAGTGCACAATTGAGAGGTCTGGATGTTGGCAATCTGCAATGCTCTCAACCATAGGTAAGTAAAGTAAGTAAGTAATATCTTATAAAGCGCACGAATGCCGAGGCGTCTTGGCGCTGAAAGAGGCAAGAAAATACGGAAGTCAGGAAGATCTCGATCACTGTTTACGAGGGAAGAGCCAGGTTTTAATCTGTTTCCTGAACTGAGACCTGGAAGATAGTAGCCTAATATTTAGTGGAAGTTCATTCCAGAGCTTCGATGCCAGAAAAGAGAGGCATCTGCCTCCCCATCTGACCCATCTGACTCTGGGCACGGAAAGCAGAGCTTTATTAGCAGATCTTAACATCCGGCAGGGGGCATGCCATTGGATAATTTGCGGAAGTCGTTGGTTACCCCTCCATACAGAGCTTTATGAGCAAGGCATAATGCCTTGAACTCAATTCGCTGCTCAACTGGGAGCCAATGCAAATTTCTAATGGCATCCGAGATGTGGCTATATTTTGGAATATTGAGAAGGGTGCTTGCAGCCGCATTCTGCAAGGATTGGAGTTTGGACAACTGATGTTTATTGACACCTAGATACAGAGCGTTACAGTAATCTAGGTGAGAAAGAATGAGGGCTACCACCACTGTTTTCCTCAACTCCATAGGTAAAAAGGGCTGGATTTTTCAGAGTATTTTTAGGAGGAAGTAGCAGGCAGAGGTCAGTTGGTTTATTTGTCCTGAGAAATTAAGCTGGGCATCACACAGGATTCCAAGGTTCCTGACTTTGGCGGCTGGAACAGGGCATGCTCCTGCCTCTGCGGGCCACCATGACTGGGTCCAAATGGGAAGTCCAATTACAAATTCACGACCTCCGTCTTGTTCGCGTTCAGTTTTAAGTAGTTCTAGTGCATCCAAGCCATAATGTGGCCAAGACAGCTATGGAATCTGTCTGCGATTGGATCTGCCGTTGATGAGACAGGGATGATAATTTGAGTATCGTCTGCGTATGATACAAGTAAAAAGCTATGGTCCCTGATCAGTTTGGCCAAAGGGGAGATATAAATGTTAAACAACGTTGGGGAGAGTGCTGATCCTTGTGGCACTCCCCCTGGAAGGTAAAAATTGCCAGATTCCAAATTGTCCCAACAAATCCTTTGCTCTCTGTCAGAGAGGAATGAGGTGAGAAGGGCAATAGCGGTGTCTCCAATACCTACTGCCTTCAGCCGTTGCGTAAGAACAGTGTGGTTAACTATGTCAAATGCGGCTGATAGGTCCAGTAAGATCAGGATAGCCCTACTGCCCCTATCAATAGGTAGCAATTGCTGCCACTTTAACTTTCTCTGCCCAATCCAAGTAATATTCACAATAGGCGAACCCAAGTCCCTGTCAATGCTACTTTTTCTTTCACACTCTCTGGCCCAAAAAACATATCTGTGACCCACAATCCACACTCTAACCATTTTGAAGGAAAGGACAATAGCAGACAGAAGAAGGCTGCAGCTGAATAAGGCAGTTGGTAGAATGAAAGGTGTTGGAAGGTGGAAGTATTATATGATATGGCTGGGAGGCCTTATCATGTAACACTACCACCATACACATAGATGGACCTCAGATTCACCCTTAGCAACCTTAGCTCAGTCCTGGTAGTGTGGCACAGAGCAGTCAGGCATACTCAGAGGAACATGTGTTAAGCATTTCACGGTACCAGCATTGACAATAAGTAAGTGACATGACTCGAAAGAAAACTTGACACCACTTTATAAAAATAGATTGTATTTTTATATAAATATAGGCACCAAAATGAACTGGCTACATTGCATATAACTGGAATTATAGATTTTCAAACTAGTAAGATAAATGTAATGAAAGTTTTCAGATGTTCCCCATTAAAGTCAATGAGGGAAAACACACAGAGCAAAACGATAGTTGCAGGGCAAGTTAATCTGCACCCTCTTGTGGTTAAGGTTCTCCGGGACCCTAGACCAAGACTCAACAGTTGTTACTTCATTCCTCTCCCCAGGGAGTCCGGGTACAGAAGTTACTTGGCTGTCCTTGATGCTGATGGGATCTGCTGGAGCTGTCAAAAGTGCAGCACTTGGCAACACTACACTTGGTGATGGAGTTACACTCTACCCTCAAAAAGTAGAGGTCTTTGGGGTCCCAGGGTATGGGTGCAACAGCTGGATTTCTTATACCTTGCTCAGCTGCGCCAGGTGTGGAGGTAGACGGCAGCTGCCAATCACCGAGGCAGATCACGCTAACGATGCTTTGCCCCAAACTCAACAACTCCAACTTCAGAATGCAGGGACACAGCAACTGAGCTGTTTCTGACATCGGTCACCGTCAGTGTGAGTTGCTCTCGGGCTAGAGATGTCACTCAAGGGGTCGATCACCAAGCCTTGGCTGTGGCAAATATAGTCCTCTGGTACTTCCACAGCTGGAGGTCAACAGGAGTGGACTAGCGGCTCAAGACATGGTGTGAGCTTAGCTACCACTCTGGGCTTGCAGGACATGACTTCTCTTCAGGCTCACTCTCAACAGCCCAAGCAGGTCGCAATTCTTCTGCAGGTTGAAGGTGACTGGTTCCATTAGTCAGGGTAATCTGCTTTGGCTTCTGACATCCACTAATGTCCCTTTTGCTGGGAGCAATGAGCTTTTACCACGGACACACCTCGAAACACGGTTCCAGTATATGGTCTCTTCAGGGCACTTAAGTGTGCTCTGTTTGCGCTGTGGCAGAGTCCAAAGTCCTGTTGTCGGTAACAGCATCTTCTCTGTGCCTCTTCTTGGATTTCAAGTTAGAGAAGAGGTTTTGGTGCCAGGGGAGCCCTTAAATCCTGGTTTAGGGTGTGTTGAGGACATGCATGAGGGCTAGTGGCCAATGGTTTACTGGTCCCTGCAGCTAAGCCACCCCTGTAGTGACAACATCCTGTGGGTGTACGCCGCTGTGCTACCCAGAATACTGTATTTCAGGGTCTGTTAAAATGGCAGAACCCTTCTTTGGCTGTACAGACCTCCAAGCTCACCTTAAAGGTGTGGCTAGGCTTTGAGGAGTGTATGTCTTCTACATAACTAATTTTCTCACCTACCTGAGTTGCAGGGAGGGAAGGGCTTTGTCCTCAAGTGGGGGACAAGATAATTACACATCAAGGGCCGTGAAAGCCTTTGAGGCTCACCGCCTTGATGAATGTAAACACTAGCCATCCTGGGAGGATGGAAGTGCGACCTCCTTGCTGCCCAAGCCTTTGTCTCCATCCCATCACATCCCACCAGCGGGTAGACTCTTTTCTTGGTGGCAAACGGCTTGGGGAAGGCCGCCAAGGCATCGGAGCTTTGTATCCTAGGTGTTTGCCCATGCAGGTGGGCACCTCTGTGCATGCCAACTCACCCTCGACACAAGAATCATGTTGGGGTGAAAAGGCTGGGTGTTTTATAGCAAACAGAAAACAATTCCATAATTTCCTCGGTAGCTAGCCCATGTTACTCTATGGACCACTGGTCACTAACAGTAAAACCTTACTTTACAGGGTTACTGTAGGGATATTTACGTAGGTACATATATATTCACACCCTTAACATAATGCACTCTACTTCCTGGGTTTTGGCGGACGACCTTAAGAGTGACTTACGTACATTAAGGCAGTGGTGTGGCTCTGTAGCACACGGTGTGTGCAGAGTCACTGTCGAGCAGACAGGCTGCTTGTGCAGGGCTGCAATGGCAGACTTTCAGACATACTTTCCCTTGGGTCACACAGGGTGGAACAATAAAGTGCTGCAGCCCTAGTGACCCATCTTATCACACTTGCCCTTGGTACCACTGGGCTGGAGAGATAAGTGCTTGCCAATTGAGTGTACCAATTCAACAGTTACAGTTTAAGGGAAAAAGCATCGGCACTGGGGCTTTGTTAGCAGGTCCCAGTGCATTTCCAGATCTATAAAGACAGCATCTAGATCAAAACTTGGGGGGTGACCATGACAAAAAGGGCACTTTGTAACAAAAGGCAGTTAAAATGGAGGAGTGGACCCGGTTTAAGAAAATTACATATTTGATTAGGTGATGTAACTAATTTAGTATCTGAAAATAGGTAGTGATTTAATAGGTAAAGTACGCAGATCTGTGATTGCCTCTGGATAAGTTTAAGGCAAGTTAAGGATATGCTTAAATTTTCAAGCAGTCAACCGCACTTGCTACAGTTGAAATTGAAGCTGGTATGCTCCTGTTTGAAAGTGCTGTGAACTTTTGACTTACTGGTACAGTACAGTGTTTCAAAGGAGGTTGCTATGGGAACTGAGGTAAAGCAGTGTGGGAGAGGGGTTCCAAATACACTGTACTTTGGAACTAGAAAACAGAGTAATTTAGAAATTGTATATATTGTCAAATAGCAATTTCCTAATTCAGTTCTCAAATGCAGTTAAAAAATTATAGCACAATCGTTCTGAATGCTTTAACGGACTCCTGTATGGATTTGCGGCCCCGTAGCGAAGTTACACGGGAGTGGCAGGCTGGGCCTTGCAAATCCACCCACAGACACTGCCAGATTGGGCATCTTATCAGGAGTATAATAAAGAGTTTTAAAAAATGACCAATTAGGGAATGTTTTAATTTGCTACCTATGTCAGTATCAGCGGAAAAAGAGAGGGAAAAACTGAGACAATGTTAATGTGTATATATATATATATCAAAACAAAGTTCGATGGTGCGAAAGTCCACCCTTCCAAGCGGGTTGGGGCTCGTCGTGAGCGGGCGCCCCCGCTCTCTTAAATCCACCACCAAGCTTACTAAATATTGTAAGCACGAGCAACACCGATCCAAGTTTGAACAATACATTTTATTCCGGGCATGTTGAACAGATTCAGGGAAAGAGGGTACCCGAACTGGGTCTTCAAAAGGGCCAGAGAGAGAGCTGAGGGTATACCTAGACAGGAGACACTAGCAGACAGGAATGATACTGAGACAGAACACATTAATGAGGGCACGAGGATTATCCTTACCTTTGATGGCAATGCCAGCAAGGTCGAGAAGATTCTAGTAAAAAACTGGGATATCCTCAAGAGTGACACGACTATAGGCGACTGCATAGAAGATAGACCCCGCATCACGTGCAGGAAAGGACGCAGCCTCAGGGACATGTTGGTCTGCAGTGACATTACCACAGTCACTAGGATTAACACACATACCTTATAGGGTTTCTTTCCCTGTGGCCATTGTAAGGCGTGTAAGAACAGTCTGATGCGCAAAGAAATGAGACGTGGGCCAGTCACCAAGTTTATCTCACAATTTCTCACATGCAGTACTAACTTTGTGATTTACATCATAGAGTGTCCTTGCAAACTTTGGTATATAGGGAGTACCACCTTAATGGCCAAGAAGAGAATTTTAGAACACATGAGGGCCATCAACAATTGAGATCCCAAATACCCGGTTGCACGACACTCTCAGGACAAACATTTTTCAGATCCATCCCAACTGACATACTGTGCTATTGAGCAGATAAACAACGATCACAGGGGTGGCGACAGGACCCTGAAACTCAGGAAAAGGAAGTCCAAATACATAGTGGACTTGCAAACCAAAATCCCGGGAGGGTTAAACCAAGATGAGGAATTAGCAATTCACCTGAAAGAAGAATTAGTCTTTTAACCCTACACCTGTCTTCTTGAACCATCTTTATACTCTTTCCTTCATCCGCAATGAGAATGACACTTATACTGTTTGTTTGTATTAACTTACTCTAAGTGGTTTTAACTTTACACATATGCAAATGTTTTTCTTTTTTTGTGTCTTTTCACAGGAGGAAATGAAGGGACCCATCACCACCAATTCACTTGCACGGGCCTCCCTACCCTTTTCTACATCCTCACCTCCAGGATTCCATAACAGATAAGATTCATGCATGATATGATTTCTTTTATTTGCATTTCTATGGAACGTTATGCATTTTGCATTTATGATTGACTTGAGTCAGTACACTTGGCCAGTACCCATGATGCACGTTTATTAGACTCATTCACGCTTTATTGATATACACGGCAACAGTCTGGCACCATGCTGATACGCCTACGGGCATGCCGGTTCTTGTGTTTGGGTCTATGGTAGCTATGCACTGTACTTGTTTAGACACTTGCCCCGGTTAGCTGGCCTTTAGCAGTTAGATATCATTTTTTTTGCAATGCGCAATCTATTCATTTTGGCCAACTGTCCTTTATATTCTGGGCTATGTTACACTTTGTTATACGACATGATTTACTTGGATTGTACTTCTGACTACTTTTGTCAACAATCACGTTCCAAGATGTCCGACACATTAGACTGCAATGTTGTCTCTTCTTTATGTTTACCATGCATTCTTAAGGACACCATATAGGTGATGTAATCACATGTGACCAAGACTGCTGGGCAGTCGAAACGCGTTGTGTGTATATAACAGCTTGCTGCATAACTGTGACTACTTTTTGCGGCATCCTGAGAGTGCACCTATCTATTTTCGCTTTTGGATTTCTAGCCGGTATGCTCAGCCGGCATGCGCACCACCTCCCATGGGTCTTCCAGGTCCAGAAGGGGCAATAATGAAAAGGATATATATATATATATATATTCACTGAAAAAAACATAGGTTTTAGGGACAGTTATAGTTAGTTGGACATTGCACTCGTACAAAACCCATGAAATTCCCCCGTTATAGTTAGTTCAGCTAACTATAACTCGCGCCCCCGCAATGCACTGCTGATGACGTCACATATTACATCACTCATGACATGGTCAGTGACATCACTGTTGACATCACTGATGACATCTCAAATGACATCACTGATAACATCATGCAGTGACTGTGTGTTTCTGTAAAGTTTAAATATGTTTAATATATATAGGCAAAGGCGTATTGAAGAATGACTGGGTGTATAAGTGTCTCAATGGTTGATTGAGTAGGTGCGTGACTGACTCTCCAAGTGAGTGATTAAACGTATCTTACTGAATGCATGGGTTACTGACTAAACTGTGTGAATGTCTGTATCCATTTGTCTGTTGGTGTGCGAATAGCTACATGAGTGTCTATATGGGTTATTGATTGGTTGTCTGAGTATCTGTATGAGTGCCTGAGTGTTTGTGTGGGTGGGGTGTGTGTGACTCTGTACATAGATGTGTGAGTGGGTGATTCACTGGGTGCATGATTTGAAGAGTGCATCTGTGATGGACTGTTTGGGTGGGTGAGTGTGTGTATCGGTGTGTTAGTGAGTGAATGTATATCTCAGTGGTACATGTGTGAGTAACGACATATGTAAAAGGCAGTATATATGTGTGTTAGAGTATTTAAAAGGCTATAAGTGAGAGTGTGTGATTGTGAGAGTGGCTGTATGGATGCGTGTGTGCTTGTATCAGTGATTGTATAAGAGCGTAAGAGTGTGCTAGTATTTGTATGAGTAAGTGAGCTGGTGTGTGTATCACTGTATAGGTGAGTAAATGGCAGTGTGATTAATTATTTGCATGACTGACTAGGTGTGTAAGTACCTCTATGGATGAGTGGCAGTGTGTGAGTGTCTATGTAGGTGTATGAGTGCATATGATAGTCCTGTACTGAGTGACCATAAGTATGAGTGACTGTACGGGTGAGTGAGTGGATGTGTGTGTAGACCTAAGAATCAGTGAGTGGGTATGTAGTTATTGGTGTTGGAGTGTGTATGGTTTTGAGAATGGCAGTCTGTAATTTAGAGTGGGTGTATCAAAGGTTATATTAGGGTGTGAGAAGATGCATGAAATTATCACATGGATGATGTCATCAGTGATGTCATCAGTGATGTCATTTGAGATGTCATCAGTGATGTCATCAGTGATGTCACTGACCATGTCATGAGTGATGTAATATGTGACGTCATCAGCAGTGCATTGCGGGGGCGAGTTATAGTTAGCTGAACTAACTATAACGGGGAATTTCACGGGTTTTGTACGAGTGCAATGTCCAACTAACTATAACTGTCCCTAAAACCTATGGTTTTTTCAGTGAATTTGTAAGGTTTTTTAAATGCTCATTTCTAACTATAACGTGCCTGAAACCTATGGTTTTTTCAGTGAATTTCAAAGGTTTTTAAATGCTAATTTCTAACTATAACGTGCCTGAAACCTATGGTTTTTTCAGTGAATTTCAAAGGTTTTTCAAATGCTAGTTTCTAACTGTGCCTACAGAGGTAGTACATGTGAAAAAAGAAGAAAAAACGCACAGAAAGAACCAAAGGAAATGCAGAAAGAAGCAACAAAACTCCACAAAGACGAAGAAAAGTGCACGAAGAAGCAAAAGATGTGCAGAAAGAACCAACAGAGGAGCAGAAAGAGGCCTTGTTCCAAAATCATCCTGTGCCCACAACTTTTTTCGACGTGTACTGGTGGTAACTGACTCTGACTAACCAGAGCCAGTGCTATGCAAAAACACACTTAGAATACAGTGAAAACACCTATATACACTAGGGAACACTATGCGAATCCTGAGTGTCCCTGGAGCCCAACTAGCCCCCCAGGTACCTACAGTTAGGACCACAGAGCTGAGTTGCAGAGAGGCGTTCCGAGGCCACGCACCTTTTTTCACCTCTCTGCAACGCAACTCTGTTGTGCTTACTGACAGGGACAGTTAGTGGGCTAGTTGGACTCCAGGGACCCTCAGGATTGAAGGGGACTTAATCCCCCAACTTAAAAAGCACCACAGGGCCTGTTTGCACACATGTCACCTCAAGCCCCGCCCCCTCCCTTCACCAATGTGCAAACGCGCCCCAAGGCGCATTTTAAGTTGGGGGATTAAGTCCCCTTGAATCATGAGGGTCCCTGGGGTCCAACTAGCCCACCCTGTACCTCCAGTATGCACCAGGGAGCGGCATTGCAGAGAGGTGTTCAGAGGCCACACCCCTTGTTACACATCTCTGCAACACAGCTCTGTGGCGCTTTCTGGATGTACCTGGTGGGCTAGTTGGCCCCCAGGGACCCTCAGGATTGAAGGAGATTTAATTCCCCATCTTAAAATGCGCCACGGGGCCTGTTTGCACACATGTCACCTGAAGCCCTGCCCCCTCCCTTCACCACTGTGCAAACGCGCCCCGTGGCACGTTTTAAGTTGGGGGATTAAGTCCCCTTGAATCCTGAGGGTCCCTGGAGTCCAACTAGCCCACCATATACCTCCAAAAAGCGCCACAGAGCTGAGTTGCAGAGAGGTGTAAAAAGGGGCGTGGCCTCTGTACACCTCTCTGCAACGCAGCCCCCTGGCGCATACTGGAGGTTCCTGGTGGGCTAGTTGGCCCCCAGGGACCCCCAGTATTCAAGGGGAATTCGTTCCCCATCTGCAAACGCGCCAGGGGGTGCGTTTGCAGAGTGCTGCAAGGAAGGAGCGTGGCCTCCGGCGCGATGCCGGTCTTTTTTTTTTTATTTTAAGAAGGGGGCTGTGTGGCCCCCCTTCTTTTTCTAAATTATTGCCCCTGGGGACCCCATCCTAATTTTTTTTCAATTTGGAAGGGGGCCGCGTGGCCCCCCTCCCGAGGCCTTACTCGGCCCCGGGGACCCCATCCCCCGGGGCATGGCCTTCTTTTTTTTTTTTTAAATAACTTATGGAGGGGGGCTGCGTTGCCCCCCTCCTCAGGCCACTTATGGCCCCGGGGACCCCATCCCCAGGAGGCCGGCCTTTGTTTTTTTTTTTTTTTATTAAATTTTGGGGAGGGGGGCCGCGTGGCCCCCCTCCTGGGCCGGGGCTGGCCCTCTCCGTTGGGGACCGTGGGGGGGTCCCCAATACCCCCACGGTCCCGCCGGCTCCCCGCGTCCCTCGGGAGCCGGCATTGCTTTTCCACATGGGGAGCTGCTGACATGCAGCTCCCCGTGTGGAAAAGCAATCTGCTTTGGTTTTTGGAAGAGAGAGCAGGTTTCCTGCTCTCTCTTCCAAAAACCAAAGCAGTTTGCTATGGCAGGACGGGAGCCGCGAGGCTCCCGCCCTGCCATAGCAAACTACAGTGTCCCGGGGGTAGGCACCCCGGGACACTGCAGGAGCTGACCCTGGGGGGTGGCGGTCCCCAGGGCCATCACTGGCTCCAGGAGGGGGGCCACGTGGCCCCCCTCCAAACATCTTGAAAGCCCCGGGGAGATGGTGGTCCCCGGGGCTCTGGGGGTCCGTTACGGACCCCCATATTTAAAGATTTAGTGCCCCGTGGAGGTGGTGGTCCCCGGGGCGTATGGGGGGACTTGAGCCCCCCCACACAGGTAATTTGAATTTTAAAAAAGAAGCCCCAGGGGGTGGCGGTCCCCGGGGCTGCGGGAGGGCCGAGAGCCCTCCCACACCATTTTTTTAAAGTCCCGGGGGGTGGCGGTCCCCGGGGCTTGGGGGGGCCTTAGAGGCCCCCCATACATTAATTTAATAAACCCCCGCATGCCCCCGGGACTTGGCCTACCCGGGGGCCAATTATGAATGAAGCGCGGGAGACCGCGCTTCGTTTTTTTTTTTCTCGGCGGGATCCGCGCACCCTAAGCGCATCCCGCCGATTTAAAAAAGAATCAAAAAAATGTTTGGGCCCTGGGGGTCCTTGTGGGACCCCCTGAGCAGGCCTAGGGGGTCAGGGTGTTTCTACCCTGCCCCCTTTTTGCGTTTTGCGCACTTGTTTCTGTGCCTCGGTTCTACCGAGGGACAAAATGGCTGCCAACACTTCCTGATTTGGAGTGTTGACAGCCACTTCACAGCCAATTAGCATGCAGCTCGTGATCGGGAGGGTACGCGGACCCTAAGCGGCCATAGATATATATCTGATTTTACTTTTGATTTTCTCAGGAACTACTGAACGGATTTACACCATTTAAGCAAAAAGCATGACTCTGAACCAAGGGCTACCTTTTTGCCAAATTTGGTGTAATTCCGTTCAGCAGTTTGGGCTGTAGCTGCGATGAAAGGTTCTATGGAAAATTGCATGGGGAAAACACGTTTTGGGACCCCCCTTTTTTCTCGGCCCCCGCTTGACGAATCACCCCAAGACTTTTAAGATAGGAGCGGACCGGAGCGCCCCACAAGTTTTGAAAATTTCGCGAAGATTCTTCAACCGGCGCCAAAGTTATTTCAAATAGAATGTTGCGGATTTCCTATGGAAAATAGGTCCTAACTATAACTATCTACTGGCGACCGCCAGTAGATAATATATATATATATATATACATATATATATATATATTATACATATACATACGTATACATACATGCATACGCATACATGCATATATACTTATATAGATATACATAT
Organism: Calotriton arnoldi; assembly: GCA_963921515.1. Classification (NCBI taxonomy): domain Eukaryota; kingdom Metazoa; phylum Chordata; class Amphibia; order Caudata; family Salamandridae; genus Calotriton; species Calotriton arnoldi. Next base: position 84,969 of record CAWUFW010010212.1, read on the forward strand.
GTATATATATACATATATACATATATATATATATATATATATACACGTAGTTGGAATTAAGTGGCTGAAAATGTTGTTAGTGGTCAAATGACTATTTTTACGTCCTGCATTTAGTTTTGTTACCTTATCTACAATTGGTAAATTTAGTTCATTTGTAAGGCTGCAGTTCAGTGGTGTAGGTAAGACATGTTGTTTCAAGTTTGATTGAGTTACATGCACACTTGCAGAACCATATGTACAGTTATAGACCCAATCTCCCACCCCTACTGAAACTCAGATACCAATGTACAGAAGGATAGCACCACTAATACACCCAGCCAAACAGTGACAGAGGCACTTAAACATTCAATCACACACACATACAGCACTTCTGTGTCCAGCAGTAATGGAAGCAGTTACACACACAGTTAAATACTCAATACTCACTAACACAGCTAGCAAGCAATCCATGCAGCTCTTTACATACAGATTGAGAGTCCCATAGAGTAACCAAGACACCCAGACATATATGAACATACTTACTTAGATATCCAATGATACACCCACATAGGCACTGAGACACTCATTTAGGTATGTACTGAAGAACTGACACTAACAAGTCATCCATCCAGTGAAGTAGGCGTTTAAACATATTTCAGGCCTGCTAGAGTGTGCATATGCAGTTTTTCAGCTAGGCCAAATGGACATTCAAAACATGTTGTAAGCCCTAAACTCCTCTTCTACTACATATCGGTCACTCCTGAGATACGCTGCAGGTAGGCCGTAGGGCTGGGAGATATGAGCTTAAAAGATAAGACATATTGTTTCAAGTTTGATTGATTTACATGCTCATTTGAAGACCCATATGTCCAGTTATAGATCCAGTCTCCTCCCCATACTAGAATTTACATACCTATGTGTAAAACACTCACACATTTAGTGACACAGTGACAGAGGCACTGGAACATTCACAGACACACACACACATGCAGCTCTTATGTATCTCGCAGTAATTGAGGCAGTGGCACACACAGTTAAATACCCCAATACTCACTACCACAGCCACCAAGCAATCCATGCAACTCCTTACATACAGATAGAGAGTTCCATAGAGTAACTAAGAGATCCAGAGATAAGCCAACATACTTACTTACATATCCAATGATACACCCACGTAGACACTGAGACACTCATTTAGGTATAGTCACACACACTAGCCCTAGTGTTGAACTAGGGAAGGGAACTAGAGGCACAGGGCCTAGGGACTAGCCAGCCTCCTATATAACATCTGAACACAAATGGGGCTGTCCCTAGTTGGGATTCCTACAGGTTCCTACAGAGTCTCTAGAGATGCAAGTCCAGTGGGGGCATCTCACAAAAAGTGAAGGACTGGCCTCACACACCACCTGGTGTCATGCTTCATCATAGGCCGTCCTCGCCCTCTAAAAACTCCATATGGCGGGCATACACCTGGAGACAGGGATGCACTTCTAAAACTAAGTGGTGGCCCGTGAATCAGTGAAAATGTGTTCTAAAAACCATTATACTTGTCCCCAGATAATTTAATTAAGGGGCAAATGTAAGGTATTAAAAGAAGTGAACGGTGATATGGGAATTCATTATCCCTTCACCGTAAAAAATGGTCTACATGTTTCTGCTCTGCGTCCCAGATGGGTACATAGCATTCGTCAGGACCGGGATAAATAATGGGCTCCACCTTTCTACACAATGTGTATGAAAGAGTTACCACTCGAAGGACCGGGGGTGAGGATAAATACTCCCCGTGTAGTGCAGTGCTAAAAAGTGAGAGTATCTGTAGGAAATAGGAAACAAAAACACAAACAAACCGGATGTGTAAGTATGGTAAATGCACAATATGCTATACGTATATCACCACACCTTATGCCGCGCATGGTGGGGTCTAAGTGAAACACGTGTCAGTCATACGTGTTAACACTTTTGAAAAAACACTTATTCTTGCCGCCTACCCAAAGACACTATCCTACTTACTCCATGGGAGGTCGAGGATGGAAGGGCCTACTGTGACTTTTTCTGAAAAAACACAATACACGGAAACATAGGCTACTTAGATTATGGCCCATTTCGGGAAGAAAAACCATACATACAAACATTCATACAGGTGCATGCCTCGTGTTGAGTAAATGCACATGGAGCGTACCAATACGCTTCTACATTTATCCGTGACACTCATACTCTTACTGTCAGTATCAGCGCTTCCAAAAGTCTCATCTACGGTCGTCCGCTTCGCCTCCCCGCCGGTAAATGATGGTGTGTAGGGAGCGAGTTTTTATACTCCTGCGCGCTGGCTCATTGGTCATTAATTAAAAGATAATTGTTGCCGCCTGTGTGGGATCCGGTGTACGGCCGGCACACTGCCTGGTTGCCTGATCTTGGGCGTAAATTTAGTAGGTGTTCTCTATCAAGGTAGCAACGCCTATAGCACGAAAGGACGCGTGCGCTAGCGTTGCTACACCGCTCTCCTCCCCGTAGGTGAGAGACACGTGATGTTTCAGAGTGCGCGTGCAGAGACGCGAGTCCGCGTGTGTATAGCAGCTCAGTTTGAGCGCTGTGCGCGCATGCGCGTTGGTTAAGTCAGCTCATTTCTTGGCGAAAAAGATGTCAATTTCCAAAAATCAACGGATAGTGTAAACTGGTGAGGGCCCTTCTGTGTATTACAGTGAGCCACGTGCAGGGGGTATAAAGTGCACCGCTCATATTGCCTCACAATCAGTCAGATCAGGTTTATCAGTCGCCAGATGTTATGGTCGTGTCTGAACACATGACGTCGTTATTACAACCTAATCGCCTCATATTTTAATGAAAGGTGCCTAACCGTGAGAGGGAACAATTAATTTAAGAGTGGTTATGTTATGTTGGTATTTGGGGTCATATTAATACATTTATTTATGCAGAGCTAGAACAGTTGGCATGACTCTGTGTTACTTTGACCAAGGTGTTAGAGGCAAAATCAGATGTTCCACTAGCTTTATCAAATCTTGTTTGTTTGTAGAGGGGACAACCCTCTACAGCGATTGACTAATGGTAAACAATATGTGTTTTGTTCGTTCAGCGGGATAGTTGTAGCCATGGGATTTCGTCATTGAGCCCTGTGTCCCATGAGCGCAACCGGTAAACCCAGCGTTGCTCCCTGACATGTAGTTGTTGGCTCATGTCTGTTTTTTGTTTCCTCATTACCTCCATGACCACCCATCTGAGGTCTGATTCTGTGTGATTCTTCTCAAGAAAATGCTTGGTCAATCTGGTGTTAGATTTTTTGCACTGAATTGTGCTGCGGTGTTCATTAATTTGTGTTTTCACCTTCCTTGTTGTCATTCCAATGTACTTCAGGTTGCATGGGCAACTAAGCATATATATCACGTTTTCAGTGTTGCAGTTGCTGAAGTTTTTTAATCTCCAGGGTATATTTGTGCCGATATCCACTTCTTTGGTGGTGACGGTCGACTGCCAACATACACAGCTGCCACACGGGAAATGACCAACTGGTTTCGGTTGGCTCCAGAGGGTAGATTGATTATCCTCTTCCTCCCGTGTGATTTTAGAGTGTACCAGGTCGTCTCGCAGGTTTCTGCTTCTCTTGAAAGCGAAAAGGGGGGGTTCCCACTGTCTTGTTCTGCTATTGAGTATCGCCCATTTCTTTTTTATGATATTCTGCACTTTGTTGGACGCAGGTGTGTATGTGGTCACACATACCAGACGGTCGGATTGTTCCTTTGTTGTAGTGTCGAGCAGGGCTTCTCTGTTATTATTTCTTGCCCTTTTCTTGGCTCTCCTGACCATACGTTTTGGATAGTGTCTTGCCAGGAGTTTGGATTCCAGTTCTTCTGCCTGTTTATGAAATGACACTAGTTCTGAGCAGTTTCTCCGCACTCTTAGAAATTGGCCCACAGGCAGATTCTGTCATAGTGCCCTTGGGTGGTAGCTCTCATATAGTAGGAGGCTGTTCCTGTCTGTTGGTTTTGTGTGTACTTTGGTGGAGATCCCTTCTGCTGTCAAGGTGATGTCCAGGTCTAGGAAAATAGCATGGTTTTTCTCAATGGTATGAGTGAAGTTGAGATGAATGTCTTTGCTGTTGATCCACTCCACGAAAGTTCTGGCTTCCTCCAGTGTGCCATGCCACACGACAAAAATGTCGTCTATATATCGCTTCCACGTTTTCATCTGGTGGCTGATTGGGTTGTTGTCACTGAAGATATGGTCTTCCTCGAACTGGTGGACGTAAAGGCACGCCAGACTTGGCGCGAAGGTGCTGCCCATTGACGTGCCTTTAATCTGGTGATATAGTTTGTCTTTGAAGAAGTTCTCAGTGAGGGCCAACTCCGCACACTCCATAATGAAGTGTGTCGGTGTAATGAAAGACCAATCTTGGTTAAGGAGGATTTGTTCCACCACCTCCAAAGTCCGTCTCTGGGGAATACTCGTATAGAGTGCTTCAATGTCCATAGTTATGAACAGGTCCTCCTTGGTGTTGATCTCAAGCTCCCTCAGGTGGCATAAGACGTCCTTCATATCCTTCAGGTATGATGGGCATTTTTGTACGATGGGTATACACTGAAGAACTGACACTATCAAGTCATCCATCCAAACAAGTAGGCTTTTAAACATGTCTTGGGCCTATAATAGTAGACTGTGTCCAAGGCTGAATTGACATTCAAAACATGTTGCTAAGCCTTAAACTCCTATTCTACTACATATAACTCACTCCTGCCATAGGCTGTAGGTAGGCCGGAGAGCAGGGAGCTATGAGCTTAAAAGATAAGACATGTTGTTTTAAATTTTATTCAGTTACATGCACACTTGCAGATCCATTTGTCCAGTTATAAATCCAGTCTTGTACGCATACTGGAACTCACATACCTATGTGTAAAAGGATGCAGCCACTAATACACCTAGTGACACAATGAGGGAGACTCTTAAACATTCACTGACACACACATTCAGCAGTAATGCAGGCAGTTGCACACACAGTTAAAAACCCCAATACTGACAACCACAGCCATCAAGAAACCCTTTCTGCTCCTTACATACAAATTGATAGTCCCATAGAATAACTTAGAGATCTAGAGATCTACCAGTCTACTTACTTACTAATCCAATGACACACCCACATAGGCACTGAGACACTCTTTTAGGTATGCACCAGAAAACTGACATTAACAAGTCATCCATCCAAGCAAGTAGACTTTTAAACATGTGTCTGGCCTGCTACTATAGACTGTGTATATGTAGACCCATATGTCCAGTTATAGATGCAGTCTACTACTCATACTGGAATTCACATACCAATGTATAAAAAGATAGAGCCACTAACCCAGGCAGACAGAGACAGAGGTAGTTAAGCATTTACTCACATACACTTACACCTCTTATGTATCCAGCCGTAATGGAGGCAGTTGCACACACAGTTAAGTAACCCAATACTGAGTAATACAGCCAGAAAGCATTCCATGCAGCTCCTTACATATAGATTGAGAGTCTGATAGGGTAAGTAAGATAGCTAGAGATATATCAATATACTTACTTACATATGCAATGATACACCAAGGTAGGCACTGTGACACTCATTTAGGTATATACTGAAGAACTGACACTAACAAGTCATCCATCCACAGAAGTAGGCCGTTAGACATATGTCAGGCCTTCTTCTGTCCAGCATGTATATACTGTGTTTGTGGTTGGCCGAGTTGACATTTTAAACATGTTGCTAAGTCTTAAGCTTGGCTTCTACTACATATAAGTCACCCCTGAGATAGGCTGTAGGTAGGGTATAGGGCAGAGAGATATGAGCTTAAAAGTTAACACATATTTGGGCTTATTTACAAGCCCCTTGTGCCACTGGTACATCACTTTTAATATGGGAAAAAGTGATGTACCGGCTGAGCGAGGGGCTTGTAAATACAGGAAGCAGCTTTTCTCATCAATGATCAGCCACAGACCCCCTACTTTTACACCTTACTTAAAATTCATAAAGGTGTCACCCCACCACCAGGATGACCCATAGTCTCTGGGATTGATTCCTTGCTAGAACCAATAAGCACATTTTGTGACTTCTACCTCCGTCCGATAGTTATGGAGACCCCCACCTATCTCAGAGATACGACCGAAGTCCTGAATCTGATTGAGAATTTCCCTGAACCAGAGACAATCAACCTTCTTTGGACCCTGGATGTGGAGGCCCTTTACACCAATATCCCCCAGGATGCCACCCTGGAGGTCCTAGGTACCATCCTACAGAATATCGATCCTTGGCCCCACGAAACTCCAGTCTCGTTCATTCTGGAATGTGCCTCACTAGCTCTAAAAGAAAACTTCTTTGCTTTCCAGACACAGCTCTATCACCAAATTCAGGGGACCAGCATGGGGAGCACCTTTCTCCAAGTCTGGCCTGCCTATACATGGCCGCATTTGAAGATAAGTACATCTTACGTGACGACAATCTAATGAAATGATGAAAAGGACAACTTCTGGATACTGTAGTGCGTCTCTTTAATTGCAACCACCAGAGGACACGGGACAGACGACTGGTAACATACAGTGCCTCCAGTTCTCTCCCCTGGAGTTCTCATGATGCACCTAATATTCTCTTAGGTGCATCATCACTAGTTAAAGGGAAAATTACAACACATCTTCCCTTCACAGAACAGCAAAGGAAAAGAAGAAGAAAGGAGAACATAACAATTATTAGGAAACTATTAACAGTGGCTAAAAATACAAAAGATAAATGACAGTGCTATGTTTAAAATCAACAAAATGAAACATGAGACTAGAATTTAGATAAAGAGAGCAACATGAAACATCAGGATAAAATGTAATCATTGAAATGCAAAGGAGACTTCCTCCTCCTTTTCTCCATAGATGAATGTTCATGACGGGTCCCAACATGGGATTCATCATGAACCATTGGATCCTTCTTAGGAACAACAGTGTCACCAGCTAGAATGTCATTTCTGGAATCTCCCACAACACTTTTGCACTTTGCAAGCCTAGACATGCTCCAAACATCGCCACCATCCATCATTACTACATTTTTCATGACCTTAATGATGCGTTTAGGTCCCAAAAAATTTGACTGGCCCTTGGGAGACCAAATTGCTTTCTTTACAAAAACTAAATCCCCCACATTCCATGAATTTTCCTTCGCTCCAGATTTTGTATCGTACCTTTGCTTGTACATAGTCTGATAATGCTTCACTCTCTGGTTAGAAACCAAACCTATATTCCCACGTAACCACAGTGGTGTGAGTTTGGACCCGGCTAATCTACCTCTGAGTCTTTTAAAGGGAGACACACCAGAAACACTGTTGGGAGTATTCCTGTGAGCCCACAGTTTTTCTCTCAAAATTTACTTTAATGGAACATTCATTTCAACAGCAGACTGAGCACTTGCTCTTACTAATCTATTCATGCTCTCAACAAGTCAGTTGGCTTGTGGGAAGTAAAGTGCAGTGCGATGATGGGTAATAGAGAGATCTCTAAAAATTCTTCCATTTCCAAAGATGTAAAATGTACACCATTATCGGTGATAATAACATCTGGAATACCTTCACAGACAAAAACATCTTTTAGGAACTCAATGATGTTCTTGGTTATTACCAAGCTCATGCAACAGGCAGACACCCACTTGGATGTGTAATCAACAAGAACCACCACAAACCTTTCGTTAGGTGCCAAAATATCAAAAGGACCCACAATGTCCATAGCAAGTTTGGTCCAAGGCCGTTCAGGCAGTTCAATTGGCGAAAGGGGGGTTGCTCTTATTTTTTTTGATTTGTCATTGTTGGCACAGGAAATGAAATCCCTAACAACATCCTCTACTTGTCGGTCGAGATCAGGCCACCAATAAGACTCTCTGACTCTGGACTTAGTTAAACTGCAACCAAGATGGCCCTCGTGTGCAAGGTTGATCAATTTTTGGCATAAGCTGGCAGGAGGAATTAACCTATCACCTTTATAGAGATTCTTCTCGACTATGCACAGTTCATCCCGAACACTCCAGAAACCTTTGGCACATTGGAGAACATTGGCTAAGGCAGGCCAACCATTTACAACAAAATCCATGACTAATTTTCTAGATTCATCATCAGCAATACTCGACTCCCACTCAGACTTGTTGAGAGCTGGTTCTTTGACCCATAGCACAAGAGTTCTCCTCGTTATCAGACCTAGAATTGTCAAGAGGCATCCTGGAAAGGAAATCGGCAGGAACATTCCTCAGGCCAGAAAAATATTCAACTGTGAAATTATATTCCCACAAACGTTCTATCCACCTCTTGATCCTGGGTGTGGTGTTTTCAACTTTCCTGCAAGCAAACATGTGAACCAAGGGTTTATGATCAGTCCTGACCAAAAAGGGTAAATCCCAAAGGTAAAATCTGAAATGGTTGACGGCCCACATGCAGGCTAATGCTTCACGTTCAATAATGGAGTAGCGTTCTTCAGCTCCCTTAAGTGAACGTGAAGCAAAACCAACTACTTTCTCCTGGCCATCACATAACTGGGATAGGACAGCACCTAAGCCACGTACACTGGCGTCGGTGGTTAAGATGGTTTTCTTAGTTACATCAAAGTGTCCAAGGGTTGGCATACAGGAGATTTCCTCTTTAACTTGTTTAAAAGCTGCTTTACATTCATCAGACCAGTCAAAATTTGTACTTTTTTTGAGTAATAATCTTAACGGTTGTACCACATTTGCAAAATTTTTAACGAATTTAGAGTAGTATTCGGAAAGACCAAGAAATGACTTGACTTGGTCCTTGTTCTAAGGCGTGGGAGCCAATGAAATAGCTTCAGCCAAGTTAATTTTGGACTAATACTTTAACTAGAGATGGTATGACCAAGGTAGGATACTGAACTTACACCAAACTTACATTTTTCCTTTTTTAAAGTCAAACCACGCTCACGGAGTCTTGTGAGAACCTTGTCAAGTATCATGTCATGCCCAAGTTTGTCTTTCCCAAAAACAAGAATGTTGTCTTGAAAAAACAAGACTGAGTCGATACATGCTAAAACCTCTTTCATCACTCTCTGGAAGCAGGCAGCTGCCGAAGCTAGCCCAAAAGGCATTCTAATGAACCTGAAAGTTCCCAAGGGAGTGACGAAAGAGGTCAAAGCTCTGGAATCCTCATGTAGCAGAACCTGGGGATAGGCTGATGATAAGTCCATCACACTAAAAATAGTAGCATTGTTTAACTTGGCCAAGGCTTCGTTGATATTGGGTAACGGTTGTTAGTCTACCCATATGCAAGTATTAAGACTTCTCAAGTCAACACACATTCTAATTTGTTTACCATTGTCCTTGGGCGTCAAAACAATTGGGGCCAACTATTCAGAGGCCTCTATCTCCTCTATGACTCCAGAATCAAGTAATCTGTTGAGCTCCTCTTGTAATTTTGCTATCATTAGATTAGGTTACAACAGTACCTTTCTCACTCTATGAACTACAGGTTGTGCCTTGGATTTCAATCTTATTTTATGTTTAAAACCATTAAGTAAGCCTAATTTTTCACTAAAAACAGCAGGAAATTTCTTAAAAATATCTAAGTCTTCACCTTGTTGCGAGACTAACATTACTTGCTCACAAGCGTTAGGATTTAAGATAATACCAAGGTCCCTTTGGTGACGCCATCCAAGCAAATTGTCCCCTCTTTTGGCAATGTAATCTTTCCCTACTGTCACTCTGCCTTTAAATGTGATGGGTTGGGTGGAATATCCAACTAAGTTAATCTTCTGTCCGCCGTAACCCACAGGGTTGATGTCGGGAGGAAGAAGAGTGATATTGTCCTTTCCGCAGGTGGAATCCCAGATTTTGTCACTGATTAGGGTGTATGGAGAACCCGAATCAGCTAAAACCGAAAAGGATTTGGTACCAATGTATATTTCACACTTAGGCATAGTCACCACTTCAGAATCAACTCCCTTTACATCCTGTATATTACCGCTGCAAGAATCAAAAATGTGATGAATAATTTGTTGGGGATAAGTTATTTCCTCATCAATGACATTTACTTTAGTATTCCTACAGATGCGTGCATAATGTCCCCTCTTACCACAATTTCTACAAATTATACTTCTAGCGAAACAGTTAGGATAATTGGGGCCGTGACTTTGGCTGCCGCACCTGGAACACTTCATTTTGGGATCTCTACTGGGATAAGTATTCCATTTTGTTTTCTTATTCTTTGCCGGAATCTTGTCTTGTTTGCTACAAGCTTTTTGAATTGCAGCTATTTGTGAATCTGGGACACAACTTCCACACTCGCTAGGAATTAGTTTGGCTATGGACTCACCGGGTGTTGTTGTATTCCGCATTTGTTTCACCCAACTAGAGGTATTTTCAATGCTTTCGACAATGCTGATAGCATCCTTGAGATTTGGGTTCTTTGCCAGTAATTTTTCCTGAATTCTAAGGTCATTGGTGCAGCGGACTAATTGATCTCGAATTAAGGAGTCAGTCAATTGTTCAAATTCGCAGGTTTGAGCCAACGACTTGAGTGCTGCCACATAGTTCCCAACCCTTTCTCCTTTAGCTTGAACTCTCATAAAGAATTTGTGTCTTTCCATTGCAACATTAATTCTAGCTCCAAAGTGTGTTTGAAGCAACAGAACAGACATCTCATAGACGTCTCCAGGTTCTCCGGCTCCTCTACCAATGGGTATGGGGTCCAAACTGTCATAAATATTCCTCCCCTCTATTCCAAGGTTATGAAGTAAAACTGCTTGCTTCCTTGCCCCCTATAGCTATTAAATAAGAGTCAAAAAGGGGTTTCCATTTTTTCCAGGGAATAACAGGTTCTCCACGTTCTGACAAAAATTGTGGTGGCTGACTCATGCCACTTGACGCCATGCTACAAATAAGGTTAAATCAACAAGCTAATACAATAAATTAATATAATAGATTAACACAAAAAATGTCAAATAACAATCTAACATAGCAAGGTAAAATAAATAATTAAAAGAAATGGTGGCCTTACTGTTGGTGATCATCCAAAAGTGGAAGAAATAGTCTCTTCAAATCTTCTTCACAAAACAAAGTCAGGAGATGAATGAAATAAAGGTTAAAAAAGCTCGAGAGAGTAATGTTAAAAAAAAAAAATGCGAACATAAATTTAAATTGTCTAAACGGCCACCATAAAATACCTTTGAAAATGATTTGGTTAATCTGGATTCAGCGCGGTGAAAAACGAGTCTTCATACAATGTTTTCACGAGCGAATATAAACTTAGCGCTCTAGTCTTTGCATGCATCAAAGGAAATGTCATGAGAGTGCTTCCGCTTGTGTTGTTATGCTGATGTGCCTGCTTACCTCAGCAGGGAGTCTCGCTCGGAATGATCCTCGAGCGGAGTCAGGGAGTCTTGCACAGAATGAGGCGCAAGCGGAGCCGTTGCAGCACGCGGTGAGTTTTCTTTCAAACAGGGCTCACGCGCGCAGCGTTGCAGTGGTAGAAGCTCTATTATCTGTTTACGGCATGGAACATTACATGCAGCCAGTAAGAGGATGTTGGACTTGGCCTTTTTGCAGGGTCATCCCTAAACTTTTTGCCTTTCTCCTAGCCATTTTTCTGACATGGTGTTGGTGGTTTTAGGACTCTGGGCACTTTAGCACTGCTGTTCAGTGTAAAGTGCGTGTGCTCTCTGTGATAAATGTGGTAAGATTGGTCCTCACCTGTTTGGCCTATTTAATTTACCTGTGAGTCCCTTGTAAAGTGGTATCTCATATACCCAGGGCTGGTAAATTAAATGCTACTGGTGGGCTTGCAGCGCTAATTGCGCCACCCACCAAAGTAGCCTTTCAAACCTATCTCAGGCCTTTGCCATTGCAGGGCCTGTGCGCGCAGTGTTACTGCCGCTGTGACGTGGCACCTAAAGTGTGTGCCATATCCGTGACCCCCCCTTTACCGCATGTCAGTCACCCCTAAGGAAGGCCCTAGCTAGCCCTATGGGCAGGGTGCATTGTAGGTAAAAGATAGGACATGTACCTTAAGTGTGTGACATGTCCTGGTAGTGACAAACAGCCATTTTTGGTTTCTCACTACTGTGGGGCTGCCCTCCCATAGGAATGCATTGGGGATTCCCAGATAAGTGTTTCAGTGGTAATTCCTGATATGAGAGGCGCAGCGTGGTCAAGTTTGGTATATTTGGAATAGTGATAATAAATGCTGCGCAATGGTGTGCGCAGATTTATTATAACTATTTAGAAGTTGGCATTTCTGTGTGCTATGTGTCTGCCTGCCTGATGTGAATTGCATGTCTGGCTTGTGAGTGACAGGGGCTGGGAGGTGTGTGTGGCTCCAGGAGGGGCAGGGTGAGTCAGCGCTAGGCTGAATGGGACCACTACATTTTGAGTAGTGGGAGGAGAAGTCCCTGGTCCCTGAACAGGGCTGTGCCTAGCCTGTGCAAAGCTGGCTCCGCCCCCTGTGGTGTGTCTGATCACCTGGCCCCCACCTGACAAAGGGGAAGAGGAGCTTGGCAAACAAAGTGCTCCAATTCCCCCCTGAACCAGTTGCATCTGGTTCCCCTAGCCCTGTCCGGCAGACAAAGACAAAAAGGTGTATAAAAATAGGGGCTGTGACCCCATGAAGTTCTTCAGTTCTGGTGTGCTGATCCTGCTGGGGCATGCTGCTGCTGGGGCCAGGGGGGGCTGCCATGAGGGCTTGCCTCCCTGGGCCCTGCATTGCCCCTTGATCTCTTGAGGAACTTATTGCTGGGGACTTCTAGCGCCTTGCGTGCGCTTCATCTCAACTTATCCCAAGGAAAAGGGAGCGCGAGGGCTCCGCAGGGCTAAGCTGCCCGTGCAGGAGGGAATCCCCGGCGTAGGGATTCCCCCGCGTTTTGTCTGCAGAACGGGAGCCCACCCCGCTTTATGAGGGAGTTACAATGCGGGTGCCCACCCCGCGTTCGCTGCCTTTGCGAGTGCCCACCCCACTTCTACGTGTGTATTCATGGCGGGTGCCCACCCCGCATGTGCCTGCTTAAAGAGGGAGCCTACCCTTCATTTCACCGAAGAAGCGATCACCGCCGCGGCAGGGAGGAAGTCAGGCAACGTGGTGTCTGACGGCGGGCGGGCGGGACTTCCGGTTTTGCAAGGGAAGTCCCGTGCACGCCCCCGCTGGAGAGAGGAGCCGGCCGAGCGATGTCTTGCGGCTGCCCGGGGCTCCCGTGAGCTGTTGGGAGCCCCAGTGACCCAATTGGAGGAGTGGGGGCTCACCTGAGATTCCCAACGACCGGAGAGGAAGTGGGAGGTGCCCGGAGCCTCACGGGCTCCGCATGGAAGCCACGGGTCCCAGGAGGGGGCCCGGGTGAAGCAAAGAGCCGAGTGCCAGCGAGGTCCGGAGGAGTCCTGCCCCCAGCCGGTGAGTGGGGCTCCATGGTGGTTCTGTGTGTTAGTGCCGGTGAGAGGCACAGAGTCTGAGCGGCCCCGTCTGGCAGCGGGCCGCTTCAACGCTTGGGGGCAGTTTCCCTTGAGAGTAAAAGAGCCCCAGAGGGCCCCAGTGTCTTGGAGGCATATCGAGGCGCATTGTCGGCGCCTGGGCGGGCCCGCAAGCGAGCGGGCCGCCCCAACAATGGTGGCATGTTCTGAGAGCCACGTGGGGGTCCAGAGGGCACAGACGTGCCGGGCCCCCTTTTTGAGTAATGTCACAGCTGCGCTGCCGTAGCGGGCAGCTGCCATGGGGGCGCCTTGTTCATAGGGCCCAGAGAGGGGTCCAGAGGGCCCTGAGGGGCCCATGCCCATTTGGGACACATTTTTGCAAGAGAATCCCTGAGTGGGACAGGAGGCACAGTGGTGCCAAGGCCTTCACTGGAGTTACAGCTGCGCAGCACTTAGTGCCAGCTGCCACGTTTAGGCCACAGTTCTTTGGGGGGCTTGTTTTGAGAGAGGAGTGAGATGCACTCCTTTGCCCTAGCGCAATGGCGCACTTTGGATTCCGCTGCATAGGCAGCAGCCCTGACATTCTGGACACAGGGCATTTGAGCCCCTTTGAGAAGGCCAGTTGGCCAAGGGGTCAGTGATGTACATGATATTAGGAAATGTGATGCTTTACTGTGATCCATGCCTCTAAATGCGTTTGGGGATGAGATTATGTGCGTAATGTGTTTATGCCAGTGAGATTATTTCCTACTGTGAGTATACCCCTAATGTGATACTTGCGAGGTTAGGGTCTAAGATGTTAGACTGATGAGGTTGGCGTACAATGGATTTGGCGCCTAATGTGATACTGTGCATAATGTGGTTTATGTTACAGGCTGATGCTGAGTACAGTGGTTACCAGTAATTACTGGTTGTACGTTTATGATATGTCTTACTTGTACCAAGTTCACTTTGTGATGGTTCTGGCAGTGGTCCAGTGGGCCCTGCCAGGTGTAAATAATCCCTTGTAGATATTACCTAGTGCCAGGTGGCACAATGTATATTATGTGATTACTATTCTAATGTGTTATGAGAATACAAAGGCTATTTTTGATATAACCTTGTGTGGAGTTCCTTTTGTGGTGTACCTGGTATGTTGTTGCTGTGTGCATGCGCAAACGCTTTACACCTTGCCTCCGGGATAGGCCTGACTGCTCGTGCCAAGCTACCAAGGGGGTGAGCAGGGGTTATCTTGGGTGTGTAACTCCCTTGCCCTGACTAGAGTGGTGGTTTCTGCCTGGCTTTGGCGCAAGCCTTAGCCAACCAGAAATCCCATTTCTAACATTGGTTGTCAGCGGTGAGGATAGGACTTGCGTTTGCGCAGTACCACAGCGACAACTGGTTGCACTACAAACTCTGCATTTAGATAATCACATGTTTGGGGATTATTTTGACTGATTTTGTTTTCTCCTCAAGTGTGTCATTTTTAAATGGTGTTTTCTGCGCTTTTATTTGGTGGCAGAAGAGAGAAAATGACAGGGCGGGGACGCCAGTAGGTGGAGAGAATCCCATAGATAGCGAGTCCCTTGCTGGGTCCAGTGCCGGGGGCAGTGCCCCATCCCTGTCCCCAGAGGTATGGGTGGATAGGAGGGAAGAAAGGGAGTGTTCCCAGTAAGAGGGGTACGGGTTGAGATTCAGGGGCAGTAGGGAACTGTCTCACCAGTCTTGGGGGGGGGGTTTGTGGATGAATGTTGTGTTGCACTGGACGAATGGGTGCTGGTTAGCACGGCAAATGATTTTGAAGTGCTGTTCAATCTGTGTGTCAGAGAGCACTTGTTCAGTAATTGTTTTCCGGGGTTGCGCCAACACCTGTTGGGGTGTAAGTTCTCTGACCCCAGGGAGCTTGCACGGGAGGCAGACCTCTGGCTGTGTGCTAGAGGGTCTGAAGAGGCATTGGGGAGTGATTCCAAAAGTAGTGGCTTGGGTATCTTCCGGTCCTGTGTGGTGGAAGAGGTTCAGTATAGCCCAGCTAGGTCCCAGTGGAATGGGAGGGGTGTAGGGGCTCACGTCCTGTCTCAGTGGAGACGGAGTGAGTGTGGGACGGTGTGTCCCACGGTGGCCCGAAACCCAGTCTCAGGGCCTGGAGGGTTCCCTAAGGGAGCGCCAGGTCGGGGGCCTAGGCTGTACTTGTAGGCCATTTAAAGAGGTTCTCCCAGTGTCTAGAGGACGTGGAGTGTCTGTAACTAGAGCTCCAGCGGTCCTGGTATCTGGCGGTACCGCTCCAGTTGGGAGGGTGCAGAGGTCCAGAGTGAGGGGTGAGAGGGGGATGTGTTCCCCAGTGGGAGAACCAGTGGGTCAGGGACCAGCCAGAAGGGCTGAGTCTCCTAGAAGTGACCATGGTGACACCACTTCTGTCCTGGGGGATCTTCGCGCACTGTCAGATGGACAGGGGTCAGGAGATCTGCACCAGGCAGACTGTCACGCAACGCGTGAGCCGTGTTACTCTCGGGGGTGCTGTGTGCGCCCCCAGAAGTCCTGGCATGCCAGGCAATGTGCTCAGCCACGGGGTTTAGCTCCAAGGTTGGGGAGGCCAGGTTCAGGTTCGGCCTGATCTGGAGGGAAGGATGACTGTAAACAGTGTCCTGACCGGTTTGCTTTCCAGAGGTACCACTCCAGTTGGGAGGGTGTGGAACTCAGGAAAGGGGTGCAGAGGGAGGGAGTCCTCGCCTCTGACCCTGGTGCAACCTGAGGGTTTAGACCCTAGGTTGGGAGACTAGGAAACTTCCAGGTCAAGAAGGAATCTCTGCCAAAGTGGATCAGCTGAAGAGACTGAGGAGACTGCCCTTGCTGTGTGTTCTGGGGCTCACCTGCAGTTTGTTGTTTCCACTGAGGAAGAGGAAAGGGACTTTGCTGTGTGCTGTGTCCCCCCACCTGCTTGAAGAGGGACTTTGCTGTGTGCTGTGTACCTCCGAAGTGAAATAGTTTCCATGGGCCTGAGTGAGCTGTCCTCCTGTTGGAAGTTCAGCTGGAAGGAGAGTTGTGTTCTGAGGGTGCCTCTCCAAGGAGGAGGGTACGGAACACCAAAAGAAGAGGTAGGGGGAGGAGAGCCTCACCGTGACTTCTGGGCAGCCTGAGGGTTTCGGACCCTAGGTTGGAGGATCAGTGGCAGTTTGGAACTGCCCTGATGGGAGGAAGAGTGGAGAATGGCTACTATGTGCCAGGGGCTACCGCCCCCCACTCTGTGGATTGGCAAGGACCAGTGACATCTGGGTGGCCTAGGGCCTGGTGCTGGCCGTGGACAGCCAGGGAGTACCAGTGGGGTAGCCTAGTTGGTCCTGAGAGCTTTTTGACAGAGGGAACCACGTGTGTTCAGAGTGGCGTAGAACTGGAGGGTGTTCCTGCAGTTGCGGGCCCGCATCCGTGTTCTATCGCCCAAGGCAGGGAAGCCCATCAAGGTGCTGATTGGTCTACCCTGTGTTTTGGCTGGAAGGGGGTTGTGTTGGACTTGGCCTTTTTGCAGGGTCATCTCTAAACTTTTTGCTTTTCTCCTAGCCATTTTTCTGACATGGTGTTGGTGGTTTTAGGACTCTGGGCACTTCAGCACTGCTGTTCAGTGTAAAGTGCGTGTGCTCTCTGTGATACATGTGCTAAGATTGGTCTACACCAGTTTGGCCTATTTAATTTACCTGTGAGTCCCTTGTAAAGTGGTATCTCATATACCCAGGGCTGGTAAATTAAATGCTACTGGTGGGCTTGCAGCGCTAATTGCGCCACCCACCAAAGTAGCCTTTCAAACCTATCTCAGGCCTCTGCCATTGCAGGGCCTGTGCGCGCAGTGTTACTGCCGCTGTGACGTGGCACCTAAAGTGTGTGCCATGTCCGTGACCCCCCTTTTACCGCATGTCAGTCAGCCCTAAGGAAGGCCCTAGCTAGCCCTATGGGCAGGGTGCATTGTAGGTAAAAGATAGGACATGTACCTTAAGTGTGTGACATGTCCTGGTAGTGACAAACAGCCATTTTTGGTTTCTCACTACTGTGGGGCTACCCTCCCATAGGAATGCATTGGGGATTCCCTGATAAGTGTTTCAGTGGTAATTCCTGATATGAGAGGCGCAGCGTGGTCAAGGTTGGTATATTTGGAATAGTGATAATAAATGCTGAGCAATGGTGTGCGCAGATTTTTTATAACTATTTTAGAAATGCCACTTTTAGAAGTTGGCATTTCTGTGTGCTATGTGTCTGCCTGCCTGATGTGAATTGCATGTCCCCAACGACCGGAGAGGAAGTGGGAGGCGCCCGGAGCCTCGCGGGCTCCGCATGGAAGCCCCGGGTCCCAGGAGGGGGCCCGGGTGAAGCAAAGAGCCGAGTGCCAGCGAGGTCCGGAGGAGTCCTGACACCAGCCGGTGAGTGGGGCCCCAATGTGGTCCTGTGTGTTAGTGCCGGTGAGAGGCACAGAGTCTGAGCGGCCAAGTCTGGCAGCGGGCCGCTTCAACGCTTGGGGGCAGTTTCCCTTGAGAGTAAAAGAGCCCCAGAGGGCCCCAGTGTCTTGGAGGCATATTGAGGCGCATTGTCGGCGCCTGGGCGGTCCCACAAGCGAGCGGGCCGCCCCAACGATGGTGGCATGTTCTGAGAGCCACGTGGGGGTCCAGAGGGCACAGATGTGCCGGGTCCCCTTTTTGAGTAATGTCACAGATGCGCCGCCATAGCGGGTAGCTGCCACGGGGGCGCCTTGTTCATAGGGCCCAGAGAGGGGTCCAGAGGGCCCTGAGGGGCCCATGCCCATTTGGGACACATTTTTTCAAGAGAATCCCTGAGTGGGACAGGAGGCACAGTGGTGCCAATGCCTTCACTGGAGTTACAGCTGCGCAGCACTTAGTGCCAGCTGCCACGTTTAGGCCACAGTTCTTTGGGGGGCTTATTTTGAGAGAGGAGTGAGATGCACTCCTTTGCCCTAGCGCAATGGCGCACTTTGGATTACGCTGCATAGGCAGCAGCCCTGACATTCTGGACACAGGGCATTTGAGCCCCTTTGAGAAGGCCAGTTGGCCAAGGGGTCAGTGATGTACATGATATTAGGAAATGTGATGCTTTACTGTGATCCATGCCTCTAAATGCGTTTGGGGATGAGATTATGTGCGTAATGTGTTTATTGCAGTGAGATTATTTCCTACTGTGAGTATACCCCTAATGTGAGTGATACTTAGGAGGTTAGGGTCTAAGATGTTAGACTGATGAGGTTGGCGTACAATGGATTTGGTGCCTAATGTGATACTGTGCATAATGTGGTTTATGTTACAGGCTGATGCTGAGTACAGTGGTTACCAGTAATTACTGGTTGTACGTTTATGATATGTCTTACTTGTACCAAGTTCACTTTGTGATGGTTCTGGCAGTGGTCCAGTGGGACCTGCCAGGTGTAAATAATCCCTTGTAGATATTACCTAGTGCCAGGTGGCACAATGTATATTATGTGATTACTATTCTAATGTGTTATGAGAATACAAAGGCTATTTTTGATATAACCTTGTGTGGAGTTCCTTTTGTGGTGTACCTGGTATGTTGTTGCTGTGTGCGTGCGCAAATGCTTTACACCTTGCCTCCGGGATAGGCCTGACTGCTCGTGCCAAGCTACCAAGGGGGTGAGCAGGGGTTATCTTGGGTGTGTAACTCCCTTGCCCTGACTAGAGTGGTGGTTTCTGCCTGGCTTTGGCGCAAGCCTTAGCCAACCAGAAATCCCATTTCTAACAGAGGATATTACTTTTAAACAGTCCCGTGTCTTTATAAAATAAACTGACCTTATCAGAGGTATGCATCTCACCCGCCCGAGTTAGAGATTAAAGTTGAAGACGATTTCGACCACCCGGTCTGAAAAATCGCACGCTGGGTTCACTGGTGGCTGCCAACTCGTCGCCAATAATGAAATGATGAAAAGGACAACTTCTGGATACTGTAGTGCGTCTCTTTAATTGCAACCACCAGAAGACACGGGGCAGACGACCGGTAACATACACAGTCTCCAGTTCTCTCCCCCGGAGTTCTCATGATGCACCTAACATTCTCTTAGGTGCATCATCACTAGTTAAAGGGAAAGTTACAACACAATCCCTACCGGTTAATATGGCGGCGCTATATTAATGATATTCTCCTCTTCTGGAGAGGAGATGAAGCACAATGTGTATCTTTCTGTGAATGGGTCAATACCCTAGAGCCATACCTAAAATTCTCTGGCACCAGATCTCCGGATAGCATCCCTTTCCTCGATCTGTTGATCTCCCTACAAGATGGGGCTCTATTCACCACCAACTACAAAAAGCCTAAAGACAGGAATAGGCTCCTCATGTATGACAGCCATCATCCCAAAGCACTGAGGAATAACCTCCCAGTAGGACAGTTCCTACGCCGCAATTGTAACTCCTTGAAGGAGTTCGACAACCAAGCAAAAATCTTGTCAGACAACCTAACCGAACGGCATTACCCAAAGAGAGTGATACGGCCAGGCACAGAAACGGGCTAAGATCAATCACAGAGAAGCTCTTCTGGAGAGCAGAGAAAAAGCCAGCTCTGAGGCTCTCACATGTGTCACCACGTTCACACCTAACTCAAACAAAATCCAGAAAGTGATTAAGAGGCATTGGGGGATTTTAGAAACAGGTGCCTTCAACCCAGGCCCAGTCCCCCTATTTGATTTCAAACGTACCCAGAACCTGAAAGACCTACTGGTCCACACCCGTCCAAAATCCATAACCACCAGACAACCCACCTTATGGGCACTCACCCTGGTAGAGGGCCATTTTCCTTGTGGGTCATGCTCCGTTTGCCCCTTTACAGTAGCTACGAAGCACATTGAACTAGGTCTGGCCAGGCATTGGCACCAAAAGAGACACACTAACTGCAACACTAAGAACTGCATATACCTCATAACATGTCCCTGTGACCTACATTATGTAGGGATGACAACCAGACCTGTTAAAACCCGAGTAGGAGAACATAGGAGCACCATACGCTGTAAAAAAACAAGTACAAAACTGCTGAGCCACTACCTTGAAAAGAACCACACCCTTGACAGTCTCAAATGGACCATAATTGAATCTAACCCCAACTGGACGACAAATACATTGTTCAAACAAGAACAATGTTGGGTGTTCCGTCTTAAGAGTAACTCGAGGGGCCTTAATGATGAGATTCCGTGGGCAGAATTAATGACCTAACATCACACTGCCACACCTATTGTGTATCCCACCAGATGGTTTATCTCAACTAGATAAGGGGAACGACTAGGGAGAGACTCGACTCAACACAACATAAGAGCTTATGACCTCTTTACCCTCAACGAACACTGCTTATCAATATACATGGACCATGATGATTACATCACTAGACATCTTAGAGACATAGCTTTCCCAGCAAGATAAGCAGGAACTAGGGGATTTTGTGAGGTCTTTCATAAGCGTCCCCTGGACATGGGTCGCTTCTAGGTTACCGCAGAGTTTTTGGATACAAATATTTTAACCAGCAACATCCTTAAAAACAACTCAGAGTGTAGTGTGATCGATGTCTCATACCTCCCAAACATGACCAGCACCCTATGAGGTTAGACGACACAGACACCACTTCCCATGATATTTATCGTCCCCTAACAGTCACCAATATGCTCACCACACTGATCATAGTACAGGGGTTAATCAGATCATACACGAGTAATCAACCACTCTGGGTCTCAACACACTCAAGGGTATCTAGCCTTATGCTCCAATAGCTTTCCCATTTTAGGTATTGCTATCCAATTGGGCGTTGTAACAAATGTGGAATACAACAATCAGTACGAGGTAGTTTGACTTCACCTACACCAGCATTTCTATCATTTCCCCCCCCTAAGATGGCCGCCGCAGTGCTCCGCAACTCTGCAGGCATAACACCACGTTAGACGCCTACGCCTACGTGATGCCAACTACGGGCGTTTCCCTTCCCCGCAATGTCACTTCCGATCAGTCACAGGCCCAGGGTACATCTAGAGCGAGCTGCCATGCTCACTCTTACCGGCGACCATACAGCGGTGGGGCAGGTAATGGGCTGTATCTCAGGAGGTGCACAGTGAGTATTTCTTGGCTGACTCGCTTATGGACACATGTACTTGGCAGCGGATTCCGCTGGCTCTCGAGCTGATCATGATTATATCATCCACAGGTGTACTTCTCTATTACCGCATGGTTCAGCCGAGGAGGCCAATCTTTACTAATTAAGAGGTACGAATTAATTTATACGTTCCGTGTGTATCCTTGTTCTTCTTTTCACATGTTTTTCGCCGCTATTTAGTGCATTCGTACCACACCCAGGCGAGTGTAATTTTTACAATTTAAATGTAGTGGCCTGCCAAAATCACCATGGCTGAGATGCCTTGATTAACTACACGTTATAGACATCCCCTTTACGCCATGGGGTCCATGAAAATGTTGGGCATGCTTGTCACCCTCAACACCTTTTTGTCATGTTGAGGTGCCACACTATCTTACGACAAACGAACCTGCACAGACCACACTAGAGCAGCAACGATGTCACGCACTAGTGTGTTGATCAATGATGGAAGAGGTATCTTTGATTCACTGTGCCTCTTTGTAGCATCCACAAATGTAAATGTCAGTAACTCAGCCTGCATTCCATTCCGAGCGAATGAGCGAAGCTACACTGTCACTATTGTATCATTATTTTTTCTCTTCTCAATAGGTTGGAACCTGGAACGCTTATCGGACGTTCAAATAGGCAGATTGGCGCCTAAAAACCTGACTCTAGGTACAATAAGAATATATAATGTCGCTGTCTCTGATTCCTAGTTTTATTATCTTATATCACACCACGGTCCTGAAGAAGCGCAACGGGATCCAATAGGGACCAAGTTTTAGCACGAAACATGTCGACCTGACCTCACTACCACCTGCACTTAAACTCATGGATAAGAGAGCAGCAAGATAATACTCACTCCTCTACATTATTTGTTTGATAGAGGGCCTCCATATCTCTTGCTTTTAATCTTACCACCCGGACCCCTGAAAAAAGTTCAATTTCTGGGTACCGAGGGGGTAATTTTACCTCACTTACACAGCTTTTACACCCACACACCCGCACGCACAACTGCGGCATCACTCCTGAAAGGATCTCCAACAAAGAGCCCTCTCGCGGGGCCCGTGAGGGACAGCAGCGCCACCCCCATGAGGAGCACGCCCGATGATGAAGCATGACACCCGCATGGGTGTGTGAGGGCACTTTTTCTAAAAGGAGGAATTCCCCCCACCTTCATCGGTATCCAACCTTCACTGTGAGTTACTTTCACTCAAATCATTTCCAGCAACCATACTAGGCTGCTCATTTTCTTTCTCGATTAGGAACAGTATCCCCCTAGTGATAACCGTTGGGAACATCGGTACTGGACCTCCCTTTTCCAATCAGCTCCCGGTCCCCCCTTTTACATTGTATTGTGATTTAGTAAGCCAGCCAGCCGTGGGACATTATTAGCTCTTTTCTCTTCCTTTTTTCTCTCTCTTTTTCCCACCTGAACCACTCCAGTGGCACACCAACCTCATAACACACCTCCCTAGAGAGATTCCCTAAGGTGACAATCACATTAGAACATGGACAACCCTGGCTTAAGTTTTGATGACGATACGGTTGCTGAAATTCTGAGGGCACCCTCACTACTGACAACAGAGGGAGGGATGGCAACAGGTAGCAAGACTGAAGACTGGAAAGCACTACAAGCCCTGAGAAAACAACAGATAAAAACGGCCCTACATGGGTCAATAATGACAGAGTATCTCAGGACCAATATAGCCCCCAATGGCCTCTTGGTAACACTCACCCCGAGAATCTTCCTGGAAGACATAACTTTCCGTAGAGAATGGTCACAAATAGCATGGAAATGTACACAAGATTGGCTCGTACTGATAATCAACACGGCCAAACGCCTCTCAGATGAACTACTGATCCAATCACTACTGAAGGCCGGTATATCCATCACAGCCTTTAAATCACGCCTGGCTGAGATAAATGAAGAGATGAACGAACACAAAGAGTTCCTCACAAAACAAAAGATCACCAAGCTCCATAAGGATGTAAAACCATTCGACCAAGAGAAGGTGTACCCCTACACAAAAGAAGACTATGTTTTCGAAAACAACCAGACTTCATCAGATGACAGCAGCAGTAACCTCTCAAGAAGATCTGGCTCCATGAGCAGTGATTCCAGCTATGAAGGCAGGAGCTACACGATGAACCGAAGAGGGGCACAGAATCATCAACCACCACCTCTATTTCAAAACTTCGCAACCCATCCGTATCACCCACAACCATTCCCAGGACAATGGATGGGACCACAACCGATGTGAAACATATCACCAGGGCACCCCCTTCAGGCCCAACAATACCAACAATTCCCGAACAACCCTTTTTTCAACAGAGGGAGGGGCAGAGGAAGAGGCAGAAGAAGAGGAGGGCCCAAGACCGTACACTGGCAGGAGCCAGAACAGATGACACTACGGAGCAAGACCTCAGGACAGAAACATTAGTAGCCAACCTGTCCTCAAGACCCCTTGCCGAGGGCGAAGCCAGGCTCTTGGAGAAGGGCTTGGGTTTTGTCCCGACACCCTGTGAGGACTCGTTTAGACTACACCAAGAACTTCATCAGTTCTTTCGGAAGGTAAGGCTAAAAGCCTTTTTCCACGACAAACCAGAGACCCCCATGACAGGCACCGGTCTCAAGAAGAAGTCAAGGTTTACGCCCACTATGGCCATGACACCTAACGAGGTCCTGACTTTCGAACAAGCCATTTTGAAAGACGTCGCATGCCTCACCAGCAAGCGCCCATTAAATAACATGTCCAACGAAGAAAGGAACCAACTAAAAGCCCCAACCGAAGACACCAGCGTTATAATAAAGCCATCTGATAAAAGCGGTGCCATTGTCATCCAGGATGTGGGCACATACGATGCGGAATGTCGATGCCAGCTTACCAACACCCGGTATTACCTCCCCATAGAGGAAGATCCCACTGCCCAACTTACCATCAGGATCAGAAGCCTAGTCACCGAAGCAGAAACTGAAGGTTGGATCTCATCCCAGGAAGCAGCTTTTCTCATCAATGATCAACCACGGACCCCCTACTTTTACACCTTACCTAAAATTCATAAAGGTGTCACCCCACCACCAGGACGACCCATAGTCTCTGGGATCGATTCCTTGCTAAAACCATTAAGCACATTTTGTGACTTCTACCTCCGTCCGATAGTTATGGAGACCCCCACCTATCTCAGAGATACGACCGAAGTCCTGAATCTGATTGAGAATTTTCCTGAACCAGAGACAATCAACCTTCTAGTGACCCTGGATGTGGAGGCCCTTTACACCAATATCCCCTAGGAGGCCACCCTGGAGGTCCTAGGTACCATTCTACAGAATATCGATCCTTGGCCCCACGAAACTCCAGTCTCGTTCATTCTGGAATGTGCCTCACTAGCTCTAAAAGAAAACTTCTTTGCTTTCCAGACACAGCTCTATCACCAAATTCAGGGGACAAGCATGAGGAGCACCTTTGCTCCAAGTCTGGCCTGCCTTTACATGGCCGCATTTAAAGATAAGTACATCTTACGTGACGACAATCCCTATCGGGAGAACATCCTAATATGGCGGCGCTATATTGATGATATTCTCCTCTTCTGGAGAGGAGATGAAACACAATGTGTATCTTTCTGTGAATGGGTCAATACCCTAGACCCATACCCAAAATTCTCTGGCACCAGATCTCCGGAAAGCATCCCTTTCCTCGATCTGTTGATCTCCCTACAAGATGGGGCTCTATTCACCACCAACTACAAAAAGCCCACAGACAGGAATAGCCTCCTCATGTACAACAGCCATCATCCCAAAGCACTGTGGAACACCCTCCCAGTAGGACAGTTCCTACGCCTACGCCGTAATTGTAACCCCTTGAAGGAGTTCGACAACCAAGCAAAAATCTTGTCAGACAACCTAACCGAACGACATTACCCAAAGAGAGTGATACAGCAGGCACAGAAATGGGCTAAGAACAATCACAGAGAAGCTCTTCTGGAGAGCAGAGAAAAAACCAGCACTGAGGCTCTCACATGTGTCACCACGTTCACACCTAACTCAGACAAAATCCAGAAAGTGATGAAGAGGCATTGGGGGATTTGAGAAACAGGTGCCTTCAACCCAGGCCCAGTCCCCCTATTTGCTTTCAAACGTACCCAGAACCTGAAAGACCTACTGGTCCACACCCGTCCAAAATCCATAACCACCAGACAACCCACCTTATGGGCACTCCCCCCGGTAGAAGGCCATTTTCCTTGTGGGTCATGCTCCGTTTGCCCCTTTACAGTAGCTACGAAGCACATTGAACTAGGTCTGGCCAGGCCTTGGCACCAAAAGAGACACACTAACTGCAACACTAAGAACTGCATATACCTCTTAACATGTCCCTACAACCTACGTTATGTAGGGATGACAACCAGACCTGTTAAAACCCAAATAGGAGAACATAGGAGCACCATACGCTGTAAAAAAACAAGAACAAAACTGCTGAGCCACTACCTTGAAAAGAACCACACCCCTGACAGTCTCAAATGGACCATAATTGAATCTAACCTCAACTGGACGACAAGTACACTGTTCAAACAAGAACAACGTTGGGTATTCCGTCTTAAGAGTAACTCGAGGAGCCTTAATGATGAGATTCCGTGGGCAGAATTAATGACCTAACATCACATTGTCTGCCACACCTATTGTGTATCCCACCAGATGGTTTATCTCAACTAGATAAGGGGAACGACTAGGGAGAGACTCGACTCAACACAACATAAGAGCCTATGACCTCTTTACCCTCAACGAACACTGCTATCAATATACATGGGCCATGATGATTACATCACTAGACATCTTAGAGACATAGCATTCCCAGCAAGATAAGCAGGAACTAGGGGATTCTGTAAGGTCTTTCATAAGCGTCCCCTGGACATGTGTCGCTTCTACGTTACCGCAGAGTTTTTAGATACAAATATTTTAACCAGCAACATCCTTAAAAACAACTCAGAGTGTAGTGTGATCAACGTCTCATACCTCCCAAACATGACCAGCACCCTATGAGGTTAGACGACATAGACACCACTTCCCATGATATTTATGGTCCCCTAACAGTCACCAATATGCTCTCCACACTGATCAGAGTACAGGCGTTAATCACATCATAGACGAGTAATCAACCACTCTGGGTCTCAACACACTCGAGGGTATCTAGCCTTACGCTCCAATAGCTTTGCCATTTTAGGTATTACTATCCAATTGGGCGTTGTAACAAATGTGGAATACAACAATCAGTACGAGGTACTTTGACCTCACCTACACCAGCATTTCTATCATTCCCCCCCCTAAGATGGCCGCAGCAGTGCTCCGCAACTCTGCAGGCATGTTATGTTATGTTATATAAACTTCTAACGCGCACAGATACTCCGAGGAGTGTCCCGGCGCGAGCCTGAAAAGGGTCAGAGTCAGAATCAAAAGGCAAGGCTAGAAAAGAAAAGTTTTCAGCTTTTTCTTAAAGATCATAGGATCTTTAACGCCCCGTAAGGCCAATGGCAGAGCATTCCATGCCAGCGCAGCTATCCGGGTAAAGGAGCTCCCGCCAAGCCTCTGGCGATTAAACCGCGGGGTCTGTACCAAAAGTTGGGAAGAGGAGCGCAACTGTCTCACCGGAGAATAGAAAGCAATCCTCTTTTGCAAATAGATGGGTCCCAGACCATGGAGAGCCTTATGGCCAATAGATAAAATTTTAAATTTTATTCGCACCTCTACCGGGAGCCAATGCAGGGAGCGCAAATGCAAACGCACACTGCACCTGCTGGAGAGACCCAGCAGAAGTCTAGCGGCCGAGTTTTGAATCACCTGTAACTTATTCAAAAGGTAACCAGGAATACCAGCATACAGTACATTGCCGTAGTCCAAGCGGGAAAGAATTAGAGCATGGACAACAGTTTCCTTTGCAGAATTAGGCAGAAGAGGAAGAAACTTCCTCAAGATCTTCAAAATGCCAAAACAAGTGCCGGCCAACTTCTTAACCTGCGATGAGAAAAGCAAGTTCTCATTGAACCAGACCCCCAGATTCTTGACAGAGTCTCCCTTAAAGCTAGGAAGGGAGAAACCTGGGGGCCATAGCTTCTCTCTGAAGTCGACAGGAAATGTGCCGTGCAAGAGGATCTCTGATTTCTCCTCGTTGCACTTAAGCTGTGCCTGAGCAAGCCAGTGAAAAACCGCAGATAGACAATGTTGAGCAGGGACAACTGCATCCTCATCCTGACCCCAAGAGAACAGCAGCTGGGTGTCGTCAGCATAGGCCATCACCTTAGCCCCTAAAGCCTCCGCGAGATAAACCAGCGGGGTAACATAGATGTTAAAAAGAAGAGGGCTAAGGGATGACCCCTGTG
This sequence comes from Calotriton arnoldi, assembly GCA_963921515.1. Taxonomy (NCBI): domain Eukaryota; kingdom Metazoa; phylum Chordata; class Amphibia; order Caudata; family Salamandridae; genus Calotriton; species Calotriton arnoldi. Next base: position 112,816 of record CAWUFW010010212.1, read on the forward strand.
GAACACCCGTAGCCACTGGTTGAGGGACTGGGGCACACGGAGGGAGCCAGACCTGCTGCGTGCGACCATCCAAGAAAGACCTAATCCAGCCCCAGACGGACCCGGATACGCCGATCTCCAAGAGGCGATCAAGAAGCAAGGCATGAGGCACTGTATCGAATGCCGCCGAGAGGTCCAGCATAACCAAAGCTGCCCTCCCGCCGGCATCCAGGCACTCACGAATCGCCTCAGACACCTCCAATAATGCTGACTCTGTGCTATATGCAGCCCGGAAACCCGATTGGGCCGGATAAAGCAGGCCATAGGTTTCAACATACTCAGTGAGTTGGTTTGTGACCACCTTTTCACAAACCTTAGCCAGGCTAGGCAAGAGCGAGATGGGACGATAATTACCGGGGATTGAAGGATCAAGGGACGGCTTTTTAAGGAGGGGAAGGATTTTTGCCTGTTTCCAAGATGAAGGAACGAAAGCGTCCTGCAAAGACATATTAATAATCTGATTGACCTCAGGATTAATACAGTCTGCGACAGTAGCCAAAAGTCTGGCCGCGCAGGGGTCAGTTGGAGAGCCTGATTTCAAAACCTTCAAGATCTTAAGAGTGGTAGGTAAATCTACTGGCAAAAAAGATGAAAAATTATGCAAAGGATCAACTAAAGGCCGGACAGAAGAACAGGGCGTAAGCACTAAGGCACAAGATGAAAACGAGGCCTGAATGGCACAGATTTTGTCCAGAAAAAACTTACTAAGAGTATTGCACCAGGACTCCGAGACAGGCAAGGAGCCTACCAAAGCAATTGGAGACATAAAGCTTTGCACAATTGAAAAAATTTCTTTTGCATTATTGTTAGCCTGGTCAATGCGTGATGCAAAGTATCGTCCCTTTGCAGGCGCAATAGCGGCATAGTAACTTTTTTGTTTAGCTCCAAGAGAGAGTTTCGCCAACGGGCAGTAGCCGCTGGCACGCCAGGCCCTCTCCAGAACTTTGCACTCATGTTTCAGAGTTTTAAGCTCCGGTAAATACCAGGGTTTAGAAGGAGAATTCCTCACTAACTTAGGCAGACGTAGTGAAGATAATGAAGACACTGAATCAGCTATCCATTTAGTGAACCCCGTCACGCTCCCTTCAAGATCTTGCTGACGGGCCAGCCTAGAGGCAGCCAAAGAGCTCAGAAACTGAAGAGGATCGATTTTACTAAACAACGGAGGTCGAAGACAGCGCGTAGGCCGAGCCGGCTGAGCAATCTCCCAGGAGAAGCAAATAAGAAAGTGATCCGACCAGGAGGTCGGGGAGGGCTCGACCACCTGAACAGGAAAATTAGAACAAATGGGATCTAAAATGTGGCCACCCTGATGAGTGGGCTGAGAGACCCATTGAGAAAGATGGGCTAAGTGAAGGGAATCAAGAAAAACCACAGAGTCTTTAGCATCTTGTTGATCAAGGTGGAGATTCACATCGCCCAGAACCATGTAATGGGAAAAGCGCAAAGCACACTCAGCCATGGCGTCCCCACAAGATTTAAGAAAGGCCGTAGCCGACCCAGGGGGGCGATAGATGAGGGAGCCACCCAGCGTAAAATGATCGGAAAAGTGGATACTAAAATCCAACACCTCGCACTCATCCCATGTGCTCGAAGTGTCGCTATGCAGAACCCAGTTATCCCTGTGCAAAATGGCTAAACCACCCCCTCTGCCAACAGGGCGGTCCACCCGACAAAGCTTAAAACCAGCAGGGGTAGCCAACGCAACGATAGGGTTGGAAGCTACATCAAGCCAGGTCTCCGTAACAAACAGCAAATCCAGTGATTTGTCCAAGACCAAGTCAAAAACATCAGCGTGATGCTTCTTCAATAATCTGGCATTTATAAGGGCAGCTCTAATATGCGGGCAGCTTGTGGATTTAGCGTGCAGTTTGATCGGCAAAAGCTCTAATTTTGGCACAAAGCCACAAGCTGCGCAGACAAAGTCCAAATTAAAAGGCATAGTGCTACCACAATATATGCGGCAAGGCAGAGGCCGAAGTGCTTTAAGGAACTCACCAGAATACCGGAAGTGAGCTCCAGCAACCGGCATACATTGAGCAGCATAACTGGCCCTGGCCACTGACTTGACGCTGACGGGCGCAGACGGGCTTGCCTTAGGCGCGTCCGCTGCGCGTCCGACCACAGCCCATTAAGTAGGGAAGTGTGGAGGGCGAGCAGCGTGCATCGACTAGAGCGCTAAACATAAATGGCGCGCGGCACTGACAAGATGGCCGCCAATGACTAACTGGCCGAATTAGAGAGCAAAGGGCATTAAAAGGAGTATAACACACTCCGATTCTAAAAATATAGGCAATTTAGAGAATACAAAGGAGTATAACTCACTCCCAGCAGTCAGTATAAAACACGAGCAAAAAAAGTAAAAAATCCCACAATACCCTCACACAACCCCCAGAAACATAAAGCGAAATAGCAGCAGAAGGAGAGCAATTTTAGCTACAAATGACAAGGGGAACCTTAGCAAGCGCTGCGCGTCCGACCACAGCCCATTAAGTAGGGAAGTGTGGAGGGCGAGCAGCGTGCATCGACTAGAGCGCTAAACGTAAATGGTGCGCGGCACTGACAAGATGGCCGACAATGACTAACTGGCCGAATTAGAGAGCAAAGGGCATTAAAAGGAGTATAACACACTCCGATTCTAAAATTATCGGCAATTTAGAGAATACAAAGGAGTATAACTCACTCCCAGCAGACAGTATAAAACACGAGCAAAAAAAGTTAAAAATCCCACAATACGCTCACACAACCCCCAGAAACATAAAGCGAAATAGCAGCAGAAGGAGAGCAATTTTAGCTACAAATGACAAGGGGAACCTTAGCAAGCGCTGCGCGTCTGACCACAGCCCATTAAGTAGGGAAGTGTGGAGGGCGAGCAGCGTGCATCGACTAGAGCGCTAAACGTAAATGGCGCGCGGCACTGACAAGATGGCCGCCAATGACTAACTGGCCGAATTAGAGAGCAAAGGGCATTAAAAGGAGTATAACACACTCCGATTCTAAAAATATCGGCAATTTAGAGAATACAAAGGAGTATAACTCACTCCCAGCAGACAGTATAAAACACGAGCAAAAAAGTTAAAAATCCCACAATACCCTCACACAACCCCCAGAAACATAAAGCGAAATAGCAGCAGAAGGAGAGCAATTTTAGCTACAAATGACAAGGGGAACGCCAACTACGGGCATTTCCCTTCCCCGCAACGTCACTTCCGATCAGTCACAGGCCCAGGGTACATCTAGAGCGAGCTGCCACGCTCACTCTTACCGGCGACCATACAGGGGCGGCCAGGTAATGGGCTGTATCTCAGGAGGAGCACAGTGAGTATTTCTTGGCTGTCTCGCTTATGGACACATGTACTTGGCAGCGGATTCCGCTGGCTCTCGAGCTGATCATGATTATATCATCCACAGGTGTACTTCTCTATTAGCGCATGGTTCAGCCGAGGAGGCCAATCTTTACTAATTAAGGGGTACAAATTAATTTATACGTTCCGTGTGTATCCCCGTTCTTCTTTTCACGTGTTTTTCACCGCTATTTAGTGCATTCGTACCACACCCAGGCGAGTGTAATTTTTACAATTTAAATGTAATGGCCTGCCACAATCACCATGGCTGAGATGCCTTGATTAACTACACGTTATAGCCGTCCCCTTTACGCCATGGGGTCCATGAAAATGTTGTGCATGCTTGTAATGTGTCACCCTCGACACCTTTTTGTCATGTTGAGGTGCCACACTATCTTACGACAAACGAACCTGCACAGACCACACTAGAGCAGCAACGATGTCATGCACTAGTGTGTTGTTCAATGATGAAAGGGGTATGTTTGATTCAGTTTGGCTCTTTGTAGCATCCACAAATGGAAATGTCAGTAACTCAGCCTGCATTCCATTCCGAGCGAATGAGCTAAGCTACACTGAGATTATTGTATCATTATTTCTTCTCTTCTCAATAGGTTGGAACCTGGAACGCTTATCGGACATTCAAATAGGCATATTGGTGCCTAAAAACCTGACTCTAGGTACAATAGGAATATAGAGTGTCTCCGTCTCTGATTCCTAGTTTTATTATCTTATATCACACCACGGTCCTGAAGAAGCGCAACAGGATCCAATAGGGACCAAGTTTTAGCGTGAAACATGTCGACCTGACCTCACTACCACCTGCACTTACACTCACGGATAAGAGAGCAGCAAGATAATACTCACTCCTCTACATTATGTGTTTGATAGAGGGCCTCCACATCCCTTGCTTTTAATCTTACCACCCGGACCCCTGAATAAAGTTCAATTTCTGGGTACCGAGGGGGTAATTTTAACTCACTTACACAGATTTTAGACCCACACACCCGCACGCACAACTGCGGCATCACTCCTGAAAAGATCTCCGACAAAGAGCCCTCTCGCGGGGCCCGTGGTTGACAGCAGCGCCACCCCCACGAGGAGCACACGCCCGATGATGAAGCATGACACCCGCATGGGTGTGTGAGGGCACTTTTTCCAAAAGGAGGAATTTCCCCCACCTTCATCGGTATCCAACCTTCACTGTGAGTTACTTTCACTCACGAATCCTTTCTCAGCAACCATACTAGGCTGCTCATTTTCTTTCTCGATTATGAACAGTATCCCCCTAGTGATTACCGGCTTGTAAATAAGCACCTTTGTTTCAAGTTTGATTGAGGTACATGCGCACTTGTAGACCCATATCCCAGTTCTAGAGCCAGGCTCCTACCCATACTAAAAGTTACATACCTATGTGTAAAAGGATACAGCCACTAATACTCCTAATGACAAAGGCACTTAAACATTCACTAACACACACATGCAGCTCTTATGGATCCAGCAGTAATGGAGGTAGTTACGCACACAGTTTAATACCCCAATACTCACTACCACAGACACCAAGCATTCCATGCAGCTCCTTACATACAAATTGAGAGTCCCATAAAGTAACTAAAAAATCCACAGATGTACCAACATACTTACTTACATAACCAATGACATACCCACATAGGCACTGAGATACTCATTAAGGTATGAACTGAAGAACTGACACAAACAACTACCATATCTTGCAACCCATGCAGCTCCTTACATACAGATAGAGAGTCCCATAGAGTTACTAAGAGATCCAGAGTTATACCAACATACTGACTTACATATCCAATGAGACACTCATTTAGATAGGCACTGAAGAACTGACACTAACAGCTCATTCATCCAGACAAGTAGGTTTTTAAAATGTCTCAGGCATACTACAGTAGATCGTGTATCTGCAGTTTTCTTAGTAGGCCGAGTTGACGTTCAAAACATGTTGCTAAGCCTTAAACTCCTCTTCTACTACATATAACTCACTCCTGACATAGGCGGTATGTATGCCATAGAGCAGGGAGCTATGAGCTTAAAAGTAGGGGTGGGTGGCAAACTCCGTTCCGCCAGTGGAGTTTGCGGAGAATGCGGAGTATTGCCAACTAGCAAGGAGTTGGCAACAAACTCCAATTCTGCTGCGTGGCGGAGTTTCCCCGGCTGCCCATCCCTAGTGTAAGGGCGCAACATGGCTGTCAATTAGGATGTTCAGCTCCACCGACGCACCCAGCACACCTGCAGCCCACCAGCAAGCAGCCCCCAGCAGTGAACAGAAGATAGGTGACTCCTTCTCACCCACCTGTCAGATCCTCTTCAGCACAGCCGGACAGCCCCCCCAACAGATGGTGGCTGAGAGCAGTGATAGGAGCTGTGGCGGTGATCTGAGGTGTTTCTTTTGTACCTAATGAAACCCCTTCGCTGCATGACTTGCGAGGACTGTGCATGCACACACATGGAGAGTGAAGACCTTACCCCGGTCTCCAATCTCCATGCTTGCACATGGGCAGTCCTCTTGAGTCCTGCAGCAAAGGGGTTGAATTACAGAAGAAACACCACAGATCACCACCATGGTGCACGAGTGGTGGCAGCACCATGCCTGGTGCAGAGCAGCACCTAGACCGGCCGAGAGGTAAGCCGGTGAGAGCAGGAGGCAGTCAGGGGAAGGGGGACAAACCTCCCTGACAAACTCACTGTGTGCCGCCAGCCTTGTCTGCAACTCTGCATGCTGCCATAGGGCGGAGCAGAACTCAGAAGAATTCTATGTAGTTTTTAGGCAACTCTGTGTAGTACAACTCCGCCCACACCTACTTAAAAGATAATACATGTTGTTTCAAGTTTTATTCTGTAACATGCGCACTTGCAGACCCATATGTTGAGTTATAGATACAGTCTCCTACCCATACTGGAATTCACATACCTATGTGTAAAAGGATACAGCTACTAATACACCAGCAACACAGTGCCAGAGTCACTTACACACACACATCTCTTATGTATTCAGCCATAATAAAGGCACTTTCACACACAGTTAAATACCCCAAAACTTACTAACACAGTCAGCAAGCAATCCATGTAGCTCCTTACACACAGATCGAGATAACCATAGTGTAACTAAGAGACCCAGACATATATCAACATTCATACTTTCATATCCAATGTCACAGCCCCACTGCACTTATTTATACAGCAGGACCACAGCTAGTGGCACACACAGTTACATACCCTAACACTTTCTAAGACAGCTACTAAGTTATTTATGCAGATACTTGTATATGGATTTATACACCCATTGAGTTACTTAGAGAACCACTCTTATACTGACATTCTTACTTACAGAAACATTTACACACCCATACAGGGACTTATACAGTCAGTCAGATTTGTACTGAAGTGCTGAGACAAGCAAGTAGCTGTTTATATGTCTGTGAGGCCTGGTATTGCAGAGCGTGTGTGTCCACGTTTACTGCTATGTATATTTGGCATTCAAAAGCCTTTGTCAGGTCTTAAAGCACTCTTCTACTACATGTAAGTAACTGTTAAAGGAGGTCTTAGATATTTGTATAGGAAATTAAATGGTTACATTATGTAATTTAGTAATGCACAATAATAGGTTTTTTTTAGCAGAGCTCTAATTCTCCTTAAAAAAAGATACTTAAAATGCCAAATAAAACACAAAGAAGAAAGAAACAGAGGAAAGGATACTATCTCCTTACAACAGAGAAAGAAAAGGGACAGAATGTGGACAATGTGGTTAAAGAGAAAATAGCTGCTGCAAGAAAACTTAAAATAGTATCTGGAAAGCTGCAAAGTGAGCAAAATCTAGTTAATAAAATGGGAAGTCTCAAATCAGTTAAGAAAGGGGAAAAACTGTAACAGCAGGACTAATAAATCATATATGAAAGGAAATAGTTAAAAAAAAGACAAACGCATATTAAAGAAATTCGAGTCAGAAAGTTCCATAGTAGGGTAACTCAGAATCTCATACTAATTATGAAACAGTTTAAAAGGAGAAGAGAAACAGTCAAACAAAAGGAACGTATTGAGGCTGAAGGCATTAGTCCTGAAGAGGAAACTATTTATTTTGATAGTTAGAAGAATAGGAGCACTAGACAAAATAGTGTTTTCTATAAGGAGAAGAAGCCAAAAGAAAAGACTTGTGAATAGATGTATTTTTTGCAACGTTTTCAGTGGTGAATGGAAGCATACTTCCAGTATTGGGCTTTCTTTAATGAAGAGAGCTACTTTCAAGAGAACACATTAGTACATGCAGTTCGATCAACAAGTCAATGTTATGAGGTGAAAGATGGAACTCCCATTCCAAAAGAGGAGATGGTACCTTGGAATGTTGTCGAAGTGATAGCTGAAGAGGTACAAGGAAGGCATAGACAGCCTCCTGTAAACAAATGGAACAGTAGCAGTATTTGCAGTGTTTGACAGGAATCAATACATACATTGAGAACTTCCCTACATATGTATCCATACATAAGTCTGAAAAAAGAAAATATGGGTTTTGCAATGATTAGATCCATGCAAAATATTTTACTAATTTGCTGTGACATTCACTGACATGTCTATCAAAGAAAGTATGCCAAAGCACCTTTCATCCCTTTAGAATGTTAGCGGTTCATCACTCTAAAATGTGAAATTTAGTTAGAAGGCTTTACTATGTCAAAACTCCTGCCCCGTGTTTAGGAGAAATGAATAGAGCTTCTTTTTTACATGGTACTGTAGAAGACGTAGAAAAGGTTTGTGAAGATGTTCAATTTTGTCTCTTTGGTCCTGAATAAGAATTGTAGGGAAAATGAGGATTTGGTTTGTACAGATGTAGAGGAACAGGAGACAGGTATTAGTGTTGATAACTTTACAGAAGAGATTAGGAAATGTAACACAGTTTCTTCTGAGAAACCAAACTGTGTTTGTATTGTGAGAAGTTGGCCTAGTATATGCTGTCCACTAATTAAAGTGGGCACCTTGCACCAGTCCAAATGACCCTTATGATGTATGAGGTCAAAGATAACCTTTAGAAAGCTATCCTAGTGGTAGCTGTGGAGAGCAACCTTCAGGCTTAATCTTGAAGGAATGTAAAGCAGCTTGTTTTACCAGTATATCACCTTTAGTATTAATCAAATGAAAGGAGAACCACACAGTAGTTATAAAAACATGTATTTATTTATATAACACTCTCTAGTATCCTCTACACGAGGATACAACAGAAAGCACACAATGCTTTAGCAAAGAAACAGTTGTAAGTAGCACAATACACAGTGGGCTCCAGGGGGAGAAACCATATACTAAAATAGTGGTATAAGAACCACGACTGGAGTTGAGACAGTGTCTAGAACACGTAGAATCGCTGGGACCCCAAGGAACCACCCAAGGTGAGTAGAAAGGGACCCCACGAAGGACGGGTGCAGTGTGCTAACACGACCACGGGCTCCGTACAATTCTATGGGGAAGTCGTGGTGCATAGGTCTGGAGTGGTGTCGGAAACCGCCGTCATTTTCAATGGAGGGTGGCAAAGAAGAGCTGCTGCCGGGAAGGAAGAAAGTGTCCGTAGGAATCCAAGGGTGAATTCATGATGGAAGGAACATGAAAGCAGAGGGGACAGAGTCTGGGTCACTTCAGGGTGACCAGGGGCTTGGTAGACGTATGTCCACCGATGTCAGGTGCTTCAGGTGCGAAGAAGGGATGCTTGACTCTGCAGCCACGAGGTCCAGGAAATGTTGAGGATGACCAGGAGCCAGATGCGAGCTGTCCCACGAAGGATGTTGAGTGCTGAGGGGTCAGTGTCTGGCTGGAGCACCAACAAGCCTTGGCAACAGCAACCCACGCAGAAAAGTCAAGCAGGTTACGGTGGGGACCAGCAAGGTCCAGGGGACTCACCAAGCAATGGGGAGTCAGGGCACTTCTGGAGCAACCAGGGGAGCTCAACAGAATTTAAGATGACCCTCAAGAAGACCCACAGGCCGAATGACCAGGAGTCGCGAGGAACTTCAAGCAAGATAACAAAGTACCAGCCCACGGAGCACTCGGTGTGAGGAGGCTTGAGTTCTTTGGTGGAAATACTGCTCGGGGTAAGGACTACACGAAGCCAAATGCACAAGCTCGGGAATCACCAAAAATCATATGAACTTGAAAAAGTACACGGTGCACAGGGGTTCGGGTTATGCGGTCCCCACGAGTGATACTGGCCTCAAACTCGGTGAGAGGGCAGCTCAACCTCAAGGAACTTCGGAACCCACCTCCTGTGTTGCTGGAGCCTTCGGAGTCTGCAGGAGCTCAGGATCAGCAGACCAGTCAGTTGCATTGTGGTGCCTGCCAATACAGGGGAGTGACTCCTTCACCCCAAGGGAGATTCTTCAGTTGTCCTTAGTGCTCCACAGGTCCTGCACGGAGCCTGTATGGTGCAAGGGCACAGACGATGCTTTGGACGGAGAGGGAGATGAAGTCAGGCCCAGTCGAAGTCCAGCGAAGTCCAGAGTGTCCAGAAGGTCGAAGGTCCGGGGTTTCTTGTTCAGAATCTTGTTCACGTCAAATCTAAAGTCTTATAGCCAGGTAAGCCCTTATATACCCACGGGAGAGCGTTGGACAGATTCAGGGGACCCTCCTAGGGAAGGGTCAGGACAGAGGGGAGGTTACTCCCATGTCCTTTGTCCAGTTTCATGCCAGAGCAGGAGCCAACAGCTCCCAGAACTGGTTTGAGCTGGACTATGCACAGGGACACCAAGTGTGCCCCAGATGCAGACTTTCAGGCACTGTGGAAGTGCACCCACCCAGCCCCAATGCACTAAATCCTGTCTGGGAGGTGGTCACACCTGCCTGTGACAGGATGCCTATTGTGCTGCCTTCCTCTGCTCGAGATTGGCTCAGCAGCAGGAGGGCAGAAATGTGTCTCTGGTCGGCAGCATCCATTTTGTACTATCCGGATTGAGAAGGATGGCACCGGAAAGACCAGTGACCCCACGAAGCTCGATTCAAAAGGGTGGAATCATACCCCCCACACCGGTTACCGGTGTGGAGGTATGATTCCAAGGTGTTTGATACCAAACACGACGTTTTGTTTCAGCCATTTTCGAGATAGCATTTACCGTGAGGTTATAATGCACCTCTACTTATATGTCTGGCTGCGTCACAGACAATCCGGGAGAATGGTCTCCAAAGGCTGCAGAGGGGCTCTGCTCATGCAGGGGCACCCTCTCACGTAAAACCCACATCCTGCCTTCAGGATTGTTAAGGCCTGCTATAGGGGTGACTTATAAGTTTTAAGTGTAGTGACCTTTAGATATAGTGAACCTATATCTAAAGTAAGTGGTGCCAGCACCAGCATACAAAGGCTGCGATAGCAGACCTGTAGTTCCATTTTGCATGGCCTCTCATGGGTGGCATAATACATGCTTCAGCCCATGGGAGGCCTCTGGGGTACCTATGCCCTGGGTACATGGGTACCATATACTAGGGACTTATAAGGGCACCCCAGTATCCAATCTGGAGTGTACCAAAGTACATGGCATAACATTATAAGGAGAAAGCAGATAGACTGGGGTCCTGATTAGCAGGATCCCAGTCAGACTAGTCAAAACTGTGTAACATCAAGCAAAAAGTGGGTGTAACCATAAGAAGCAGATCATGTATTTGTTGTTGATGCACTCACTATGAAAGCCAAACTCGCAATATTTTTGTACCCTCAAAAACTGAGCAGGAGAATAGAGATAAGTGACAAGATTTAGCTGTTTATTTATTTATTTGTAGAGGAACGGTTTGACTTGCCACATAGCAAATTATATGTAAGTACTGCTACAACAAATCAGAGGAAAACAAGATGCCAGCCAGAGCAGGACATAATAAGTTAGAATTAGTATAAATTCCTCAAGAACTACGAGATTTGAATGTTTATGAATCCATTCTCATACAATGTGTACACCCATTTCAGGCTATTGTTTGTATAGAGTCTAAGACAGGGAAGCTGTCAATAACTGACCTTCAGAAAAGCCTTAAAGAAAGAGTTGTCTACTTAACTTTAGATTTTAAACAGAATATTGAAACATTTGGAGTACACAGAGAAGATCATGAACCAGTTGTCATTCTAGTAAATGTTGTGCCTACAAAGAAAAAAACATCTGTCAAGATATAGTGGCTGTTATTAAAGTAAAAAGCAACATTATACCTGGTACAAAACAATGTTTATTATAAAAATGTTGATGTTGATGTTGTTCAAGATATGACATATGTAGAGGATGAAACATCACCATCAAGTGGACAGATTGAAAAAGTGGATCAATCCAGATCAGAAGAGATTTACGAACATTAAAGCTTCCACCCCGTGCATTCTAAAGAAGTCATTGATGATGCTATTGTTGTCTTTCAAATGAAGCAAGCAAAATGAGCTCCCATGAGTGTGTGGAGAAAGTTTAGAAGCTCGCTGATTTCCACAGCTGTTTCCCACTGGAGAACATTATACTCAGAGGCAGTGGCGGCTGGTTACATTTGAAAGTGGTGGGCGTAAAACTTGTTTGGGACTGCATCGCGGCGAGCGAGCGTAGCGAGGGAGCCTGAACAACCTAATGGGGGTTCGGGGGGGGGTGCTCCCCCGAGAATTTTTTTTAAAAAGAGTTGGCAAACTGGGACATCTTAAGGATTTTGGGGGCCCTGGGCCAAACATATTTAGGGGGCTGCCACCCTCTTTTCTGCCTCAGATGCCCATACTCCTTTGTCCAACGACAAATGGGCTATTTTGGTCAGCAAACTCATTACCCCACACTCAGCTAATCACTGCAGCAAGGCCTCCACAGTTGGGTCCTGAGGACCCACATCTACAAGCTTCAGTGGGCCCTGGTGAAAGCCAAAACGGGAATAAACTTAACCTAAATTTCACTTAACCTAAATTTCACTACCATCTAAAAAGATACCATATGTCACAGACTCAGTTCCAACGCCACTCACCCTCCAGGAGCACAGGAATCTCCTCAAAAATGTCCCTGCACCGCAGCAGGGTACTTGTCCTCTAGTAAATAGGGATGTATGTGTGAATGCGCCTCGTGGAAAATGGTGCAAGAGGATGACAGACCCCATGAACGCCTACAGCAGACAGGGGGTGCGGTTGGTAGAGGCAAGGCACCGAGCAGCACATGATACAAAGTGCACCATTCGTAGACGTTTGAATAATAGATATTGTAATCTGACCCGACAATGATATTGAGCTTGTCAACGTGGGGAGAATGAAAGTGGGAGTCAGCCATACCAGCAGAATGCTCATGCTCACATATCACCGCAAAACGTGGCGAACCCAGTGAGCTATCTTACTAGATCACAGAAAGGCTGGATCTGTCCATCTGATCGGTGCACACTATATACTATCCCGAAAGAGGAAACCAAGATAAGGGACCACTGGACAGCCTATGATTGGCATAAGTGGCTGCTCATTCATTCATACATCAATACGTGCATGCTGTAATTCACCACACAGTACATGATTTCTCCCATTGAGTGTTGATTCATCACTTCTATTGACATCATTTTCCATAGCTCAGGCCAGACCTGAAGGGCGTCGGAGCGCTATAGAAAAAAATGAATTTAATTTACAGTATGTAGATAATATGTGTGCTCGTGCACTCTTTACTTATTTATGTCTTCATTTGCGCACTGTCTGGGTGCTTATAATTTATCAAGCTCACGCTCGTCATACATTCAGAATTCTAGCCTCTGAAAGTGTTTACTGTGGGACTTTTTATTGATTTGTGTGCTTTTTAAACGTATTATTTTTGTTTATTCAGTTATTTATTCACATTCATTTCTCCTTTGTTAATTCATTCTAACTTAGGCCCGGAGTATCACAAGGATTCAAACTTTGTCACTCTGTACATGTTTTTTTTCATCATTTCATACAGACACACCATGCACGGCATTCGTTCTGACATCTTTCTGAGCGTGTGTTCTTATGATGCATGCTGTTGGACTTGGCCTTTTTGCAGGGTCATGCCTAAACTTTTTGCCTTTCTCCTAGCCATTTTTCTGACATGGTGTTGGTGGTTTTAGGACTCTGGGCACTTTAGCATTGCTGTTCAGTGTAAAGTGCGTGTGGTCTCTGTGATAAACATGGTAAGATTGGTCTACACCTGTTTGGCCTATTTAATTTACCTGTGAGTCCCTTGTAAAGTGGTATCTCATACACCCAGGGCTGGTAGATTAAATGCTACTGGTGGGCTTGCAGCGCTGATTGCGCCACCCACCAAAGTAGCCTTTCAAACCTATCTCAGGCCTCTGCCATTGCAGGGCCTGTGCGCGCAGTGTTACTGCCGCTGTGACATGGCACCTAAAGTGTGTGCCATGTCCGTGACCCCCCTTTTACTACATATCAGTCACCCCTAAGGTAGGCCCTAGCTAGCCCTATGGGCAGGGTGCATTGTAGGTAAAAGATAGGGCATGTACCTAAAGTGTGTGACATGTCCTGGTAGTGACAAACAGCCATTTTGGTTTCTCACTACTGTGGGGCTGCCCTCCCATAGGAATGCATTGGGGATTCCCTGATAAGTGTTTCAGTGGTAATTCCTGATATGAGAGGCGCAGCATGGTCAAGTTTGGTATATTTGGAATAGTGATAATAAATGCTACGCAACGGTGTGCGCAGATTTATTATAACTATTTTAGAAATGCCTCTTTTAGAAGTTGGCATTTCTGTGTGCTATGTGTCTGCCTGCCTGATGTGAATTGCATGTCTGGCTTGTGAGTGACAGGGGCTGAGAGGTGTGTGTGGCTCCAGGAGGGGCAGGGTGAGTCAGCGCTAGGCTGAATGGGACATCTGCATGTGAAGTAGTGGGAGGAGAAGTCCCTGGTCCCTGAATAGGGCTGTGCCTAGCCTGTACAATGCTGGCTCCGCCCCCTGTGGTTTGTCTGATCACCTAGCCCCCACCTGACAAAGGGGAAGAGGAGCTTGGCAAACAAAGTGCTCCAATTCCCCCCTGAACCAGTTGCATCTGGTTCCCTCCCCTTAGCCCTGTCCTGCAGACAAAGAAAAGAGGTGTATAAAAATAGGGAGTATAACCCCATGAAGATGTCCAGTTCTTGTGCTGTTCCTGACTGGGGGGGCCTGCTGCTGCTGGGGCCCAGGAGGAACAGCCATGGGGGCTTACCTCCCTGCTGGAGGGCCCTGTGTGCTGGCCTCCCTGGGCCCAGCTCTGCCCCTGGACCCTGGAGGGCATCCTGCACCCTGTGAGCGCTTTTATTTTTAATTATCTGGAAAGGGGAGCGCTGTGCCTTAATTTCCCCTTGAGAGAGGAGTGCTGGAGCGTCGCAGCACTGGGCTGCACGTTGCTGCTGAGGGAATCCCCAGCGTAGGGATTCCCCGATGTTGCCAAGGAGGCGGGAGCCCACCCCGCGTTTTGCGCTGTCTGGCGGGAGCCCACCCCGCCTTATGCTGGTGCCTTCGTGGGTATAGAGGGAGCCCACCCCGCTTATTTCATATTCAAATTGAGCGGGTGCCCACCCCGCTTTTGTATTTATTTGAATCGGGAGTTTGAGCTTTGTATATTTGCTGGTTTCATAACTTGGGAAATACAAGCAGTTGGCAGCCTACAGACGCAGAGGTAGAAACACAATCATACATGAAACATACATGATAAGAATAGGAAAAATGAATAGCTGATATAAAGTAGTCAAGGTAACAACTAAATGAAACTGATTTAAAACCATATCAGGTTCCCATTCAAAGACGTTTAGAGGCAGATATGATTTTTTCAAAAAGCATGGAACCACACATTTATTTCGCCAATCGTTTCGCTAGGCAGAATTTAATTTAGACCACACGAATCTCAAAACTGAACTGTAACATAGGGGTCTCATGGTGGTCTCGTGGTGGTGGGCGTGTGCACATGAACAGAATCGTCATCATACAGTGGGCGCGGGACCATGGACAGCTTTCAAGGTCAGGGTAGGGTTCTCAATTTAATTTGTGTATCTCTGCGCGCCAATTCGAACAACACCAGCTCTAGTCACATAATCGAACTTTCTGAGATTAAAAGTCAGTCAGACCACGGTGTCCAGGACAGTACTGCGTGACCTTGACTGCATTGTTGACCTAGTCACCTAAACACTGTTCATTCCACTTATATCCACCCATACAGTTTTATATAAAATTTGGCATGAACCTGGAATGGAAATTAATGTTTATTTGATCAATTGAGACACTAATTTGAAGCTATACGCTTCGACTATTATTATAATATGTGCACAGTTTGTGTAGCTGAATACTACGTCTATGCACTTTTCTTGTAAATTCATTATTATTCGAACAGAAGTGGAAAAGAATTGAGCTCGAGCTGATTCCATATAAAACAGCCTGTATTGACAAATCACATTTTTACATACAGCACGCTGCGCTGTCGGTCTGGTATTGTGTGTTTCCTGCGTGGGCTGTTGTCCTCGCGCTGCCATGAGTCGCGGCTCGCAATATACTCGCAGGAGGGGGGTCACACGGGGGTTACCGCGGGGGACGTTAAAATAATAATAAAAATGAAAACCTACCTGACTGCATCCGTGCCGCCTCTCCCCTCTGCTCCTGGGCCGGGTCCCGCGCCGCCTCTGCTAACAGGAACAGGCATGCTCCCTCCCCTCCTGTAAGCCAATCACAACACTGCAATTGCAGCGTTGTGATTGGTGCAGAGTCCCGGACGGCACCCAGCCGGGCACCAGTAGGGACGCCATTTTCTCTATGTAGGCTGCATGCAGCCTACATAGAGAAAATGTAGAGTGCGCATGACTGCTTTGGTCAGCCCCAGGGCCGACCAAAGCAGTCTGGTACTCAGAGTGGTGCAAGCCACTCCTCCCCGACCCGCCCACCTGCCCGCCCCCAACCAGGCATATCCGCCCGCCCCCAACCGGGCATACCACTGCATTCTGCTTTCTTGCAGCACGAGAAGCAGAAAATAAAATGGTATTTAAAATACCATTTTATTTTCTGCTTCTCGCACTGCGAGAAAGCAGTGGGGCGGCGCTCCAACGCCCTAATGGAGCAGCCGCCACTGCTCAGGGGAGTTAAATAAAATTTCGATAGTGTATTGCCTACATATTCGATCCTCTATTTGAGTGTGACTTTTCTGGACTTTCATATGCTGTTAACCATATTCTGATAACAGGTGTTAATCTTCAAAATCTGTCTGCAAAGGAATTTATTGGCAAAGTTCATGGGAAGGATGAATACTTGGAGTACAACTTAATTAGTTTGATGGTGTGCCAATGAGGCACTAATGGGTATTGCTATTGCTGTCATGAAGAACTGAAATGCATGTTGAGAAATCTAGGTGCACCTACTTGGTTTCTGCTACTCAGTTGTGCTGAGTATGTCTGAGATGACCTGCTTGAATTTTTGCGAGAAGCAAACTCAAACATAAAGGACATCAAAGTGAAGACAGCAGGAGTACTTAACTCCTTGCATCCTGCAAATGTTTGCTAATATTTTAACCACAGCTTGCAAGCCATGATGTCTTTCATCTGCAACAAAAAGTAATCCTCCTCTCTGTGAATCTATTGTTTTCTTTTGGCACAAAGAGTATGAAGCAGAAGGTGCTCTTCACATTCACATGCTATTATGGATAAAAGATGCACCAAAGTTTGGAACAGACAGTAATGAGTCTGTCATGTCTTTCATACGACAGTATGTGACATGTGCCATCCCAAGAGATGTTGGTGAAAAGGGCTTGAGACAGCAAGTTCTACGGTTTCAAACTCATAGAAGGGGGAGACACTGTCATTGAAAATTCAGATGCAAAACAACATTTTACACAAGATGTCAATTTGGATTCCCACAACATGTGATTTCACAAGGAACAGTGACCAGTTTTATGTCTGCATTCAGACATGCTTTGACACAGAAATCACTGAAAATCACATCCAACCTGAGAAGATCAGAGGCCTCCAAAAATATAAATGACTACTGTGATTCTGAAGATGTGGAATGTAAATATCGATCTACAATTTGTTGCAGACAACTCAATCGCTGTTGCTTGTTATGGCACTTCATAAATATCAAAATCAGAGAAGACAGAGATAAAGGAAATGGGGAGGAGAATTCTGCAGAAAAAGTCCATATAAAAAATTATACAGCTTCAGCTTGAAAATGCTTTCCCATAGAGAGATGGGCTCCTATGAGTGCTGTGACCGGCAGAATTCAGCCAGTTTGTTCTCAAAGTTAAGGGGATTTATTTGGGTAGGTCTAGGCCTAGCAAGTACATGGAAAAGTATTTTCCAGAAGTTCAGTATCTAGCAGAGTTTGACCGGAAAGTAAAGGCATTGTGAAGACAAATATGCTGGACACGTACTATCCAAGAAGGAGTCCACATCTAGAAGACATGTGCCTTTATGAAGTACTTCAACATTGCAGATACAAAAGGAATGTGAGAGAAAACATAGATAAAGGAGAATGTAGAGTAGTTGGATGTGACGGTTGTTTGTAGAGACATACCAAAGAAAATCTAATTAGCCACAAAAAACTGACTTACCAAACAGCAGACAGAAGAGAGTTTTTCTATTTTGCACCTCTAAAACTGTTCAAGCCTTTGCATGCGGAATTAGAACTACTTGAAGACTACAACTGGTACGAAGACTCTTTCAATGCTGTAAAAGACAGCATTCAGCGTCCAGTTTCTGCAAACTATTTTGCAAATGTTTAAAATGAGATTGAACAGGAAGAAACCATTACTGCTGAAGTAGCTAAGGGGAGTTCACAAAGCAGCCAAAGTTCTGCACCACTGAGTCAAGATCCACTTGGACAACCAATTATTCTTAATGAAGCAGAGCCATGAGTGAAGTGGAGACTGCAATGCAACAAGCAAAAGAGGACAGTGTGCATTTCTAACACTTAGTAGCACAGCTAAGCTACAAACAAAAAGAAATGCATATCAAGGTAAAAGATAAATTAGAGCATGGATTTCTGCAAGATAAGAAAGAATATGAATGCTCTTTATTTAAGTCAATACTACTATACATCAGTGGTCAAGCTGGCACTGGGAAAAGCTTTTTAATTAAAGTTCTCCCTGCTTATCTAAAGAGGACTACAGAATCAAATTTATCATGTGAGTGAGTGAATGAATGAATGAATGAATAAAAGATTTATAGAGCGCACAGCTACTGCTAGAGTGTACCGGCACTTGAGGTAGATGGCCATCTGAGAGGTCGATGAACATTCTAGACTTTAAACGAACAAGTTTTTAGTTGCCTGCGGAATAGTTTTTTGACCCGTATGCATCTGAGGGGGAGATCGTTCCAACGTTTGGCAGCCTGCACGGAGCAGGCTGAGCCTCTCCATCACTTCTTTTTGGTGATGGGAATGGACAGTAGACAAGCTGATTGTGAATGCAGGATTCTTTGCAAGCAGTGTCTGGTCAGTTTTTCATGCAGATATGACAGGCCAGTTTTATAAAAGGCTGAGTGTGCTATGGTTAGAGCTTTAAAAATGACCCTCTTTTTTTACTGGTAGCCAGTGCAACTAGTTGAGTGATTGGGGTCTATATTATGGGAGACTGAATAACAAGCAGACTGCCATGTTCTGGACATTTTGCCGTCTGTGGGTGAGGTATTCTTGGAGACCTATGCATAAGACATTGATGTAGGCCAGCCTTGATAGAATCAGACCCTGTACCACAAACTTCAGAGATTCCGCAGGAAGAAGTTTAAGGAATTTCCTCAGCATCCTTAATACGGAGTTTCATCGACCACAGCAGGGATCTGGGGTTTGAAGGATAGGTGTGTGTCAACTAGGACCCTTAGATTTCCGGCCAAGTCAGAGGGTGGGGAGCTCAGAACAGCTGGAAGGCTAGGCCACTGAAAAGCGAGGGAGGTGGGTCAGTTCCGAATAGTAAGACCTC
Source organism: Calotriton arnoldi (assembly GCA_963921515.1). Classification (NCBI taxonomy): domain Eukaryota; kingdom Metazoa; phylum Chordata; class Amphibia; order Caudata; family Salamandridae; genus Calotriton; species Calotriton arnoldi. The sequence continues at coordinate 132,074 of CAWUFW010010212.1, forward strand.
TGTTTTATCAGGGTTGCATTGTAAGGAAATTTATGGAGCCAGACCATCACCGCTGCCATGCAAGTGGGAAATTTGATTTTAGCATCGCAGTCGTTATTGTTGTAGGTCAGCAGGAGTTGGGTGTCATCTGCATAGAAGATCACATGAATACCAAAGGATTCAATAAGATAGGCGAATCGGTTCATGTAAATGTTAAAAAGTGCACGGCTCAGAGTCGAGCCCTGTGGTACTCCATACTTGACTGCTTTGGCTTAGGAGAAGAATGGTTTAAGTGAGACTGTTTGTTCCCTATGCTCTAAGAAGAAACCTAGGGGCCGAGTCACAGAACTAATCTGAGATAAAATCCTAAACTTACTACTTTTGGTATTCACAGAAGGCGTTTAGTAGTAGTAAAGTTAGGACTCCTAACTTTACTACTTCTAAACTGAGATAAAATCCTAACTTTACGACTTTCGGTATTCACAAAAGGCATTTAGTAGTAGTAAAGTTAGGAGTCCTAACTTTACTATTACTAAATGCCTTCTGTGAATACCAAAAGTAGTAAGTTTAGGATTCTATCTCAGATTAGTTCTGTGAATCGGCCCCCTAGTGAGGTTAATGCCCTACCCTCTACCCTGATTTAGGCTAGGCGTTGAAGTAGGATCTCATATGAGGTCATGTCGAATGTCGCTGAGCGATTTAACAAGACTAGTGAGGCATTTTGACCAGCATCCAACATAAATTTAATGGTATCAGTAATCTCTGTAAGTGCAGTCTCCATACTATGAAGGACTCTTAAGATGGATTGAGATGGGTGGAAAAGGCTGGAGTCTTCCAGAGATGGCTTTAGATGGGTGTTAACTAATTTTTCTAGTATCTTGGAGACCCGAGGCAGCAGAGATATGGATCTAAATTTAGAAAGAATTTTGGGGGTGGTGTAGTAACTGCACCAACTGGATTAGCTGCACACAACTTTAAAGAAATGGTTTTACACCGACTAGTTATGCTACCTGTTGAACATGACAATAAGCTGAAATACCAGAAGTTATCTGGCGAATCTTGTCATGAGGTTTCAAGAAGATTGAAGAAACTGAAGCTTTTGATCATTGATGAGGTGAGCATGGTTTTGAACTTAATGCTTGACTTTGTACACTTAAAAATGCAGCAGATTTTAAAAACAGAGTATGACGTGTTGTTTGGAGGAAAGCATTTAATTGTCTTCAGGGACCTACTGCAACTCACCTCTGAGAAAGGACAGCCTGTTGCAAGACACTTGTTCATAATGGAACAAGAAATTATTTGTGAAGTATTGGCAATGTAAATATTTGGTTAAACTTTGAATACAAGGATCTAGTGAAGAATATGCATCAAACATCTGATGTAGATTATGGACATATTCTGATGGACTTTAGAATAGGAGTTCTAACAAAGGAGGAGAAACGTGCTTTGGAAAGTTGAGTTACCAAGAAACTATTTTCATCTGACAACACAGCAGCACAACTAATGTACAATTTCATTGAAAAAGACATATTTATAGTGTGTTTAATGCTAATACATCAAGAGTGCTCCAACTTCAGTGAACAATTACTGAAGCTGGTGAAAGGAGATATTTTGGAAATTAGAGCTATCTATAAAATGGAACACCAGGGATTAACAATACTACTAACTGAAAAACTACAAGCAAAATTGGATTCTTTGGAGACGTCTGTGTTGAGGACTGCAGGATTAGAAAAGTGTTTATGCGTGTAGAGTAATCTTGCTGCGCAGTTTAAATGTGGATGTTAGTAAATGGTTCTATGGGCAAAGCTATTGATTTAATTAATTTTCCAAATAGGGATGAGGTTGAGTACATAGCTATAAAAGTTGATCAGATTGATGAAGTGAAGCAGATTGGCCGATATGTGGTATGTTTTATGCTTGTGAAGGATTCATACGTGTGACAGCAACAGTTTCCAGTGTCTCTAGCATATGCTGTAACTATTCATAAATCTCAAGGTTTAAGTGTAGACGCAGCTTTTATTAATATTGGAACTGCAGTATTTAAAGAAGGTATGTTATATGTAGCACTATCACGAGTTAGAAGATTGTCTGGTTTGTTTTTAGTTGAATTTGATGATAAGAAAGTTAGTGCTGATGAAAGCTGTGTAAGAGAGTACAATTGGTAAAGATTCTGGGGCATATTTACGTTCGCTGGCGCATCCCTGCATATCAGCAGGGATGCGCCAGGGAAAATGCGTCACGCAAGTTTACCCTTGCGCCACGTCCGATGCGCCGCATTTACAATGCGGCGCATCGTGGCGCAAGGATAAGCAGATGCGTGACGCATCTGCCGGCGGAAGGTTGGCGCAGTGCTGAAGTTGTGTCGCAAGCGCGACGCAACTCCAGCACTGTTCCAACCTTCCCTATCCCTAACATGGTGCGTCAATCCTTACGCCTGCTTGAAGCAGGCGTAAGGATTTGACGCACCAGCGTCGGAAAAGTGACTGCGTGAAATCTTGTAGATTTCACTACGTCACTTTTCCGATCCGTTCCTGCGCCGGAACGCCCCCCCCTGCGCCGGTACGCCCACATGAAACCTGATGCAGGTTTCATGTGGCGCAGGGGTTTACTACGTGACGCATCTCCCTAGATGCGTCACGTTGTAAATATAGCGCAACGCGGCGCATGGTTTGCGTCGCCGCTGCGTCACGTGCGTGACGCAACGGCGGCACAAAAGTGGCGCAAGGGGCTTGTAAATATGCCCCTAAGTCTATATTCTCCTCATTTAGGTCAGTACTCTATTTATAAGAAATGGGTAATCTGTCCAAAACGGAAGCTTACAAAAGAGATGAATGATGTTCAAGAAATTAAAGTAAACCAGCACAAGCTAAAAGGCTTTAAGATGAAAAAACTAGAAAATAAGGGAGATATTGTACTAGGGGTGATGTTTTCAAAAGGATCTCCAAAAATCAAGTGTGTTTTACATTTATTACTATTATACTAATTTTTGTACCAGGTATAATAATAAAGGGAAACGTTTAAAGGTATGTTTGTTTACATTAGTATAGTAAGGGTAGGCAACACAACTGCTTAATGAATTGTAGTGAGTACAATGCATAGTGTCACTTATTTACAGTGATGTACTGTGTAGTTATGGGCTTTTTTGTACAATCCATATGATTGTTTTTTGCCCACTGTTCAAGGATGAAACTTCATTAAGTACATCGTTTATGGTGTAAAAGTATGAAAGCTGAGAACAGTAAAAAAGGGAAAATGAAATGTTTACTATATTGTGAAATACTGTTACAGCATGGCCAATGTGTAATGTTATATTTCTTGAATTTTGTAAATCAAATACTAATTTGAATGTCTATTCTTTTTCTTTCACAACAGGCATTGGAGTGGTACGTATTTAGATGTATGAACATAAATGTAGTGTCACAAGTCTATTTCTTTGGCATAGTCATGCAGAGAGTCTTCATGAATAAAGACCAGCTAATAACATATCCCACCAGGTAGGGATACTAGAAAACTGGTGTGCAATTGATTGCTGCTCTCATGAACTCTGGCAAGTAATCCTAACTTACCCATACATGTGCTCGTATATTCACTCACTTACCCATACAGCTACACACACACTAACTCATCCACCCATATAACCACTCACACACCCAGTACCTCACTCACATAGCCACTTAACACCCAGTACCTCACCCATAGAGGCGCTCATGCACCCTTTCACTCACTTATATTGCCAGTGACGCAGTCACTCACTTACCCATACAGCCACTCATATACCCTCTCAGACATGCATACAGCCACTCACACATCCACTCAGTCACCCATACAAATACTCAAACATTCTCTAACTTACTCATACAAATACTAAGACATGCACTCATTCACATAAACAGTTGCTGACAAAACCACTTATTTACCCACTTACTACTCATCCATTCATGTATTCACAAAACACCCAGTCACATACCCTGTCACTGCCATGCAGTCATTCATGAACCCTTTCACTCACTCATACAGCCACTCAGACACCCACTCACTCACTCCCCTATACAACCACTTATACAGCCACTCATTCACCCATGCAACCACTCACACATCTACTCGTACACCCAGTCACTCATGCATCCAGTTATATACCCATGCAACACCTCACAGACCCACTCACTCATATGGGCACTCACACAGCCATTCACTCACTTGTACAGCCAGTCACACAGCCACTCACCCATTGAATAACTCACACACTCACTCAGTCATACAGCCACTCAATACCCACTCACTTACCCATATAGATAATCATGTACCATTCACTCATCCATACACTCACTCATGCACCCTGTCATTCTCCACACAACTCACCTATGCAGCCACTTACCACCCACTCACTCACCCATACAGGGACTCATGCACACTCTCACTCTCACTCACCTATATAGGCACACATCTAACCACTCACTCCTCTATATAGCCACTTACAATGCCACTCACTCACCCATGCAGCCACTCGAACACCTACTCACTCATCCTTACAGCTACTCATGCATCCAGTTACTCACCCGTAGAGCCACTCATGTACTTTCTTACTCACCCATACAGTAATTCCTTCACCCTTTCAGTCACTCATTTAGTTACTCACTCACTGATTCATACAGCCACTTACACACACATTCACTCACTGACTTATACAGCCACTCACTCACCCTGGCACTTACCCATATAGTGATTAATATACCATTCACTCATCCATACACTCACTCATGCCCCCTGTCACTCACTCAGATAACCATTGATACTCTCACTCACTCACTCACTCGCCCATACATCCACTCAACACCACTCACTCATCCATACAGACACTCATACACCGTCTCACTCACACATATGGCCGCTCATGCAGTCAGTCACTCAGCCATACAGGCACCTATACAGCCTGTCACACAAGAATTCAGTCACTCACACAAAAACTCAGTGAAACATACAGCCACTCATACATACTTTCATTCACCCATACAGTACGCACATACCCAGACAATCATCTATACGCAAACTCAAACAACCAGTAGAGATAAGAAGACTTATTTACACTATTACAAACATATATGTACCATGTAATTATTAATTCTTAAACCCAAAAAGGTAGTTCTAACAAGGACTTTTTGAATATTTTTTTTTTTTTTAATTGTGTGTACGTTTTTTTAAAGATTTAGAAGAAAAAATAAAACACAGTGCTTTGGAACGTAAAGCACAAAACTGTACTAACATTTTTAATCCCCCAAACAAACCTAACACTTATGAGTGTTTATAGTCGATACAAGCATATGGTTGGACTGTCCTCCCATAGTACGTATGGTACAGCATTTTAGACAGAATTGTCTGACAGCTGCAAATTCAGGGACCCGAGGTGGAGGAGAAGTGTCTAGAGTTGAACCAGATGAGGTGCTTGGCTCAGCACCGTCCAAAGTAGATGGTGGGTTGTCTCACTTCTCTCTCTCCATCATTGCTCTTGACAGCCAAGTAGAATGAATAGTCCTCAGATATTTCATCATACTCATGGTTCCACAAAAATATTTCTGGTCGGACCCACGACACACAACTTTATTGCACAGCATGCAAGTCACCTTTCTGGCATTCACTCTTTTTTCTAAAGCAGGGATGCTCTAGAATTCCCAGATGATGCTTTGCTTTTTTGGAGGTGAAGAACTGCTGTCATTCTCTCCAGGTGGTGGTGGTGGAACAGACAGCATTTTTCTTCAAAAACAAACACCAAAAATAAACAGACTTGAGAAATGCAAAAGAGATGTGAAAAACACATCCACAGTCCCAAAAAGATAAAATAAATGAGTGGGGTTTCCTCTAATACTTATGTAATGGTGTTTAACCAATCAAATCCATTTGTTTCTGAGTTACATGGGGTGTGCAATGCCTTCGCGCTCGTGCGCACCGCCATTGTGAGTCCAAAAATTACATTAAAATGAACTTCATTTGCAGTATAATTATACTAGTAATAGTGTTGTATTGCTAAACATCATGCTTTAAAGAAAACTTTAAAAGTGTCTATATAAGTGGTTTACTACTAAAAAAATGATGCCTGAGATGCGTACATAGTGCGGCTCCGGAAGTACGTGCTGGCACGGTGCACGGAGGTGTTGCAACCTCCGTTAAATGTATTAATACGACCTATTAAAATGTTTTTCCTTTTAAAATGATACTACTTTTATTGCTTTATTAGTATTCCACTTACCTTAAACAAAACCTTTAAAGTGTCTAATTATCTGTTTCAGTTCTGTCGAAACCACGCTGGAGTTGAGATGCCTTTGCGATGAGTCGCAAAAGGTGCGCAAACAAATATTATTAAAATCAATATATTACTGTGTACACCTCACAACTGCACAAAAACCTTACATGCAATAGTCTTTCCACCTTCTGACAAGATAATGGGCATCAAACACTGTATGTTCACCCAACGAGCTGCCACTTAGTAACTAACTAGTAGAAAGTACACAAATTGGCTAGACATTTTGTGGAAACGTGTTGACTCTTGTTTAAGAAACAAGAAGATGACTTTCCATTATAAGCCTGATGCAGAATTCACAGAAAATAAATCTCAACAACTACTTGAAAATGTAAACAAAGCAGGTGCCCCAGTTCAAGATCTACCTCTGTAAAAGACAAATTATTGTAAGTCCTCAGCTTGGCAAAAGTAATGTAAGTATGTTTTGGTGGAAATTTCAGATTGAAAAACGATCTGAAAACAATGCATCATAGATCTATTAGAGTGCAACCTGTAGTGACTTTGACGAGTGAGTTCTTTCTTGGCTTCTTCTGGTCAAAGCAGAGTCCATGATTCTCCTTTTAAATTACTAGGAGTATGCAAATCTGCAAATCACTTTCAAGCTCCTCTCATTTGGCCGTGGCCTACTCACTGTAGCAATATGGAAAGGGCTACCCACATTTTGCCAGGAAGATGGGTATGTAACGAAAAGGACCCCAACACTTTTTCCATTGATTTCGGAGATGCATTGCAATGCTGAACAATATGAGGACATCTCCAATAAACAAAGATACAAATACATTTTATAGTTAAGAGGTAGGACTTTTATTTGATCAGATTCACCTTGCTCTACTCGTGTAGTCTTTTCTATAAAGAATTCATGTTATCCCAAAATTCTGGACACAGATGCATGAGGAATAATCACACTGCATCACTGGTGAGATTTCCTTGTGTTGCATTATATAGTTGTAGTGTAGAATACATACTGGATATTTACTCAAGGAGGCCCAACTTAGTAATTAAGCAATTGAAAGTACTGTACTTGGGTAACTATTTTATGCAAAACTGTAGACTTTTTTTTCAGTAAAGGGGCAGCTGCTGTTCCATTATGGGTCAGTCACTGACCTAGCTCTGAGATACCCACATAGACACTTAGACACCCACTCAGATAGTCAGGCACTCACACAGCTACTAATGGACCCACACAGCCACTCACAGACCTACTCTCAAAGATTACAGGTTACAGTTAGGAAATAAAATTTAAAAACCCGAACAAATACACTGAAAAAAACAAAGGTTGCAGGGACGTTATGGCTAGGAAGTAGAATTAGAAAAACCTTAGAAATCAACTGAAAAAAATAAATGTTACAGGGACGTTATAGTTAGGAAATATTATTTTAAAAATCTTAGAAATTCACTGAAAGAACCAAAGGTTAAAGGGACGTTATAGTTAGGCTCACATTACACTTGTACAAAACCACAGAAATTCAGCAGTTATAGTTATCTGAGCTAACTATAACTTATACCTCAACAATGCACTGTTTATGACCTTATATATTACATCACTCATGACATGGTCAGTGGCATCACTGATGACATCTCAAATAACATCACTGATGATATCACTGATGCATCAACCACAGATCCACTCACATACCTACTCACACCCTCATATACCCTCTCATATACCTACTCACATACCTACATAATCACTCACAGACGTATTCACACACTCAGACAATTACTCACACACTTAGTCACTCATCTATAGAGCCACTCACACAGTCACTCAGTCACACATACAGATACTCACACACCCACACTCTAACTCAACCAGCCACTCACACTGCCACTCACTCACCAATACAGCTACTCATACACCCACTTATTTACCTACACAGCCACTCACACACCCACTCACTTACCCATACATCCATTCACTGGATTTGTATGAGTGAAACCTGAGCCTAACTATAAAATCCATGTAACCTTTGGTTTTTTTTCAGTGAATTTCTAAGCTTTTGTCAATTCTATTTTCAAACTATAATGTTCATGTAACCTTTGGTTTGTTCTGTGAATTTCTACTTTTTGTAAATATTATTTCCTAACTATAACATCCCTCTAACCTTTGTTTTTTTTAGTGTATGTCTAAGGTTTTTTAAATTCTATTTTCAAAGTAAATAATCCCTGTAACCTTTGTTTTTTCAAGTGTTTTTTCATGGTTATTTTTATTTTAGTTCCTAAGTATAACCTGTAATATTTGAGAGTGGGTGTGTGAGTGGCTGCATGGGTAGTTGAGTAAATGTATAAGTGTCTGTGCGGATCTGTGATTGGATGTGGCAGTGGCAGAATGGGTGTATATGTGGTTGTCTCAGCGTATGTTGGGATGTTGAGCTAGAATGAAAGCTTACCTGTTTGTTTATCCAACCCAATTCCATGGTTTTGTGGAAAATGTCTGCCCAACTGCAATACTTTGTACTGGTTAATTAGTAAGTGCTACCTGGTTAGATAAATGTGTAGTGCATTCTCTATAGTCCAGTTGTGTAATGAACCAAGATGACATTTCTGCTGACACTTGGTGTGTGCTTCAGCAGTGTTATTGCTCCTCAAATATCTGTATCCTGAAATATATGATTACTTGAATTCTCCTATAGAGAAGAGAACAGTGGTGGCTCCATAGGGCCGGCGGTGGGGGGGAGGGGCAGGGCGGGGGGGGTAGTAAACTCGGACATACGACGGAACGGAGGAAAATAATAATTATTTACCTCCGTTCCGTCGTATGTCCGAGTTTACTACCCCCCCACCCTGACCCTCCCCCGCCCCACCGCCCCGCAGCACGCCCTATGCGAGCCACCACTGGAAGAGAACAATAGTAGAAAAAGGTGTTTCCCCCCAAACAAGGGAACTTCCCTCAACTACATAAAGTAAGTCAATCTTTGTTAGGTGGAGATGGCGTCATAATCTTGGGCATCAAGTACGCACCAACGAAAAAATAATCAAAATGTGCTGAGAAGTAGTTTGTTTAGCAGTACATCATTGTAGGAGAGTGCCCCTTTTTACATGGTCGCCCCCCACTTTTTGCCTGATCTTGATACTCTTTGACTAAGTGTGCCCTGGGTTCCTGCCAACCAGGTACCCAGGGCCTATGTTCTTTCCCTAAAACTGTACTGTGGCAAACCCAATTGGCAACTCTCTGGCCACATGTAAATCCCTTGTAAGAGGTACAATAGGTACCAAGGGCACTGTGACAAGGGAATGTCTATAACGGCTGCAGCACATATTGTGCCACCCTTAGAGGCCCTGTACCCTAACACACACACACTGCCATTGAAGGCTGCGTGTTTTCATGCAGAGCAAAGTGAAGAATTGACATGGCACGCATCCCAGTGTGCCATGCCTACAGTCTACTGCCTGTGGCATAGGTAAGCCACCCCTCTAGCTGGGTGCACTATACCACTGGTGAGGGTACAGGGGAATGAGCCCTGTACCCCTACAGTGTCTAAGTCCATTGTTAGACATTGTAAGTAAAGCCATAAAGAGTATATGGTCTGGGAGTTTGTCATTACGAACTCTACAGAACCATAATGGCTTTACTGAAATCAAACTTCTCAGCACATTAAACCTACACTGATGCCAGTATGAAATGTAATGCAAAATACACTTCTAGGGCATTTTAGAGATCCCCCTAAAAACCGACCTAACTCTAGTGTCCTGGCTGACTGGCTGCTCTCCAGCTGCCACCCCCAGACATATTTCTGGACCCCTGTGTCGAGATCCTCCCGCACTCGGGGTCCTGAAACAAAGCACATCCTGGGCAGAGGTGTCAAGCCTACTACCCCAGGATGGGTAGGGCCCACGAAGGGGAAGCTTCAAAGGCTTGCCACCTTTGTGAGCTGACCCTGCCATTTGCTGCTCCCAGCAACTGGCTCCCACTGGTTCTGGAGGACAGGTGTGCCAAGCTTTGCCAAGCTTTGCCAACCACACCTCTCAGGGGGGGGGTAGGTGAGGCGAAGCACAACTCTCACTCTCCACCATCTTGAAGACATGGGGACCCAGCCAACCAGAGTGAGGCTTATGCCCCCATCCTCCTGGAGGGTGGCATAATAGGGGGTGAACCCACCCCATGGAAGGGACCCATTGGTCCCAACCTGTACCTACCTGAAACACACCTAAATTTAGTATTTAGGGGCAACCCCAAACCTTGCCTCCTCAGACAAGAAGAAAGAAGAAGAAGACAGACCAAAGAGCTGTGCTGAAGGAAGAAGAGGAGGACACCAACCAGCCGCGGTCCGTGCAGGTAACAGCAGTGGGGTGGTAGAGCCGGGTAAGGGGGAATTTCGAGGGACGATGCAGAGGGAAAATTAATTATTTATTTAATTTTCTCTCTGCATTGTCCCTCGAAATCCCCCCTTATCTGGCCCCACCGCCCCACCGCTGTTACCTGCATGGACCGTGGCTGACACCAATTGACTTGGCCCCAGCCCTACTGGCCTGTCCAGACCTCGATCTGCTCCAGTGGAATCCCGGTGCATCCTGCAGCCAGCAGCCCCCCAGAGCCCGGAGAACTTGCCCTGTCTTCACTAAAAGGACTTTGTCTCCCGTGAGCACTGGATTTGCTCACCAACAGAATCTGGCTCTGGCCAAATCAGCGAGTCTGCTCCCACTCTGCACCCGACGCCCATGGCCCGAGTGGCCCAACAACATGAGGAGGTCGCCCCAGCGATCCTGACCTGGGATCTGGTGATCCCTGACCTACCCCAAGTCTCCTGACTATGCACGCTGCCCCTATCTAGAGGATCCCCCAGACCATGACCGGAGCCGGAAAGGAAATCCCAACACCAAAAGACACCCTTGCACCCGACCTCATTGGCCTTGGGTGGCCCAACTGACGGTGTCCTGCCATCCCACAATATCCCAACCAGTGGTCGCATCCAGAAGATCTTGGTGCCTGAGCCTGCAGTGCCAAGTGGGGTGCCCTTGAGCAGCCACCAACCGGAAGCCCCCTATCCCCCCTTGGATAATATTGGGCCTCAGAACTTTGCACCTGGCTGCCCTAGTGCCGCTGTGGGTGCTTTTTGAGTGCATCCTTGACCCTGGGGGAACCCTTGTTCTAACCCCAGAAACTCAACTCCAAAGACCGTTTATTCACCTGCAAACCAATAACCTAATTTTACTACATAGGATTGCAATTGACATTGTGTGTTGAGGGTGTTTGTATGGAAACATAAGAAACTGTGGGGCATATTAGCAAGGGCAGTATCGCCACTTTAGCGGCACTTTTTGCCGCTAAAGCAGCGATATTTTTGTCGCCCTATTAGCAAGCTGTCGCTAACAGGCGTTAGCGACAGCTTTCTGGCAATAGCGGGCGGTTTTCCTATCGCCTTGCATGCCAGCGATAATTATCGCTAATGACATGCAAGGTAGGCGTTCCCAACTAAAAGCGACTGAAAACAGTCGCTAACACAACTTCCCCCTATTAGCAACGCACGCAAAGCGATAAAAAAAGTCGCGCTAAGCGCGATTATCGCTGGTATTTAACACCTGCTAAAAACTTGACTTACCTGTTTCCTCAATGGGAGGTGGATTGTCAGGCTAAGTCCACCATGGCGTTAATGCGTGAATATCGCTGGATTTCCAGCGATATTCACGCATTTCGCCGCTAACGCTGGATTTTTTATCGCATTGGAGGTAAGCGTTGCTAATAACGCGTTATCTCCACGATGGAATCCAGCGATAGCCGGCGATGAAAAAACAGCGCTAAGCGCGCTTTGCGATAATTATCGCAGTTTGTTGGTAATATGCCCCTGTGTTTTTGTGAAAACTGTTTTACCTACCTTTTGTCTAGGAAATGTCCCAGTGTGATATCTAGGCATATCACACTAAGTAGAAAAGTAATCTGAAAAGTAATCTAAAAAATAATCACAAAGTAATTACAAAGTAACTGCAAAGTAATTGCAACTGTTTCTGAACATTTGACCTACCTGTAACAAAGCCAACTGCATTCAATTGCATTCAACTGCATTATTCTTGAAAAGTACTATTTTTTTACCTGCACCAAGTCCTGCTTAGTTCTAAGAATAAAATAGAGCTAAGAAATATTTTTATACAAAACAATTGGTCAGAGTTCAGTCTTTGAGTGTGTGAAATCATTTCTTTTCTGAGTGTGTACAATAAATGCTTAACACTACCCTTTGATAAAGCCTTACTGCACGCCCACATTACCACAAATAGAGAGTAAGGTATTATCTACTTTTAGTTCTGTAAGCCTTTAGGGATCCACTAGACTCTGTGCACACTATACCTTACTTTGGTATAGTATATACAGAGCCAGCTTCCTACAATCATCCTGGCAAAAAGTGAGAAGAAGTTCCCATATTACTAAGATGAACAGGACAGGGCCAAACAAGCGATGCCTTCTGGTGATTTTCCATATTCACATACTGTGAATTTGCTGTTTTTGTGTACTAGCTTTTAACTGTGTTGAATTTGAGTATATCTGACACCTGGTCACCTACCACCGTTTGTACGGGTGGGGTGGAGAAGACCTCTTTTTCCTTTTAAATTTTTTATATCTGTTCCAAGTGTTTGTGTTCGATAATGCTCAGGAGTTTTTTATTGTGGGGGAGTTTTCTTACAATGTATGAAGTGTTACCGGTGTTGGGGATTTCTACTTAGTTGTTTGCGGCTGGCTTTTTGACCTGTTTGAAGGATATCCTTCACCCTCACTTCTGCTTTGTTCCACATAGAGCAGCTATTTTGGGAGGCTGTGCTCTAGTCTTTCCTAGTCTCAGGGGGTATTTTAAATGCTTGATGCACCGGACGCACAGTGGTGAGAGCTGACCACCTGGTCTTATTGTACAAATTGTTTTATGAATTTGTTGTTTCTGTGTACTATATTTTAACTTTGTTGAATTTGAGTATATTTGACACCTGGTCACCTGCCTCTGTTTGCATGGGCGTGGTGGAGTAGACCTCTTTTTCCTTTTAAATTTTTTAATCTGTCCCTGGCAATAACGCTTAGGAGTTTTTTTTACTGTGGGGGAGTTTTCTTACAATGTGGGAAGTGTTACAGGGGGCTCAGGATTTCTACTTAGTTGTTAGACGGCTGGCATTTTGACCTGGTTGAAGGATATTCTTCACCTTCACTTCCACTTTGTTCCACATAGAGCAGCCATTTTGGTAGGCTGTGCTCTAGTCTTTCCTTGTCTCTGGGGGTATTTTAAATGCTTGATGCAAAGGAAATGCAGTGGAAGTGTGCAGAAGGCATGCGCTGGTGCGCCATCCGGACCGCGGCCAGTGTCGGCCATGCTGCCAGTGAGACGTCCCTCTTAGTGGCTGCCCCTCCCATCAAATATACTAACAGGGAGTTATGGGCTTCATGCCATGTGCAATGCGCTCATCAAGGATCCCCTTATGAAGTAAGTTCAGACTCAAGTTTTATTTGCTCAAGTTGTGGTTTCACTATCACATGGCTGGCTCAAGTCCCGCTCACCCTCCTTCATTCCTCTAGATCAGCTCCCTCCGGTGACTCGTTGGAAACCGCCCCAGCCTTAATAAGAAGGGTAGTGTTTAAAGCGGGCCTGTTGAACTGCCATTCTATACTGAGACATGCCCTGGATATTTTTAATTTGTTAATCAACAAACATTGGGATGTCATGTTTCTTACAGAAACATGGCTTAAGGACAGCTGTCCTCCGGATATAGCACTAGCCATTCCAAAAGATTTCTCAATTAAACATCTCAATCATGAGGATAAAATCTGTGGTGGGATTGCAATAATACATCATGCATCAACACAATGCTCTTCCACTGAGCTAAACAATAATGACACAATGGGGGGCATGTTGTTCACTATGTTCACTATCACCCTGTCAGCCTCCTTTTCTGTCTCTGGGGCACTCATTTATTTTCCTTCGGCGGGCTCAATTATCTTCCTACAATCTCCTTCTGAAACACTAGGCCAACTCTATTGACTACATGCCAATTTTTGGTACTTGGAGACTTTAACCTTCATGTAGATGATATGAGCAACAGATCAGCACAACAATTTGTAGGAACTCTAGAGTGTTTTAATTTAGTACAACTTGTTAAGGGACCCACCCATATATCCGGCCATACCCTGGATCTTATTCTGGCTAACCCTCTTCTGATCAATGTACCTCCGGTTGTGAACCTCACATCGTCAGATCACATCCTAATTCCTTTTAAGATTATAAGTTCTACCTCACCTGTCACACCATGCACAACCAAGATTAAGGCCAGACCATGACATAAAGTCAATGACCTTCTTCTGATTGATGTCCTTCGATCACAAACTGGCTAAGCTCAAACTATCACAGCATTCATAGTACCATATCTCTCCATGGGAAAGCATATTCAAGTTGAAGCTGTACAATTTCTTGGTTAGAATCTTTTCTGCAGAAATCTCCTCTCACATCTCCTTCATGTCCTTCATCTCTATCTTCTCTGACTTTGTAATATGCGAAGTGACGTAACTATCAACAGCAATGGAGTTGTCTGCAACAAATTGTATATACAGGTTAGCATTCCATAGTTTAAGAATCACAGGGTTATAGTCATTAATATACTTGGAAGCATCAGTTCCTCCCACGCTGTAAGTGATTTTTGTGTCAGCGTATGTCTGACTGCAGATAAAAAGCTGCTCACCCTACCTTCAGAAATGACAGGTCGTGGAAAGCTAAAACAACATCTTGTATAAAATTTTCCTTTATATTTATATTTTTGAATGGAGTACTTGCCACATCATTGTATTTGAAAGTGCTAAACTTGCTGTCTGAGGCCTTTTTCCCCACTGTCTTTCGAGATGATGCATGTCACATACTGTTCTATAGAAGAGAGTACAGACTCATCACTGTCCGTTCCAAATTTTGGTGCATTTTATATCCATAACAGCATGTGAAAATGAGAAGCACTTTTTGCTCAGTACTCTTTACGCCAAAAAAAACAGTTTTTCACCAAGAGGAGAATTTGTTTTGTTGTAGATGAAAGACAGCATGACTTGAAACCTGTGGTTAAAATATCTACAAACAGCAGGATGGATCCAAAGAGCAAGGTTCTCCTGCTGTCTTCACATTGATGTCCTTAATGTTTGAGTTTGCTTATCTCAAAAATTCAAGCAAGTCATCCAGCATGTACTCTGCACAACTCAGTGCCCCAAACCAAGTAGGTGTACCTAGATTTCTTAACATACATTTCAGTTCTCCATGAGGCTGATACCAATGTTCAGTGGTCCCGCATTGGCACGCTGTTAGAAATGGGGTTTCTGGTTGGCTAGGGCCTAAGCCAGGCAGAAACCACCACTCTAGTCAGGGCAAGGGACTTACACACTGAAGATAACCGCTGCTCACCCCCTTGGTAGCTTGGCACGAGCAGTCAGGCTTATCCCAGAGGCAATGTGTAAAGCATTTGCACAACACACACACACAGCAGCAACACACTAGGCACACCACAAAAGAAACTCCACACAAGGTTTTATAAAAAAAAGCCTTTGTATTATCCAAAACACATTAGAATCATAATCACACAATGTACACTGTGCCAACTGGCACTGGGCAATATTCACAGGGGATTATACACAGGACCAGGCCAATCGGGCCACGGTCAGAACCATCAGAATGCAGGTAGTAAATATAAAACACAACCAGTAACTTCTGGTACAATAATGACCTCAGCACTATCACATTAGGCATAAAACACATTAGGCCCAAACGTCATTAGCGTAAACACATTACGCAATAGGCCTCACCAGCATAAACACATTATGGACACATTTGGCAGTGCACCACAGTAACACGAATTAGGTGCATACATCACCTTAGGGCCTTGCACCCTATCTACACCATAAAGCTGACCCCAGGCCAACTGGCCTTTCGCTGGGCTCAAAATGCCCTCTGTCCAGAATGCCAGGGCACAAAGATAGGGCTTCTCAAGTAGCCCTCTGGCTGCCAAAGCAGCAAAGCCAAGGTGCGCAATGCACAGGGGGGCGGGGGAGTGTATCTCACTCCTTTCTTATCACCAACAAAATGCCCCAAAGAAAAATGGCACTGGCCCCACCTTGCCGTGGAAGCCCCCCTCCGGGACTCCTAAAATAACCTTGCCCAAACGTTGCAGCTGCCCGCTCTCTCTCGCGGTGCAGCTGTGGCACAATTAGCCCGGGCACCACTGTGCCTTTTGAGCCCCCCTCCGGGACTCAAATACAACTTGCCCCCCAAAGGGAAAAATGGCACTGGCACCACCGTGCCGCCTGGGAACTCCCCTCTGGGACTCCTCCTGGTGCCCTCGATTGGCACCAACAGCGCTCCAAAGACCTCAGCCCCACTCACCAGGGCTTCGTGCTGACTCCTCCGGTCTTCCTCACAGGCAGTGGCAATGTGCCTCGACTGGCCCCTGATTGGCGCCGGTCTCCAGGGAACATGCGGGGCTCTCCTGACTTCGCCTGGTCCTTCTGCTTTCACCGGCGATCTCCGCGGGCCTTCCTCCCCTTCTGCCAGGCGGGGGAAGGCTAGAATGCTGCAAATGGAGCCCGCGTGGCTCCGTAATCTCTCGCTCCTCTTTGGGGCTCCGGGCTTCCGGCCCCCACCGTGCGCCTCGTCCGGCCACACCCACAGTCAGGCTTTACTCCTGCCTGGCTTCCGGTTTCGGCGCTCGCAGAGGCAGCGGCTCCTTTTGTCGGCGGCTCCTCAGTGCGGGGTGGGCACCCGCCCGTAAATAACACCAAAAGCGGGGTGTGCTCCCGCTATTAAGGAAACATCAATGCGGGGTAGGCTCCCGTTCTCAGGAGCACGAACTAGCGGGGTGGGCACCCGCTTTTTAAATCGGCATGAAAGCGGGGTGGGCTCCCGCTCCTCTGCACAAATACGGGGTGGGCTCCCGCTCCGATCCCAGCAACACGGGGGAGTCCCCACACCGGGATTCCCCTTGCAGACACTGCAGCCGCACACTGCAAGGCACCAGCGCTCCTCTTCTCTTTGGCAATAGATATAGCGCTCACGAGGCGCTAGAGTCCCCCAGGTTCCAGGGACAAAGCTGGGCCCAGGCAGGCCAGCACACAGGGCCCTCCAGCAGGGAGGCAGTCCCTCGTGGTGGTTCCTCCTGGGGCCCAGCAGCAACAGGTCCCAAGGAAGCACAAAAGCACCACACTTCATGAGGTCACAGCCCCAGTACTTAAACACCATTCCTCCTTTGTCTGCCCTTGTGGGAACCAGCCTGAGCTGGTTCTGGGGGTTTTTGGAGCACTTTGTTGACAAGGCTCCTCTTCCCCTTTGTCAGGTGGGAGCTTGTCATCAGACACACCAAAGGGGGGCAGAGCCAGCATTCACCTAGGCAGGCACAGACCTATTCAGGGTCAGGGGACTACTCCTCTCACTACTCCAAATGCAGTTCCCCTATTCAGCTTAGCGCTGACTCACCCTGCCCTCCCTGGAGCCACACAGACCTCACCAGCCCCTGTCACTCCAAAGCCAGACATGCAATCCACATCAGGCATGCAGACACATAGCACACAGAAATGCCAACTTCTAAAAGTGGCACTTCTAAAATAGGTATAATAAATCTGCGCACACCATTGCGTAGCATTTATTATTACTATTCCAAACATACCAAACTTGACCACGCTGCTCCTCTCATAACAGGAATTACCACTGAAACACTTATCAGGGAATCCCCAATATATTCCTATGGGAGGGCAGCCTCACAGCAGTGAGAAACCAAAGTGGCTGTTTGTCACTACCAGGACATGTCACGTACTTAAGGTACATGTCCTACCTTTGACCTACAATGCACCCTGCCCATAGGGCTAGCTAGGGCCTACCTTAGGGGTGACTGACATGCAGTAAAAGGGGGGTCACAGACATGGCACACACTTTAGGTGCCACGTCACAGCGGCAGTAACACTGCGCGCACAGGCCCTGCAATGGCAGAGGCCTGAGACAGGTTTGAAAGGCTACTTTGGTGGGTGGCGCAATCAGCGCTGCAAGCCCACCAGTAGCATTTAATTTACCGGCCCCGGGTATCTGAGATACCACTTTACAAGGGACTGACAGGTAAATTAAATATGCCAAACAGGTGTAGGCCAATCTTACCATGTTTACCACAGAGGGAACATGCACTTTACACTGGACAGCAGTGCTAAAGTGCCCAGAGTCCTAAAACCACCAACACAATGTCAGAAAAAAGGCTAGGAGGAAGGCAAAAAGTTCAGGGATGACCCTGCAAAAAGGGCCAAGTCCAACACACGCCATCAAATTAATCAAGTTGTGCTCCAAGTTTTCATCCTTGCGATGAACTTTGTCAATGAATTACTTTGCAGAGAGATTTTTGTCTTCAGTATGTGGTTTACAGCATATACAGACAAATCACTCTCAAATAGATGATGGAATATGTATGGAATACACTGGTGAAAGCTAGAATCCTCTGAATATAATCTGGTTGACCTGTATTCAGCTGATGGTAATTGTACAGGGCAGTCATCATAGCGGCCACCTGTTCCAGTGGGAAATAGTTGTGAAAAACAGCAAGCCTCAAAATATTTCTCCCACACACTCATGGGAGCTGCCTTTGCTTGTTTCATTTGAAAGATATCAATAGCAACACCAAGAACTTCGTTAGAATGCAGTGGATGGATGCTGTAGCATTCATAAATTTCTTCTGATCTGGATCGATCTACTTTTACAATCATACAGGTTACATCTTAGACAACATCAACATTTTTATAATAAATATTATTTTGTATCAGGTATAATGTCAATATTTTTACTTTATTAACATCCACTAACTCTTGCCAGATTTTTTTTATTTGTGGTAGGCACAAAGTGGTTCATCAATATTTCTCTCTACCCCTACAGTTTCCACGTTCCATTTAAAATCTAAAGGTAAGTAGACAACTCTTCCTTTAAGGACTTTCTCCCCCTCTGTCAGTTGTAATTTTCCATATAAACTATTGCTTGAAAAGGCTGTATACATTGTATGAGAGTTGATTCATAACATTAAATTCTCTAAGCTCTTCTGGAATTGATACTAATTCTAACTTGTTATTTACTGCTCTGGTTGCCATTTTGTTATCCTCTAACTAATCATAGCCATGCTTACATACAATTTGCTGTGTGGACAAATCAAAGTGTTCCTCTACAAAATATGCAGCAAATTCTTGCCACTTATCTCTGTTCTCTTATTCAGTTTTCGAGTACCAAATAACACTGCGAGTTTGGCTTTTGTAGTGAGTGCGTCGACAACAAATACAAAAACAGTTTCATTTCTCTGAAGAAACTGTGTTAAACTTTGTAATCTCTTGTGTAATGTTATCAATACTAATACCTGTGTCCTGTTCCTCTACACCTGCACATACCAATTCCTCATCTTCCCTACACTCTTCTTCTGGACCAAAGAAATGAAACTGAACATAATCACAAACCTTTTCTATCTCTTCTACTGTCCCATTTACAATGCTCTATTAATTTCTCCTTAACATTGGGCAGGGGTTTTCACATAGTAAAGTTTCCAAACTTAATTTCGCCTTCTAGAGTGAAGAACAACTAACATTCTGAAGGGATGAAAGGTGATTCACTACACTTTCTTTGATAGACATTTTAGTGATGTTCCCTGTAAATTTCTATACTTCCTTACTTTGCATGGATCTAATCCTTGCAAAGAGACAGATCCTGCTACCTTCCAGGGTGCCCACCCTCAGGAAGCAGTGTTTGGTATGGCTTGACGGTAACTTTACAGCTCCTGCCTAGCCATGGCAAACTCTGCTCCACTTTGAGCAAGCGAGAGCAATAAAAATGCTCTTGCTTGCTGAAAGCGGAGCAGAATTGCTTTTGGACCGATTGAGACACATGTTCAGCAGCACCCTCTGTCCAAAAGTAATGCCGGCTCCTGCAGCATATGGGGAGCCATCAGGGACCGCGGGGGCCCTCAGGTTCCCCCGCAATCCCCAACAAAGTATCTCGGTGCCCTGGGTGGGACCAAGGTACCCAGACTAGAGGGCAGGCCCCAGGAGACGGGGTCCCCGGGGCGAAAATTGGCCTGGGAGGGGTCTGCATGGCCCCCTGACCCATTAACAAAAGGGCTAGCTCTGGGGGATGCGGTCCCCGGGACCCAAATTGGCCCAGGGCGATGAAGTCCCCTTGGCTCTAGAGTGTCCTTGGGGGCCAACCAGGCCTCCTTTTACCTCCAGTAAGTCCCACACAGTGGAATTGCTGAGAGGTCTTCGGAGGCCACACCCCCTTTCTCCACCACTCTGCAACTGCACCTCCTGGAGCACTGCTAGTTGGGAGATAAAGTCCCCTTGAATATTGAGGGTCCTTATGGGCCAACAAGCCCTCCTGTTACCTCCAGTAAGTCCCACAGAGCGTGATTGCTGAGAGGACTTCAGAGGCCACACAACCTTTCTCCATCACTCTGCAAACGCGCCTCCTGGTGCAGTGCTCTTGGGGGATGAAGTCCCCTTGGCTCTAGAATGTCCTTGTGGGCCAACAAGTCCTCCTGTTACCTCCTGTAACTCCCACACAGCGGATTTGCTGAGAGGTCTTCAAAGGCCACGCCCCCTTTGCCCACAACTTTGCAAAGGTGCTTCCTGGCATGCTGTTGGTTGGGAGATGAAGTCCTCTTGGATGCTGAAGGTTCTTGGGGGCCCAGAAGCACTCCTGTTACCTCCAGTAAGTCCGACACAACCGGATTCCTGAGAGCTGGTTGGAAGCCTCTCCCCCTTTCTCCATAACTCTGCAAATACGACTACTGGGTAAAAAGCCTTAGAAATTCACTTAAAAAACAAATGTTACAGGGTCATTTTAGTTAGCAAATAGAACTAAAATAACCTTAGAAATTCACTGAAATAGGCTCAGATTTCACTTCTACAAAACCAGTGAAATTCAGCAGTTATACTTGCCTGAGCTATAACTATAACTTACGCCTCCGCAATGCACTGCTTCTGACCTCACATATTACATCACTCATGACATGGTTACTGATGACATCACAGATGACATATCAAATGACATCACTAATGACATCATCCATCGAACCACTCACACACCCATACAACCTCTTGTATGCCAACTCATATACCCACACAACCACTCACATACCCATTTACAGACCCACACCAATACTCACATACCCACTTAATCTTCCATAGAGCCACTCACACACATACCCACTCACTCACACATACAGCCACTCACACACCACTCACTCACCCATACAGCCTCTCAACACAGTCACTCACTTACCTATACATGAACTCACACACTCACTCACACACCCACACACCCACACACCCACACAAAGACTTACATATCTATTCACACATCCATGCATGCTCTCACATATCCGCTCACTTACCCACAGAGCCATTCACACACACACTTACTCTCCAATATAGCCACTCACACACCAACTCACATAACCAAACACCCACTCACATAGCCACTCACTCACTCATACAGCCAAGAATACATGGAGTCACTCACTCATACAGCCATTCAGACACCCACTCATTCACCAATACAGTCACTATAGACCCATTTGCCCATAGATGGAACCTCTCACACCGCTACTCACTCACCCATACAGTCACTGACATGCCCATTCACTGATACCGCCACTCACACACCATCTCACTTACCCACACAGCTACTCACACTCCCACTTATGCACCCATACAATCACTTAGACACCCATACACACAAGGATACATACAGTCACCCAGCTATTCCCTTAATATAGCTTAGAAGTAGTATCACTCAGTAGTAGTGCTCCTAGTATCCTAATTTAACTTTTGTAGTAGGTTAGTATATATGTTTAACACCCATAAACTTACACTTACTTGATGATGTCTTCAGTGATGTCATTTGAGATGTCATTTGAGATGTTATCAGTGATGTCACTGGCCATGTCATAAGTGATGTAATATGTGAAGTCATAAGCAGTGCATTGTGTAGGCATAAGATATAGTTATAGCCAGATAACTATAACTGCTGAAATTCACTAGTTTTGTATGTGTAAAATCTGAGCCTAACTATAACGCCCCAGTAAATGTTTTTTCAGTGCCTGTCTATGCCCGAAGCCACCCTGCAGGGTTGGAGGCTCCCCTTTTCAGATGTGGTTGTGAACTTAAGGTGGGAGCATGACCCGCTTGCCTTTACACCAGCAAGAGGATTTTCCCTGACACCGGATTGCAGAGGTGAGAAAGGGATACGAGAGGTGGGAAATCCATCTCCTATGTAGGCTATGTCTATCTGTCTGAACATATGCCTAGTGGGGCACAATTGTTAAGCAAAATTATGACGTTATGAGCTTTTGGCAAAATTTGGTCTTTAATGGGTTTCTATAATATAATTATTTCTTCATTTAAAACATTCTTCCTTTTTTCAAAAAGAATCTTTCTATTTTGGTTTACAATGGTATGCTTCCAGCTGCATTTATATTGTATATTTAAACATATCAATGTGTAATAGAGTTATATTTTGCACACTACAAAATGGCTGCAAAGTATATTTGTTTGGGAAAGATGAGGCAAGTGCACTTTTTGTGTTTGTACATATGTTTAAATGGTTGCTGACACAATATTGAGGCATCATGAACAAGGCTCAGCAGGAGCCGAAACGCGTAGACGTTTTATGTTTATTTGCTAAGAATAAATTGAATAATCAGCACTACGTGGAGTGCCGTCTCTGTGTGGAGTAAAGGAAATACAGGGAGAATGCTTCTAAATTGTTAACGCCCGGGCGCAGGCGTGTCACAAGCACCCACGGCATTCAGGATGCACGCCACCATACGCAACCATCGGATGGAATATATATATATTTTACCTACTGGCGGTCGCCAGAAGGTAGTTATAGTTAGGACCTCGTTTCTATTCAAAAAGCGTTTTTTCTTTTGCCACTACCTTTGGCGCCGTTTGATGAATCTTTGCAAAATTTTTGAAATTAGTGGTTCACTCAGGTCAGCTCCTGTCTTGAAAGTTTCGTGGTGATTCATCAAGCGAGGGCCGAGAAAAAAGGGGAGTCCCAAAACACGTTTTATCCATGTTAATTTCCATAGGAAACTTTAGACAAAGCTACAGCCCGAACTGCTGAATGGAGTTACACCAAATTTGGTAAAAAGGTAGGTCTTAGTTCAGAAAGCGTTCTTTTTTTTAAATAGTGTAAATCCGTTCAGTAGTTCCTGAGAAATTTCAAAAATAAAAAAATATCGATATCTGGTGACCGAGGAGGATTTGCGAACCCTCCCAATCACGAGCTTCATTTTGATTGGCTGCCAACACTCGAAACCAGGAAGTGTTGGCAGCCATCTTGTGACTCGGTACCGAGTCAGAAGAAAAAAGGTGAAAAAAGGATAAAAAACAAGAAAAGGGGGCAGGGTAGAAACACCGTTGACCCCCTAGGCCTTGTCAGGGGGTCCCACAAGTACCCCCAGAGCCCCAAAAAATATTTTTTTTTTTTACATTTTTGGCCAGATTCGTGCTCGGTTTGTGAATCCGGCTGAAAAAAGAAAAGAAAACGAAGCGTGGGCTCCCGCGCTTCGTTTCTTTGAGCCCCTGGGTGGGCCAGGTCCCGAGGGCAATGTGCCATATATATGCGGGGGCCATGGGGGACCCCGCAACCCCGGGGACCACCACCTCCCCGGGGCTTTATTATTTTGGGTGGGGGGGCTCGTGGCCCCCCAAGCCCCGGAGACCGCCACCTCCCTGGGGCTCTCTTCATTAATGGGCAGGGGGCCTCGCTGGCCCCCCTAGCCCCATGGACTGCAACCTCCCGGGGCTACTTTACAAAGCTGTGTGTGGGGGGTTCGAGCCCCCCCACTCTGCCCCAGGGACCACCACCACCCTGGGGCACTAAATATTGAAGTAAGGGGGTCCGTTGCAGCCCCCCCGGCACTGGGGACCACCAACTCCCCGGGGCTTTAAACTTGTTAGAGGGGGGCCGTGCGGCCCCCCTCATGGAGCCCTAGATGGCCCTGGGGACCGCCACCCCCAGGGCTAGCTCCAGCAATGTCCCGGGGTGCCCACCCCCAGGACATTGCAGTTTACAATGACAGGACAGGAGCACTGCTTCTGCCCTGTCATTGCAAACTCTGCTTCGCTTCATTGAAGCGAGAGCAGGAAACCTGCTCTCGCTTCCATGAAGCAAAGCAGTATTGCTTTTGGACAAGGGGAGCTGCATGTCAGCAGCCCCCCTTCTCCGAAAGCAATGCTGGCTCCCTCAGGAGGTGGGGAGCCGGCATTGACTACGGGGGCATTGGGGCTCCCCCCACGAACCCCAACGTTGAGGCCAGGCCCCGGGGGATGGGGTCCCTGGGGCCAATAGTGGCCCAGGTAAGGGGGCCACGTGGCCCCCTCCCATATTAATTTTTTTAAAAAAGAGGCAAAGCTCCAGGTGATGGGGTCCCTGGGGCCATAAGTGGCCTCAGGGAAGGGGAACCACAGGGCCCCCTCCCGTATACATAATTAAAAAAAAAACAAGGCCAGGCCCAGGGGGATGGGGTCCCCGGGGCAAAAGTGGCCTAGGGAAGGGGGACCACACGGCCCCACTCCCGTATTTAAAAAAACAACAACAAAAAACGAGGCCATGCCCCGGGGGATGGGGTCTCGGGAGCGGGGCCGAGCGGCCCCTTTCCTGTTTAAAAAAAAAAAAAAAAAAGCTCATGCCCTGGGGGATGGGATCCCCAGGGCCCAAAAATGACCAAGAGAAGGGAGGCCACACAGCCACCCTTCTAAAAAAATAAGTAAAAGAGAAGCCGGCATCTCGCCAGAGGCGCATTCTGGGGTGGGGGATTAAGTCTCCTAGAATCCTAAGGGTCCTTAGAGGCCAACTAGCCCACCAGGTACCTCCAGTAAGCCCCACACAGTGGGATTGGTGAGAGGTGACCGAGGCCACGTCCCTTTTTACACCACTCTGCAAACGCGCCTCTTGGCGCACTGCTGGTGGGGCGATGTGGTCCTCTTGTGTCCTGAGGACCTCAGTACTGAAGTAGACTTCATCCCCCAAGCATCAGTGTGCCAGGAGGTGCGTTTGCAAAGTGGTGTAAAAAGGGGGCATGGCCTCGGACCACTCTCCGCTTACTGGAGGTACCTGGTGGGCTAGTTGGCCCCCAGGGACCCTCAGGAGGCAAGGGGACTTCATCCCCCAACCAAGAGCATGCCAGGAGGCGTGTTTGCAGAGTGGTGGACAAAGGGGGCGTGGCCTGTGTCCACCTGTCAGCAATCCCACTATCTGGGGCATACTGGAGGTATCAGGTAGGCTAGTTGGCCCCTAAGGACCCCCAGCAGTGAAGTGGACTTTAATCCCTATCCAAGAGCATGCCAGGGAGCTCGTTTGCAGAATGGTGGGGAAAGGGGGCGTGGCCTGCTATGAGAACTTAGCAATCCTGCTGTGTGGGACTTACTGGAGGTAATAGAAGGGGTAGTTGGCCCCCAAGGTTGTCCTTGGGGGCCAACTACCCCTCCTGTTACCTCCACTAAGTCCCACACAGTGGGATTGCTAAGAGGTCTTCGGAGGCCATGCTCACCTTTCTCCATCACTCTGCAAACGCGCCTCCTGGCACAGTACTGGTTGGGGGATGAAGTCCACTTTACTCCTGAGGGACTTTGGGGGCCAAGAAGCCCTCCTGGTACCTCCTGTAAGTCCTACGCAGCTGAATTCCTGTGCGCTGGTCTGAGGCCCAGCCCCCTTTCTCCACCTGTCTGCAAACGCGACTACTAGTTAAAGAAGCATTTGCTATGTAATAGGTTTCACATTTGAGAGAGTTAGAGCTATCGGCGTTGTAAATGTAAAAGTGTTTTACTAATGTTTCTTGGAGTTGAGTGGATGTTGTGTGTAGTGGAATTATGTGGTATGATGTGCAGTGAAATTATGTGGAAAGACTTTGACTTTGACGTGGATAGAAGGTATGTGGTATTTAGTGTATAGGAATTATATAGAGTGGGATTATGTGTTATGGAGAGTAATTATGTGATATGGCAGTCTGTGTTGTGGAGTGGTAACCTCAGGTTTAGTCTTCATCGTTTCCATAGAAGCTAAACTATAAACTTAATGAGACAAAAAAAAGAAGGAACCACTGAGGAGCACTTCTGGACCTAGTCAGAGGTATGAGCAGGGCCACTGAAAATATGTGACTGTTTGGCTGCACCGACTTTCGCACAGTTATACACTTTCTGCATTTGCCACATAATCCATCATCTGCTGCATAATCTGCAGATTTGAACAAAAAAAAACCTTGTTTCTAGCTCAAACTGCTCAAACGCTACCAAAAATGCAGCGACAAGTGTTGCAGCGTGGTGGAAGGCCCTTTGCAAATCTAGAATGGTCATCTGTTACTTATTGCTAAATGTGGGTATTAAATTGGTACTAATGGTGTGCAAACCACTCTTGCTTCTTTCTGCGCCTCTCTTGCCTCTTTCTGCATTTCTGTTGCTTCTTTCTGCACCTTTCTTTTTTCTGCACTTCTTTTGCCTCTTTCTGCTCATCTCTTCCACTTTCTGCACCTCTCTTGCCTCTTTCTGCACCTCTGTTGCTTCTTTCTGTACCTCACTTGCTTCTTTCTGTACCTCACTTGCTTCTTCCTGAACCCCTCTTGCTTCTTTCTGCACCCTTCTTCCCTCTTTCTGCACCTCTCTTGCCTCTTTCTGCACCTCTGTTGCTTCTTTCTGCAATTCTCTTGCCTCTTTCTGCACCCCTCTTGCTGCTTTCTGCACCTCTGTTGCTTCTTTCTGCACTTCTCTTGCTTCTTCCTGCACCCCTCTTGCCTCTTTCTGTACCTCTCTTGCCTCAGCCTGCCCACCTGTTCCCTCTTTCTGCAAAACTCTTGCCTCTTTTTGCAGTTCTCTTGCCTCCTTCTGTACCTCACTTGCCTCTTTCTGCAACTCTCTTACCTCTTTCTGCAGTTTCTTGCCTCCTTCTGTACCTCTCTTGCCTCTTTCTACACTTCTCTTGCCTGTTTCTGTACCTCTCTTGCCTCATTCGGCACCTCTCTTGCCTCTTTCTGTACCCCACTTGCTTCTTTCTGCACCCAGCTTGCCTCTTTCTGCACCTCTCTTTGTGCAACTCTCTTGCCTCTTTCTACACCTCTCTTCCCTCTTTCTGCACTACTCTTGCCTCTTTCTGTACCTCTGTTGCTTCTTTCTGCACTTCTCTTGCCTCTTTCTGCACCCTTTGTGCTTCTTTCAGCACCTCTGTTGCTTCTTTCTGCAGTTCTCTTCCTTCTTTCTGTACCCCTCTTGTCCTCTTTCTGTACCCCTCTTGCCTCTTTGTGTACCTCTCCTACCCCTTTCTGCACCCCTCTTGCCTCTTTTTGCACCTCTGTTGGTTCTTTCTGCACTGCTCTTGGTTCTTTCTGCACCTCTTTTGCAAACGTCTGCATCCTTCTTGCCTATTTCTGCACCCCTCTTCCCTCTTTGTCCACCTCTCTTGCTTCTTTCTGCACTTCTCTTGGTTCTTTCTGTACTGCTCTTGCTTCTTTCTACACCTCTCTTGCAAATTTCTGTATCCCTCTTGCCTCTTTCTGCACCCCTGTTCCCTCTTTCTGCACTTTTCTTGCCTGCTTCTGCACTTGTCTTGCCTCTTTCTGCACCTCTGTTGCTTCTTTCTGCACTTCTCTTGCCTCTTTCTGCACCACTCTTGCCTCTTTCAGCACCTCTGTTGCTTCTTTCTGCACTTCTCTTGCTTCTTTCCTGCATCGCTCTTGCCTCTTTTTGTACCCCTCTTGCCTCTTTGTGCACCTCTCCTGCCTCAGTCTGCACCTCTCTTGTCGTTTTCTGCAGGTCTCTTGCCTCTTTCTGCACTTCTTTTGCTTCATTCTGCAATTCACTTGCCTCTTTTTGTACCCCTCTTGCCTCTTTCTGCACCTCTGTTGGTTCTTTCTGCACTGCTCTTGCTTCTTTCTGTACACCCCTTGCCTCTTTCTGTTCCCTCTTCCCTCTTTCTGCAGCTCTCTTGCCTCTGTCTTCACCCCTGTTCCCTCTTTCTGCAACTCTGTTGCCTCTTTTTGCAGTTCTCTTGCCTCCTTCTGTACCTCTGTTGCTTCTTTCTGCACTTCTCTTGCCTCTTTCTGCACCCCTCTAGCCTGTTTCTGCACCTATCTTGCCTCTTTCTGCACCTCACTTGCTTCTTTCTGCACCCCTCTTGCCTCTTTCTGCACCCCTCTTCCCTCTTTTTGTACCCCTCTTGCCTCTTTCTGAACCACTCTTCCCTCTTTCTGCACCACTCTTGCCTCTTTCTGTACCTCTGTTGCTTCTTTCTGTACTTCTCTTGCCTTCTTCTGCACTTCTGTTGGTTCTTTCTGCACTGCTCTTGCTTCTTTCTGCACCTCTTGTGCAAATTTCTGCACCCCTCTTGCCTCTTTCTGCACACCTCTTCCCTCTTTCTGTGCCTATCTTGCCTCTGTCTGCACTCCTGTTCCCTCTTTCTGTACCTCTTTTGCCTGTTTCTGCAACTCTCTTGCTTCTGTCTGAACTTCTCTCGCCTCTTTCTGTACTCAAATGGGAAGTGCAAACTGTCAAGTTTAAAGGTCTGCATGCTCTCGTGACTGAGGTATATGTCTACTTGTATATGTATTCTTACATGTGTTATGCGTCTGAAGATGGTAGCTTAAAAAGCGGGTAACTTCTCCTATAGGTGGTCAAATCTTCTCAGTTCTGCTCTGTCATTTGGTTGCACAGGCAGACATGTCTTAGGTATATATGTGTTACAGAGCCCCTCAAATATTCTATTGAATACCCATGTGCACTGTATTGTGAGGAGAAAGAAATGCATACACCTTTTTTTACACAAATTTACAGAGTATGCTGTTTGAAACACAGGTATTCAAGTGTTTGTATGTTTATTTTCATTTAACATGTCACTAGGTAAAAGCATAGACACGCCTGCATACCTTCACAAACTTGGTCAGACTTACAACAGTGATATGCTTAGGATTGCTGTTTTATATTTGGTAGGCCTAACATTCTGAGTAGTCGATTAATAGTGAACCTTCAAGAGAAAAGTGAGGTTTAAGACATCTTCTGAGAAGGATTCGTGATTAGGGTACTTTTTATGAGTATGTTGTAAGGTAAGTCAAAGTAGGCCGCTTTCTGCACACCTGTTGGTTGTTTCTACACATCTCTTGCTTCTTTCTGCACCTTTCTTCCTCTTTCTGCACTTCTCTTGCCTCTTTCTGCACTTCTCTTGCTTTTTTCTGCGCCTTTCTTCCTCTTTCTGCACATGTCCTACCTATGTAGGCATAGTTAGAAATTAGCATTTAAAAAACCGTTGAAATTCACTGAAAAAAACAGAGGTTTTAGCGACATTCTATTTAGGGATTAGCATTTAAAAAACCTTAGGGGGGGCGTGGCTAGCCATCATGGCCGATCGGACGTGACTCCGATCGGCTCCGTCCCAAGCCCCGTGAAATTCCTGGCCTGAGGCGATTCCCAGAGTGCTCCGACCACCCCATGCAGCGCCCAGAAGTGGGGGAGCAATAGCGCATTGGATTCGACCCCGAAGACGATCGATGGAGACAGCAACGACCTATTAGCAGTTTGAGGAAGGTCCGGCGCGCTCCTGACAAAATGGCGACCCCTCCCGCCGGAATGGCCGTTGTGCCGCGCAGCTGAGCCCCGGAAGACCTGGAGAGGGGCTCGGCAGACTGGAGGCACAACAGGTGTCCCCCGACTGCGCCCGATGTTAAAATAAAAAAAAAGGAAGAGAGCAATAGACGGCGGCGGGAGGCGTCCGCGATACCTCCTGACACGGCACTACCACGCACGGCCCCGAGGGCGGGGCGGCCAAGACGGGGCCCAGTGGAGATGCGGAGGGAAGGCGCGGGACCGCATCGGTAGAGCTCCAGGCTGCTGAGGAATGTGGGACCACTGCGGCCAGACCACGAGCGGGCTGACGGTGGCGCTCCACAGGCCCATGGACACTGACAAATAAGGGAGGAGAGCGGGGACCCTTCGGCGGCTGGGAGACCTGAGGCGGGAAGACAGGGGCCGCAGTAGAAGCACCAAGTGAAGCCGGAGGCGGGGTGAGACCCCTGGGTAGTTGCCTCTCTTCTTCTGCCTCGCGCGGGGGCTCCTGCTGACGGGGGGCCCCTTCGAGGTCGGGCAGCTACCGCCGAGGAAGGGGCCGTTGGGAAGATTCACAGGCCCCAATTGATCTCCTGCAACACGAGGTGCCTGGACCTAAAATGGCCACCATGGACATGATTTGAGCCCTGCAGTGACGAAGAGAGGAGGTACGCCTGGATCTGTCTCAACCTTCGGGGGGCTGCGCTGTGGGTACCTGGCCTAAGAGGCATGTTGTACAAAAGCCCTGCAATAAGCCCCGACACGGGCTTCTGTGCTGTGAGTGCCTGACCTCCTTAACATGGCCGCCGATAACTGAGGTTTCTGGCTGCATTGTCCTGGAGCCCAATTTGGTGACACGTTGCTGGCCCCTCTGCCCCATCTCTGTCACAGATGATCAGGCACAGAAGAGGAGAGCGGCAGAGGTGGCCACCTTTCTAGCAAGATGCCAACATTGAATAACAGACCGCCCTCAACACGCGCCCACTCAGATCAGCTTATATGGCCCAGAAGTCCGGTGCCTGAGTATTACCCTTACGGTTCTGCGATGTTGAGCAGGGCCCCTGGAGTACTAAGAGCCCACGTTTGGGTTTTCTGCAAAGATTGAGGGTGGCCAAGAGCTGACCTAGCAAAGCTCCCACATATGCCACCGAAAAAGGCCCCCAACAACAAAGTCTCCAACTACTTTGCTGCAACCGGCGCAGGGTCGTCCAGTGAGGAAACGGCGCAACCCTCAGGCGCAATGGCACTCACCAGGGAGGACCTGCTAGCCTCCCTTCGAGATTTTAAACAGGAACTCTGAGCGGACATAAAAGCGGACATGGATGCCTCCTTCGAGGCGTTTCGGGTAGAAATGAGAGAGAAAGTGGTAACCCTGCAGACGGACGTGGACTCGGTCGGCACCAGAACCTTAGATCTCTAGGCGAAAATGCAAGAGTTGACAGATGGCATGCTGCCCCTGAAAGAGAGCAATGCAGACATAAAGGGACAACTATGTGCCACCCTGCTTAAATGCGAGGACCTGGAGAATAGATCACGCCGTGATAACATCCGCGTCCGGGGCCTGGAGGAGGACTGCGAGGGGTCAGATCTGGAGGCCTTCATGGTGGGCCTCTTCTCCTCAGTGCTGGCGGAGGGCGGCCCCGAAATACGGCTGGAGAGAGTGCATCGTGTGGGACCGTGGATACCCTGGGAAGGCAGGAGACCCCGCGACATAATGGCAAAGTTCAGCTCCTTCAAAACCAAAGAAATGATCCTGCAAAAAGCCAGAAACATGGATAGAGTCTCGTTTCAGAACGCCACGTGCTTGCTCTTCCAGGATGTGGCGCAGACCACACTCCTTCGCCGACAACAGTTCCGCCCGATCACCGAATGTCTGAGAGAGAAGAAGGTCAAGTACAGATGGACCTATCCATTTGGACTCGCCTTCCAATGGGAAAGAAAATATGTGCACTACACCGAGCTGACAGAAGTGGCGGACATCCTGGGAATCGAGGCCCCTGTGCCTGCTGGCGCTGCACGCTCCAGGCCCACCGAAGGAGACAAACAGGGTGAGCGAGTGGGGGGAGGCCAATGGAGGAGAGTGGGCCGCAAGAGTAATAAAACTCCGGAATGAGCTCCACGATTCAAGGATCCTGAGAACAAGCTCTCTGCGCCGGACAGGACACTCTGCCCCCCCCTCTTAATCCAGGGAGCGGGCAGTTTCTGCTATGGAGAGTTGGATGGAGCGGAGGGCTTGCAATTTACAACTCTGTGAGACACTCTTGGACCTGGTCGCTCCATGTAGCCCGGGGTCTGCTGCCTGACGCCCAGGAGCGGCCTGAGCGAGATGCGCTAACTGTGAAAGTGGTGTGGAGCGATTTATATCCAAGGTGGTAAGGAGATTTAGATGGGAGGGCGGAGGGCGCTGAGGACTTGCAGTCTCCTGGACTCTTGAGACGTCGCCGGGACTATCAGTCTGAATTAATTTGGGCGGGGGGGTAAACCAAATGCTAGCTCTATCGGGCTGTACAACATTACAAAGCATATGCCTCAATAGAGATTGTTGTAGGGGCTGGGGGAACGGGAATGGTTACGCTCCACGGGTTCGATCTGGCAAGGAGGTTCTCCTCTAGGAGGGGGACTCTCCACGCTCGATTATATTGTTTGTTCTGGTTTGTTACTTTATTTAGATGTCATGATGCCTTTTTTATTTTGTTTAAGTGCTGGGGAGAGAATGGAAGGGGGGTACAGATACCTGGTTTTAGAAGGGTCACCCGCGGGGGAGGTAAGGTCTCACATATTTTCCTATGGCGGTCAGGACATCAATCTGGAATGCCCGGGGACTAAACTCCCCTAATAAACGACAACGCCTTTGGAAATATCTGCTAGATCACAATGTGCAAGTGGCAGCTCTTCAGGAGATACACCTTAAAAAATCAGAGGAACAGCGCTTGCGCCATAAAGCTTATCCGCAAATATTCAGATCCTCTCACGCTGCAAAACACAATGGTGAGGCACTACTTTTTCACGTGGGAGTCCCATTTCAAGCGCAAGACACTAAGGCTGACAAGGCAGGGAGGTACGTTATGGTTCGGGGGGAGCTAAGGGGCCGACAATGTACATTTGCAGTCATATATGCGCCAAACACGGGACAGCAGGAATTTATTCTCTTATTCCTTATGGCTTTGGAGAACTTTGCCCAGGGAGACATAATACTCTTGGGAGATTTCAACTTGGTCTGGGAGCAGGTTTGACTCATGCACACAGGGCAGCGGGAGGAGTTTTTGGCAAGGCACTCAAATCACAACTCCAACTCATGGGATTGGTAGACATATGGAGAGACGCTAACCCTACTGTCCGCGACTACTCCTTCTTCTCCCACTCCCACAGTTCATACTCCCGCATCGATTACATATTTGTTAGTCAGTCTTTGCTCCCCTCGATGCTGCAAACTCACTTCCACCCGATCTGCCTATCGGATCACGCCCCCCTGGAGCTGTCACTCAACTGGCCGAACCCACGTTCAAAATAGGCGTGCTGGTATTTTCCCAACTTCCTCTGTAGGGATAGACTGCTACGGGACAACCTCAGGAAGTCTATTAAGGACTTCCTCGAACACAATGACCCCGAGAATACTTTGCACGCCACTACCTGGGATGCCCTAAAAGGGGTAATCCGGGGTAAATGCATCGAACTGGCCACCACCCTAAAGACACAGCAGCGGGAGGAACGCCTCATGCTCGAAAGGGAGCTACAGGCGGAAGAGCAGGCCCACAAGGGTAGCCCCTCGGCCCCAGCGATGAGGAAAGTCACAACTCTCAAAGGAAAGCTGCAGGCCATATATACTAATAGGGTGGAAAAAACCATCTTACGTCTACAGACCAGGGGGTATGAAGAGGGGAACAAAGTGAGCTCTCTATTAGCACGGCAACTAAGGGCCAAACAGGAGAGGGGGTACATAAAACTTATTGTAGATGACGCGGGCGTCTCACACAAGACAGAGGAAGGGAAGGCGCAGGCCTTCGAGCAATTTTACCTTACTCTTTACATCTCGGAACTCCCAAGGGAGCAAGATCAACTGGAGTATTTAGATCCCTTAGATCTCCCGCAGGTCGTGGCTAGTACCAATGAAGATCTGGCGAAACCCATAACTGCTGAAGAAGTGCAGAAAGCGATTGATGCGCTGAAACTTCAAAAAGCACCGGGACCGGACGGCTTCTCGGCACACTTTTATCTGACTTTTGCGCCGGAACTAGTCCCCTTTTTAACTACTTTATTTAATATCATTGCCTCAACGCAGCAGGTCACCCCCTCCATGGGTGAGGTGATTGTGGCAGTGATCCCCAAACCCAGAAAGGACCCCACAGCCTGTTCCTCCTATCGTCCAATAGCCCTTTTGAACCTAGATGCCAAAATCTACTCCAAAATTCTAGCTACCCGCCTCGAATCAGTACTCCCCGGCCTCATTGACCCAGATCAATCGGGTTTTATCAAGGGGCGACAGATGCATGATAATTTGTGGTGCATCGTCCATATAATAGAAAAGGCCGGAAGAAAAACATCCCAGCTGCACTTTTATCGCTAGACGCGGAAAAAGCATTTGACCGCGTAGAGTGGTCCTTTTTATTTCGAGTGCTGCAGCGCTTTGGATTTAGCGAGACTTTTATAGGGATGATTCGAGCCAATTATCATTCTTCTAATTCCCAGGTTCTGGTTAACGGCTCGGCTTCCCCCCCTTTGGCTTGGCAACGTGGGACGAGGCAGGGATGCCCACTGTCCCCCCTTCTTTTCGCCTTGAGTATCGAGCCCCTAGCACATAAAATCAGAGGCAACCCAGACATTCGGGGTATACGCTTTGGCACAGATGAGCATAAGATAATGCTCTTTGCCGATGACATTCTCCTCCCAGTGACAGAACCACTGGTCTCCCTCCGGAATATCCAAGAGGAGCTCATGCGGTTTGAGCAGGCGGCGGGATTTCGGATCAATTCGGCCAAATCCTACTTACTTAATTTGTCTCTTCCCAGGGAGGAGTGGAGACGGGTGGAAGAAATATCCCCCTTTGGCTGCACGACTAAAGAGATTACCTATTTGGGCGTTAAGCTCACCCCCGTATGTCAGACCTTTACAAGGCCAACTTGCCTCCCCCACTACGACAATTGAGAACTGATCTGGGTAAATGGAGCGTTCCATACATTTCCTGGCTAGGCAGGATTAATGCCACTAAGATGAATGCTCTTCCCAGATTACTCTATCTCTTTCAGGGGTTGCCCATTCCAGTGGAGGAGGCTTTATTTGGGGAACTGCGACAAATGATTACTAAATTTATCTGGCTGGGGAAGAGGGCTCGCTTGCCTTACCGTCTGCTTACGAGACCACGTAAAGAAGGGGGCCTGGCGCTGCCGGACTTTAGGGGGTATTATAGGGCGGCGCAACTGCGCGTGATTACAGAATGGTCACTGCAAGCTTCAGAGAAGCATTGGTTACATATGGACAGACAAATCACTGGCCGTTCTATTTGGGATTTACTATGGAAGCCAAAACAGGACAGACCACCCAACGCATACATTAGCACCCCCACATCTACCACACTATGGGTATGGGATGTTCTTACTAGGCAGCTGCAGCTCACTACTTTCCCCTCCCCCTACACCCCCATACATTATAATGCGGCTTTCCCCCTGCACTTCAAGAGGGACCCTTCAAGGCGTGGCGGGGAGGAGGGTGTCGGGTGATCTCTCCCTTATTAGAGAAGGGCGAGCTCCTCACCTTTCAGGAGTGTAAGAAACAGTTCGCGTTAACTGCTACGGAAGAATACCATTATTTGCAGCTCAAACACTGGGTACAGCAACCCCTGGTGCAGCTGGCCGCCACCAGGGACCTGTTCCCTAGAGAGAAGTTTGCCCAGTCGGGGTCCTCCTCCAAGGGATGCATCTCCTTTCTGTATGCTCTCATACAAGCCCTGAGCCCCAGGTCGACTCCACGACATAAGCGATTTTGGGACGGCCTTTTGGATACCCCGCTAGTGGAAAAACAATGGGAACACCTGAGTAGGGATGTAGTGAAATATAACCGCTCGATGTACCTGAGGGAGGCACACTACAAGCTTATCTATGATTGGTATCTCTATCCCCAGAAGCTACACAAGATCTTTCCCAACTCTTCAGACAGGTGCTGGAGGGGCTGCGGCTTGCTAGGCGACTTTCGCCACATTTGGTGGGACTGTCCCTCAATGCAATCGTTCTGGAAAGAAATCCTATCCCAAATTAAACTGATTCTTGGATACCCAATCCCTATGTCCATAGAACACACGTTGTTGGGGGCGAGAGACCCAGCCCTGAAGCGTCAAACACAGGGCGAGAGGTCAGTTATGTGGCTGTGCCTGGGGGCAGCTAAAATGGCAGTAGCCGCGGCATGGAAAAAACAAGAGGCACCATCTCTAACTCAATGGCACGCGAGGTTGTGGAGGGCACTGGCGATGGAGCGCATGGCCGGCATAGTGGATGACGCCAGAAAAGGCTTTGACTATATATGGTCCCCACTGATGAGCTACTTGTCGGAGGGGCTACCTCTGACGGCATGTGCCCCAAGACTTAGGGCCCTCAATTTGTTTCTCATCTAACCACACAGCAGAGCAGATGACGATCTTATTTTTATTTGCACCATGACATCTCAGTTTTGTTAGGTTCTATTAATATGTTAAGTTTCATTTTTAAGTTACCCTCCTGGGAGGGAGATTGAACAACATGTGCGGACAATAAAGGCAACAAGTAAGGATTGTAATACTTACCAGTTGGGTATGCCATAGACCTCGTGAACAATCTGTAACCTCCATGTGAAATCTGTAACTCTTGGCCTACTACGAATATTTGTTGCATGTGTACTGCATTTTGTATCAGTCTCAAGCGAAAATTCAAATAAACAGATTTTGACATAAAAACCTTAGAAATTTACTGAAAAAACCACAGGTTTCAGGGACGTTATAGTTAGGGATTAGCATTTAAAAAACCTTAGAAATTCACTGAAAAAGCCACAGGTTTTAGGGACGTTATAGTTTGTTGGACATTTCACTCGTATAAAACCAAAGAAATTAAGTGTTATAAGTAGAGCTAACTATAACTCGCGCCCCTGCAATGCACTGCTGATGACGTCGCAAATTACATCACTCATGACATGGTCAGTGACATCACTGATGACATCACTGATGATATCATCCAGTGACTGAGTGTTTCTAAAAAGTTCAACAATGTTATATATATATGCCAAGGTGTATTGAAGAATGAGTGGGTATATGAGTGTCTGAATGGATAATTTAGTCTGTGCGTGACTGACTGTATAAGGAGGTGATTACACATGTCTTAGTGAATGCATGGGTAAATAATTAATCTGTGTGAATGTCTGTATCAGTCTGTCAGTTGGTGCGTAAGTGGCTGCATGGGTTGGTGAGTAGCTACATCAGTGTCTATATGGGTTAATGATTGGTTGCCTGAGTACCTGTTTGGGTGCCTGAGTGTCTGTGTGGATGGGTGGGGGGTGTGTGACTCCCTGCATGGATGTGTGAGTGGGTGATTCACTGTGTGTATGGGTTTATGAGTGCGTGTGTTAGTGACTGTATAGGTGAGTGAGTGTACGTATAGCTGTGTTGGTGAGTGAATGGATGTCTTAGTGGTATATGTGTAAGTAACTACATATGTAAAAGGCGGTATATGTGAGTGTTGGAGTATATAAGTGAGTATATGTGACAGTATATGTGAAAGTGAGTGATTGTGACAGTGGCTGCATGGATAAGT
This sequence comes from Calotriton arnoldi, assembly GCA_963921515.1. Classification (NCBI taxonomy): domain Eukaryota; kingdom Metazoa; phylum Chordata; class Amphibia; order Caudata; family Salamandridae; genus Calotriton; species Calotriton arnoldi. The sequence goes on from CAWUFW010010212.1 coordinate 169,653, forward strand.
GTGTGCTTATGTCAGTAATTGTTGAAGAGAGTACGTATATGGTACTATCTGTATGTATAAGTGAAGTAGTGTGTGTATAACTGTATAGGTGAGTAAATGGCAGTGTAATTAATTCTTTAGGTGATTGACTAGGTGTTTGAGTAACTCTTTGGGTGAGTGGGAGTGTGTGAGTGTCTATATGGGTGTATGAGTGGATATATCAGTGGCTGTATTGATGAATGACTGCATGTATGAGTGACTGTAAGGGTTAGTGAGTGGATGTGTGTGTAGACGTATGAATCACTGAGCGGGTATGTACTAACTGCTATTGGTCTGTCTATGGTTTCGATATTGGTAGTCTGTATTTTAGAGTGGGTGTATCAAAGGTTATATTAGGGTGTGAGGAGGTGCATCAGATGATCACGTGGATGATGTCATCAGTGATGTCATCAGTGATGTCACTGACCATGTCATCAGTGATGTAATATGTGACATCTTCAGCAGTGCATTGCGGGGGCGCGAGTTATAGTTAGGTCTAGTAACTATAACGGCCAAATTTTGGCTGGTTTTTTATGAGTGAAATGTCCAACTAACTATAGCGTCCCTGAAACCTGTGGTTTTATATATACATACACACACACACAAACATTACCTACTGGTGGTCACCAGTAGGTAGGTCTGGTTAGTACCATGCTTCTCTAGAAAAAGGATTTTTTGACTTGCCTATATCTTTGGCATCAAAAATTATATAACAACGGGGTTTGCCCTAATCCTCCTCCAACATCTGGGCACAGGAGCATCTGACTATACATGGACAGTGATGTGGAGGAATCAATACAGTGAAACTATCAATTGGACACATACAAATTCAGTCCTATTCTATGGTACACAGTCTCTTTCTATTTACACTTACTCACATTAAAGCACATACCACCTCTGTTTCCAATAGGAACAATTAGTAAATTATTTTAATTGTTCTCTTGTTTTTATCAACACATAAAATACATAAACTATATCAATACAACACATGAACTACATAAAGTACATCAATACAATATATCTTTGGCATCATCTGACGATTCTCCTGGTTGTGCATGGAAGGTTTTGGGGTCATTCGTAAATTGGGGGCTGAGAAAAAGAGGGGTCTAAAAAAATATGATTTCCTATGTAAATTCCTGAAGGAGCTTTGAAAACGACTACAGCCCAAACGGCTGGATGGAATTACATAAATTTTGGCAGGAAGGTAGATTTTGGTTCGCAGATCATGCTTACAGTTATTTAGTGTAAATCTGTTCAGTAGTTGTTGAGCTATCTATTGTGGGGAATGAAATAACTGTGACCAAGTGTCTTCTGAAAATGTTGCCTACAGGCATATGCCTATGCTAATGTAGAACCAAAGTTTGATAGGCTGGAAGCATGTGAAATCTGACAATGTGGTAATTGCATTGTGGTCAAATTTAATGATCTGTTCTGTTTATACAGATACAATAATACCATTGCATATATCACATCATCTGCGGCAGGCCAAGGAGAAGGTGCTAATGTAGGAGGGAAGCAACTGGCCACAGTGGTTCCAGTACTGACTCCAAGTGACACAGTGGCCCGGAGGGTGATGGAAGTGCAAAGATGCCTTCTAGTGACTCTACATCTTCTTCGGAAGCCTCCTCTAGCAAGCACTCCCTAGTGGTGGTGGATGCTACTGCTCAAGTTACACCTGCATCCTTGTCCGCAACCCAGTGTCACATCCCCACCCTCCATCTTGCTCCCCCCAGTTGGCCAACCGAGCTCCTATATAAGGCCTGGGGTCTCCATGGCTGCAGGCACCTATGCCCCTGCCTCCCCAGCTGCACTGAACGAGGAGGCTATTGACCTCCTCCGGAGCATCACAGTAGGCCAGACTGCCCTGCTGAAAGCCATCCAGGGGCTTAGCTGCCATATGCAACAAATGGGAGCTTACCTGGAAGGCATTCGCAGTGGTATGTCTGTCCTACAGTGGTCATTTCAAACTCTGGCCTCCTCATTCACCACAGCCTCCCAGCCATCCCAACCTTCTGCCCCAGCTCCTGCCCCTTCCCCATCCACATCCCAATTCCCTATTCACAACCCTGTCCAAAGCACACTCACACCTTTTCATGCACCTACTCAAACAGACACAAGCAGCACACACAAACAAAACCACCACTAAAAAACTCAAACACTCATCCAAAACACACAGACAGCACACCCACCACCACATACATATGCACCACACCCAAACACTGCACAGCCACCAACACATGCACATGCATCACTCCCACAGACATGCTGGTAATCCTGAAGGATGCAGACGCTTACAGCCCTCTGCGCAGCAGTATTTTTTCACCAAATGCTGGCCGGACATTCACTGTCCATACGTCCTTCATGTCGGATAACATTAATTGATGAAATTTCCCACTTGAGAAGCAACATACCGAAATGGATTGTTTGGTTTACTATTTTCCAATATAAGACATGTTATTGGACACACGCAATACAGATTGTCAGATCACCTCCCACTTACAGGGTACCCGGCTGGACCCTGTGTAAGTGACCCCCTTTTTTTTCCTATCTCCACAGAGTCACTACCTTAAGGGTGTGCACCTTACCGCTCTGACAGTGTACCAATCTAAACTCAGGTGTCCCTCAATTCTAGGTCCTGATGAGACCTCATACTCCATGAGAGGTCGAAACGCCGTCGTCACGCTTGTAAAGCGAACTATTGTACTCGGCCTCCGTCATTTTTACAGGAAGCTTTGAACGATTATTGTAAATTGATTTGATGGTCGCTTTATACCTTTTTTGTATTTAAGAAAACTTTTTGTATGTCACAACCTGTCACTTGTATATATAGGTTCTATTTTCACTTGGGACACCGTACACCTTCTTTCTATTGCAACAGGATGTTTCCTCGTAAATTATAAATGCATTTTGCGTACTGGGCTTTCTGAGTGTTTCTTCTGAACTTGTGCATCTTCTCCCTAAATATTGCCATTGTGCTTAACAAATACTATTATTATAAGTATTAGTGCTATTGTCCTACTATTTTCACAGGGACCATTGTTCTTTGATATATTATATGTACCCTGGTTCCTTGTGAGTAGGGTGTTCCTTGTTTCCTTTGAACGCCACACCCATGGACAGCACACCCATCACCACACACACATGTACCAAACCCACCACCTGCACACTGAGAGACAGCACACCCACTTACACACACACATGCACCACACCCACGGACAGCACACTGAATATTAGCATACTAATCACTACACACACATGTACCACACCCACCACCAGCACACTGACAGACAGCACACCCACCACCACACACACATGCACCACACCCACCACCAGCACACCAACTGACAGCACACCTACCACCACAAACACATGCATTATTACCACATCCAGAACCTCCACGGCACACACATACATAGACACACATACCTTAGAATACACACCCACTAAACACAGATGCTCACAATCAAACAACAGATAGCTGTAACATAAGACACACCCAAACAAGTACAATATACACCAGACCCACAGGTACCTGCACCCTCAAAACACACATGCACATCAGACACTGTCAATCCCCCTACCTCCCAAAGCCCACTCACTCCCACACAGCCTACCAAATTTCCCTTTGAGGATCTGAGTTTTTGCCTTGCGCTAACCCGTCCCACACCCTAACCCACCCCTTCCACATCCCAGTCCACGCCTGCCAAATGGTCATCAACCCCGTCGAAATCCCAACCCACCCGTAAAAAACCCAGGAGCACCCCTCCCAAAACCAAAGACCCCCCTCCCAAGGACACCCCTCCCAAACCAAAGGGCACCCCCAATGCCAAGGACACCCCTCCCAAACCCAATCCCCCCTTCCATGTAGTATCTTGAAGGTGCCTGCTCTGCCCCCTAGATGCCCCTTCATCAGAAGGTTCCCTTTGGCAGTTATATAGGAGGCAAACTGAGTGCCATGGCACAACAGTACCCAGGAACTTTGGAACCAGGAATTGACTGCCATTTCAATTGCTTTCATTTTTTAGAGACTCCTTGGTATGAATAAATACCTATTTTGTATTTCACCAAGTTTGACCTGGCCTTATTTTTCCTTAGCAATTGTTTTATCCCTAGCAATGTTTCGGAGTAAAATGTGAAGTACTTATTTGTCTTTCCCATGATGGCATGTGGTACAACTGATTTGTTTAATGTTTACTTTGTTAATTACATACACTGCTTAACATTGTATGTGATGGTTATTTGAATTTAGATGTAGACATTCATTATAGTAATGGCCACTTACACCAATTATTTATTGTAACAACATTTTTTGGGATGTGTTTGTATTTCTACAGGTGTGTTTGTTTCACCTTGATTCCTGATCAATATTAGCACATAGGCATGAAACCTTTAAATTTCAATTGTGACAATTGATATTGGATACAGTACAGGACTTGCACTAGATAAGGGGAAATGTTACATGTATGTATATGTTGATTATTACTAATTTGTGACAGCCATTAATTTGACTGTTAAATTCTAAGTCAATGGTAACACCTTGTCTAGTGCAATTTCTACATCATGTAACATTGCACTTATCCCTATGATACATGTTGCATATGTTTTTAATGTTGGAATTTTCTACATTTCTTTAGACACACCTGTATGGTGACTTTTTGATTTTAATTTTGATATCCTATTTGTGTGCAAGTGTCCTTTTTGGGAAGGCAGGTTGAACCAAATTCATACATATAAGGTGATTTCTAAGACATTAACATTGCAGACATATGCATTGCACATTGGTATGCTATTACTTGTACGAGCGATTTCTAAATGCATAAGTCCTGTGCAAATGTTGACAGAATAGTCAATGGGTAACAGGTAAGACTGTAGTTTACCGCTGATTGCACCCACGACAGTGTTGGTTTTGTTCATCATCAAGCAGCAGCAGTGGCAGGACTTGGCAGATCGGTTCCATGGTGAAACAGGAAGTGTGAAAATGAGAAAAGGTGAGATTCAGCCTTATATCCCTTCAATTCGTCCAACTCAGGTGTGGAGGTTTGACAGTCACAGTCATGTCGGTGGGAAGGCAGTAAGGCACATCATGATTGGCCCAGCGGAGAAACAGTCAGGCCTCCAACAGCCGCTTTTGCCTATCCCGCCATCAATGCGGTTGAAATTTCCTAACAGTGACCGTGGGACCACGGCAGTCTTTCATCAGTGCAATAGCCAACTCCTAAATAGGGCGGGTGGACCGTCAAGTCGGAGAGCGGGAAGACTGCCAAAAAAGCAGGACAGTATCCGGCAAGATCTAAATGAGGTCTTTGGACTATTTTTGATTTTGCCTGATATTCTTTAATATACTATTACTGAGAGCCTTCATGACAATGCCTTTATACATCTGCACTTTACAATTTCTGTGTTGTACCTTTTGAAGTTTTGTAATACACCCTTAGAAATGTTCTAATTCCACTGTAGAACTCACTATTTGAGTCAGTCCTTTCTTACTTAACTGTATTTTTGATGCACTGATCTTGCATCTTGTCTCAGGACACATTGACTCTAGAAGTTGAGATTTAACACCGTCTCCAATCCACCCACTTATGACGCATTATTGAGGTGACTTTTGGAGTGTAAGATTCTAGGGATACACCTTGCCCATAATTGCTTCCCACTACCAAATATTACGGAAATGGTCCTAATGTTGACAAATACAAAGTACTTTTATGAATTAGACCTCAGGAGTGCATACCCTCAGGTAAAATTAGAACATTAATCCAAAGAATAAATGGCATTCATAACTACAGAGGGAGTGTTTTAATTTAATCACCTTCCTTTTGGGCTTGCTAGTGCATCAACTGTTTTTCAATGCATGATGGCGCATGTGTTCAGGGACCTGAGCAATGTAGTTTTCTTTCAGGATGTTATTCTTGTTTTTGGGAAGAGTGTGGAAGAACACAACTTAATTTTAAAACAGGATTTGTTCAAACTGAACAAAGCTTGTTTGACACTGAGAAAAAAAAATGTTGATTTTTTCAGCAGGAAGTAGGCTATATAATGTTTACGATTTGTGTCCAAGGTATAGAACACATTTAACAATCTGGTTTAATCTATATGGGATGTGTCAAGGGCATTAGATAAAGTGGAATTGATGTCCTGTATGGGACTGGTATATTATTATGACAAATTTGTAAAGGGATTTGATGATAAGATGGAACCAATGAGAACATTATTAAGGAAGAGCAAATCATTTATATATCAAGTGAACAGGAGAAATGATTTGAAACTGTTAAAAAAAAGACATAATAAGGATTTTAACACAGATCAATGTCCATAAAAAACATGTGTGATGGTAGATGCAGGAGCAGTTAGTGTGAGAGCTGTTTTAGCCCATATGCATGGATGGGAAGAAAAGGCCATGGCCTTTACATCTAGGTCGTTAACATAAGAAGAATGACGTAATCTGTTCTAAAAAGAAGGCTTTGCCAACTGCATGGGCGATGAAGTACATCAGAACGTACATATAGGTTATAAATGTCACACTTAATGCTGATCACAAGTCTTTGTTGAAGGTGTTGCTGTCAGGTGGTACATACATTAATGTATCAACAAGCCTGGGAAAGCTAGCTTCAAAGGTACAAGATTTTATATTTAAACTAGAATGCATGCCACAGTGGATCAATTAGCAAGCTGATTGATTATCACGGTTGCCAATGCCAGTGAGAGAGAAAAGTTAATATATAATGCATTGTGAAGGGGTGATTGCAAGTATGGGAGTTATAGCAGCAGAGTATAAGGGTGAAGTAACACAGGAAGAACGGATGTGGCCTCTCAAAGAAGATGAGGTTTTGAATGAGATTAAGAGAATGTTAATGAAGAAAGGCATGAGAAAACGTAGTACAAGAGCTTAAGTCAGACCTTACGTGAAATTGTTGGATGAACAATCTGTTGAAAGAAATGGAAGATTAACCAGGGGGACATGTTTAGCTTACCTGTTATGTTGAGGAAAAGAATTTGGAAACTGGCCCATGAAGGGCACTTGGGAAAACCTTGACAGCCAAGAGAGAGATGTAGTATTTTTGGCAGCCAAAAGTGATCGAAGAAGTAGTACACTGGGTACAAAAGTGTACAATTTGTAAGGAGAGTGACAAAAATGTAAAGATTGGTGGAGGTTATAACACATTTAGGATTCTGGACACCCTTGGGTGAATGCGTGCCTTGACTTCATAGGAACATTAAATGGGTTGATGTACAACTTGAGGTTTGGATTGTTATGGGGGATGTGTATTCTCAATGTTAGAAAAAGAGTTTGAGAGTAAAAGAACAACTTCTACCACTATTACATCACTAAGCAAAGTATATGAAAAGGAAAGCAGTGCCAGTGCAGTTGACTTAATAAGAAATGAAGAGATTTTCATCTCAAAATGTTGTGAAACTTTGTAGAATGTCAGTATACAGCTTTTAAGTCAAAGGGCAAACAGAGTGGTCAAGGGAGCAGTTGAATTAGCAGGATAAAGCAAATTGGATGTTTTGGATGTTGAGACAGCTGTCCTGGAGGAAGTGTGGGCTATTCGTATTAGTGTGGACAGTGTGACAGGTCAATTTCCATTTAGGTTAATGAGGTGCAGAGAGGTAAAAATGACATTAGTTCCGATTTGGATGGAGCAAGCCGGTAAGAGAGGAAAGGTGAAAGAGAGACCGGGATAGAGTGTGGAGACTGGGCTAGAGTGAAGGCTGGACGATTGGAGACAGGTCTCTCAACGTTCAAAATATATTTCCAAGTTTGCATGGTGATGGGCCATTACATAACACTGTCTAAAGGTCAGAGATGGAACAGGAGAAGGTTTGCCTTTTGTCAACAAAAGTATCAAGATGTGAAGGTAGAAGGTTGAGAGTGTTGCGATGTGCTTGAATGGGACAGATTGTATGAGAAAACTAAGTGGAGCTGGTGATAGCGACGAATTATGTTCAATCAATCAATCATGGGTTTATAGAGCGCAGCTACTCACCCGGAAGGGGTCTCAAGGTGCTGAGAGGGGGTGGGGCGCACAGCTCCCGGAATATTACGGAGCTCTGGCGAAGAGCCAGGTCTTGAGGTCCTTCAAGAACTTGGGGAGTGATGGAGTCTGTCAGAGGTGGAGGCGGACTCGAGAGTAGAATTTATCATGGGACCAAGGGGGAATCCTCAGAAGATTCACAGAATACTGGCTATTATGTATGTATGTGTTGTATAGTTGTATGTGTTGCAATTGAGAACGGAGTACAGAAATCAGGGCCTTAGCAAGAATATGGATTGGAAAGGTTTTTAGTTAATAATAAGCAGTGCAGAAGCAAAATGCATGTTGCAATGTGTAAACAAAAGAAAACAGAATATTCTGCAATATTACTCACAAGATAAGCAAACTTGTGCTTAGTGAATATATACACGCATTCATAGATTTAAAAGACTAATAATTGCATAAACGTTTATCACATCAGGGCATGTAAAGGGCTAGGGTGAATTAAAAACACAAAATTGCTAGGAATTAATATTCAATAGGCAGCAGTATATCGACTGTTAAAATTAAAAAATCTCTGTTTACCAAGATTGTAAATGGCTTTAATTTGGAGAGCGTCACGAAGACGGCAAACAGTGGGTGAAATCTTATGGAACAAAATAGTTTTTGTAGCAACAAACTCCATTCTCTAATTTTGTTAAAATTCTAGCCCAGAAAAAATCTTCCTACATATCTATTTTTTGTGAAGTAATTTACCTATAGGCTAAGGTTAGTGACGGTTGCAAACGTCAAAAAAAATGCCCGTTTTACAAAGATTGCATCTACAGTTCAAGCCCAAAATTAAAAATGTTTGCAATCCCAAAAGAGATAATTAAAGGGCTCTCAGAAGGTGATTTATTAGTCTATAGCAATAGATGTTTGATGAAAATGAACAATACACATTTTTAAAGAAAAGAAAAGAGCGCCAACAGTCCTCACAGAACAGCAAAACGTGTTTCTCCAGACAGTAGTAATAGCAGACACCTCGAAGAAGCAGGAGCGTGTTTGAACAGACCTGAGAGCACCGATTTGTAAATCTGAATGTACGGTCTAACATGGATTTTACAAATTCAGCTCTGAAACTTTTTGTCATCATTTGTATGTAGAAGAGAGCCGATAAAGGTTCACTTGCAATAAGTCAATTTTTCTTGAACCTATGAATAATCAATTAGATGTTTCACTTCATAATATTAAATATAGATTTTTGCTCTCTGGAGATGAAAGCTACATTTTTATCATCAGCATACTATGTCATTGAAGATGTAAGAGTGGGAAATGTGCTAAGATTCAAACATGCATACGATTCGTCGATAAATTATGCATTATGAGCTTGAAAAAAGCAGCCCACTTTTCTCCAATTCTCGCTTCCATTTATAAGTTTTTCAGCATGATACGAGTTCCTCTGGCTTTACTTTAATGGTTTCAAATTGTTTTCCAGTCAAAGTGTTTTATTGTCTATTATTGTTGGTACATTTTTCAGAATCCTGTGTCATTGAGTCCCAATATGATACTGTTCAAAATTTGAGATAAATCTCTCTGAAATAAGAAATCAAATATTACAATAAGATTTTATACCATGGTATTCATGAAATTAATGCATAAGTAAATCCTGCATCTATGTTCTATGCTACAATGACCCTCCTTTGTTTTATTTCTCTGAATTTATTTGAATGTTTTTGAGATCGTTTTGTTTAAATCACTACATATGTCTCTACATATGCAGAGTTAGAGAAAATCAATCACTAATGTTCTATCAAGAAGGCTGTGTAAATTGTGGGTGGAACCAGAATTTACATTGCAGTTTTGGAACCCACTGCTTGAAAATAAACTATTGGCTTGGGGCTCATTACGATGTAGGGCGGAAAGCCTCCACCCGACACCTTCTCGGATTCGGGACCGACTGACTTGCGGTTCTGACTGCTGGATTATGATGCAACCGAACACTGTTCGGTCGGATTCCCATTGTTTACTATGGGAGCTTGTGTTATGCCCAAGAACCGGCCGTAACACAGGCTCCTATAGGGAAATGTGGTGTGTGTGGAAAACTCTGCAACCTGTCGCAGGCACTCACACAGTGCAGGGTTTCACAGGGGAAAGGGGGCCCTGCCAGGGGCCCCCAAAGTCACTTTTCGACAGCCTTTTCGCATCGGACAGGCCGACGAGGAAAGGCTGTTGGAAACCGGCATCGTATTCTCGCCGTCCATAGGGGGTTACCGTACGGTTCCGACTGACACGAATTATCAGCGAGTTGGTCGGAACCGAGTTGGAATAACCGGCTGCTGTACGTTCTGACCGTGAACATCGTAATCGGGTGGTCAGACTGTAAACCGACCAAGTCGGTCAGAAGGGCTCCTATGCGGAGGTTTTCTGCCTGGCATCGTAATGAGCCCCTCAAGGTACTTATGCTTGGGACCAATCGCATACACTGTGGGGCTTATTTATGAGAGCCCTGCATCACGTTTGCACAACGTAAGGTGGTACATGAATGATAGGGCTCTCAATACGATTTATAAACCACTCAAAGTCACCCTGCGTTGTTTTGAGTGGCCTCTCTAATCCTGAGTGAGGCAATGCAGCGCAAATTATTGTGTCACCTTACTCTGCGCCCGGGAGGCGCTACATGGGTGTTGTGGTGGATTTTTCCAAGCAACACCCATAGATTTCGACGCTGCCCCAGATTTACAAAATCATGTAAACCTGGGGAAGCACCAAATCCGTACGCCCTCCGAGGTGAAGTGTAACAAGGACACATATGTTTATTTCTTCCTGTTTTTTCCTCTTTCTATGTTTGCTGCATTCTGCGGCACACACAGAAAGAGGAAAACACCGACTAAGATTGTTTTTGTACAGGAAGGTGTGCCTTCCAGCACAAAAACAATCCTATCTGCAACGGAGGCACCCTTGCATCATGGTGCTAGGATGCTACGTTGACGCTAGGCTGCTGATATGGCACCAGCACAGGGAGAAAGGACAGGAGTGCACCATATTGCACAAATACAGTGCATTCCTGCCCTTTCACTTTGGCATAGGGCAATGCAGCAAGGTGCTTTGCTGTGCTGCCCTATGCCAAAATCCCAAAAAAGAGGGCCTGTGTTTGCAGTGACCATCATGAAACCATCAAAAAAAATTCACTCTGTAGAATAGAATTTTCTGACACTGCTCTAAAACAACCTTCACTAGATATTGCACAAAATCTGCTTGATGACCATTCATGAGACAAGAACTCTTCTGCGATTATTTGCGAATATTTACAAATGCAGAAAAGTAAGCCTGTCTCTATCTCAGCATTAACATTTGCAAAGTGACGTTATTGAAGCATCTATATAAAATTTGGAAAATGTGAAGAGACAAGGCATGCAGTTGTGACAAAAGGTGTGGTCGCATATCATTGGTTTATGTGCAAGTAGCAAGGAAGAGGGAAGCATCTCATATGGCCCTTTTTTTCCTGCGATTCAAAAGGAATTGGAATCCTAGTCTTAGTCAAGAAAATGCTAGTTTTATGACACATCAATACAAAAAATATTGTAAACCAAAAATATCATTGCTAAAACACTTTGGGGCATATTTACGTTCCCTGGCGCATCCCTGCATATCAGCAGGGATGCGCCAGGGAAAATGCGTCACGCAAGTTTACCCTTGCGCCACATCCGATGCGCCGCATTTACAATGCAGCGCATCGTGGCGCAAGGATAAGCAGATGCGTGACGCATCTGCTGGCGGAAGGTTGGCGCAGTGCTGAAGTTGTGTCGCAAGCGCGACGCAACTCCAGCACTGTTCCAACCTTCCCTATCCCTAACATGGTGCGTCAATCCTTACGCCTGCTTGAAGCAGGCGTAAGGATTTGACGCACTAGCGTCGGAAAAGTGACTGCGTGAAATCTTGTAGATTTCACTATGTCACTTTTCCGAGGCGTTCCTGTGCCGGAACGCCCCCCCCTGCGCCGGTACGCCCACATGAAACCTGATGCAGGTTTCATGTGGCGCAGGGGTTTACTGCGTGATGCATCTCCCTAGATGCGTCACGTTGTAAATATAGCGCAACGCGGCTCATGGTTTGCGTCGCCGCTGCGTCACATGCGTGACGCAACGGCGGCGCAAAAGTGGCACAAGGGGCTTGTAAATATGCCCCTTAGGGCTTCATTTACTAGTTTTTGACATAGAGTAGCACAGCAAGCCACTTTACTGCGCTGCCCAGTGTCAAAGAAAAAGGGCAGGAAGGTGCCATAACTCTGAGATATATGTTACAGCAAACAAATGATGACCGGAATGCTGACAATGCAAACATTCTCCCCCAGTCAAAAGATCTGGGTTAAATCCATCGTTCTTTTGCCCACTACGCCACCCCAGTTTGGACCCAGCCATATGCAAATCAGTCTTGATCCTGTGCCCCATGGGAACAGTCCAGACCGAACTGCCAGTCCAGGTCCTCCCTGGACCGGAAACAAGCATCCTGGGACCGGTTTCAGGGTATGTCACCCTTCTTCAGCCAGGCTAGCTTGAATCCAGTGGCACAGTGAACAAGGGACCCACGTCTGGGCATACCCATCCCACTTAGGGCAAAAAGTGTTACAGCAAACAAATGATGGACGGAATGCTGACAATGCAAACATTCTCCCCCAGTCAAAAGATCTGGGTTAAATCCATCGTTCTTTGCCAACTACGCCACCCCACTTTGGACCCAGCCATATGCAAATCAGTCTTGATCCTGTGCCTCATGGGAACAGTCCAGACCGAACTGCCAGTCCAGGTCCTCCCTGGACCGGAAACAAGCATCCTGGGACCGGTTTCAGGGTATGTCACCCTTCTTCAGCCAGGCTAGCTTGAATCCAGTGGCACAGTGAGCAAGGTACCCACGTCTGGGCATACCCATCCCACTTAGGGCAAAAAGTGTTACAGCAAACAAATGATGGACGGAATGCTGACAATGCAAACATTCTCCCCCAGTCAAAAGATCTGGGTTAAATCCATCGTTCTTTTGCCCACTACGCCACCCCAGTTTGGACCCAGCCATATGCAAATCAGTCTTGATCCTGTGCCCCATGGGAACAGTCCAGACCGAACTGCCAGTCCAGGTCCTCCCTGGACCTGAAACAAACATCCTGCGACCGGTTTCAGGGTATGTCACCCTTCTTCAGCCAGGCTAGCTTGAATCCAGTGGCACAGTGAGCAAGGGACCCACGTCTGGGCATACCCATCCCACTTAGGGCAAAAAGTGTTACAGCAAACAAATGATAGACGGAATGCTGACAATGCAAACATTCTCCCCCATCAAAAGATCTGGGTTAAATCCATCGTTCTTTTGCCCACTACGCCACCCCAGTTTGGACCCAGCCATATGCAAATCAGTCTTGATCCTGTGCCCCATGGGAACAGTCCAGACCGAACTGCCAGTCCAGGTCCTCCCTGGACCGGAAACAAGTATCCTGGGACCGGTTTCAGGGTATGTCACCCTTCTTCAGCCAGGCTAGCTTGAATCCAGTGGCACAGTGAGCAAGGGACCCACGTCTGGGCATACCCATCCCACTTAGGGCAAAAAGTGTTACAGCAAACAAATGATGGACGGAATGCTGACAATGCAAACATTCTCCCCCAGTCAAAAGATCTGGGTTAAATCCATCGTTCTTTTGCCCACTACGCCACCCCAGTTTGGACCCAGCCGTATGCAAATCAGTCTTGATCCTGTGCCCCATGGGAACAGTCCAGACCGAACTGCCAGTCCAGGTCCTCCCTGGACCGGAAACAAGCATCATGGGACCGGTTTCAGGGTATGTCACCCTTCTTCAGCCAGGCTAGCTTGAATCCAGTGGCACAGTGAGCAAGGGACCCATGTCTGGGCATACCCATCCCACTTAGGGCAAAAAGTGTTACAGCAAACAAATGATGGACGGAATGCTGACAATTCCAACATTCTCCCCCAGTCAAAAGATCTGGGTTAAATCCATCGTTCTTTTGCCCACTACGCCACCCCAGTTTGGACCCAGCCATATGCAAATCAGTCTTGATCCTGTGCCCCATGGGAACAGTCCAGACCGAACTGCCAGTCCAGGTCCTCCCTGGACCGGAAACAAGCATCCTGGGACCGGTTTCAGGGTATGTCACCCATCTTCAGCCAGGCTAGCTTGAATCCAGTGGCACAGTGAGCAAGGGACCCACGTCTGGGCATACCCATCCCACTTAGGGCAAAAAGTGTTACAGCAAACAAATGATGGACGGAATGCTGACAATGCAAACATTCTCCCCCAGTCAAAAGATCTGGGTTAAATCCATCGTTCTTTTGCCCACTACGCCACCCCAGTTTGGACCCAGCCATATGCAAATCAGTCTTGATCCTGTGCCCCATGGGAACAGTCCAGACCGAACTGCCAGTCCAGGTCCTCCCTGGACCGGAAACAAGCATCCTGGGACCGGTTTCAGGGTATCTCACCCTTCTTCAGCCAGGCTAGCTTGAATCCAGTGGCACAGTGAGCAAGGGACCCACGTCTGGGCATACCCATCCCACTTAGGGCAAAAAGTGTTACAACAAACAAATGATGGACGGAATGCCGACAATGCAAACATTCTCACCCAGTCAAAAGATCTGGGTTAAATCCATCGTTCTTTTGCCCACTACGCAACCCCAGTGTGGACCCAGCCATATGCAAATCAGTCTTGATCCTGTGCCCCATGGGAACAGTCCAGACCGAACTGCCAGTCCAGGTCCTCCCTGGACCGGAAACAAGCATCCTGGGACCGGTTTCAGGGTATGTCACCCTTCTTCAGCCAGGCTAGCTTGAATCCAGTGGCACAGTGAGCAAAGGACCGACGTCTGGGCATACCCATCCCACTTAGGGCAAAAAGTGTTACAGCAAACAAATGATGGACGGAATGCTGACAATGCAAACATTCTCCCCCAGTCAAAAGATCTGGGTTAAATCCATCGTTCTTTTGCCCACTACGCCACCCCAGTTTGGACCCAGCCATATGCAAATCAGTCTTGATCCTGTGCCCCATGGGAACAGTCCAGACCGAACTGCCAGTCCAGGTCCTCCCTGGCCTGGAAACAAGCATCCTGGGACCGGTTTCAGGGTATGTCACCCTTCTTCAGCCAGGCTAGCTTGAATCCAGTGGCACAGTGAGCAAGGGACCCACGTCTGGGCATACCCATCCCACTTAGGGCAAAAAGTGTTACAGCAAACAAATGATGGACGGAATGCTGACAATGCAAACATTCTCCCCCAGTCAAAAGATCTGGGTTAAATCCATCGTTCTTTGCCCACTACGCCACCCCAGTTTGGACCCAGCCATATGCAAATCAGTCTTGATCCTGTGCCCCATGGGAACAGTCCAGACCGACCTGCCAGTCCAGGTCCTCCCTGGACCGGAAACAAGCATCCTGGGACCGGTTTCAGGGTATGTCACCCTTCTTCAGCCAGGCTAGCTTGAATCCAGTGGCACAGTGAGCAAGGGACCCACGTCTGGGCATACCCATCCCACTTAGGGCAAAAAGTGTTACAGCAAACAAATGATGGACGGCATGCTGACAATGCAAACATTCTCCCCCAGTCAAAAGATCTGGGTTAAATCCATCGTTCTTTTGCCCACTATGCCACCCCAGTTTGGACCCAGCCATATGCAAATCAGTCTTGATCCTGTGCCCCATGGGAACAGTCCAGACGGAACTGCCAGTCCAGGTCCTCCCTGGACCGGAAACAAGCATCCTGGGACCGGTTTCAGGGTATGTCACCCTTCTTCAGCCAGGCTAGCTTGAATCCAGTGGCACAGTGAGCAAGGGACCCACGTCTGGGCATACCCATCCCACTTAGGGCAAAAAGTGTTACAGCAAACTGACTGGGGGTGAATGTTTGCATTGTCCAGCATTCCGTCCATCAATTGTTTCTTTTGCATATGTCGCCCTAAGTGGGAAGGGTATGCCCAGACGTGGGTCCCGTGCTCACTACACCACTGGATTCAAGCTAGCCTGGCTGAGGAAGGGTGATGCCCTGAAACCGGTCCCAGGATGCTTGTTTCCGGTCCAGGGAGGACCTGGCTTGGCAGTTCGGGCTGGACTGTTCCCACAAGGTACAGGGTCAAGACTGATTTGCATATGGCTGGGTCCAAACTGGGGTGGTGTGGTGAGCAAAAGAATGATGGATTAAACCCAGATCCTTGTGACTGGGGGTGAATGTTTGCATTGTCCATCATTCCGTCCATCAATTGTTTCTTTTGCATATGTCGCCCTAAGTGGGAAAGGTATGCCCAGACGTGGGTCCCGTGCTCACTACACCACTGGATTCAAGCTAGCCTGGCTGAGGAAGGGTGATGCCCTGAAACCGGTCCCAGGATGCTTGTTTCCGGTCCAGGGAGGAGCTGGCTTGGCAGTTCGGGCTGGACTGTTCCCACAAGGAACAGGGTCAAGACTGATTTGCATATGGCTGGGTCCAAACTGGGGTGGTGTGGTGAGCAAAAGAATGATGGATTAAACCCAGATCCTTGTGACTGGTGGTGAATGTTTGCATTGTCCAGCATTCCGTCCATCAATTGTTTCTTTTGCATATGTCGCCCTAAGTGGGAAGGGTATGCCCAGACGTGGGTCCCGTGCTCACTACACCACTGGATTCAAGCTAGCCTGGCTGAGGAAGGGTGATGGACTGAAACCGGTCCCAGGATGCTTGTTTCCGGTCCAGGGAGGACCTGGCTTGGCAGTTCGGGCTGGACTGTTCCCACAAGGAACAGGATCAAGACTGATTTGCATATGGCTGGGTCCAAACTGGGGTGGTGTGGTGAGCAAAAGAATGATGGATTAAACCCAGATCCTTGTGACTGGGGTTGAATGTTTGCATTGTCCAGCATTCCGTCCATCAATTGTTTCTTTTGCATATGTCGCCCTAAGTGGGAAGGGTATGCCCAGACGTGGGTCCCGTGCTCACTACACCACTGGATTCAAGCTAGCCTGGCTGAGGAAGGGTGATGCCCTGAAACCGGTCCCAGGATGCTTGTTTCCGGTCCAGGGAGGACCTGGCTTGGCAGTTCGGGCTGGACTGTTCCCACAAGGAACAGGGTCAAGACTGATTTGCATATGGCTGGGTCCAAACTGGGGTGGTGTGGTGAGCAAAAGAATGATGGATTAAACCCAGATCCTTGTGACTGGGGGTGAATGTTTGCATTGTCCAGCATTCCGTCCATGAATTGTTTCTTTTGCATAACTCTGAGATATGGCGCATTCCTGTCCTCTTCACTGCGCTGGTGCACAATTGGCTGCGCTAACGAGTGCTCCTGAGCCTCAACTTACAAAGGAGACTACAGATTGAAAAGCTGGTACGTCTGTATACTCTCCTGGCAACAAATAAAGACGCCTAATCAGACTGAATTTTAAAATAATCAGAGCGAAACACGCTGTTTTTTCCCTATGTTTGCGCTTCTGAAAGAACAAGATTGACTCACTCAGGGTCCCACATTATCCCCGAAGTGAATACGGCCGTTATCCACGAATCTGTTGAATTTCTTTAAACAACAGAACTCAGTGGTCAACAACTTTAAACATTTTAGTCCTGAAGATGGTCTCATCGACGAAAGCTTAGAGACCGAAACGTCGACTTGTACACTTTTTTCCTAACATTCTTCGACTGCGATTATGAAAAAGTGTATACAATTTTAACAGTGAAGGTTGAAATAATAGAATGTTTCCTTCTTGTTTCATTGTATTTGTTTCATATGAGTACCCTTTATGAAATTTGAAGATAAAATTCATTATTTTTATACACACCTGTGTTTTTTGCTGTCTTTTGCTGTTTCTTGCTTTGTGATATATATCCTTTCGAGATATATCTCTATGTGATTAGTTCAAAAGTATAAAAAATTGTGCTGTTAGAAAATAGATTGTCAAAAGAAATTAATTAGCAAGTAAATAATAAACCTTGCACCTGACTGTGAATGAGAATAATATAACTGAGTACCTTAATAAATCCCTTGAAGGCACACTTAATTGTTCATTGCGCCAACGCAGGCACTCTTGCACCATAGTAGGAATGATTGGCACAAAAACATGCAGGAAGGGACACCATCCTGCACAAAAACAATCAATAGAGGCGTTTTCCTCCTTCTATGTGTACTGCAGAATGCATCACACATAGGTCGAGGAAAAAAGGAGGAGAAATAAAGATATTTCTCCTTGATATGCCTCACCTGGGGAGGCGTGGGCTTTTGATGCATTCCAAGGTTTACAACTCCTTGTAAATCTGGGAATGCATCAAAATCCATTGGTGTTGCGTGGGAACACCCACATCAATGCCAATGGAATGCATTCTTGATGCAGAGGCAAGGCAGCAACTTGCCATGCTTTGTCTTACTCCTTATCGACGAAGCAATGCAAAGCCATGCAGAGTGGCTTTGCGTGGCCTCGAAGATATGGGCCTGCACTATGCGCCAGCAGTGCGTCAAAAAAGTGACACTCTGCCAGCACAATGGGCTTGTAAATAAGCCTCTTAGGGCTTAATTTATGGCATTTTGTGCCAGGGCAGCGCAGCAAGGCACCTTGCTGTGCTGGCCTATGTAAGAGTTAAAGGGCAGGAATACACCGTATTTAAGCACTACGGTGCATTCCAGTCATATCTGCCTGTGCTGGCACTGCTTTGGCAGCCTAGCGCCAATGTAGGCGCCCTTGTCATTGGTGCAAGGATTCCTCCATTGCAGGCTGGATTGTTTTTGTGAAGGGAGGGGCACCTTCCTGCACAAAAACAATTCTTCGAGGCATTTTCCTCTTTCCATGTGTGCTGCTATGCAGCACACATAGAAAGAAGAAAAAACTAGGAGAAATTAACATATTTCTCCTCGTTGCACCTCGCCTCGGGAGGCATATGGATTTGACGCTTGCCCAGGTTTCCATCACTTTGTGAATCTGGGACAGCGTCAAATTCCATGGGTGTTGCGTGAAAAAACCAACCTCAATGCCCATTGAATGCCTCCCGGGTGCAGAGTAAGGCGACTCAATGATTTGCACTACATCGCCTTATTCATGATTTATGAGGCCACTCAAAGCCACGCAGGATGGCTTTGCATGGCTTTGCATGGCTTCATAAATCTTATTGCGAGCCCTGCGTTGCACATGTAAAACTTTACGTGGTGCAAAAGTGAGACAGGACTCTCATAAATATGCCCCTTATTACATAGCTTACCAGCTTAGGTATAATAAAATATCAACTGCAAACCTATCGTTCAAACAACAAAAGTGATTCACAAATATATAATTTGAAAGTATTGACCAAATGAAACAAAAACGAAAATATTAACCGCCCAAAAAATATTATTTTTCAAAAAACATAAAAACTAATTTCAAGACATATATTAATTTAAATGTAACATCTCCATAATATGGCTTAATCACAAAAATTCAAAACTAAAACATTAAACAACATTCTAAAGCAAAACAGTTAACAAACAGAAAACACCAACTAATTTTACATGGGTATGTACAGAAGGGTTGCCACACAAACTGCTGCACAGTTGCCTCAGAACAGAGAAGACCAATGCGCTGGGCAAGAAATCCAACAACCCCTTTTAAAAATAAAGTTCATTTTATTAATAATGATCACTAAATGTACCTTTAAATGACAAATTTAAATCTAATACATTAAGCGCAACAAAGCACATATAAATCATTCATTAAATCCACTTAGTATAGTCTCAATACAGATTCCAGAACAGGAAACCTAGAAAGTACCTAGAGAAACAGCAAAATTATGCTAACACTGCCATACAAAAATGAATATTTCTAACTTAAAAATAACTTTTCTGTAAAAATGTTTAAAACAAAAATGGACTTTCTTATTTATTTTAAAACATATGTAATGAAAACTATTTTGTTTTACTTTCATATAATCCACAGATCCCATAATATATAACCAAGCTACCTACACAGCAACCCAAAAAGTCAAACATTTATTGGTATACAGCTATGCAAACGAAAGCACAATAAAGGAAAAACCCATTGGAAAGGCCAAAAGTATTACTCTAATTATTGCTACATTCGTGACATAACACTAAGGGCCTTAGTAGGAGTTTGATGGTCCATGGACTACCGTATCGGCAGTGGCATTCCAACTGCCACAAGCTTGCCGGTCCAACCACCGTATTACGAGTTGGGCAGACTGACTTTGCACAATGCAGCACACATAGGAGTTTCAAATCGCCATTCTGGATTGTTTATGTGCCGAAAGGGACACCTTCCTGCACATAAACAATCATTCCCTCAACCCTTGCAGCATTGCACTATGGTGCAAGGGTGCCTGCATTGATGCTCAGCAGTTGAATTTAGTGAGAGCGCAGGGAGAAACACAGGGGTGCGCCGTATTATTGTAAATACAGTGCATCCCTGCATTTCTAAAGTGACAGAGCGCAGCATTGCCACTTTTGCTGTAAATATGCCCATCTGTATTGGACTCTTACACATCACCCACATGAAAAGGCAATGTCAGTCAATGAGATTACATAGATTCAGTGTGAGAAACATTCTAAGGGTACAATGGAAGCACTCTCTGAAGGATAGCTATGCCTCCATCGGGGGAACCCTGAAAGC
Organism: Calotriton arnoldi; assembly: GCA_963921515.1. Taxonomy (NCBI): domain Eukaryota; kingdom Metazoa; phylum Chordata; class Amphibia; order Caudata; family Salamandridae; genus Calotriton; species Calotriton arnoldi. Next base: position 190,235 of record CAWUFW010010212.1, read on the forward strand.
TGGGGCCCTGGAGTACAGTACATTTTGCACATGTCTGACAAACTCCATGTGCACTGGATCTGGGAATTGAAGTATATCAGAGACAACCAATATCAGAACCAAGTGCCATGCATGTGTAGGGAATGGGTAAGTGCAACATATGAAAGCAAACACAGCACTAACAGCATATGGCACACAAATAGATTAAGTAGCTGTACGTTACACACTGCGAAATGGACACATGTCCATGCAGAACATCACAAAGGTATCACAAGTTGACACCCTCCATGTGTGGATACACAAATATCTAATTTCTACACACCTAACGCATATCCAACTGACATCATAGGGAGAAGTGCAAGATAAATTATGTTGACAGTGGCCAGGCCAAGCTGAAACACTTACCATATAATGTGTCACCCAATGCACTGTCTGCCCCATTTGGATGTCATCCCACATAGACATCATTCAACATTTTCCCTTGTCATGTGTAACTCCAGCACACATGAAATGTTACATCATACTAACTACTTCAACTGGATCAGCCATCAGGGATCAAACAAACACAACTGTACTTACACATCACTAACTATACAATAACATAAAATAGTCAGAAACGTAATGGCAGGACCAATGTCTTCAAAAGTAGGAACAGATTTTAATGACTGTATGTCACACAAGAGTATAAACAAAGGCCAATGGCCAGTTCATGTCATCAATCTATGGTTCAGCACAAGGCTGTGCCACCAAGCTTGCCCTTACTGGGCACTCACAAAGAGGCATCCGTTGGGCATAGCAGGCACCTCGAAAAGGGTTCTTGGGAAGGGGGGCAAAGGTTTAGGGAGGGGTGGATTTGTCCTTTGGCTTCTTGGGTTTTGGGCTGGATTTAGTTTTAGGAGTTTTTGTTTTTCTTTTGGGCTGGTTTCAGGGGGTGGGGAGGCTGTTTTTCAGGGATGGAGTGAGAAGTGGAAGGGATGTGTTTGGGTGTGGAAGGGGTTTTGGGGACTTTGGGAGGGGGCATGTTTCAGAGAGGTAACAGGAAGGGCAAACAGGACATCCTCATGGGGAAAGTGGGTAGGGTGTTCAGGATGGAGTTCAAATTGGGAGGAAGAAGGAATGGAAGTGTGAGCTAGGTCTCCTGTCTTCACTGTGTTTTTTGTTGGTATCTGTTGTGTAGGTGACTGTGACCGTTTGTGTTGTTTTGGTGGCAGTGATGTGGATGTGCTGTGTGTTGTGGAGGGGTCTGTGGGTGTTGCTGTGATGTCTGCAGGTATGGTTGTGTCTGTGGATGGGTCAGAGTGTGTTGGTGTGGTGTTTTTGGGTATAGTTGTGTCTGTTGAGGGGTCAATGTGTGTTGCTGTGATATCTGTGGGTATGGTTATGTCTGTGGAGGGGTCCGTGTGTATTGCTGTGATGTCTGGATGCATGTTTGTGTCTGTGGAGGGGTCAGTGTGTGTTGCTGTGATGTCTGTGGGTATGGGTGTGTTTGTGGAGGGCTCTGTATGTGTTACTGTGGTGCCTGGGGGTATGCTGGGGTTGGTGAGGGAGGTGAGTGTCTTCTGCGTGCATGTATGTTTGAGTTTCTTGTATGTCTTATGTTTCTGTGTGGTGCCTGTGTCTGATAAAGTGTGTGCATGCTTGAGTGTGTGTGTGTGTGCTTGGGATAGGATTGGGAAGAGGGAATTTGGATGGAGAAGGGGCAGGAGTGGGGTAGAATGTTGGGATAGGTGGATAGCCTCCTCACTCAGGGCAACGGGTGTAACAGGGGCAGGGGCTGAGGTGATTGGAGCGAAGGAGACTGCTCCTTTCTTAGGGCAGTGGAAACTGCCAAGTTGTGGGGGGACAACAGGGATTGTGTCGATGGAACTGGGGCGGCGGACAAGGAGGATGGTGGAAATTATCTTGTTGGGTCCACCACCACTCATGAGGCACTCCTTGCATCCTCCTGGTCACTGTGTCCCTCCGTGTCTGACGTCTCACATCCGGAACTGCCATGACCAGCTGTGTCACCACTGACGTTGGCCCCTTCTCATCCGCTTGTCCTGGATGTATCTGAAATTACATGTAACATGGATTTATTGCAACTGTGTTTCCACACCTAACCATCACAAATCAGCAGAAAACATTGAAGAAGTTCACATATCACATCACTTTTATGGTTCGCTCCATAGGCTTCAAATTTAGCATGAACACAAGCATGCTATAGAACCTGCAAACAGTTAGGTCCACTCATGTCATAACCCCAGACAGGCCGAAATGCATTGATGTAATTGTCTACACTCCATCCTTATGTCCACATTAGGATAGTTGATCACCTTGCATACTTTAGCACTTGTGGTATACCATTGTAAAGAGATGCAACCAAATAGGATGGATCCAAGTGTGAGATTTACACAATGCTCACACAAGGCCCAAAATAAAAGAAATCTAACTATTACTCATAACACATCATGATGTCATGAAGGTCAAGTTGAACACCAATGTACCATCAATTACTGTTGTGGCAGACATAATGTCACATGCAAATGCTCATTGCACACTGATGACACTTTGCACTCCAAACTACATCATATTTCCAGTACCTGAAAAGTTGGACACATGGAGCTATGTATCACATGTAACAGATAAAAAATACCTGAAAATATTGAGGTCCAAACATTTGGGAGATAGATACTCATGAACATCCCCAATCCTGCTTGGTACAGGTGATGACGCCAGTCATAGATTATATATCCACAAGCCAATACACCTTAGAAGGTTTTGGTTGTGCCTGAGCATATATGACATGAAGATGTCGGGTCACTAGAGTCCCAATGGGCAGGCACATCGCACCACTCTTTGGTATTTCATGCTCAGATTGTCGTGTAAGGATCGATATAGACACTCACATAGGATACCTACAGTTCTAAATCTCATTCCCTCATGCATGTCACCAGTCAGTGAATGAGTCTATTGAAACACTATTGCAGATGAAACATCAACTGCCAAATGCTCACTGGCCAACAAGTAGACACTAATGCTGATGGCACCTGTGATGTTTGCACTCTCATTTCACTGTATGACCAGTAATTACCAATGGGAACTGTTGTACAGTCACTGCATATATTGTATTGTAATTGTATTGTATTATAACTACATTTGTATAGTGCTTACAATCCCTGACAAGGCATCAACGCGCTTTTTCGACAAGTAGCATGCTACTCAGGAACCCATAAAGGATTAGTGGTGAATTAGTATAGTGAAATATGAAATTAATTTGAGTGGTGGACATGTTAGTCTGTTATTTGGATTGAAAAGGATAGTGGAGGGATAGAAGGGAAGGATTTAGAATTCTTTTTTTTGGTTTTGGAGCTCATAGCAGTAGGAGGAGGCTTGAGATGAGTAAAAGGAGGTGGAGGGGGATGAGTAAATGACGGTGGAAGGGAATAAGTAAAAGGGAGGTAGAGGGGGAAGAGTCAGAGGGAGGGTTTAGAAAGGCTTGTTTTGGGGGATCGGAATAGTAAAAATAGGTATGAGATGATGCAAGGAGGGGTGGAGTAGGGAAGAGTCTCAAAAGGGTTATTTTTGAGAACTCTATGTCATATCACAAGCAATAGGGCCACTATCAAATGGGAGACAAAAGTCAGGGTACTTCACTCCTCACACAAGCAAGATCAGTTGCCTGTATGGTACACTTGTCACCTAGATTTACTGAGAGCATGAGATGATTACTCACTTCACTCAGCCAGGTGCCTGCTCAAAAGAGAGAGTTTGCACTCTTATTTCACTGTATGACCAGTACTTACCAATGAGAACTGTTGTACAGTCACTGCATATATTGTGAACTCTATGGGGCATATGTATGAAAATCGAAGTTTGCGATTCTCAAAATGCGATTTTTAGCGAATCGCATTTTGAGAATCGCAAAATGCGATGTAAATAAAATGTCGCTAACAATTAGCGATTCCCTAAAAATCGCAGAATTCTTCTGCGACCCCGCTAATAGCGATTCCTTAATTGCGAATTCGCAATTAAGGAATCGCAAAAATAGAGAATCTGCAATTCAGGTGCAGCTTGATGACATCACACCCAGGAAGTGTGACTGCCCATGCTGTTCCTGATTGCCTGAGGCTGTGTCAGAGGCTGGGAGGAGAGGCAAACAACTGAGTACTGCAACTCCAACTATTTCAAATGGATCCCCAGGAGAAAGAAAAGGACAAAGGGGAGGCTGGGAGGAAAAGAAAGCAAAATTTCAGCGAGAGGGAGAAGGAGGTGCTCATAGATGAAATGGCACACAGCCATGAGTTGCTCTTTGGCAAAAAATCACTCCGTGTGCCAGAGTCAAGAAAAAGAAAAATATGGCTGGACATCCAGGCAAAGGTCAATGCCATCGGTGTGACCCAGCGCTCTGTGGAGGACCTGTGCAAGCGATGGTATGATATGCGCTCCAGGTCCAAGGACAAGGTGGCAACCAGGCTGGCAGAGGCAAATAAGACTGGTGGGGGAATTTCCACAGAAACAGAGTCTACGCCCCTCGAGGAGTTGGTGGAGTCCACCCTTCAGCCAGAGAGCGTCAGTGTTGTGGCTGACATTGACAGCTCCGACCCTCCCAACACCAGACAAGGTAAGATGCATGCCAAATCATGCCTCACACATCACCATCTCAATCACACACTCAGGAATGCACCAACTACAAAGTAAAAATGCTACTCCAGTACACATTTCCCAGCACACCCAGCAATGCATCATGGGAGATGTAGTCACATGCATCATACAGTGGAGCAATGAGACACAGCAATGTAGAATCAGTATAAGTAAATCAGTTAAGGCAAAAAACGCTAGACGTTACTTAGCTAACGCAAAATCAGAAAACTTTATTCAGTGAACAATGTGGAGCAGAACACACAATTAAAATGTGCCTTTTCATTTACAGTACCACCTGAAACACAGGATGACAGTTCAGGAGCTGAGGAGGCAGCACATACAGAGGAGCAGGCAGGGCAAGAGGACACAGAGGAAACCACACTGACAATACCTGTCCCACGGAGACAGCGTAATATTGTTCCTCCACTCCCACTGTTAGAGGCAGAACCACAGTCCGTAGGGGATGATGGCCAGCCAGACCAGGGCCAGCGTGCAGCACAGGTCCAAGAACAGCCCACTCTGCACCGTAGGGAGGAAACATGTGTGAGATGCAGGCCAAGGGCGAGCACCAGCGCTGCTGCCGATGAGGAACACACAGTGTTTGCCGGACTGGAAGGCAGCATGGTCAAGATACAGCGCCTGCAAACAAAATCAATGCGGTCAATACACCGGCAGCTGGTCTCTGTCAACCAGAACCTGAGTGACATGAGGGAGGGCATCAGGGAAATGACGGGCGCAATCAACAAACTGTGTGCCATGATGAAGGAAGACCAGGTAGCCAGACGTAGGGGGAGACAACATCTCTACAGCCGTCTGGACACCTACAGCAAGGCAGTCAACCGCCTGTGTACTGCCATGTCCCTGCTGTCACGCCGCTCAGTGAGCATGCAAGTTGAATTGGCCCACTGCAGCCAGGATGTGGCCAAAGGCCTGGTGCAGGTGACGACTGCCGTGGAACAGCTGCAGACAGCTACCACAGGTGGCACAGGACTCCTGAGCTCAGGGGATAGCGAGGAGCTGTCAAGCAGGAGCAGCATCACCCCACCAGTTCCTGAAACCAGACGGCACAGTGGGAGGCAGGGTACAACACCTGATGAGTCAAGGGAGAGCAGTCAGCACCCTGAGCGTGCGCCAGCAGGCCATTCCCGTAAAAAATAAACTGCCACCACTGAGGAAAGCCAATGGGTGAAGCAACCCATTGCATGTGGACTTGTGTTTGGCCGTCAATCATGCACTGTGGGCATAACATGTGCAACATCTTGTGACACACATAAAGTGTCTGTCAGGCTGTGTGACTGAAATCTTCCTGCTGCTAAAGGATTAATTAAACACAGTTGTGCACAAAACTTCTTTTGCATTGTGTCATCATTACTCACCTAGAAATAGTTTTGTGTTATCTCATCATGTCTCTGTCGTCCGGCAGCTGCCGCAACACCACCTGCTGGTCTGCAACGCGGACCTGGGCCCTCATCCTCAGATGCATCTGTATCAGTAAGTTCAACTGCAATGCCTTTTTTCGTAGCTATGTTGTGGAGCATGGCACAAGTAGCCACAATCTTGCAGCAGGTCTCTGGGCTGTATTGAAGTGCTCCTCCGCTTTTATGCAGGCAGCGGAACCGGCTCTTCAGTATCCCAAATGTCCGGTCAATTACACAGCGCGTAGATTTGTGTGCGCGATTATATCTCCGCTCCCTTGCATTGGATGGATTGAGGTATGGTGTCAGGATGAAGTCTCGCACTGCATATGCACTGTCTCCTACAGGATGAAAAACATGAGGTCAATCACTGTCCTCCCACTGCAGACCTTAACTGTATGTTAGAAAGTTAGACATGCATTTACCTAGCAGGTAGCCCTCACCAAAATCGCCACCAGTGAGACGTCTGTATATCCCACTATGTCTAAATATGAATGAGTCGTGTGTACTGCCAGGATATTTTGCAAAAATATCGTTGATGATATATTTGGCATTGCAGATGACCTGTATGTTTAGTGAATGATAAGATTTGCGGTTCCTGAATACATACTCATTGTTTGATGGGGGTGAGAGGGCTACATGGGTTCCATCTATGCAGCCAATTACGTGGGGAAATTGGGCAATCTGGTAGAAGTCCTGTTTTGTTTGCTGTAATGCCGGTTGTGTGCTGGGGAATTGGATGTGGTGATGTAGCCTCTGTACCATTGCATCCAGGAATGCATAGAAGAAGCGCGACAGACAACTCTGGGAGACCCCTCCTGCTGCTGCTATCACCCCTTGGAAACTCCCAGATGCCAGTAAGTGCAGTGAACACAGGACCTGCACATAGGTTGGAATGGTTTGGGTCCTGCGTGTTGGGTGTTCCAGCAAGGGTTTTTGCTCATCTATCAAGTCCATAATGGTGGCTGAGTCCAGCCTATACTTCTCATGGATCTCCTCGTCAGTCTGCTGGAACAGAGTGATGCGCACTCTGAAGATTTGTTCCTGTCGCCTCCTTCTCTGTGCTGCAGCTCGAATTTGCATCCTCCTGGCTATCACATACAGCGCTGCCATTGTGAAAGTCCCTGTTGCATTGTGGGCTTGTTTAAATAGGTTGCACCTGGTTACCACCTGCTTTGAGTTGGTGGTAAAATCCATGTGCAAAATTGCGAATCACACGAATTTGCAATTTGCGATTTTTTTTATACATATGGTTGCGAATTCGCAATTTGCGATTACGCTATTTGCGATTTTCGCTAAATGCGTGTCACAGATTGCGAGTTTGCAATGATTATTCGCAGATTTCTGGCCTCGCAAAATTGGTATTCGCAATTTTTGCAAATACCTATTTTGCGATGCGAATCTATGTCATACATGGGACAAGTCTATTTTGCGATCGCAAACACTTTTTTTGCGATTCGCAGTGTTTGCGACCGCAAATTTGCTTGATACATATGCCCCTATGTCATGTCACATACAATAGGGCCACCGTCAATGACAGACAGTAGTCAGGGTACATCACACCTCACACAAGCAAGATCAGTTGCCTATGTGGTACACTTTCACCCAGATTTACTGAGAACATGAGATGATTACTCACTTCACTTAGCCAGGTGTCTGCTCAAACAGAGAGAATTGGATGTGGACAGGGCTCTGCTGTCTTCTAGGTCAGAAAGATAATAGGCACAGCACAGCAGCATGCACCTACTACCACACGTACACTAACAATGACCATTATGGTTGGTAAAATGCCTGTCTGTAACACTCAAAGTTGGCAATATGACATGTATGACTCTGGCCAGGACTCACCCCCTTGCCACTGCTGTTGGGCCCTCAACTGCGTATCAAGGTCCGGGAAGGCCACCACCAGTATGCGAGCCATCAAGGGGGTGAGGGTCCGGCGTGCGCCCCTTACACGTTGGGATGATTTCCCCTGCTGGACCTCCACGATCTTCCGGGTCCAACGCCGCAGGTCCCCCCACCTCTTCCTGCAGTGAGCACTACGCCACTTGTAGACCCCCAGGGTCCTCATATTCTGAGCGATGGCTCTCCAAATGACCTTCTTCTGATGGGCGTTGACCTGTATGGATGCAATAGAAACAGATTGTAACTGGAAATTTGAGGATAACTGTCAGTTTGATACACATTACATTGACATCTAGCACAAGCCTTCAATCAAGTTTCAACAATTACATGTACCCATGTCACATGCTTTGCACAACTAAATTATGGATACAATCTTTTGTGGTCATCTGATGACTAACCTCAACCCTGGTCATGACGTACACTGACTGAGCCAGCCCATTAACATCATAATGGCCAGGCACATTCTACATGGAATGTGATGTGAGGTACCATGACAGACAACACACCATTTGGACCTTCTGAAGGGTAAACTACCTGAGCATTACTGTCCATATACCTTTCCTTCCAGGCCCATTGCATTGATGCTTATGGTCCACAGAGGCAAGTGCCATAGTATACACAACATCCTAAGACTAGAGTCACAAGGTAAGGGATGGTATGTGTGACATTGAAAGCCACCTCTCTGGGGGCTGTGTGGACACGTGAACTACTTATTTGAGTATCATACTAAGTCAACATACTTTTGTGTTGTTTGTACTGCCATAACAGAACACCCCTTTTGCCATATGAGGCACTGTAATAGGGATGATAACTAACATACCATTGTATGTGTTGTGTGATAGGGAATATTGTAGCCAAGAAGATAATTCACATTTCTAAATCTATTCAAAAGTAACCCACTATCAACACTGTTCAAGTCTCAGATTGCAATAGGCCTGTAAAGTGGAAGCAACACTATTAGAAAATGTGTTGACAGACCTGTGTGAGTAAGGGGGCAGTCATTAGTGACAGACACACATTGGAACTGTAAGTCAATGGAAAGAAGTATCAGGTCATGGGACACCTCAGTCACCATGCCTCATATTATCCGTATAACAGCTATCCGGGCTACTAGTGTGGCAGATAATGCTTTCTGGGAACATCCATGGATCATCAGTTCTACAGGGACGGTACTCTGTTCATCAGTTCTCTTGCCACAGTAACTATAGCCCAGACTGGGCCATTGCTCAGATTGCCCACATATCAATGTCAGGCCTTGCTCTCTGCTACCTATACCATATGAACCTCACATTTCCATAATGCAATACATAAAAGTCAAACTTCTGGACATTCCATATGTGAACATACATTTGTTTGGTACTCTTACGGGGTCTGTGAGGTATCCTCCCAGGCAACTGTTTTACAAAGTCTGATGTGGGCTGAGTGATAAGTGGGATGGTACACTTGGCTAACATCATCCTCAAATGTTTACTACCTTTCTCCCGCTGGATAGTAGGAGGACTGTAGTTCATGCCTTGGTAACATCTTGCCTGGACGACTCTAGCAGCCTCTACTTAGGCCTTCCAGCATATTTGATCCGCAGATTAGAAATGGTTTGGAATGCTGCGGCTAGATTGATCTGCAAGGTGCCTTTCCACCATTCCATATCTCCCCATTTGCAAAATCTTCAATGGCTGCCTGTTAGTAGAAGAATTGAATTTAAGGCACTCACTATGGCTTACAGAGCCACCATGGGTTGGGGTCCGACATATCTGAGACTCAGATTGCAAAGCTACCAACACGACCGGGTCCTGAGATCCAACCATTGAATCTGCTCACTACTCCCTGCTTTCGTAAGGCTAGGATAGGCGGCAGAGCCTTTGCGATCAGAACCTCAAAGCTCTGGAATACCATGCCTTTCCATATCCGTAAAACGGAACCAGAATCAGCCTTTAGGAAAGCTTTGAAGACCTGGCTATTCGACCACACTTAGCCCTTTGTCCTGTGCCATTGTGCTAATCTGCAGCCTTAGCGCCGGAACACCTCTGTTGCAGGTAGCCATGCGCTCAACAAATGCTCAAAATAAAATAAATAAATAATGTTTCTAACAGTATACAGACATGGCTCATGGTGTGAACCCTATATATAAAAATGCACATATACCATGATGTGATTTGAGAACGAATTCTAGTTACTACGCGTTTTAGGCCTGCATAGATCTATGCATGTAATACAAGCAGAAAACACCCTTACCACACATTTCAACGGTGGCCTTCTCTCCACAAAGTCCAGGACCCCAAAATACATTACATGTGTGCCCTATGTAGGGGCTACACAATGTATGCAAGCAACATAATGCTTACACTCTGGTACTCTGAGGCACATTGTAGCCTAAGAGAATAGAAAGGAAGAAGCAAAATGGATTTAAATATGTATTTGAAAAACGTACCTGTTCCACTGGTGAGCCATAGAGCTGAGAATACAGGGGAAGGACCTCATCTACAAAGGCAACCTGCTCCTCTGGAATGAAGGGACGGTCCCTATCCCCTGTAGTTCATGCCGTGATTGGTCCCAGAGGTGGCAAACAGCAGCTAAAATGGAGAAGGTGTTGATAGCAGCAGTGTCAGGAGGCAAGTGAGATGTTTTTCAAACCGCCGAATACATGTACGCCACGAACACGGTCATCAGCAACCACACGCACAGCAATTGGGCCGTGGTCATCACTATCCCCAACGTTAGCCTATGGCTGTGACCGCTGTGCATGTGACCACCCACCGCCCGGTCGACTACCGCCTGCGGCATACGTTCGACACATCCTATTAGCGAGGTCAGGCATGCACCATGTTAGCGGTTGGGAAAACTGTATTTATGCAAAATGTGCACGCACACTGTACACCGCGGTTGACGGTATTTTCACATGACTTGTTATGCTACCCTCAATATAAAGCAATTTAAATTCTCTGAATTGATTAAGTGCACAGTTCTGTTATAGATTTGTGAAGGCCACCTTGGGGATGATAGGCGGATGTTCAAGATTTGACAATGATGATGTAAAATGTCTATTTTGCATTTTTTGGCCACAGGCTCATTTCACTTCACTGTTGCTATTTCTGGTTTGATGTCTAAACCTAAGTTCAGTCGGGTACTCACAGAGGTGCGAGCAGCACTTTTGAGACATGTGAGCAGCTACAGGCAGTTCCCCAGACGTGAAGATTTAGCCACTTTGAAGGCAGATTTCTATGGATTTGGTCACATCTCACATGTAATTGGATCTATTGATAGCACCTATATTGCCTTAGTACCAACACCCAACAGGGAGCAAGTCTACCAGAACAGGAAGTACTTCCATTCTATCAACATCCAAGTTGTCTGCATACCAGATTTGTACATCTCAAATGTTTGTGCCCAGTTCTCACAATCTGCGCATGATTCCTTCATACAGCAGACGAGCACCATACCCCAGCTGATGTCACAACAACTACATGAGAGGGCTTGGCTTGTAGGTAATTGGGATCTGTCCTAGAATTGTGTGGGAAATGTCAGGTAGTATGATCTGAAAGTGTGTAACTAAATGTCGCCCTTCTGTCTATCTTCCATCTAGGAGACCCAGCGTATCCCAACCAGCCGTGGTTGTTGGCACGACTGAGGAATCCTACAATTCCTGGGGAAGTCCATTTCAATGAGGCCCATAGAAGAACATGTCAGCCAGTGGAGCAGGCTTTTGGGCTCCTGAAATCCAGATTCAGAAGTCTGGACAGGACTGGGGGAGCCCTCCTCTACTCACCCGGGAAGGAGAGTAAAGATCTGGTAGCTTTCTGCATACTCCACAACACTGTCCTGTGACAGAACATCCCTTACATCACACAGGATGCAGGCCATGAAGACCCACCAGGTGGGGACCCTGAAATGCCAAATGAAGATGATGATAGTGGTGAAGAGGAAGGGGCTGACTTGTGTCAAGATCTTATCCAAAACTACTTTTCTTGAGTGTAAGTATGGTGTGAGGTGTGATAACTTTGACTATTCTTGCAACTCCTGTAGTGATGTTGTGAGGAGGATGTTAATGCTACATACTAGGAATGTATGGGTCTGGAAATATCTGGGGAACAGTGTTTGTATTGTAAGTGAAACTTTGTTCAGCTGTAAATGTTGTCTTGGACTGTGTTCTCTAGACGTTGACAATGTGATGTGTGTCATATGCATGTTTTCTTAGCTAATCTCTTTGTGTTGGTCTGTTTTAGGTACCTTAACCATGCCACCTGCATTTGGACATTTTCAGAGTTGTGACATTAGTAGGTATATGATGCTGCTCAGATGTACAAAGTGGACATGGATTGGTCCTGGGAATATCTGTCACAAAGATTGGGTGTACAAAGCCGGTACAAAGATAGCTTGCACAGCGATAGAATAGAAGTTACCTGGCTTCTATTGGACTTGTTCCTTGCTGTGCTTTGGCCCTAATGCAATATGTGTGCCATCATGTGATCCAACACAATGTTGTGTTGTGCCCAATTCATGCTATCCTGCCTTCATATTGGCTAATTCCTCATTGTCTATTAACTGGATGTAGCTGTTGATGTGTCTTCTTATTGTAGGCCAAAGTGCTTGAAGCACATCACTGGCATTTGTATGTGACATTCCACCAGATGCAAGCAACACTGGATTGAAATGACCCTGTGGTCAGAAATTGTTGTACTGACATGTGTCTGTTTATTTCTTTATTTGATGTTGGATTCCTTTGATAAGGTAGGCAATATGGTTCCAGTTGATGATGTAGACCTAATTTATCATTGCCTATTGTGTGGGATATTGTCAGATGTATCCCCTCCTTCCATGTTGTAAAAGTCTGCAAGTGATTATGTGATCACTGATCCAGAATAACTGAACCATTTCTTATTTGCCATGTGTCTGACATCATGTCAGCCTACGATTGGAACAATGTAATAAAGATGTTCTCAGCATAGACACTTGTATGTATGTGTTGTTGTGACATGGTAGTGATCCTGAGTTGAACATTGTTTACATACAACATATCCATTTTTCCACAAGTCTCTAGTTTTGACATTGCAAAGTTCACATGGTAATGCATTCACATTGTTATATGTGAGAATTACAACAGGAGACAATGCATGGTGACGTGTTTTTAATGAAGTGAACAAGGGTAGGCTAAAGAAATTAATTTAAAATTCAACAGTGCAAACAAAAAGTGAAGTCTTCAGTCATGGTGGATGACACCATTGTAGTAGAGTCCAAATGGTCAGGAGTCCAAAGTCCAACATACTCCTTCCATCAGATATGGAAAAGGGGCCAGGAATTGTTCAACAAAGTGAATGTGTAGCACAAACAGACGGACATTATGGGCAAGGCTTCTTGCTGGCGGTGGTGGCTGTCTTGCCATCCTGAGCTCCTGGATTTTTTAGTCGACGTCCCTGCTTTTTGCCAGAGGGGGGCTCTGGAGTTGCTGAAATAGGGACGCATGCAGGCATGGGCTCCTCTAACAGGGCATCCCTTCCTGTGGCTGCAGCAGATGTTGATGGTGTGGATGTACTTGGACTACAGGAAGGGGTAGATGTAGGTGGAAAAGCCCTGCAGAGGATGGTGTTGATGTCCCGCAACACCCGAAACCAGGGAGGCCACCCCTGTGTGGATGCAAGCCACCTCAGTGCAGATGCCAGCCGCCTTGGTGTGGATGCTGGCTGCCTCGGTGTGGATGGCAGCAACCTCCTGGTATGTGTTCCTCCTGCGGCTGCTTCATTACCCGGATTTCAGTCAATACCTGGCCCATGACTCTTTGAGAGTCCTGGTAGACTCGCAGGATAGCAGCCTGGGTGTCCGTGGTCTCAGTGTGCTCACTCTGCAGGCACACAGTTACCCTTCCACTCTGCCTACCCCACGGCCCTGTGTCCTTAGAACAGATTGCACCGTCCCACTGGATCCTGGTTCCTCCATGACTGGGGAGTTGATAACCATCTCAGAATCCAGGACAAGGGGGCACAGGACAAAATAGACTGTGCTAGGTGCACAGGGTAGGGGCAGTGGTTGGCACAGGAGCAGAAGGACGTCTGTTCCCAATTCCCATCCAGGAACCCGCTGCCCAAGAAGTTTGGTAATCAAGGTGCAGCTATGTTCATAGGGGGGAAAGGGGATGAGGAAGAGAAGAGACTGTCACTCAGTGGATCGTCAGGAAGGAATTGCTTCTTTTCTTCTTGTTCGGTAACTTCCTTCTTTAGAATATCAACTGCAAAAGAATGGTATACAAGGTTATCCTACTCTCTTTCTAGGTCTTGTTCTATTACTTATTTATCTCCTTTTATCACTGTACATACCCCACTGTCTTAGGTCATTGCTCCTCTTCTATTATTGTTGTATTGACTTATTCCTTAATACTTAATTTCTTTAAGCAATTATTTTCGTAGCATTCATATATTTCTTAATGCTGTATACTTTTTCTTCCTTAGACTGGTACTTGCGTGTCTGGAGAACTTCGTCGTTGAGTCAAGAACTGCGACAGGTAAGTGAAGAGAATTCTTGTTGAAGAGGAGGTTACTCGAAAGAACAAATTGACAGGTGTAAACAAATCATGAAATATCTTTGTCTTAAGCTCAATCACTATGTCTTAACTGTCTTCACAGAATTTAACTATAATGAAATTCCAGCACTTGTATTTCTGACTGAGAGTCAAGCGTGCAACGCTCTTCATTAAATGCGCACTATCTCAGAACTCTTATTCCGGCTATGACATTGTAGTTTGAATTCCTGAAGGGGAAAATCTGAGACACTACTCTCTAGGGAAATCCTCTACATCAGCTGTCAGAAGAGTACGAGCCTCTGACTATTATGAGGAGGCTTGTACCACCACTTGTGAGGGAGACACTAATCCCTCCTCACAAATGACTTGGTTAAAACGAGACTGCTTCTTAGGCTGATGCCGAAGGAGCTAAACGACGCTCATGATGAATCCTACCTGAACTAGCTAACTCGATGGAGGGTACGGATTTCGTAGCTTCTTCCTCAACTTTCACAGGTGAAGTGCGCCTTTGTTATGTTGCACGCGCTTCACATTCCAAACAGACTTGGGAAGAAAATTAACACTAGAGCGCTAAGGAAGAAGTTGAGCTGGCAGCCATCTTAGATTTCCAGAGCCGCCAGTTCAATCTCCAGTTGTTTGCTGTTTTAGGATTTTTTTCTTTCCATAATGTCCTTCTCATGGAAACTCTAGCCAGGGTATGACCCTTAGCAGGAATTCTCCTTGGGACCCTGACAGATGGTGCAGCTGTGGTGGGAGTTGTTGTTGTGAGCACAGTGAGCCCCAAAGTTGGCATCTGTCCAGGCTGACCAGATGGGCCAGGACCTTCATTCACGCCCACCTCTTCAGGAGCGTTGTCCTCACTGAAGACTTCGTCCTGGGGTGGAGGGAACTCTGTTCGGTTTTCAACCTCTGTGCAGGTGCAGTGGCAGATTGACCTGTTGAGATATAGAGAGCATTGTTAATTGTGGAATTGAGGTATCTACTTCTACATTGTTTGTGTCAAAGTAAATGGGGACCTAGAATAGAACAAAATAGGTAGAGATTAGTATTGTCATCTATTTGCATTGAGTTAAAGTTGGCTACTAGATATTGGTTGACATTCAGTAGATGTAGTAGTTTTCATCAGCTCATCAGATATCAGACACGTGGCATTTCGGCTTTATGGATAGACATGACATCTCCAAAACTCTGCTGCAAACACAATGTAGTCATAACATGTGTATTTGTCCTTTCCAAGGCATAGTTGAGTCTAATACAGGCAAACACCTAGCTTTTTATATTTATCGCTGTTCATCATGTGAGAAGTGCAGAGTCAAGGGGTCAGCTGCCACTGCTAATCAGCTGAGTTTCCTTCATGGATCACATATATTAGGGGTACATCGTAGTCATGGTGTCACTCATGCCATCAATAGTTTCAAGTGATGGATCCAGGACACCGTCAAGCAAAGTATTCAGACATATATCAGAGTGGAGCATTGTCTGAACTTTGCACGGTCCATGATGAGCGAAGGTCAGTAGTAACATGGCAGACATGTAAGAAGGGGCAATAGGAGTCCTGCATCTTGGTCAGAGTTCCACTCACAAGGCCTCATGGTAGTAGTGGTAGCTTTTCAATCTCACTTTTGCAACACGTGACAAACGGTAATCTGCATGATAAGTGTAGACCAGTTGTAGCATGGCAGACAAGTGAGAAGGGACAAAAAGAGTGTAGCATCTTGGTTAGAATTGGAGTGACCAGGCCTCATGGTAGTTGTAATCACTGAACTATCACTTTACCACCACTTGACAAATGGTAATCTGCATAACTAGTGTAGGTCAGTTGTAACATGGCAGACAAGTGATAAGGGGCAAAAGGAGTGTAGCATCTTGGTTAGAGTTCCAGTCATAAGGCTTCATGGTAGTAGTGGTAGCTTTTCAATCTCACTTTAGCAACACTTGACAAATGGTGACCTGCATGATAAGTGTAGATGAGTTCTAACATAGCAGACAAGTGACAGGGGCAAAAAGACTGTAGCATCTTGCTTAGGGTTGGAGTGACAAGGCCTCATGGTAGTTGTAGTTACTTCAATCTCCCTTTAGCAACACTTGAGAAATGATAACCTGCATGACAAGAGAAGATCAGTAGTAAAATGGCAGACAAGTGAGAAGGGGCAAAAGGAGTCTAGCATCTTGGTTGGAGTTGGAGTGACAAGGCCTCAAGGAAGTTGTACTCACTTCCATCTTACTTTACCAACATTTGAAAAATGGTTAGTGTACCATAGCTGTTTGCAACATGCATTTGGGATGGACCATACATTTACATTTTAATACATATCATGGGTCCTGGATTGACATTTTGATGGTAATGCACTTAAGGACAGCATTGCAACATGTGGCATATACTGTATTGTATTATAAATACATTTATATAGCGCTTACTACCCCTGATGAGGCATCAAATTGCTTTTTTTGGCGAGTAGCACTCTACTCCAGAACCCATAAAGGATTAGTGGTGAATTAGTATAGTGAAATATGAAATTAATTTGAGTTGTGTACATGTTAGTCTGTTATTTGGATTGAAAAGGGTAGTGGAGGGACAGAAGAGGGAAGGATTTAGAAATCTTTTTTTTTTTTGTTCGTTTTGGAGCTCATAGCAGTAGGAGGAGGCTTGGGATCAGTAAAAGGAGGTGGAGGGGGAAGAGTCAGAGGGAAGGGTTTAGAAAGGCTTGTTTTGGGGGATCGAAATAGTAAAAGAGGTATGAGATGATGCAAGGAGGGGTAGAGTAGGGAAGAGTTTAGAAAGGGTTATTTTCTGGATCGTGGTATGGGGTTTGGGGTGAAGGAGAGAGTGGAGGTAGAGGATATATAGATAGATGTATAGTGTGAAGAATAGGGTAGTGCATTGGAAAGAGTAGTAGAAAGAGGTTTGAGATGAGTCAGAGAGTTGAGGTAGAGGATTTATTGAGAGAGGTATGGGGTAGTGCGTTGGATATGCTGTATTAAAAGAAAAGTAATAAATATATAGATCCATAAGTACATGGAAGGTATATAGATGCATAAAGGGAGGTAGTATATGTAGATTAAAGAAGCATTAAATAAACTCTGGGTGTTGGTGTACTTTAAATTAATTTCCTTTATTTATATATATACTCCACTCGGCCAGCTTTCATCCCAAGCATCTCATTGCCAGCATCCCCTATGGGGAAATGCTGCGCATACGCAGGATCTGTAGCTCACCATCAGATCTAGCAATATGCCAGGAAGAGTCATTCCAACGTTTCAAACTAAGAGGTTATTCCATAGCCAACATTAAAAAAGCTATGAACAGGGCCAATCAGATCCCAAGGGAAGACCTACTCAAAGACACCCGAGTGGATGACACAAACACTAGTATCCCCAGTCCAGAGCCATTACATACAGTCACAACCAGATTCATCACGGCATATAACACTGAAGCCCGCAACATCAGAGCAGATGATAAACAAGCACTGGGGCATCATCAAATCTGATCCCATACTAGGCCCAGTAGTGTCAAATCAACCAGACATCACATACAAACGAGCACCATCCATGCATGATGCCCTTGTGAAAAACAGTCCAGAAATCATCTCCAAGAGTAACTGGTTGTCTGATATCAAGGGATTCAAAAAATGCAACAGTTGCAGGGCTTGCAAATTTGGCAGAAGCATCACCCAGGTAGATTCAGTATTTAGGAAACATCCCTTCATCATAAGGCATCGCCTCACATGCAAAACTGAGTTTGCAGTTTACCTACTTGTCTGTTCATGTAACCTATGGTACATTGGAAGCACAAAGCTACCGGTGCACCAGCGCATCTTACAAAATCTTAGGGCCATAGTTAACAATGATTCTACTTACCCTGTAGAAAGGCACTTTAGTGACAAGCACAGCAACAACTTGGCCCATTTACAGTACTCGGTCATTGATTGCATACCTATGCTAGTGAGGGGTGGAAATCGGGAAAAACTCCTTAGACAGCTAGAGAGCAAACACATCATCGAGTTCAACACCAAGGCCCCATCTGGGTTAAACTTGAGTGAAGATTTGCATAACTTCCTATGATTTCTTACTGTATGAATAGGCTATACGTATACACATCGATGACACATAGATTTGTTACCAATGCCCCACCGATTCTGCTATGTTTAGTTCCACCACAATATTTATGGCACACTAGGTGCTTTAGCAAACCATTTATTAGATAGAGAATGGGTATCAATGGCTCAATATGTTCTCGCCATGACTATCTGCTTATAAACTATTTATTTGCACAATATCTAGGTTGAAATCGTATATATGCTTATTTTAGCAATTTGCGGGCTTTTTATTTATATTTCTAACAGTAAGCTATTTATTGTGTTATTGGTTTGCTACATGTATTTTTTGGAATCCATGCGTTTTTGCCACACTTCTTAAATATGTCCATCATAGTTTCATGCGACTGCAGCAGTTGAATCTCCATACAATGTTACTAATTTTGTTCCCTCCCTAACCTAATGTTCCCCCTAGAAATCTATAGGGTGGCATACACCCATGTGTATATGTACTGTAGAGGCACTATAATGATTATCAATTTTTGTGTCTTTTGTTTTAAATAACACCCCGTGTGCAGATGTTGTCACATTAACCATTGGGTTTAGCACATTTTTGCGCGACCAGATGCACTCACGGGCTCACTCACATTTCCAAACACCTCCCTCCCTTTCACAGAACACACACACAAATGTAATCACTCATGAGTAACAGCAACAGCATGTACTCGCTACAATACTAACAGGCACTACAATTCACTCGTGGTATTTTTTTTATCTATCTCTTTGCTGATCTTGCGCCCTTCAGCCCCGCATTTTAATACTTAATACGGGCTGGCCGATTTAAAGGTCAATCAAATTTAGTTATGCGACTTGCGCGTCTGATTAAATACTTTATCCTTCGTTTTAGGATTCATTTTATACTCACAAGCTCGCAGCTACTTTGGATTTTCCAACGCTGTAATATTTGCAATAAGAGCGAGCGCGAGTTACCACACCAGCGCTAGCCTTTAAGAGAATGACATTACAGATGCCTTCAACCTCCATATCATTATAGCACCATGTATGCAGTCATTGGTCAGCACTTAGATTACAGTAATATGACACTGCAGTAAAGCAATGACACTGCAGTAAAAGTGCCACATCATGTTGTAAAGTGCTTATCTGAACGAATACCACTGTAGAAAGACTACTGCTTACTCACCATGTATATATAGATCACCTTCACTTGCAGTGCACTATGTGAACAAGGCCGCATGTCTGGCGGCCAAAACGCGTCTTTGGACAATGATGGTTAATTAATAAACACCTTGCCACTTCAATTGCTGTGGAGTCTGTGTCCTTGTGTAGTGCCGGTGTGACTGGACACTCTTGGATTTTCATGGGGTTATATATATATATATATATATATATTTGTAATTCAATAGTGAAGCAATTGTAGATAAATAGTTATGATAAAAGATGTACTTATTTATGCAGTCACTTATATACATGTTAAAAACATAGAATAATGTAGCTATCAGTAATATGTACATTTGTCAAGCAGAACTAATGAATATCTATATTTATATATATTTTTTAAACATTATTATTCTACACATTTATACAAAGCAATACTCATATATAGGTACATATCTATAGTTCAAATAAATGCTTATGCACAGAGGGATATGCTGTATATTTCTGTTTGCGTATGGTGGGTATGTGGGGAAGAGCCAACTCTTGAGTAGTTTTCTGAAGATAAGGTGGTTATCTGTGGATCTTATGTTGGGGGTAAAGAGTTCCATAGTTAGGCTGCTTGAACAGAGAAGAATGTGCCACTCATGGCTTTTTTTTCTTGTATCTTGGATTTTGAGGTGAAGTGCCACTCTAGAGTAGAGGTTCCTTTGTTGAATGTGTTTTGTGATTTTATTTCTGACAAAGAGTGGTCCTGCTCTATGTTTAGCTTTGTGGGTGATACAAAGCAGTTTTAATGTGGATCTTCTGGCAACCGGTAACCAATGTATGGCTTTCAAGGCAGGGGAGATGTGGTCTTGTGGTTTTATGTGTAAGAGTAGTCTGGCAGCCGAGTTC
This sequence comes from Calotriton arnoldi, assembly GCA_963921515.1. Taxonomy (NCBI): domain Eukaryota; kingdom Metazoa; phylum Chordata; class Amphibia; order Caudata; family Salamandridae; genus Calotriton; species Calotriton arnoldi. The sequence continues at coordinate 210,769 of CAWUFW010010212.1, forward strand.
TGAATCCGTTGTAGTCTTTTCATGGTTGTTAAAGGTGATCCATGGTAGAGGCTATTGGCGTAATCGAGTTTGGGCAGAACAAGGGAGATGGTGGCCTGGACCTTGCATGGAAATCCCAAATGGGGGAAGATTTGTCACAGAGTTTTTGTAGTAACAAAGCTTGATCTTGCTAGTTTGTTCACTTGAGCATTCATTGATAGCTTGGAGTCCATGGTCATTCCGAGGTTTCTTACTTCGTTTGATACTTTAGACGGTGTTCCCAGATCATCAGGCCACACATCGTAATGTTTCCAATCACCACACGTGAATATTTCCATTTTGGAAGCATTCAATTTGAGATGGCTCCACGTCATCTATTTATCCACAGCTCTGAGACAACTCAAAATATGTGAGTTTACAATGTCTTTAGGGCATCCCAGTTGAAGGAGTATTTCCATGTCATCTGCATAGTTATAGCACGTGAGGTGAAATTGATTGATCAGTGCCGGTAATGACTTCATATAGATGTTGAAAAGCATGGGCGAGATGATGGAGCCTTGAGGGACTTCTGCTTTGTAAAGTACGGTTTGGACGAGAAAAGTGGGGTATGGATGACATTAGTTCTGTTGCGAAGGTAGGATGCGATCCAGTCTAGAGCAGTCCCCTCTATGCTTGCTTTGTAGAGTCTTTGTATCAGAGTGTCATGGTCAACCGTGTCAAAGGCAGCTGAGAGGTCCAAGAGAAGTAGAGCAGCAACACTGCTGCGGTCAACTGTGTGTCATGGAGTTGGATACATGTGCCACAGACAAACCAACATCTCAGATACTTTGATGCATGTTAGGAAAGTATATAGAGAACACAATAGCAAAAGCAGCATTGAGAGCAAGCAGGACATTGTGATGCTGTGGCAGTTAATTGAAGTGTAACTTACCAGAGTCCACTCCCCTCTATTCCTGTTAAGCTCTCAGAATGCAGGGTGGCCAAAACCTTCTCCTCCCAGGGAAAGACTTGTAATGGTGCACTGGGAGGGCCTCCGCCAGTCCTCTGAGGCTCCAGGTGGTGGTGGTTGTACCTGGAATGCAGTCTGAGGTCACTCCACCTCTTCCTAATGTTGCCCTGTATGCACAGGATCGTACCAACAGCATTCACTCTGTTGACTATCCTGTCCCACATTTCATTTTTCCTTTTTCTGGACTTGGCACCAAATATGTGTGACTCTACTCTAATGATTTCATCCACCATGACTGTCAGCTCTTGATTAGTAAAGCTTGTATTTTTTTTTCTAGGCATGGTAAAAATAAAATGTGAGTGAGTATATGAATGGAAAACAAACAGGTGATAGAGATAAAAAGTAGCAAAATAGAAATGACAGGTGGTGGAGAGTGCTAATTTGGAAGATGAAAAAGGGGTGCCTTATCTCAAAATGCAGAAAACGGTGGTGCCTGTCTTGTAGGCTGCAGTTTAGAAGTAAAGGATGCTAGTCAGGGATGGGGTGTGTTTTTTAGTGTGATTTGCAGGTGTGTCCACTTGCCTAAGCACATCAGGAGTGTTGTTTTTAAATCCATCCAATGGCCACTGTTGGTTGTTTATTTTCACGCATACTGCGGTGGTCAACCTCCATTGTGTAACTGCTGTTTGTTGAGCACCATTGGGAGACCGTGAGTATGACTGTGAAGTCATATTATGCTTGGCAGGTGGACCGCAGACCTGGCGGTGTTGGTAGATGGAACACTGACATTGCAGACCGCCGTGCTCCTGCCGAGTAGACCACTGTGGTCAGCGCTTCAGACAGCACATCTCGTAATATGTTGCGCAGCAGATTGCAGGTACAGCGGTGTCATAGACGACGCGGACGTGGCGTTCGGGCAGTTGGACTACCAAACTCATAATCGTGCTCTAAGGGACAGTGGACAGTAGTTAACAGGACAACCATCAGCCTACCTTTGCTGAAATTGGTATTAAATATATAGCACAACACTTAAAGGAGGCAACACCAAGTTCTGCATAGACATGCCCCAACTATTCCACCAGAAGTTATGAGGAGGATGCCTTCATTGCAAAATTTTGAAGGAGCAATAAGAAGGAAAATGAGAGCTAAAAGACAAGCTTCATCTTCACCTAAAACATAAAATATAGCTATCCCACCACCAACACAGAGAAAAACACAGAAAGCTAAGTTTTATTTTATATGACAAACATAATAATGACAGAAGAAATATATTTTTGTTACAAAACTAAAAACGCATTGTCCTTGACACAATGTAGAATTTGGCCAATGGATCGATTAATTGTGCATAGCACCCTTCAGCCAAATATAGACAATCTTTGGGTAGTAACAAAAATAATATACCCTTAGTTTATACTCTTTTCCCTAATAAACAAAGTAACACCTACCACAAATTTCTGTATACAAAACTTGGAAAAAATGAAGATTCCCTAAAAAAAATCTTTTTTTTTCTTTTTTGTTTTTTGTTTTTGTTTTATCTTTTATCTTTTTTTATTTCTTTTTTCTTTTTCTTTTTTATTTTTTCTCAATATTTTTATTAGGAGCCAAACATTGCATTTACATAATATATGTCTTCCAGGTAATTTTCGATATGAACTAAGCATACAAGTAATAAATACGTATTTCATATTATATAGCTTAGCAGATGCTTAAAATATATCAAATTACGATAAACAGATGTCAACAGAGCACAAAAGCAATAAAATACAATAAAAACAGTTGTCCTAAAGGCAAATAGAAAAGTAGCTCATACAATGCTTAAAAACGTAATATGGGGGGAGGGGGATCCCAAGTGATTTCATCAGTTCCTTCAATCTTACCCTGCTCCTTCAGGCAAGAAATAATGTCCCCAGAGTTTTTCAAATTTCTTCACTCCCCCAATTTGTGTTGCATATAATTGTTCACTATTTCTAACTTGCCCCATTTTCTGTAGCCAGTCCTTCATTGTAGGGATGAACTGAGTTCACCATTTTTTAAGTGAAAGGGACCAAGCTACAGCTATTGCTATATAAACTAATGTTACCTATTTATCGGGTACACCTTCCAAGGTTGCCAAGCTGGAGGATTTTGAGCTAAGGAGCAACCTTGCTGCGCTGCATGAAAAAAAAGGGTAGGAATGCAACACATTTACCATTTTACAGCACATTCTTGTTCTTTCCTAGCGCTGACACACTTTTGGCTGCCTAGCACCAATGCAGGCACCCTTGCGTCATGTTGCATGGGGGCATGCGTCGTAGGCAGGATTGTTTTTGTGCAGGAAGGTAAACAATCCTGAGAGGCATTTTCCTCTTTCTATGTGTGCTGCAGAATGCAAAACATGTAGAAAGAGTAAATAATCGAGGAGAAATAGGGATATTACACCTCACCTGGGGAGGCATAGCATTTGGACACATTCCCAGATCTACCACTAATTGTAAGTCTGAGAATGCACCACAATCCATGGGTGGATGCGTGGGATGACCCTGCGTGGCTTGATAAATCTCACTTAGGTTTGCGTCGCCCTTGTGTAGCACAATGACAACACAAAACCTTGATAAATATGTAAATATATTTTTTAAGTTATATATTAGGTGTGGGCTACTGGGTTTGTAGGGGTTAAGGGTAGGAAGTTATTTAAGTAATAACTAACAATGAATTAATAAATATTTAATTGATTATCAAATATGAACATTATGTAATAATTACATTTTTTACGTTATATATTAGGTGTGGGGTGTTGGGTTAGTAGGGGTTTAGGGTGGGAAGTTAATGAAGTAACATTTCATTAACAATTAATTATTAATTTATTATGAATTATTCTATCAATGAATAAATATGTAAATTGTACAATAATTATATTTGTAAGTTATATATTAGGTGTGGGCTATTGGGTTTGTAGGGGTATAGGGTGGGAAGTTAATTAAATAATAATTCATTAACAATTAATTAACCATTTATTATTAAATGTCAATTGCTTATTAATTAGGTAAATTGTGCAATAATTGTACTTTTTGAGTTATATTTTAAGTGTGGGCTGCTGGGTTTGTAGGTGTGTAGGGTAGGAAGTTAATTATTACCTAATTAATTAATTAATAGTTAGTAATTACATTATTAATTAATACTCAATTGATTATTAATTGTTACATTCATTTAATGTAATTATATTTTAAGTTTGGTCTAATAGGTTTGTGGGGGTTATGTATGTTAAGTTAATTAGGCAACAAATGAATGTCAATTTTTTAAATTGGTAATTATTTATTAATTTGTTTACTTATCATGGTAATTGTTTTTTATGTGTATATATGTATATTATTTTTGGTTAATTAATAAAGTTCATATTAAGAGTTTTATATTTGTTATAAATGAATAGGATGATGTTTCATATATGTTATGTGTTTGAGGTGAAGTGCTTTTCTTACTGTCTGTTGCACAGATTGCAGTGGAAATAATAGTTGTTACCCCCGCCATAGTCCAATACTTTCTCTACTGTTGCACAGATTGCAGTGGAAATAGTAGTTGTTACCCCTCCAAAGTCCAACGCTTTCTCTACTATTGCATAGACTGGAGTGGGAATAGTATATCTTACCAAGCTGGAGTTCAATGGCTTCCCTATTGTGGCACAGACTGGAGTGGAAACAGTAAATTTAACTCCTCTGGAGTTCAACGCTTTCCCTACTGTTTCAAAGACTGAAGTGGGAATAGTAAATGTTATCCCTCCGGAGTCTAACATTTTGCCTACTTTTATACAGACTGGATTGGGAATAGGAAATGTTACCCCTCTAGAGTCCAATGCTTTCCCTACTGTTCTACAAACTGGAGTGGGAATAGTAAATTGAATCCCTCCAAAGTCCAACACTTTCCCTACTGTTGCACAGACTGGAGTGGGAATAGTATACTTAACCTCGTCAAATTCCAATGCTTTTCCTACTGTTGCACACTGGAGTGGGAATGGTACATTTTTCTACTCTGGTGTACAACGCTTTCCTTACTGTTGCACAGACTGGAGTGGGAAAAGCATATCTATTATTCCCTGACTTTAATACTTTTTTTAATATTGTTCAAATATATGTACTATTATTATTATTTTTATTTGTTTAATTTTATATTATTTGTATATATGTATTTTTGTGCATTATTCAAAAATATATATATTTTCTAAATGTTTCTTTTATGTTTATTTAATTTGGTAATTTAGGTATATTTTGCATTTGATTTGGAGATTTTTCTATTTTTTAAGTATGTATATATATATATATTAACTGAAAAACCCATAGGTTTCAGGAACGTTATAGTTAGTTGGACATTTCACTTGTACAAAACCATAGAAATTCCGGCGTTATAGTTAGTTCAGCTAACTATAACTCGCGCCCCCGCAATGCACTGCTGATGACGTCACATATTACATCATTCATGACATGGTCAGTGACATCACTGATGACATCACTGATGACATCTCAAATGACATCACTGATGACATCATCCAGTGACTGTGTGTTTCTGTAAAGTTTAATTTTGTTTTATATATATGGCAAGCCGTATTCAGGAATGAGTGGGTGTATAAGTGTCTGTATGGAGGATTTAGTAGGTACTTGACTGACTGTATAAGTGAGTGATTAAATGTGTCTTACTGAATGCATGGGTTAGTGACTAAACTGTGTGAAAGTCTGTATCAGTCTGTCTGTTGTTGTGTAAGCTGCTGAATGGGTTGGTGAGTAGCTGCATGAGTGTCTATATGGGTTATTGATTGCTTGCCTGAGTATTTGTATGGCTGCCTGAGTGTGTGTGTGGGTGGGTGGGAAGTGTGTGACTCTGTGCATAGATGTGTGAGTGGTTGATTCACTGGGTGTATGGGTTCAAGAGTGCATGTGGAAACAGCTGTATGGGTGGGTGAGTGTGTGTATGGGTGTGTTGGTGAGTGAATGGATGTCTCAGTGGTACATGTGCAAGTAACTACATATGTAAAAGGCAGTATATGTGAGTGATGGTGTATATAAATAACTATATGTGAGAGTCAGTAATTGTGAGAGTGGCTGCATGGATGAGTGTGTATTTGTATCAGTGATTCTATAAGAGAGTAATTATGTGTTAGTATCTGTATGAATAAGTGAGGTTGTGTCTGTATAACTGTATAGGTGAGTAAATGGAAGTATGATTGATTCTTTGCATGACTGACTAAGTGTGTGAGTAACTCTGGATATGTGGCAGTGTGTGAGTGTCTGTATAGGTGTATGAGTGCATATGATAGTGTTGTATTGATGAGTGACTGCATGTATGAGTGACTGTATGGGTGAATGAGTGGATGTGTGTGTAGACCTAGGAATCAGTCAGTGCGTATTTAGTAACTGGTATTGATGTGTCTATTTTTTCGAAAATGGTAGTCTGTATTTTAGAGTGGGTGTATCAAAGGTTATATTCAGGTGTGAGGAGGTGCATCAGATTTTCACGTGGATGATGTCATCAGTGATGTCATCAGTGATGTCATTTGAGATGTCATCAGTGATGTCATCAGTGATGTCACTGACCATGTCATGAATGATGTAATATGTGACGTCATCAGCAGTGCATTGCGGGGCGCGAGTTATAGTTAGCTGAACTAACTATAACGCCGGAATTTCTATGGTTTTGTACAAGTGAAATGTCCAACTAACTATAACGTTCCTGAAACCTATGGTTTTTTCAGTTAATTTCTATGGTTTTTTAAATGCTAATTTCTAACTATAACGTGCCTGAAACCTATGGTTTTTTCAGTGAATTTCTATGGTTTTTTAAATGCTAATTTCTAACTATAACGTGCCTGAAACCTATGGTTTTTCCAGTGAATTTCAAAGGTTTTTTAAATGAAAATTTGTAAGTCTAATGTACCTCAATCCTATGTTTTTTTTATTTTCTTTATATATATATACATGTGATCAAGGCCTGTGGTGGGCTGAAACGCGTTGTGGCGAGACTTGCACCTTGAAATAAACAGCTTATAGCACATTTCGGTGGTCCATTCCATTTATTCAGAGGATTGGAGGAGTAGCGGAATTTAGAAATATATATATATATATACATATATATATATTTAAAAAAATTGTGAATAATTTTTAGTTAGGAAAACTATATTCATTCTTTTTTTAAAATATTATACAGAAGTCGCGCACCCTTCGCGCACCCTACACGATGGCTGCGCGCATTCCGGTAGCCATTTTGAAAAGTCGCGATGGGGTCGCGACTTCGGCGTAATTTGTAAAGTATGAAATATCTTTAAATTAATTATAAATAAAAGTTTTCCTTTAAGTGTTTGTCTAAATTTATTAATAAAAGTATTTTTAAAGTATTATTTTCAATATAATTTCGACTAAAAATTATTCGATTATTATTGGATTCGGAGGTTAGGAGGGATGGCCATTTTGCTCGATCTGTTTTGCAAGATTTTTTGGTCTAGTCAGGTCGACACCCTTCTCCGAGTGAGGTACGGCTTGAGGATTCTATTCAAAAGGTGAGGAATCAACAGGCAGAAGTATCCATCAGAAGAGCAAGTTACTTACTTCGGTAACGCTTTTTCTGGTGGATACAGTATCTGCCTGTGGATTCCTCACTGTCCCACCCGCCCCCCCGTTGTCCACCTGTTTGTACCAAAAAGATGCTTTTACTGTTTGGCATGAATGTTTTTAATATGTCTTAATCATGCTTATGTTTTAATAGTGAGAAATGCTTGATCTGTTGCTATTTCTTTATGCCTTTATTGGTTATGCATTTGTATATATATATATTTAGTATACTATGTATACATGTGAAAATGTGTCGGTTCACCTGTTTACCTCGGTGGCACGGAAAAAATGGGTGGAACTGACGTCAGCACGCCGACGAGGTCCTCTTATGGCTCCTATGACGTCATACGGTGTCGCGAGCGGAGCCGTGCGATTATGACATCGTCGTCGACGTGGGAGAGCTAGGAAAGAATTTCCGCGGAATGCTGGTGCAGGGGATATTCACCTAAGTGTTCAGGCTAGTCCTTTGGGAGCAACTGTTTATGTTGCCACTCCAGAAACCGAAACCAGTGATCCGAGGGCAGAGGCCCTGCAGATGGCACACAAGGTGGGGAGCCCAGTCGTGTGCACCGGTAGGGCAGCGAAGTGACAAGCACCACTACCCACAGAAAAGGTAACGAGGGCACTGAATAACACAGGATCTTCTCTTTGTATCTGGCAGGAACAACAAGGTTAAAATGCCCTAGTTCCAAAATGTAGAATTAGTGCTACAACGGTCTTCAAGAGGACCTGCGATGGATGCCGCTTATGCCTTCCGTACACTGGAGGCGGCACATGGGTCACGCAGTACGGTCATACTGCGGTGGGACGCACACTCGTTGAACTCTCATGGCACTACTCCACACTTCGGGGACAGCGCTTTCCATTAGCTGTGTTTTCTGATGATGTGTCGCGCCGGCCCCGTCCAACAGCAGAACCCCTTTATATCCAAACAGACTCTTCCACTCTCTCACCGGAAGTGAAACCAGGCCACGCGGACACTTTCACAATACAACAGCCGGGAATGCACTTTTCGGTAAAAAAAACACATTCCTTCCTCCTAATTTATCAAATAAACGACTCTCTGAAGAACAGGTGCCAGCTTCGATCGGTAAACAGCCGTTACGACTTTTTTACTTCGCGATACCATTACTACGCATTTTTTTAGAACGCATAGTCATTTACCACGCATGCCTTTACAACAAATTTTGTTGTAAAGGTAGGTATGGTAAATGACCATGAGTTCTAAAAAAATGTAGACAATCCACGTCGTTGTAAGGAAATAGAGGCTGTTCCGTTTCCTCACAATGACGTGCACCGCCCCTCAGAGACAACATGAAGCAGGAACCACGAGGAGAGAGGAACCACGAGGAGTGAGAGGTAAGGGGGATTGGGCATGGGGTGGTGGTTACTTTTCTAGGGTTTAGGGTCGTGCAGTGGGGTTTGGGTAGTGTAGGGGGTCGTGCTGAAGGTAGTGTATTAGGGTTTAGGTTAGTGCAGTGGTGTTTGTGTAGTGTAGGGGGTCGTGCTGGGGGTAGTGTTTTAGGGTTTAGGGTAGTGCAGTGGTGTTTGTGTAGTGTAGGGGGTAGTGTTTTAGGGTTTAGGGTAGTGCAGTGGTATTTGTGTAGTGTAGGGGGTCGTGCTGGGGGTAGTGTTTTAGGGTATAGGGTAGTGCAGCGGTGTTTGTGTAGTGTAGGGGGTCGTGTTTCTAGGGTTTAGGGTAGTGCAGTGGTCTTTGGGTAGTGTAGGGGGTCGTGCGGGGGGTAGTGTTTTAGGGTTTAGGGTAGTGCAGTGGTCTTTGGGTAGTGTAGGGGGTCGTGCAGGGGGTAGTGTTTTAGGGTTTAGGGTAGTGCAGTCGGCCTTTGGGTAGTGTAGGGGGTTGTGCGGGGGGTAGTGTTTTAGGGTTTAGGGAAGTGCATTGGTGTTTGGGTAGTGTAGGGGGTCGTGCTGGGGGAGTGTTTTAGGGTTTAGGGCAGTGCAGTGGTGTTCGGGTAGTGTAGGGGGTCGTGCTGGGGGAGTGTTTTAGGGTTTAGGGCAGTGCAGTGGTGTTCGGGTAGTGTAGGGGTCATGCTGGGGGAGTGTTTTAGGGTTTAGGGCAGTGCAGTGGTGTTCGAGTAGTGTAGGGAGTCGTGCTGGGGGTGGTGTTTCAGGGTTTAGGGCAGTGCAGTGGTGTTCGGGCAGTGTAGGGGGTCATGAGGGGGTGGTGTTTCAGGGTTTAGGGCAGTGCAGTGGTGTTCGGGCAGTGTAGGGGGTCGTGCAGGGTTGTGGTGTTTCAGGGTTTAGGACAGTGCAGTGGTGTTCGGGCAGTGTAGGGGTCGTGCTGGGGGTGGTGTTTGAGGGTTTAGGGCAGTGCAGTGGTGTTCGGGCAGTGTAGGGGGTGGTGCAGGGGGTAGTGTTTCAGGGTTTAGGGCCGTGCAGTGGTGTTCGGGCAGTGTAGGGGGTGGTGCAGGGGGTAGTGTTTCAGGGTTTAGGGCAGTGCAGTGGTGTTATGGCAGTGTAGGGGGTGGTGCAGGGGGTGGTGTTTCAGGGTTTAGGGCAGTGCAGTGGTGTTCGGGCAGTGTAGGGGGTCGTGCAGGGGGTGGTGTTTCAGGGTTTAGGGCAGTGCAGTGGTGTTCGGGCAGTGTAGGGGGTCGTGCAGAGGGTGGTGTTTCAGGGTTTAAGGCAGTGCCGTGGTGTAAGGGCAGTGTAGGGGGTTGTGCAGGGGGTGGTGTTTCAGGGTTTAGGGCAGTGCAGTGGTGTTCGGGCAGTGTAGGGGGTCGTGCAGGGGGAGGTGTTTCAGGGTTTAGGGCACTGCAGTGGTGTTTGGGCAGTGTAGGGGGTCGTGCTGGGGCTGGTGTTTCAGGGTTTAGCGCAGTGCAGTGGTGTTCGGGCAGTGTAGGGGGTCGTGCTGGGGCTGGTGTTTCAGGGTTTAGGGCAGTGCAGTGGTGTTCGGGCAGTGTAGGGGGTCATGCTGGGGCTGGTGTTTCAGGGTTTAGGGCAGTGCAGTGGTGTTCGGGCAGTGTAGGGGGTCATGCTGGGGCTGGTGTTTCAGGGTTTAGGGCAGTGCAGTGGTGTACGGGCAGTGTAGGGGGTCATGCTGGGGGTAGTGTTTCAGGGCTTTGGGCAGTGCAGTGGTGTTCGGGCAGTGTAGGGGGACGTGCTGAGGGTGGTGTTTTAGGGTTTAGGGCAGAGCAGTGGTGTTCGGGCAGTGTAGCGGTTCGTGCTGGGGTAGTGTTTTAGGGTTTAGGGCAGAGCAGTGGTGTTCGGGCTGAATAGGGGGCGTGCTGGCGGTGGTGTTTAGGGTTTAGGGCAGTGCAGTGGTGTTCGGGCAGTATAGGGGGTCGTGCTGGGGGTGGTGTTTCAGGGTTTAGGGCAGTGCAGTGGTGTTTGGGCAGTGTAGGGGGTCGTGCAGGGGGTGGTGTTTCAGGGTTTAGGGCAGTGCAGTGGTGTTCGGGCATTGTAGGGGGTCTTGCTGGGGTGGTGTTTCAGGGTTTAGGGCAGTGGGGTTCGGGCAGTGTAGGGGGTCTTGCTGGGGGTGGTGTTTCAGGGTTTAGTGCAGTACAGTGGTGTTTGGGCAGTGTAGGGGGTCTTGCTGGGGGTGGTGTTTCAGGGTTTAGGGCAGTGCAGTGGTGTTCGGGCAGTGTAGGGGGTCTTGCTGGGGCTGGTGTTTCAGGGTCTAGGGCAGTGCAGTGGTGTTCGGGCAGTGTACGGGGTCATGCTGGGGGTGGTGTTTCAGGGTTTAGGGCAGTGCAGTGGTGTTCGGGCAGTGTAGGGGTCTTGCTGGGTCTGGTGTTTCAGGGTTTAGGGCAGTGCAGTGGTGTTTGGGCAGTGTAGGGGGTCTTGCTGGGGCTTATTGTTTCAGGGTTTAGGGCAGTGCAGTGGTGTTCGGGCAGTGTAGGGGGTCTTGCTGGGGCTGGTGTTTCAGGGTTTAGGGCAGTGCAGTGGTGTTCGGGCAGTGTAGGGGGTCGTGCTGGGGGTGGTGTTTCAGGGTTTAGGGCAGTGCAGTGGTGTTCGGGAGTTGTAGGGGGTCGTGCAGGGGCTGGTGTTTCAGGGTATAGGGCAGTGCAGTGGTGTTCGGGCAGTGTAGGGGGTCATGCAGGGGGTGGTGTTTCAGGGTTTAGGGCAGTGCAGTGGTGTTCGGGCAGTGTAGGGGGTCGTGCTGGGGCTGGTGTTTCAGGGTTTAGGGCAGTGCAGTGGTCTTCGGGCAGTGTAGGGGGTCATGCTGGGGCTGGTGTTTCAGGGTTTAGGGCAGTGCAGTGGTCTTCGGGCAGTGTAGGGGGTCGTGCTGGGGCTGGTGTTTCAGGGTTTAGGGCAGTGCAGTGGTGTTCGGGCAGTGTAGGGGGTCGTGCTGGGGCTGGTGTTTCAGGGTTTAGGGCAGTGCAGTGGTGTTCGGGCAGTGTAGGGGGTCGTGCTGGGGGTGGAGTTTCAGGGTTTAGGGCAGTGCAGTGGTTTTCGGGCAGTGTAGGGGTCGTGCTGGGGGTAGTGTTTCAGGGTTTAGGGCAGTGCAGTGGTGTTCAGGCAGTGTAGGGGGTCGTGCTGGCGGTGGTGTTTCAGGGTTTAGGGCAGTGCAGTGGTGTTCAGGCAGTGTAGGGGGTCGTGCTGGCGGTGGTGTTTCAGGGTTTAGGGCAGTGCAGTGGTGTTCAGGCAGTGTAGGGGGTCGTGCAGGGGGGTGGTGTTTCAGGGTTTAGGGCAGTGCAGTGGTGTTCGGGCAGTGTAGGGGGTCATGCTGGGGGTGGTGTTTCAGGGTTTAGGGCAGTGCAGTGGTGTTCGGGCAGTGTACAGGGTCTTGCTGGGGGTGATGTTTCAGGGTTTAGGGCAGTGCAGTGGTGTTCGGGCAGTGTAGGGGGTCGTGCTGGGGGTGGTGTTTCAGGGTTTAGGGCAGTGCAGTGGTATTCGGGCAGTGTAGGGGGTCATGTTGGGGGTGGTGTTTCAGGATTTAGGGTAGTGGTGTTCAGGCAGTGTAGGGGGTCTTGATGGGGGTGATGTTTCAGGGTTTAGGGCAGTGGTTTTCGGGCAGTGTAGGGGTCGTGCTGGGGGTAGTGTTTCAGGGTTTAGGGCAGTGCAGTGGTGTTCGGGCAGTGTAGGGGGTCGTGCAGGGGGTGGTGTTTCAGGGTTTAGGGCAGTGCAGTGGTGTTCGGGCAGTGTAGGGGGTCGTGCTAGGGTGGTGTTTCAGGGTTTAGGGCAGTGCAGTGGTGTTCGGGCAGTGTAGGGGGTCTTCCTGGGGGTGGTGTTTCAGGGTTTAGGGCAGTGGTGTTCGGGCAGTGTAGGGGGTCTTGCAGGGGGTGGTGTTTCAGGGTTTAGGGCAGTGCAGTGGTGTTCGGGCAGTGTAGGGGGTCTTGCTGGGGCTGGTGTTTCGGGGTTTAGGGCAGTGCAGTGGTGTTCGGGCAGTGTAGGGGGTTGTGCTGGGGCGTTTGTTTCAGGGTTTAGGGCAGTGCAGTGGTGTTCGGGCAGTGTAGGGGATCTTGCTGGGGGTGGTGTTTCAGCGTTTAGTGCAGTGGTGTTCGGGCAGTGTAGGGGGTCGTGCAGGGGCCGGTGTTTCAGGGTTTAGGGCAGTGGTGTTTGGGCAGTGTAGGGGGTCTTGCTGGGGGTGATGTTTCAGGGTTTAGGGCAGTGCAGTGGTGTTCGGGCAGTGTAGGGGTCTTGCTGGGGGTAGTGTTTCAGGGTTTAGGGCAGTGCAGTGGTGTTCGGGCAGTGTAGGGGGTCATGCTGGGGGTGGTGTTTCAGGGTTTAGGGCAGTGCAGTGGTGTTCGGGCAGTGTAGGGGGTCATGCAGGGGGTGGTGTTTCAGGGTTTAGTGCAGTGCAGTGGTATTCGGGCAGTGTAGGGGATCATGCTGGGGCTGGTGGTTCAGGGTTTTGGGCAGAGCAGTGGTGTTCGGGTAGTGTAGGGGGTCGTGCTGGGGGTGGTGTTTCAGGGTTTAGGGCAGTGCAGTGGTGTTCGGGCAGTGTAGGGGGTCTTGCTGAGGTGGTGTTTCAGGGTTTAGGGCAGTGCACTGGTGTTCGGGCAGTGTAGGGGGTCTTGCTGGGGCTGGTGTTTCAGGGTTTAGGGCAGTGCAGTGGTGTTCTGGCAGTGTAGGGGGTCTTGCTGGGGCTGGTGTTTCAGGGTTTAGGGCAGTGCAGTGGTGTTCGGGCAGTGTAGGGGGGTCGTGCTGTGGCTGGTGTTTCAGGGTTTAGGGCAGTGCAGTGGTGTTCGGGCAGTGTAGGTGGTCGTGCTGGGGCTGGTGTTTCAGTGTTTAGGGCAGTGCAGTGGTGTTCGGGCAGTGTAGGGGGTCATGCTGGGACTGGTGTTTCAGGGTTTAGGACAGTGCAGTGGTGTTCGGGCAGTGTAGGGGGTCTTGCTGGGGCTGGTGTTTCAGGGTTTAGGGCAGTGCAGTGGAATTCGGGCAGTGTAGGGGGTCTTGCTGAGGGTGGTGTTTCAGGGTTTAGGGCAGTGCAGTGGTGTTCGGGCAGTGTAGGGGGTCGTGCTGGGGCTGGTGTTTCAGGGTTTAGGGCAGTGCAGTGGTGTTCGGGCAGTGTAGGGGGTCTTGCTGGGGCTGGTGTTTCAGGGTTTAGGGCAGTGCAGTGGTGTACGTGCAGTGTAGAGGGTCTTGCTGGGGCTGGTGTTTCAGGGTTTAGGGCAGTGCAGTGGTGTTCGGGCAGTGTAGGGGGTCGTGCTGGGGGTGGTGTTTCCGGGTTTAGGGCAGTGGTGTTCAGGCAGTGTAGGGGGTCGTGCTGGGGGTGGTGTTTCAGGGTTTAGGGCAGTGCAGTGGTGTTCGGGCAGTGTAGGGGGTCATGCTGGGGGTGATGTTTCAGGGTTTAGGGCAGTGCAGTGGTGTTCGGGCAGTGTAGGGGTTGTGCTGGGGGTAGTGTTTCAGGGTTTAGGGCAGTGCAGTGGTGTTCGGGCAGTGTAGGGGGTCGTGCTGGGGGTGGTGTTTCAGGGTTTAGGGCAGTGCAGTGGTGTTCAGGCAGTGTAGGGGTTGTGCAGGGGGTGGTGTTTCAGGGTTTAGGGCAGTGCAGTGGTGTTCGGGCAGTGTAGGGGGTCGTGCTGGGGGTGGTGTTTCAGGGTTTAGGGCAGTGCAGTGGTGTTCGGGCAGTGTACGGGGTATTAACTGGTTCCTTCCAAGGAGGTTCACTGAGATAGCTCCTAAATAAAGAACTGGCATTAAATCATGCCATACACAGTTCTTTTGTCCAAGAATTCTAACCATGCTTTACAGATTTTTTAAACGAATGTGAGATACTAAAGCATTAGCCATATGGCCAACCAAAACTAAACCTTAAAAATGCTATTCCACAAAGTGAAAACTAACAAGTAATCATTTAAAAAATAAAACATTATACGATCATAAGATCAAAATAGGGTCATCATTGGTGAATACGATGCAACCCTATCCTTAATTTATGTTGCAGTGCAAAATGAGAAGTATCATATTTCAATTGAGAGAACAAAGTCTACCATTGCAAGCTGTAATCATATTCCAGGTGGACCATCTTTATAATCCATGCCTATGTCTTTCCCGTGGTGCTGCACTACAAGTTCTTGCTCATGCCTGTTTAACTGCTCAGGTTTAAGAATAAAACAACAGATGTTTTTATATGAGTTATTTATAAAGAATGTAGTCAAATTTTTGAATGATGCTCACATTTTCATGAAATCTCCTCCCAATGAACATGCCTGTTATTGTTTTTCTGATTTTTTTTAAACGTTCTTGAAAGTGAAGTGTTTAATATGTATTGTGCTGGTTTTGTACTCTGTTGATCTCTGCCGATGTTTGTGTCAATAAAGTTCCTTTGTCATCAGGAAGCAGATGACGTCATGCATTCTTGTGAGAAAAACCAACCCTGCTTGAAGCTGCCATATCTGCAGCTTTCACAGCTCAAGAGGATGAGGAGGAGGAGGAGAAGATTGTTAGTCCTACTCAGGAAAACATCTAAAAAAAGACCTCATGGCAGCGAGTAGTCCTCCTCCTAAACAATACCTACAGATTGCAAGTCACCGTGAAACATCTACTAATGCTTCAATAGCTGTACCCGATAATTTAAAACTATTTCCAAACACCACCTAAGACTGCAGGTTCCTCAGTTCACTCTCCCAATCCTCCTTCTAATACAGGTGCCATTCAAGAGTGGAAAAATAAAAAATGTGATGAGAAAGGTCTCTTCTCATTCCATAGTCTCCCTCCGACAACCTCCTAGACATCAACTTTCTATGTAATGGGCAACCAGCTCACAATTTTAGATACCCACAGATATGGAGAGGACGTGGCATGGTCATGAGCAAAAAATGTACTCTGGAAGATGTTTTTTACGGCATCTTCCATGAGGGAATATTAAAAAAAGTGGGACAAACTGTGCAAAATCACATCTCACCAGGAAGATGTATCACAGCTTATGGGGAGAAAGACCTGTGTCTCAGTTGAGATTAAAATATCAACTCCAAGAAATGGCAAAGTTGCACAAGGAACATCATTGTTTTTCAAGGGAGAAGGTTGTAAGCTACCATTGAGATGATATAAACACATCATACATGTAGGGATTATCATATAATGATTGGCTTCTTTATGTTCTGTTTATACTTCTTGGCTATTGAGAGATAATTAACTCTGCAATCAGTCTGGTACATTTTTAGCAGTGTATTTCTGCTTGCTGAGTTTCAAGATTCAATTCGATTTTTTCAGTTGTGAACCATAGATTTCTTCTAGGTTTATGCAAATGGATCTTCAAATACACAATATCAAGACTATTTTGTAACATTCTAAGAAATGAGGATTGAGTATCATTTATATACGCTTATATGGTGCAAAGGTGAATGTGTGATATATAGCATGGATTTTGTACTGGAAAACTTGCCCTTAGTACAAAATGGTATACTAAGTCCTAATATAAATCTTTCCCCACTTTGTAAGTGTGCTGTACGTTTTGGGAGAAAACAATATTTTCTTCTACTTTGCACCTGCCTCAAAGAATTGTACTTCTTGATTCTTTTATAAATAGAATGTAAGGCCCTGGAAGGGCAAGGTGAGCCACACATTTTCCTTGTACGAAGGCTTGTAGCTGAAATATGAAAAATGGGAATACAGGGAATAGAAAAGGCATCCAAACAATGCCCAAAGGTAACACGGCTAACATGCCTTCTGCCCATATTCAAAACACCAGCATCTGTAATTGGCTGTAAGGAAAATGGGACCCTCAGAACCACCCTTCAGTTCACTTTCTGATATGTGGAAGGACTGTCAGAGGACTACCTGATGCTGTGGCCTGCTGTGTACTCCACAAGACTGATTTGCTGCACCTGGACGGACTGCTTTGCTGCCTGTAGACTTCCTTGAACCCTCAGAGTCCTGGCTTCCTGCTTGAGTCCTGTTTGATTACTTGAACCCAGGACTATCAGAATGACACCAAGAGCTTGTTGGCTGGCCTCCGGATTGGAGCCTCATGGACAGAAAATGCTCCAACCATCATGAACCCGCCCTATGGCCCAGCCTGATGGGTCCTAAACCCCCCAAGTATTACCCCTTGAGGTATTAAAGGTGCCCAAATAGGCAAAATCCCAAACTTGGGATTTAAAAATGTTTGGCCTAAAAGCTGCTCTGAGAACCTATCCACTCAAGCTGCATCACAAGTTGGCCTGACTTTGCAACAGCTCCCACTATGTTATTCCTCACAGCAGCAAATCCGGTTCTTTGCAAATTGGTAGCCGGAAGCGTTGAACTCTCTTCGACTACAGTCTCCTGCCTCATCCCACTGGAGATTTTCAACGTCCAAAAGAAGAGACTAAAGGCTTGATTATGAGTTTGGATTACGAGTTTGGCAGTCCGACAGCCTGAAGACAGAGGGAGTGGTTTCTACAAGACTGCAGCACAAGCGGTCATCAGACCGGCATAATATGGTGCCTGCGATGTTGCTGCGGGGATCTTGCAGTGGTGGTGATTACTTTTACATATGTATTGATGCCTGTGTGAGCATTTCGACTGCATATGTGCAGTATGCACACATATGCATGATACATGTGGAAAAATACCACATACCTATTGCCGGAGTCTGGCCCATATGTGGGCAGTGCAGACAATGGGTACATTGTACAAAAAAACTCACCTGTATATTGTAGCACATAGGGTCATAATCCTTGGGGTGAAGATGCTGCTGTGAAGGGTGGACCTGCCATGAAATGCTTGGTGGAAAGGCATGTAAAGGGGCCCCCATCAGGGATCCCGGTTGAATCTCCGCATGGGGGTTTGTGGGGGGCACATTATGTGCCCTGCCAAAAGTGAACACTTGTGCTTACACTGTGTGGTATGCATGACATGGTGCATGGCACACCGTGTCTGATGACCTAGAGGTGCCACCATGACACCACCACTGCCACTCCACCCGCCCTGGATTACAATCGTATTCTGGTGGGCAAGAGACCGAGGACTTGTCGGTCTTCCTGGTACCGCCATATTGGCTTTCTGATGGGAAGACCGACAAACTCGTAATCAGCCCCTTAATATTGGATACGTGTGTGGATATTTTTTTTCTATATCGGGTACTGGTGCACCCACAGAACATATGGCTGAATATGCTGATAGTTTTCTACAGCCCATTGTGAAAAATCTTCCCTCATACTTGAAAGATAGCAAAGATGTATTGTGTAGATTGGAGGACTTTCAGTGGGACAGTGATGAGCTTATCCTTGTGACTATGGATGTAGAGAGTCTGTACACATGTTTTAAGATGGACTGTGGGTTGAAAGCACTCAAATACGTTCTACAGAAACATAGTGCCAACCATTTAGAACATACGCTAATGTTATTGGAAATGTCAGAGATCACCTTGAAACAGAAAGCATTCCTACATGATGGGTCCTGGTTCCTACAAAAGCAGGGGACTGCAATGGGCTCCCGGTTTCCTCCATCCTATGCGAACCTATTTATGAGTTTGTATGAGATGGAGCATGCCTGGGGCACCAGCGCACATGACTGGAGTAATAACATCATTTTCTTTGGTTGTTACATAGATGGTGTGTTGTTGATATAGAATGGCAGCATTGTAGATCTTCATGCCTACCACTGTTAACTTTTAACAAGAATCAATTTAATGTGAGATTAACCTTCAAATATTCTAGACAAGAAATCAATTTACTAGATTTACGACTATATGTGGATCAAGACATGATACAAAGTGATATATTTAGGAAACAGATATCCTGTAACAGTGTTTTACATGCCACTAGTGCCCATCCCAGAACAACGATGGAGGCCATACCGTATGGAGAGATGGTCAGGGCCAGACGGAATTGCAGCCAAGATGTAAATTTCATTAAAAATGTGAAGAAAATAAAACAGAATTTTAAAGCTAGAGGGTATGATTACAGATGCCTAGCAAAGACTGAGACCAGAGCAAAACATTTAGGCAGAAAATCAACTCTTGCCCAAAATTCATTCAGGATTAACCATAAAGAGCAAGAGAAGGAAATCATGTTAATCACACAATATAATGTGTATAGTAATCACATATATAACATACTAAGGAAGATTTGGAACTTACTTAATTCAAACTATATAACAGATGGAACTGTAAACAGCAAACCCAAAGTGGTATATCACAAAGGTAGCACATTAAGAAACAAGCTATGCCAAGCTATGTCAAAAATGAAAACGAACCTTCAAAAACCTGGATTCCAGGCAAACTACTTGGGTTTCACACATGTGGCAACTGTTGTATATGCCATCTGGGTATTAACAAAATGACAAAGTTCTCATATACTACCTATAGAGAATACGCAATCAACTCTTTCATAAATTAAAACACCACATTCACTGTTTATATATTGGGCTGTGCGTGTCACCAAATATATGTTGGGAGCAGTATTCAAAGTTTAAAACTTCAAATACAAGAACATGCCAGGGCTATTAAACATAAAAATGAAAAGTATCCATTGGCTGTCCATATACATCATGACCATCCAATGGACACAAAGATATGGTTTCATGAGATTGAGCACGTAACTATGAATGAAAAAGCTGGTAATAGGGAACTCATATTAAGACAGTCAGAGGCTAGTTGAATTTGCCGTCTATGGACAGTAACGAACGGTCTTAACACAAACAATGACTTTCACTACGTTTTGTAACAAGATCAAGATTTTAGCTGTCTGTCTGCCATAGAATGTAAATAATTCAGTGCAGATTGGTATACCTATCAAGTAGTTCTAACTGACAACAAGGACGAAACTCAAAATGTTCATTTTATAGTGACAAAATGCGACGTAATCTTATCAGTGACAGTTTCTTTCTTATGTTATTTACTACGTTGACACCCTATCAATTATGTCCTTTAAAATCTCTGAATATATTCTATTGAAAGCAAGAATGACATTTGAAAATCTCTTCTCATAGCGTTCGAATGTAGCGTAACCCTATCAGTGACAGCTTCTTTCTTATGCTATCCACCATCTTGTTGCGCTAGCTAATATGCCCTATAGAAACTTTTTATATTTTTTCATATATCGTGGTGTAAAAATTTTCACTAAACTTAAAGGAAGGAGGCATGCTCTTCTTCAATTTGCTGCATCATTTGATACGGTCTTTTCTGATTTCTACAATGTTTTTATGTATATCACTGCTCACAAAGTCCTAACAAGATTTTAGGTTAGGAACCTCGATATGCATGTTAATTTAATTATATAGACATATTCTCAATAACGGTAATTATGTGATCCTTTCTATAAGTGAATCTTTTGAATCTGTATTGATATTAAGACCAATGGCTATGCAACACTCTCCATTTGATATAGAAACCCAGGGCCTCATTACGATGTCAGTCAGAAAGCCTCTGACCAACAGTCATAATATCCTGGACCCTCTCGAACCCATCCGCACGACTCGGTCCGAAACAATTCTGATCGACTGATTACAATGCAGGCACATCGTTCGGTCATTCCAAATCGGTTCCGACCAGCATTCGGAGAGTCCCAGTCGGACTTAGCCGATTCGTACAGCTCAACGGACAGCGTTTACGACCGACTGATTACGGTGTTGGATTCCGACAGCCTTTCCGACTCGGTCTGTGCGACACGAAAAGGCTGTCAGAAACTGACTTTGGGGGCACCTAGCAGGCCCCCCTTCATCCTGAGGCCTTCAGTTGGGGGTCGAGGGGGTATCCAAGGGATCCAGTGTAAAACCATGCACAGTGTGGCAGACACCATGGGATGCCCGCCACAGAGTGCATGTTTTTCCGCAGACACCCATTTTCCCCATAGGAGCCTGTGTTGTAGGTCGGAACACAGGCTCCCATTAAAGTCAATGGGAGTCCTTCGGAATGGTGTTCAGAAACATCATAATCGGTCCCTCGGAAATGCCGACTGCAGGTACCTTAAGGCGTCTGCCACTGGGTGCAGGGATCAACAGGGTGCCCCCTCGGCCTGAAAACCGGAGGCCGTGCACCCAAGGGGGCTCTGCTGGGGGCCCCCAAAGTCGAGTTCCGACAGCCTTTCTGTTTCAAAAAGGCCAGCTAAGAAAGGCTGCTGAAATCCGACATCGTAATCCCAAGGTCAGAAAGAGCCGCCTTTGGGATTACTGCCAGCATTCCGACTGGCAGATGGGCTCTCCGAGCCCGTTGGAAGCCAGATGGAATGACTGCTCGGATTCCTTTCCGACCGCCTCTATCATAATGAGGCAGTCAGAAAGGAATCCAACCAGCAGATTATGATGTGGGTGGAAAGGCTCTGGCCAACGGTCGGAGCCTTTTCCAACCGTATCGTAATCAGCCCCTAAGTTATTTATACCATTATGTTTTATAATAGCGCTTTCTTAGATAAGTTACAAAATTCCTGACCTTGGCGTTTATGTTTAACTCCACGTGGCGTACATTGTAACAGGATTGCACTTGACTTGAGCATTTTTTGGCATTCATGGCTGCTTGTTTAAAGAAGCTGTCACCTCAAACATTGTATCGTATGTACTTTGTATAAAATACTAATCACAATAATTTTGTTAACTAAGTTACATATACCATTCTGTTTTACAATAGCGCAGTTTCAGATAAGCTATAAAACTCTTAACTTTTGCGTTTCTGCTTATCTCCGCATGGCGCACTTTTATAAAGTTGTAATGACCCTGCAGCATATAAGCGCCGGTCCGATTTCGGGGTGCTCGGGAGCATCCGTGTTTTTGAGATGCAGGCACACAGGGTGGTTAGGGATCACCTCTCACCTCTCATGCTAATTGTAAACAAATCTGGCTGCTCTCCACGCAACATTGTTGTTTCTGTTAATGCGTTGAGTTCTAGTACTTAGCTTCATAACCAACGGTACCCGGCATGTGTAGTGGTCTGCATTAGTAGTGCTGAAGTGCTAGGTTTTTCAAAACAATATAGGGACCCGTTAACATTTGGGTCCAAACAATGTTATCGACATTGAATAATATTTGTCACACATATTAACAGCCATGCATCAATCGATTTGCTAAATGGCATTGATGTATTCAATACCTTATAGAATATCCGTAGCGATAGTCTTCTACATCAACTGTCTATGTTAATATGCATATTGAGGAGTCGAGACAGACTCAATAAGAAGAAAGACCATTATTTTAAATAACAAATGTTTTTTTTATTTTGATAGGTCATAGCAAACACATCAGGGAGTTATGACAACATTGTCGGTGCCAAGCATAAAGTGGTCCTTTTTGAAACTCATTTGCATTACAGGTAAGAATAGAACATACATGTACCCCCCCCCTCTCTCTCTCTCTCTCTCTCTTCCCTTTCATCAATCTTTATTTATTAAATCTAATGGACAAATTTTGAATGTTGGCCTTTCTAATTTTCTGTAGGATTTTATGGATCCGTTATTTTACGGAAATTGACCAAACATACATGAGTACTGTCTCCAATAAGAACGGTTCACGAACAAGAGGTATGTGTTCACTATGAGTAGGGTTAACAGCAGAATTGGCTTCATCGATACAGCTTAAAATATTGTGTGTCTCAAAAACACTCTTTAGTAAAATTACTATATCATATTTAGAATTAGGCACCTCACAATCTCTTTTTTAAGTAACAAAATGAAGATATGGTATAAATGTAATGTTCACAAAAAAAAACAAATACCGTCAATTGCTTTCTGAACCAAACTCATTAGATCTTGACACTTGTGTTGTGTATGAAATTTGACATTTAAATCCATTATGCAATGTGTTTTGTATGTTTAACTTAATGTATAATTAGGATTGTTATGTACATATTGCAAATGAGGTTTTGTTATTTTGTATTCATATGCATTTTGTAGCCCTGACATCAGGACAAAATGTGTTGGCTTCTGAGGTTGTCAATTTTAAAACATTAATAAGGAATTATCTACAAAACTTATTAATTGGAGAATATGAATTATTGAAGTTGTGCATGAAATATCATGAGTACATGTTGAACTAATATGGATAAGAAGGAATACTATTTCACAATGGGTGCTGAACCATTGTATTTGTTTTGTATTGATGGCTTTTCCATTGAAAGTTGAAAGAGGTTGAATTTTCGGTTCTGGGCACCTTTTTTACATCTAAAACAATTCTCCCATGGTAAGGGTGGGTAAGGTACTATATTGCCTCAACCTCTTCTGTATATTTGTTTCATGTGGTATGCATGACATGGTGCATGCCACACCGTGTCTGATGACCTGTAGGTGCCACCATGACACCAACACCGCTGCACCACCAGCCCTGGATTACTCTTGTATTCTGGCGGGCGAGAGACCAAGGGATTGTCGGTCTTCCTGGTACTACTGTGTTGGCTTTCTGAAGGAATGTCTGACAAACTCGTAATCGGCCCCTTAATATTGGATAAGGGTGTGGATATATTTTTTTATTGGATAACTTAAATATATATTTTTCAAATAAATTGTGTTATGTGATATTTGATGGGAAATTATTAATATTAGTTTCTAAACAAATATTTTTAAAAGTTTAATAAAATTGTTTATGAATCTTGTAAAAATGGAAAAACATATTAAACCTTTTATATTATAGTACATTTGAAAGAAATGTAGTTAGTTAGTAAATAAATTATGCAAATATTTCAATATAGTATTTTATAAATACCAAAAATATTAAAAAAATTAAGACATTGCTTTTTTTTATATAGATTTAATCATTTAAAAAAGAATTATGTTATATATTTACAAAATGTTTTTTTAACTATATTCATAAAAATTTATTTAATTCTAATAAAATTTTCATTATGTTTTCAAATATTGTATTGTATTAAATATGTTAATAATTAAATATTTAATGTAATTTCATGTGAAAATATTTTAAAAATTGTATAGATAATAAATATTTAAATTATGAGGTTACCTTTATATTTAAATATATATATTTTTTAGATGTTTTCTTAGATGTTTGTTTACCTTGTTGATATTGCGGGTGGTATAGTATATGTTAATTTTATAGTGTACTATATTTTGGGTTTTTTCTTTTGTAGTAGTGGGGGGATTTGTAATTTTTGTCTATTTAGTGCCCAACATCTTTATTGTTAAAAGTTATATTGGAGTGGGATTGGAAAATGTTGCCTCTTTAGTGTCGAGCACCTTCCCTGAGTTAATTTAGATTAGAGTAGGAATAGTACATTTTGTCCCCCGAGGTGTCCAACACTTTCTGTAAAAAAGTTTATCTTGGAATGGGAATAGTATATTATACTCTTGTAGTGTCAATAACCTTTCCTGGGAAAAGCTTTATTGTAGTTGGAGTGAACCATGTTGCCACTTTAATGCTCAGCACCTTCCATGAATTAAGTTAGATTGGAGTGGGAATAGTAAATGTTGCCCCTTTCGGGTCCAACATCTTCCCTGACTTATTTTATCTTGGAGTGGGAACAGTATATTTAATCCTGTTGGGAGCGGATTGCGATGTCGGTTGGAAACTCTTCCGATCGAATCGGTTTTGGAATCGTTTCCAACCGAATCGTGTTCTGCGAATCCGACCGACTGATTACGATGTTTCCGAACATCGTTCGGTCGGTCTCGCATTGACTTCAATGGGAGCCTGTGTTCCGAACGAGAACACAGGCTACCATTTAAAAAAGGGGTAGGGTTTGGGAAAACCTTGCACCCTGTGATGGACACCCCATGGTGCCTGCCACACTGTGCATGGTTGGAAAGAGGGGTCCCATGGGTACCCACACGGGCCCCAACCGGAGGCCTACGGGTGAAGGGGGGCCTGGTACCGGCCCCCAAACCCAAATTCCGACAGCCGTTTTGAGTTGGGCAAACCGATTCGGAACAGCTGTCATAATCGGACATCGTAATCGCTCGGTCGAAAACAGTGTCCATAGAGCTGTACGATTCGGCTCCGAATGACTCGGCCTGCCCAAATGCTGATCGGAACCGAATAGGACAGCCCTAACTGTTTCCTTGCACTGTAATCAGTCGGTATGAAATCTATCTGATTCGGTCGGAAACATAGGTTCCGAATTGGATTCTACGAATCCGAATCCAGTTCGGAGCCTTTCTGACCGTCATTGTAATCAGCCCCTTAGTGTCCAAACCCTTCCCTGTGGTAAGTTTTAATGCAGTGGGAATGGGCAATGTTGCCTCTTTAGTGTCCATCACCTTCCCCGAATTATTTTATGTTAGAGTGGGAATAGCATATTTAACCCTTTTAGTGCCCAAAACATTGCCTGACATAGGTTTTAATGCAGTAGGAATAGACAATGTGGCCTTTTTAGTGTCCAGCACCTTCCCTGAGCTAAGTTAGATTGGAGTGGGAATAGTAAATGTTGCCCCTTTAGTGTCCAACACCTTACCTGATTTAATTTATTTTAGAGTGGTAATAGTATATTTTACCCTTTTAGTGTCCAAAACCTTCCCTGATGTAAGTCGTATTGTAGTGGGAATATAGAATTATAAGTATTTAGTTTAATAGATAACTATTTACTTTGTTTGTAGTGAAGTGGGAGTAGTCTACGTTATATTTGTAGTATTAAATAATCTGTTAACATACATTTTTCATTGTATAGTAAACGCGTAGCGTCTGCAATTCATTATTATCTTAACATTAATAGGTACCAGAAGAACACAATACACATTTAGGGCCTAATTACGAGTCTGGTGGTCCGAGGACTGTCAGTCTCATTGGGTGCGGCGGTGGAGGTCCAGCCATCGCTGCACTGGTGGTCTGACTGCCCAATTACAACTTAGGTGGTTGGACCCTCATTGCACCGCCGCAACCGCCATTCCCTGGTGGTGGCGTGGCGATCAGGGGCTCAGCAATATGCTGGTGGTGCCGCTGCGGCACCACCATGCATATTACATGTTTCAGAACCACCAGCGGTGTCATGGAGGTCTTTACTCCATGAAAAGGCTGCCAATCCTGAAACAAAGGGGGCCCTGCAGGACTCCCTGTTGTCCATGAGCAAGGGAATGCATGCAGGGGGGCACAACGTGTGTCCCCCTGTGTGCATTTACCCCAGTTCCTGAACGTCATGGACTTTACAGCCCATGCTGTGCAGGAACTGTTTTTGGCGTTCCCATTGCGGCACAGCCGTGGAACCCGGAGAAAGGCTCTCCAGACACAGGGAAACTTGTAATCTGGCAGGTGGTCTGCACCCGGATTTGGGGGTGCAGGAGTTGGCTGCTGGTGTGGTGGTATGCTCCCGCAGATCCAAACTCATAATCAGGCCCATAATGTTTTATTATTTTTATTTTAAAGAAAAAAAGACTTATTGTAACTCTTTCAATTTTTCTTATATATATTTATTGCCAAGAAATTTTTGTCAGATTTTTATTCAATACAGAGCATATTTTTGGATAGTTCTTAAAGAAAAACAGAACAGATGTTTTGAAGATATTTTTAGTGATATACATGTATATATTTTTTTAAACATTGTCCTTTTTAAAATATTTTTCACAAACATGTTTTACATAAATTTTTATAGTTATTTAACAGAATTATTTGGAATATATATTACATAATGCTATATATGCTATAATATTATTTAATATATGATATATTTTTTATAGTTGTTAAACAAATATAGAATAGTTGTTTCTGAATACATTTCAAATTTTAAAATATGTTTTCCAAACATCTTTTTATATAAATTTTCATACTGTTACTTAACATAAATATTTTTAATATATATTAAATAATGTTATATATGTTAGAATATTTTTTAATATGTACTTTATAATTTTTGTATTATTTTTTGGAACATTGTTGTACTTGTGTTATATTTTTTGACATTTTTAAACATTTTGATAAACCTTTTCGTAACATTTCTGCTACTTTTCCCATTGGTTCCTAAGGGGAGATAGTCTTTTTTGTAACTTTTATTAGGCGGGCATTTGTTTCTACTGCTAACTAAATTTTGTAGTATGTTGGTGTTATTTTCGTGTTGTTCGTGGAAAAAAAGAAGTCACGGTTGGGTGCTGCTGTTCGACTGTAAAGTAAGTAAATTTTTACTATTTTCAAGGTTTTACTAATATAGGAGAGCTGTGTATATGATATGCGTGGTGTTATTGTTGAGTTTATTGTGTGTTCCATTGGCTTTTTGGATGCTATTTGGTGTTGTGTACTCTTATTATGGGTTGTAGGAATTGAAGATTTTTTTAATGTAAGTATAGTAATATTATGTATGTATGTGTTTGGGACTGTAGTGTTTTGTGTAGGAGGATGTTTTACCAATTTTTTTTAACAGATCTGCAGCAACAAATACACAAGTTAATTTTATTAATTTATTTTGGGTAGTAAATGTTATACATTTATAGTTAGACTTTTTCGTTACGTTGTTTTGCAGAAACTATGTGATGTATTTTTAAAACTATGAGGACTATTACGATGTTGGGTGGTCCATCTGACAATTGTACTCAGCTGTCCGACCTCCACCTTACGATGCGGTCGGTCAGACCGCTGCAGCCTGGGGGAAAGACCGACACCTCCAGCGGGATCGGAGATCCCATTGGGACGTCGGTCGGACAGATAATCCCTAAATGGGATTATGATGTCCGTTCCAGACAGCCTCTGTGTCGGCCTTTCTGACATGCAAAGTCTGTCGGAAAGTGATATTGGGGGCACCTAGCAGGGCCCCCATCGCCCCAACGGCCTCCACTATGAGGCCGAATGGTGCC
Source organism: Calotriton arnoldi (assembly GCA_963921515.1). Classification (NCBI taxonomy): domain Eukaryota; kingdom Metazoa; phylum Chordata; class Amphibia; order Caudata; family Salamandridae; genus Calotriton; species Calotriton arnoldi. The sequence continues at coordinate 238,302 of CAWUFW010010212.1, forward strand.
TCCCACACGGTGCATTTTAAAAGTGCATTTTTTCTGCACGCTTTTTAAAAATGTATTTTTCTGTGTGCATTTTAAAAGTGTATATGTGCTACGGGCTTGTGCTGCAGCCCGCAGCACAAGCTGCAATAGAAAAAATACACTTTGTGACTGCCGTGAAGGCAGCCGCATCTTAATAATAGAAGCGGGACTGCCGACTTCTTGTCGGGTGGTCCTGTTTCCGCTGTGACCGACATCGTAATTGGCCCCACAGTGCAGGCAGTTTGTTTTTTTGTTTTATGTATTAAATAATTTAAATCATTTTTTAAAGAATAATATTAATATTTTTATTAAAACAGTGAGTAATGCAAAATGTAGAATTACTTTTTTACTGATATAATAATAATAATATATTACTACTTTTAAAAAAAGTATGTTTAAATTATTTTGGCTTATTATGTTGTCGTTTCTTAGATGACTTGTAGATTTTATATGTGGATTAGAGGATAGATTTGGCTATGCCCTTTGTTGTTTAGAGATAGTCTTACTTTGAATTGGAGATTTTTTTACATTTTGTTAGTTTGTTTGGTTAGTTTAGGACAGATTTCTGTAACAGATTGTTCTTTTTGTAAAGTTTCTAGTAATTTGTTTATTGTAGGTTGAGTTCTGCCTAGAGTGAATTGGAAGGTATTATGGCATCCTTCCACTGCATTATTTGTTTTTGCCTCCTGCGCAAAGGTGCTGTCGTAGACATTCCACCATGGTAGGTGGAATTTTGACTGGCCTTTCTGTCCTGACCTATGTAGTCTGCCTACCCATGTGTCCTTGAAGTAGTCCATTAGGGGAGCTAGTTTGTCTTCATTATTTGGAAAAAAGGGACTTTCAAATAGGATGTTGTAATGGTTGGCTACTTCTGTCACAGGGACATTTGCTAGTGCAATTATTTTTTATTTCAAAGGCAAATTGGCTGTTTCTAGCGTCTTCCACACTTAGGACCTTATTACGAATTTTGCAGTCTGACTGCCTGAAGATCGCATCCTCTAGAAGATGCAGTGCCGGTGGTCTTCCTGTTAACCACGGTATCAGTGGTGTGGCTGCAGAGGTCTTGAGGTGGTGGTAAGTACTTTTCCATATATATCGATGCATGTGTGAGCATTTTGACTGCATATGTATTGAATGCACACATATGCATGATACATATGGAAGAATTGCCACCTACACATTGCCGCAGTCTGACCCATATGTGGCCAGTCCTGGCAATGGGTATATGGTAAAAAAGGACTTACCTGTGTATCGTCACAAACAGGGCTTTTCCTCAGAATGAAGATGCTGCTGTGAAGGGGGACCTGGAGAAAGGGATCCACATCAAATGCTGATGGAAAGAACAGGAAAGGGGAGAGTATGCACCCCAAATCCTTCATTTCCGCCGACCTTAAGCAGGCGGTCCCACTCATAATGCAGATGGTACTGTAGCTCCTCTGTACCACCCTATGGCACTGCTTTCCCCAGACCATGCCCCCGGCAGTGTGCTGGCAGTGTCAGTGGCTCAGTCACCTTTTTTGCAAAGGCAATACTCCCATCTCGTAATACGGCGGTCGGAACGCCAAGCTTGTGGCAGTTGGACCGCAACCGCAGGTATGGTGGTCCACGGACCGCTGAACTTGTAATAAGGTCCTTAGTGTGGATTTCTGTAGGTGACCCACTATACTTTGATAAAAATTATAGTAACATCCCTGTATGGCTGTGTAGGGGTCTTTTTTTAGTTTAGATTGGATCATAACTTGCTCAAAATCAATAATAATTTTGGGGGGATACTAGTTGTTGGCCTGTTACTTATTGTGGTTTAGATGTTCCACATAAGTGCTGCCTTGTTTGTTTGGGAGCAATACATACACAAAATGTATGTAGGTGTTTTGAAATTAACCATGGATGCTGTGTAGTTGATGGAATGGTTTGGGACACATTTTAAATGTGCTATCCATCATCCATGTTTGACATTCAGTTAGTTTGAGTAAGTTTGTAGGGGTAGCAACTATAGGTTTACATTTTTCATGGCTTTTATTGTCATATAATAGGAATTTTTCCTCTTTGTGGGCCATTGTAGGCGGTGGTGGAGTATCTATCTGTCTGAATGTTTTAGGAGCAGGTAGGGTTTCTCCAGTGGCTCTTTTAGTTCTAGTTATAAGGCATTTTAAGGTGGGTATTTTTTGTGAATACCTAGTTATATGTTGTGATACGTGGGGTAGTATATCTTTAAGTATTTGTGCTGTGGGTTCTTGGGAACTAGTGCTTGTGACTCTTATACTTTCTAACACTTCTCTCACTTCTATTTCTGTTACATTGGGGGTGGTTATGCTCTTTTACATTAATCACAACACTTTCTGTGGTAGTTGCCCTCCCATAACATTGATTAGAATATTATTGTAGAAGCATTTTCTTGACTGTACGTGTATCCCATGTAGCAGAGTAAAAGTTTCCCCTTCTGTGATGTGATAAATGTTGCACTTTCTGTCATTATGTCTTTATTTACTGGAATAACATGGTTATATAAAAATTGTTATTAATACATGTTTTTATTTATTTACAGTTAAATAGACATTTTGTTTTCTTTCCAAAACTTACTTCTTGAAAGAGGTGATATTTCTGTTGGAAAAGAAAAAGTAGTTTTTTTTATTGCTTATGTTATATTTTTGCTGTTTAAGGACGCTTAGGTTATTGGGAGCTTTAACTGTTGCTGTTTTTGTTCTTTTAAAGCAGTTTTTTAGATATACTTAATTATTTTTGTGGTCTTTGATGTGTGCTTGTCGATGAAGTTTAGTTGAAGGTTCAATAATCTGTAGAAAAGGATAAACATTTAAAAATGTGTTAGTAATTGTTTAATAAGAATTGTTTCTTAAAGTTAAAATAATTTAAGTTTTATTTTAGATAAAGTAGTTACTTACTTGGAGAAGAGGGTGTATGGTTGTATATGTTTCAGGCTTCTCTTTTGCAGGGAAAATCCAGCAGGGTTTCCTCCTCTTCAATGTTTGGCATTTTGTGATCTTATTTTTCGCTAAATTATTGTGGCTTTTATAACGGTTGTTTGATGGTTAAGATATTGTGTTGGTTACAGTTTTGTATAGTTTAATATTACTGGCTGTTTTAGTTTCATTTTAATTATTTTTGCAGCAATGTCCATATTTGGAAAAAGCCTATTAAAGTTAAGTAAAATATTATATTTTATTTATAAATTGTAGTTAATAATATGGGATATATTTTTGTTGTTTGTTTAAATAGTGTGTTTTTGTATTTTTCAATGTTATTTATTACTTGTTTTAATGATATTTATATAGTTGATATTCTTGATTTTCATATTTTTGACATAGTCTATATTTAATTATAAGTGACAATGTTTAGGGGGAAGGGATAACCTAGGTGTGGTTTGATATGTTTATATTGTGTACCGAGGAATTAGCGCAATGTTGACTTTTTAGGATTGCTTTGGCACCATGAGATATGCTGGGGAATATATGCTGGGGAACAAAGGACAGCGCTGATAATGCTATATATGATTGTGACATTGCTGCTATACAGTTTTAAATGCCAATAAAAACTAAATAAAAATAAATTTAAAAAGTTACAATATTTTTGTTTTCGATATTTTTGTTTTAAATATAGGTTTGATATTTTTTACGTCGATATTTTTTTATACGATAATAGTGACTTTTTAAATTTAGTACGGGGTCTCGATATTTTTGTTAACCATATATCTCAATTCGTCTGGTCTCGATATTATGTCAGTGAACCGAAGGTAGTCAGTGAATTAATAGAATAACGAAAACCACATTGGAGCAACCAAATCATGGAAATCCAATTTTAAGGAAAGACAATTTTAAAAAAACATAAAAAAATCAAAAATTAAAGGAAACATTTAGCATTTTAAAGGAAATATAATTTTTAAAAAAATCCAAAATTACATTAAACTTGGGTGGAGTCTAGGATCACTGTGAAGTTTTTGGGCTAAGGGATGGATCATGCTTAAGTTGAAAAGGGAGCTCTTAGAGGTCAGGAATAATTGGCGTTAGGGCATAGAATGGGTCTCTTTAGGGTTCAGAGGTGGATGGAGTGCGGGTGGTGAGGGCTTTTTTGGGTTCATGGATGAGCCGTGTTTAGGTGTTTGAGGTGTTTTTAGGTTTCAGGGACGGGTTGAGTGTACAGGTGTTGAGAGCTTTTAGGGATATTGGATGGGAGGAGTTTAGGACTGGTGAGGGTTTTTGAGGTTTAATTATGGGTAGTGGCTGGGGTGGTGAAGAGTTTTTAGGATTCAGGATGGGGTGGAGTTAAGGGTATGAGGGGTTTTAAAGATTCAGGGATGGTTGGAGATTAGATGTAGAAAGGGGTTTTAAGGGTTCAGGGATGAGTCCTTTAAGGTGATGAGTTCTTATGGGTCATGAATGGCTGGTGTTTAAGAAAGGGTGGAGTTTGGGTGTTCTGTGGAATTTTCAGGGGTATGGGATGGTTGAGGTTTAGGCTTAGAAATGAGTTTTAGGGTTCAGGAATGGGTGGGGTTAGGGATAGTGAGTGGTTTTAGCATTCAGGGATAGTGAATTTTTGGGGTAGAAAGGGCTTTTAGGCTTCAGGGATGAGTGTTGTTTAGGTGTGGTAGTGAGTTTTAGGGGGCAGGGATTGGTGGTGTTTAGGGGCTATGAGGGATCAGTGATGGGTGTTGTTTACGGGTGCTAATGGTTCAAAGAATTAAAAGCATTTGAAGTAATTGTCTGGCAATGTAGATGATATAAATATGAAAAAATGTCCCCTGAAGTAAAGCACTGGAATAAATATCTCCGACAAAATTGTTTCTGAAATTAAGACCTGCAATCATTGCATTTAAAAATAATAAATAAGCATTCAAAAGCCAATTTCAACCAAAAGGCTTTCTGGGTATTGGTTTATGCGAAAAGGATATTGCCATTCAGTTAAGCAGTCTAGATGAAATGGTTTCGCAGTAATGGTATTCCATGAAATTGTTTTTCTGTTAACTCACATACAACCTCGGTGAAAGAATCTATCTATGGGAATCCCTGGTGGAGGTGCGGTGGCAGTCAGGGACTGCCGCACCAATGGCCTGACTGCCGTATTACAAATATGGCGGTCGGACCATTTTGGGACCGCCACAACCGCCAGGGATCCGCAATCCCTGGTGGTGGTGAGGTAGTGTGAAGCCACAATACGCCCAGCATATTACAAGTAGCCTCACTGCCAGCATCTCATGGTGGTGCTCATGCCATGAAACTGCTGGGGGTGAGGAAACTGTTGCCTCTGAGGATGCATGTAGGGGGACACATGGTGTGGCCCCCTGTCTACTTGCACGCCCAGTTCCTTGCTTTGGTATTCCAATGATGGTGCCTTTTTCAAAGGCACCGCCGTGGGAATGCCAAAGAACCGCCCGCCAAACGAGAATACTCGTAAATGGCGTGCGGCCGGTGTTTAAGTTTGGCGGTGTGTGTGACCGGGGTTGTGGAGTGTCACTTCGCTCCCACACCATCAAACTCGTAATCAGGCCCTAAGTGTTTTGCTGTTGGCAGGGATTCCAAAGTACAATCTGGATTGGAGTTCTGATGCAGTATTAACTCAAGAGAGCCCTCTCTGTTATTAGGTGGGTATGGTTTGAAAATAAAATCAATTCTTTTTTTTCTGCAGAATTGGGATTGCTGAGATATGTTCTCTAGTTGTCAGAGGTCTTGCTATAATTTGACAGAATTATGTGGACTTATTTTCCAGAGTTGTACTAGGTATATCATATTATAAAAGATCTTCCTGCTTTCTTTTCATCTTTAGTTTGTTTCTTTGTTTATCTTCTTGGCCCAGCTCTATGAGAAATTAATCATTTCCATGGTGATTTTTTTTTATTGGAGTATGTCTTTAGTGGACAATTCTAGATTTTTCCCCCACAAAATTTATCAGCAGTTTTCTCATAGTCACGGTACAACAGTGCCTATACGGATGGTACACTCTGATCCCCATATCGGGATCATCATTATAGAAATTTCTGTGCAGAAAGTGGTAAGGCAAAAAAGAGGTCCCCGGGGTCTATAAGCTAATTGCTCAATACATTCAAATGTTGGACACAGCTGCATTGATACATCGAACCAACTGTAATAACGTCTCCCAACAAAACCCCACCCCATAGCTTGGTCCAAAGAAAGCAAACTTCTTGTATTAGCAACACACAACAGTATGAATTGTGGTCCCCTCTAGAGGGGTAGCAAGGTCAGGTAAAGTAAATCATAAGTAGGGAACAAGGAGGTGGAAAAACGGGCAGCCACAGCTGGCCTGTCAAACGCAGAAAGTAACAACAGTTCAGCGGGTGAGTCAGAGAGAGAGATGTATCCCTAATGCAAATGTAAAACAGTCCCCTGGTCAGGTGGAGTGGAAGCATCCACTGAGCAAGGCCCCTCAGACCGCAGTTCCTCTAGCAAGACATCCCAGGCCCGGGCCACCTCCAAAGGGCACTGCCCCTGCTTTCCCTCTTGAACTAGGTTTGCGCCCTCATAATCGACCAAACGCAGTAAGTCATCTCTCCACTTAGAATACTGTGACCCCCTTGTAGTCTTCCAATTAAGTGTGATTTGATGCTTGGACGGAATCTGTGATAGATCGACAAACCGGGCCGGGCGGTTACCTTATGTTTAGCTGGTCTCAGGAAAAGGCCTAATAAACATGCTGACCGGTGCAACAGGTAGATTACACTCCGTAATATAATTTACATGGGTCACCATCGCCTCCCAAACCCCGCCAAGTGGGGACAGCTCCATGCCATATAATACATATCCAAACCCTACCAAACAACATCTGGGACACCCCGAGTCGGCGCCCAGATAGAACCTGTTAATCCACACAGGGATTAGATAGGCCCTGTGAAGATAATAGAAATTGATCAATTTAAACTCCGAATTGCAGGAAAATCTCAAGATCCCCCATCTAAAATGTTATCCCAATCCACATCCGCGCTAGGGGTACCAAAATCTGCAGCTCACGTTTACCTGAGGGTGCAAGGTGCACACAAGTGTCAGTGTGCAATGGCAGGTATGACATGCAGAAGGTATGACAGCCCTATAATGTGGCAGGCTCCTCCTGCCCACTTCGCCATCTCTGCCTCAGCATTGCAGTGAGTGATCCATTGAAAGTAAATATCATACCCAGCAGTGCTTAGCAACTGTTTGCAGGGTGCAAGGTTCAGCTCTAACTCATTAAGGCTCCAGCAGTATGTGCGTCAGCCATGGCATAAGGGGAGTCCCGCCCGCTGTCAGTGGGCTACCTCAAATCTTACTGTCCACCCACCTATTGTTCATTGCAGCACGGCTGCCAGATAAAACACCTTGAAGTCGGGAGCCGCCAAACCACCATCCTGCACAGGGCACTGAAGTTTCTATTTTTTTGTGTTCGAATAATTTTAATAGAGTTTAAACACAAGAGAAGTACAAATAATAAATGCAATGAGTGATACAGGCTAGACAAGGTTCATCATATGTAAAAAGTAACAAGGAGCATACAAACCTCAAAATACATTCGAAAAGAGGTATATATGAGTCGAAGAGAGATAATCCATGTATCACAAAAGATATTGTACGGGATATACAGGGGGGAAAACAAAAGAGAAAATAGTAGAAACAGGGAGACGGGGAATGAAGGGTCAGGGGTATTCCAGTGGAGCAATTCCTACAAAAGTAAGCAAGAGGAAAAGGAAAAGAGATTAAAAGATTATGCACAAGAGACAGCACTAAAAGAGGTCAGGTATTAGAGATATCAGAATTTGATGCCCCAGACATTTGAGCGCCATGTTGGACATAGGTGTTCAAGGTTTGCCAGACTGCGCTGGAGATAACCGGAGAGGAATGCAACGTGTGAGCACTACGAAGATAAGACACCCAGGCCCACCAAGAGTGAAAAGAGATGTGTTGGAAGGACTTCCGTTCTGTGAGAATCACTTTGACTGCGATAGACAAAAGTAAGTCCAATAATGACATATCAGACTTATCTAAAGAGATAGGAGCAGTTGAAGCCCATAGGCCCAGTATAACCATGGAAAAGGACAACCTAATAGGGACATTAAAAATACTCGACAATTGCTTCTGTATAGAAGTCCAATAGTCAGCTAATAGTGTACAATCAAAGAACATGTGTTGATGTGTTCCCGGTTCCAAGTCACAACTCCAGCATCTAAGATTATCCCTTAACTTCAATTTGTGTAGTCGAACAGGAGTCCAATGAAGCAAATGCATTGTAAAAAATGTAGATTGGATCAGGGCCGGAGATACTTAATTACGAAGGGAGAGATTCCCAATCAAAGACCAGACATTCGGCGAGATGTGTTCAAAAACTCCTTTGTCAAAGTGTTTGGACCATGTGGTATAGATGAATGAACACTGTGGAGCTAACGGTTTCGACAAAAATTTGGAAGCTTGGGAAGCTACATGCCCCGTATGGAGCCAAAGGGCTAGGAGATTAGCTAAAGATCAATGGCTAGAAAATTGAAATTTTGATAGTTTCACCTTAACCTTCAAAAAGCTATAGAAGTCTAGCTTAGTAAGATCACATTTTGTAGCAAGAGTTGAAAAAGGAAGAGGATCACCATTAGTATCGTAAATGTCCTGAATAGTCTTAATGCCTTTAGAAGCCCAAGCATTAGAAAGGTGAGGATCAATATCTAAAGTGAGTTTTGGATTTAACCAAAGAGAAGACCTGCTAGAGTTATTGAAGCGACTCTCAAGTCACTTGTCAATAGCTTTAAGAGCAGAAACTGTAGCAGAAATGATACTATGAGAATGAGAAGGGACAAATTTTGTCATGGAAATGAAGGAAGAAAGACTATATGGGTGACAAAGAGATCGTTCGATATTTAACCATGGGGGAGGATAAAATGAATCTGGGGAAACCCACAGTGCTCCTTGAGATGCTAGTAAAGCTGTTTGGTACAGGTACCAGTTTGGGAAGTTACAACCACCCAGAGCAATGGGTTTCCTAAGACGTTTATACGAGATCCTTGCCCGCTTGTCATTCCACAAAAACTTAGCAGTAAATTTGTCAAGTTCATGAAAGAAATTAGCTGAGAGTCTTATAGGCAGCATTGAAGATACAAAACTAACTATTGGTGTAATCATTTTAAGGGAATGTAATCCTCCCCACCAGGAAATGAATTTGGGAGACCAGTTATTTAGAAGGTCTTTCACTTTGGATCATATAACTGATTTGTTGAAGGAAACTGTTTCCAAAAGATCTCTTTAAAACCAGACATCCAAATACTTAAAATGAGAGAATTACCACTTCAGACCTGAAGCACCCAAGTGGGAGGGAAAACAAACGGAGTTAAGAGAGAAAACCTTGGTTTGATCCTTATTTAATGTATACCCAGAGTCTTTTGAAAAATCTTGTATAATACTAATTATCGAGGGACTAGCCAGCTCAACATCCTCAGAGAAAATTTTTATCATCTGCATATGCAGCCGTCTTAAAAGTAAGACCACCAAATTGAAGGCCTTTAAAGTTAGATTCAGAATTAAGAAGTCTAAGTAGAGGCTCAATAGTAACTAAGAAAAGCAGGGGAGACAAAGGGCACCCCTATCTCGTATCTTGGTGTAGATCAAAGAAAGAAGAAGTGGAGCCATTAATTCTAATGTTAGCCTTAGGATTTGCATATAAAGCTAAGATCATGTTAATAAAAGACGAGCCTAGATCATGAGACTCCAAAACGGCATGTAAGAAAGGCCAATAGACCTTATCAAATGCATTTTAGGCATCAAGAGCAATTGCAGCGGAGGGAAGTGATAACATGTGGGCTTTTTCTATAATATTACAGAAGGTGCAGATGTTATCTCTTGTGAGACGGCCTTTGACAAAGCCAGTTTGAGAGTTATGAATTAGATTAGGGATACAAGTTTCCAGTCTGTTGGATAGGATCTTTGCATAGATTTTGGCTTCCATACTTAAAAGCGAAATAGGATGATAATTTTTAGGATAAGAGTGATCCTTGCCCTCTTTTGGAATGACCACAATGGTGGCCTCAGCAGCTGAGCCCGAGACGCAGCCCGACAGAGCATAGTGATCAAAAACTTTTTTAAGCTGGTCAATAATTGAACAAGTAAAAGTCTTATAGAAGATGATTGGAAAGCCATCCGGGCCCGGTGCCTTACCCGACTGCATGGCTTTAATAGCTTTAACAATTTCCTCCGAGTTTATTGGCTTATTCAAACACAACCTATCTGAGTCAGAAACAATAGATAAAGAGAGGGGACGAAGGAACTCCAGCCAGGTGGATTCATCACATTGGGGGGTATATAACTTCTCATAGAAATCTAAATACTTCAAGGATATCTTGATTACGAGTTTTTGTGCACCAACTTTTTCTGTGATGTGGGTAATTTGAGTGCGCAGGCTGGTGGATTTGAGAGTAAGTGCTAACAGTTTACCAGCCCTATTACGTAATACAAGATGACAAGATTTTTGCGCCTGGACCCCTAGGTAGGCTCTTTTACTAACAATAGAGTTATAAGAATATTTTAATTGCTTGATATCCTGTAGAAGGGAATTCTTATTAGAGTGCCTATACAAAACTTCTTTTCTTTTAATTTCCTCTCCAAGAGTTTGAAGAGAATTTTTAATGTCACTGTTTTTTCTGGCCATTTTTTTGATGATCTGGCCTCTCATTACACATTTAAAAGCATCCCAAAGGACTATCAGGGAGGTAACTGAGTTTTCATTCTCATGGAAGAAAAACCTGATCCCTTGTTTGAGATCAAGAAATTCCGATTCATTGTCCAAGATTTCACTATTTAAACGCCACACACGATTCCCACCCTTGACAGCTAAACTAAGAATGGACATAGAGATTGCCGCATGATCAGACACAATTATTGGGTAAATTCGAGCATGAGATATATCTTGGACAATCGAGGCATCCACAAGAAGTTAGTCAATGCGGGAAAAGCTCGAATGGGGCAAACAAAAGAATGTAAAGTCACTGCCCTGTGGATTATGTAGTCTCCAAACATCCACTAACTTATGAGACATACCGATGTTTAGTAATTGTTTATGTGCCCTGGGGCTCTGTATCAGAATGCGGAGTGACGATCTAAGATAGGGTCCATAGGAAGATGAAAATCTCCACCTACAACTGTCTTAGAATGCAGGGGAATATCAGAAAGTTTTTTGTTGATTGTATGCCAAACTCAGGGTCATCCGAGTTTGGTGCATCAATATTCATGACATATAAGTCTTGAGATCCATTGGTCAGTCTAGTAAAAAGCCATCTTCCATTAGTGTCATGTTCCACTGAGACTATGGACAAACCCGATTGTTTAGAAATAAGGGCAAGAACCCCATTACACTTCCTGAAAGCTTCTGAGCAGGCAATGTCCACAACCCAACCCTTTCTCATGAGCAAAGCTTATTTAGCACCTATCTTGGTCTCTTGGAGTAGAACAATGTCCCCCCTCAAGCCTTTGCAATAATCCAGAATTTTGGACCTTTTCACGAGGTGATGCTGCCCTTTAGTATTTAAGGACACAACTTCTAGAGGAGACATTTGGACAACAATAGAAGAATCGAACCACAAAGGATAAGAATGAGCTCAAAATGAAACTGAGCAAAAAAGTACACTGGAAGAGTAGAAAATGCTCCACTGGAAAAAGGGAAAAAAGAAAGGGGAGGAATAAAAGAAAGAAAAAAGGGAAAGTGGGGACCCATAACCGCCCAAACCAGGACAAACAGATGAGACCCCTTTCCACCGGGGGATATCTGTAAGAGATAACTTGCTTGGGGAGAAAACGTGGATAATGCGCAGCAAGGGCTGACGCAGAAGCACTGGAAATAACAGCCGGGAATGAAAAAACCAGCATCGATGGCGTAAGTTGGGGAATAATAGAAGCAGAAGTAAAAAATCAGTAATTAGAAGAGTACTAAAAAATGCAAATCATGTGCAATGTCTACCTGGGAACAAATAGAATACATAGTAAGAGTAAGACAACCAGGGTGAGAAAAACATGCTATATCGAGAAATATAACAAAAATGATTTAGGCAGAGTAAGCAATACTAAAATTATGACTACTGTAGAACGAGCACTAAATAATTGAACATAGAAAATAGCAGAAATATAGAACAAAAATTACAGAAGTAAGAGAAGACAATATGGATACTTAAAGAGCCACAAAATAAGAGAATGATCAGAATCAAGAAGAAGTATATAGATCTAGAAAGTATGAGAGAGTTTAAATAGATAAGTCTGGTGACAAATTGTTGTGACTGAAAAGTAGTCTAAACATAAATAACAACACATAACTTACATCCATTCAACAAAGGGAACATAAGTATACGAATAACATAACTAACATAGACAACATAGGTAACATAGACAACAATACAAACAATGCATAAAATAAAGCAACAGGGACAATCAAGATATCAGCAACAAAATGTGAAAAACAATATATAGAGACAGTAAATAGGGATGTAATGGTAAGCAGTACTGGTAGTAGAGAATAAGAGAACACGTGAAAGAGAATGTGGAGAGAATATGAATGTGGGAATTAACAAACGAAATAGATCATGAATATAAAGAAGAAAGGATGTAATAAGATAAAAGGTACTGTGGTGAACACAGTAATATATAGGTATACTCAAATAAGACGAAAAGTATAAGAAAACAGCAAATCCAACTGGGGGTAAACGCAGACTGGGAGGCAAATTATTTGCCCCCCTGCATGCATCCCCTGGCCCTGAGGCAACAGGGGGCCATGTAGGGCCCTCTTACCTTCCTCACCGCCACACTTTTCATGGCGGCCGCACCACCATGAAAACTGTGGTGGTGAGGAAACTCGTACTATGCTTGGAGGTGCTCAGCGGCATGGCCAGCACATTAAGGTCCTCAGACTGCTCCAAGACCACCAGGGATTGCAGGTCCCTGGTGGTAGTAGCAGTCTCATGGCGGTCTGACTGCTAAACTTGAAATACAGCGGTCGGACTGCAGTAGCTGCACTGTCACCATGGGTTTGGCGGTCCATCAGACCGCCAAACTCATTATTAGGCTCTAAATCTTTTTACAAACTTGTATAAGGGTCTAGCACCCAGTAATCCATCATTTCTTTATTTAATTCGATTCAGCCGAACCGAAGTTTTATTTAGGATTACATGAAAAAACATGTCTCATTGTATTGATAATATAAAATAAGTGAGCAGTGAAGAGATTTAGAAAACTACCCCAAGTGAAAAACCAGGACCAGAAAAAGAAAAAGTGGTTTTTCTCAGCAGACAGCCAGTCCTTCTTTAAATTGTGCAACACAAAAGTAAATGCACTCTGTGTTCATTGTACACAACTATTCTGTGCCTCCTGTTGATGTTAACGATGTTTCGACCCTAATTCAGATGCTAGGGTCTCTTTAGGACTGAAGGATAACCTGGGGGACTGACAGGGTGGCAATAATTAGTTGTGGGGCTGAAGGCAAAGTTTATTTAAAAATAGAGACAATGAAGTTAAGGATGCATACTGGTTGTGTCACTAGAGAGTGTGCTATTTCATTACTGGAAGACCGATGTTCATTAAGGATGATGCAGTGTGTGCTGACCTGTGTAGGCCAAACAGCCAGTTTAATGGAGGGCCAGTAATGTAATTATCATGAGTTCCATAAATGTTAAGCAAAGGGCATTTATTCTATGTCTCTTAAAAACATTTTGTCAAGGGGCTGTAAAAGAATGTGCAACCCTTACCAATGTGCTCTGTGCGCCATGGCCAATAGATGATGAGCTGTCAGCAGTATGGGTAGGGATGGCCTCAAGTAACAGAAAGTCTTGTTTAAATAAAAATAAAACTCATGTCTCAACGAGTTTTAATAATACGGGTAGACAAAACTGTTGCAGCTCTGCCTCAGGAGCCCACCAGTGCAGCAGCTCACTCTATCGGCTCCGAGCCACACCCCCTTGGCCAATTCTAGATACAGATGTATTTACGCACTGTTGAAATTTCAGCATGATAATACCCTCTGCATTATTTAGTCAATCTATACAAGGAGATAACATTTCACACACTGGTAATATATTCTATGAATACCAGTGAATGGGACAGCAGGCCTTTTGATCTCTGTAGCACCCCCATACAGTTTCCAGTCGGTGTTCCATTGTGGGGACACAATCATTTTAAAAATTAAAAAAGAGTAACAACTTGTTAAACCTGCTGGACTCAGGGTGGTCTTCTCCTAAGCTTTTTGCCTGATTCCCTCCATTTTTGCTGAAATATGTTTTTGTTGGCCTTAGGACTCTGTGCACTTTACCACTGCTAATGAGTGCTAAAGGGCTTGTGCTCACTATCCTAAGCATGGTAAAAGTGGTTTACACCTGATTGGCATATTTAATTTGCTTGTAAGTCTCTTGTAGAATAGTATAGGCCCAGGCCCTGTAGGTTAAATGCTGCTAGAGGGCCATGCAGCATATATTGTGCCACCCACATAAGTAGCCCCTTAAAGCATGTCACTGGCCTGCCATTGCATTCTTAATGCAGTTTTAAACTGCCAAATTGATATGGAAATATAATGCCTGTGCAAAGCCTTAAACTCCCTTTTTATTGCATATAAGTCACCCCTAAGAAACGTCCTAGGTAGCCCATTGGGCATGGTGCATTTTATTTAAAATATTGGATATGTACGTTTAGGTTTTACATGTTCTGGTAGTGAAAAACTCCTAAATTCATTGTTGAATTATGTGAGGCCTACCTGTCCCGTAGGATAACATTGGGTTGCCCTATTATACATAATAAGCGCTAACTTTTGATTGGGGATATATAGCTTTTCATGTTTAGTATCTATAGAATTGTAATTAAAAGTCCTCTTTGATAGTAAAGTCGGTTTTTAAATTACAATTTTGAAAATGGCACTTTGAAAGTTGTTATTTTCCTGCCCTAAGCCTTTTTTGGGCCTGCAGCCTGTCTTAGGTCACATAACTGGATGTAACTGGCAGTTAGACTTTGTGAATTCCTCCCAGAGGGTTACACAATAGAGAATAGCTGTGCCTGAATGAGCCATCTGCTGGCAGGATGGGGGCGGAGCTGGGCACAGCCACACTTGAAACAGAAGAGGCTATGCTCTGCCTTCACACAAAGGGCTCGTCACCACTGTATTTTTTCTGCAGCCAGCTTAAAGCCAGGACGGGGAGTTAGGAAATTCCAAGCACATCAAAGAGAAATCTCTAGAACTACTCATAACTTAAAAGAAGGCACAAGGTATAAAAATAGAGTCCTTAGACCCACTCCTAGTTCTCTTTCTAGACCCACGGAAGGACACTCATATGATTGCTGTGTACTCCACAATGCCTCTTTGCTGCACCTGGAAGGACTGCTTTGCTACCTTGAGCTTGCCTTGAAACCTCGGAGTCCAGCCCTGCAGTTTGAGCCCTGCTTTTTCACCTGGACTCAGGGCTGCCAGAGGGACTCTAAGGGCTAGTTGGCTGACCTCCTGTTCAGAGCCACAAGGACATAACAGGTTCTCACCATTTTGAAGTCACATCTGGACCCAGCCTGAGTGCATCCTGAACCCCCAAGTGGTGTCCCTCCAGTCCCGGACCCTTGATTGTGGTGCTAAAGATGTCCAAAACCTTTAGGTTAAAAACTGCTCTGAGGAACGAGGTAATACCAGAACCAACCTTCTCATCTATCCGCCCAAGGTGCATCACCAGTCGACTTCACTTCAGGCCTGCTCCCACTACGTTCTTCTCCACAGCAGTAAATCCTGTTCAGTGGTCCTATGCCAAAGGGGTATCCAACCTCGTGAAACTCTCACTGGCTACAGCCTCATCCTCGTCTCGTTGGTTCTCAAATCAGAATGAGCAGGGTTTCGAGAACATCATTAATAACGCAAACGCTACATGCTGTTATATATTATGTGGTTGTCAGATTGAAAAGTCATACCTGTATGTAGTGTTTGCAGTTTTGATAATGTACTCAATACCCTGCTCATTCTGATTAGTGAAGCAGTGGTCTCCCAGCATGGAACTTTTTTTCTCATCTTTCTTTTTCTCCTGAGGAGTCCAGAACTTTACATGGCCAAAACACATTGACTTTCCTTATGGAGAAGTCATTTCAAACAAGACCTTTTTGTGCCAATTGAGCTGACTGACAAAGGTGTATGTTTATAAGTGGAGTCCATTTAACTCCTTGTTGCGATGACTAGTTCCCTAATGGACTATGGAAAGAATGACCACATAGACACCTTCAAGATTAATACTTTTGGGAGAGAAGAAATACAAATTAATTCTGGACCATTTTCTCTCTATCTAATGTGTTATATATTTATTGCACAATTTGCTCTCTATTTAATGTATTGTATATTTGTGGTTATTAGCATGATTTAATGTGTCTACGTATGTATATACCAAATTACTGGAATCAACTTGAGATCTGGGAATTGATTGGCATTATCACTATATCTTATTAAGTAACACATAAGGCTTGATTAAATTTGGGGGCATATTTACGAGCCCCTATCGCCAACACAACGTCATTTTCAGTGATGTTGTGGTGGCAATAAGTGCTTCACCTTATTTACAAGCCAGCATTAAGCCACTTAACTTAATGTGGCTTAACGCTGCCTTGTAAATAAGACATCCTTCATGCTGTACTTAGCGTGAAAGGGGAGGGCAATGGGTGTTGTGGTGGGCGTTTCACCGAAACACCCATTGATTTTCACGCTGCCCCCTATTTGAAAGGGTGGCGTAAATAGGAAGCAGTGCCAAAATTAAGACCAAGGAAAACCTGGTCTTACCCTTTCGAAACAAGGAGAAAATCTTTATTTCTCCTTGTTTTTGCTGTTTCCATGTGTGCTGCATTGTGCAGCACACATAGAAACAGCAAATTGCCATTGATTGTTTATGTGCAGGAAGGTGACCCTTCCTGCACATAAACAATCACAAAAAAAGACATTTTGCAACGGCTATGTGTGTTGCATTAAGCAGCACACATAAAGGTTACCAAATGTCATTTAAAGATTGTTTATGTGCAGAAAGGGGGACCTTCCTGCACATAAACAATCTTCTCCTCAACGCAGACACCCATGCACTATGGTGCAAGGGTGCCTGCGTTTGCGCTAGGCTGCTAAGTTTAGCGCCAGCACAGGGGGAAATTCAGGGCTGTACCATATTGTTGTAACTATGGTGCAGCCCTGTGTTTCTGAAGTGGCAGAGTGCAGCGTTAAGCCAGGAAGGCTAACGCTGCACTCCGTCACTTCATTGTAAATATGCCCCTTGGTTTCCAGTGACAATTGATTGTTTCATTTTGAATAACCGATGTTGCTTATAATTGATCTCAATTGCATACAACCTTGTGTATTGTCTAGAAATAAGTGTGGCACAGGCATCTTAGAAAGAATTGTTCTGGGTGCAGCTTTTTAATGGACATCGCTAAACTGGCCTTCTGATTCCCTTATGAATTCTACTCTTTTATCAGAACACCCTGGGGTCTATTCAAAAGCTGCATATTGTAGTACTACAATAGTACTATAATTGTAGTACAATATGCTACGTCCAGAAACAGAAAAATGTTTTTACACATTTTTTGGAGTCAAATTAACTTTTAAAATTTTCCCTGTATTTTATCATAGGGCGACACTGCAGTCAGGGGAGAGATCACTACATGGTAATGTATGGAGAACATTCAAAATATTTATTTAACTTTGAAAAAGGTTGTAAAAATATATATTTTTTAAATAATGTAATTTTTTTTATATATTCAATTTAAATATAGAACAAAAGAAAAATGATCTAGCTCAGCTAATTACATTTTTATTTAAATCTTTACTCTAAATATATGAAATAAAATTAATATTATCTTTCTAGTTTAAATTAGTACATACAATGCCACATAAATAAAAAATATACATTTCTTTATTATGCAGTATTCATTATTAATTATTAAAAGTGATGTGTTGAAATAATTAAAAGTAATTTATTACATTTTAATAAAAGTCATTAATATACCAATTCTTATATAAAAAGTTAATTTAAAAAATGCACTATTTAAATATAGATATGTAACATTAAGTTACATTTATTCATATTTTTATATTTTAACTACAGTAAATATTCTGATTTAATTTGACATCATTTCCTGTAGGATTTTATTTTGAGTCCCTAACTCCATTATTTTCTATGGGACTGTGCTGAAGTGGTTGGCCATGTCTGGTGCTGGACTTACTACTGTTTATTTTTCAGTGATAACTTACACTCGTGAATTAGACTCCTCACCCTCTTTCAGTGGGTGAAGATTTTTAAATAAAGGCATCATACAGCAAGCCATGGGAGCCAACATTCAGGCAAGAGAGCTGCCGACTGTACCATGAAAAAATGAGAGAAGGAGAAGCATGGCATGCAGCACAAGCATCATCGTCTGGCTCTGTGTCCGTAAGAGCTAAAAGTAAAAGTTAATTTGAAATATTACCATGAACATTAGAGATGGTGTATATTCATGAACCCTAGACATTGTACACTTTAACATATAACAAGTAATACTAATTTGTTTTTGTTAAATAGAAATGACCACATTCGGGGACACACAGGATCATTACTGATTACACTGGGGACAAGACAGGGGTGTCCGTGTTCCCCTCTTCTCTTTGCACTGTATATAGATCCCCTGATCCGGAAGATTGATGCCAAGAGGAGTATTAGACCAATGTGCTTTCAATGGGGGGAAAACCAAAATCCTGGGTTATGCCGATCATTTGGCAGTAGAAACGTCTGACTCCCAATCAGCACTGGTGGTAATAGAGGAGGAAGATTGTACATTCGGAAGGATCTCAGGATATTTACTTAACCAGCAGAGGGCACAGATAGTCACAAATAGCGCAGTTGTTCTGGAGGATCCCTGGGTGACGCAGATAGCTACCTACCTAGGGATAAACATTACCTCAGAGTTGGGGCAAATGGTGGAGGTAAATATAGCTGCGGTCATCCAGAAAGGAAAGAAGGATTTTGATAGGAAGAACAATCTGCATCTATCCATTGATGGTTGTTGCAATATAATTAAGATGATTTTCCTACCCAAAGTTCTTTATCTCGTCAGGGCCATACCCCTGGAATTTGAAATACGATGGTTTAAGGGGTTGGAAAATATGTTCAACAGGTTTATTTGGGCCCATGGGAAGACCAAGAGAGCACTGAAGTATATAACACTTGCAAGAGAGAGAGGAGGGTGGGCAGTACCAGACCTCAGAATGTACCATTGCGCTGCAGCGTTACAGTGCATGCAGGGTTTAGTGGGAGGGAATGCAGCAGACTGGTGGAATGGGCCGGGTTCACCAGATGTTTATGAATTATTACTAGGAGATGAGGATCAGAACTGCTTCTTGAAATACAATGAACCTAGCTATTATAAAAAAGTTAGGTTTAAATCTTTATCAGCTGAATTTCAGTTATGGGCAGCCTTTAAGCGGACGCGCGCTGGTAAAGCTGACTTTGGCTGCACTGAGGCAAATTAGATTACCGTTTTAAAAACCGTTTTAAAAACCTACTCTGCACATTGGTTTTTTAATACTTCCTGAGTACCATATTTTTTAACTGTTTACCTGTTCTTCTTGCTGCTGTGTTCGGTTGCCTCTCCCCGGTCCATCGCGGGCTTTATCCCGTTTGCGTGGAGGGAGATTGGTGACTTCCGGTTTTGGAGGTTAGCGCTCTAGTTCCTGCGCCTCCCAAATAAAACCGGATGCTTTGCTCGACGCGTAGCGGACGCGCGCAGCGGGCGCGCCGGCGGCGCGCCAAAGGCGCGCCTAAGGCAAGCCCGTCTGCGCCCGTCCACGCTAGACTGTCGCCAGGAGCTAGGAGGAATGCCGGTCTCGCTACAGATTCCGCCATGGAGAAAGGTACCCTGTATTCTCGGGAATCCCTACTTGAGCTTAGGTCGGCACCATTGTCAACGCGTGGATGCCCTGCTATAACATGTCACTTATCATGGCCGACTATAGAAGGCCCTTTTTCTTGTATTTTCTGCCAGTCGCAGAATTGCATCCAGAGCAGCAATGTTGCAAATAGTAGCCTTCTTCCCTTAACCCATCCCAAGCACACATGTACCCTCTCCCCTTCCCCGGTTCATAGCAAGGCTTTTATTAAACCCAATTCTGGTACCAGTATAGGTTGGAAGGGAGTCATATGTAATGTGAGATCCCTTCCCAAACACACGACAGAAATTTGGGATTTTTTAAGTTCGGTCTCCTCCGGATTTGGGATTCTTGACCGAGACTTGGCTCAAACCCCACTCTACACCGGCTATCTCTTTAGCACTCCCCACTGATTACAGGTTTCTTAGACTAGATAGACCCTCAAAAACAGGGGTGGAATTGCTTTAGTTCACAGAGACAGTATTTTAGTCACTGTTCTCGAGCAACGGAGCAATTCCAAAATTGAAATTATGATCTTCCGTATAGACCTTCACCCCCAATTAAGTTGGAAAGGTGTCCTGGTATATCGCCCCCCCGGCCCGTTGAAAGAATTCTCTATCCAGCTGACCGAACTTATTGCTCCTCATGTTATTTCATCCAAGGAGTTTCTGTTATTGGGTGATTTTAATGTGCACAGTGAAGTAGAAGACCTTCCTGACACAGTAACACTTCTCTCTGATCTTGCCTCTTTAGGCCTCACTAAACTCAACGAGGGTCCGACGCATACTGCTGGCCACACTCTAGATGCCATTTTTTCTAACAACTCTGGCATCAGATGCGAAAGTCCACAACCCTTGACTTGGACAGACCATTCGTCCATAGAATTTACCATCCAGGGGAGACAGGCTAAGGCTAAAAATACTGAGCATTTGCCGGTAGCTCGCAGACAATGGTATAAGATCTCTCCTGATAAGTTCCAGGCAGCTTTTTCTCCTGTTTGTAAAACCTACGATGTTCCTACTAATATTGAGGAGGGATTAGAAAGGTTGAATTCAATTGTTACTAGGACCTTTGATCTAATAGCGCCACTCAGACCTGTGTCCAGCGCCACAAAACGTACTCAACCCTGGTTTACCCCAGAGCTGCGTACTGAAAAACGTAAATGCAGAAACCTGGAGAAACGTTGGCGCAGGTCATACAATTTAAAAGATAAAGGAATTTTTAAGGCTGCTTTCTCCTCCTACCATAGTAGTATAAAAGGAGCACGCAAAAAGTTTATAGCCCAGCAACTCAACTCTGCTGAAAATAGGCCTAAAGCCCTATTTCAGATACTAAAGTCCTTTACCAATCCGAGGGCGTGTGAAAAGCCAGAGACTTTCTCACAATCTTTATGTGATAGTATTGCTCTGCATTTCACTAATAAAATTGATCTAATATACGATAAAATGGCACCCACTGAGGAAATACCCATTACTCCTCCCCCCTTTTTCTGAGGCTTCCCCAGTATCAGATTCACAAATGTTAAGTAATTTCCCTCTTATGACCAATGAAACGGTGGCTGATTTACTTCGATCAGTCAAATCAGGCTCCCCATTAGATGTCATCCCCGCAAAAGTAGCCGCCCTCCTGGCAAATGTACTTTCCCCTTATGTCAGTACCATCCTTAATCTCTCCCTGATAGAGGGCTATCTCCCTCAAACCTGGAAGGCGGCACAGGTCATTCCTATTCGGAAAAATTCCAAGGCCTCTATGACTGACTTGTCTAATCTTCGGCCCATCTCCCTCTTGCCTCATATGAGCAAGGTCTTGGAAAAATATATTAACTTACATCTTTCTACCTTTGTCGAAACCAATAATTGCCTGGACTCTTCGCAATATGGTTTTAGGCCTAATCATAGCACAGAACTGGCCCTACTGGAAGTCACGGATAACATCAGAATGACTCTGGATAGTGGCCAGTCCACCATACTTGTGCTATTGGATCTCTCTGCGGCATTCGACACTATATCCCACCAGATTATGCTCATGAGACTGAGGGAGATCGGACTCCAGGGTTCGGCCCTACAGTGGATGATTAGCTTTTTGTCATCTCGAACTCAGACCGTCAACTTGGGCCCATTCCGTTCTAAGACCTCGGAACTGACCAAGGGTGTTCCACAAGGCTCATGTTTAAGCCCTACGCTCTTTAACATCTATATTGCCCCCTTGGCCCACTTACTCAGGAGTCATGGTTTTTTGCCCATCTCTTACGCAGATGACACTCAGCTTCTCTTCACTTTTGATAAAACCTCAACATATGCCCTGTCATCATTCGCCGACGGAATGACTGCCATTTCAGTTTGGATGAGAAAAAATTTCCTCCAACTGAATGCAGGGAAAACCGAGGTAATGTTATTCGGAGAAGCCCCTTTACTCTGGTCTCCGAATTGGTGGAAACCCGCTCTCGGGCCACCCCCCACTCCCAAAACTTCTGTTAAGAATCTGGGCATCCATCTGGATCAGACTCTTACTCTGAAGGAGCATGTCTCCCGAACTGTTAGCAATTGCTTTCATGTGCTGGGCATGCTACGCCGAGTTTTCCCTTTTCTGCCGGATTATACACGGAAACCTCTTATTCAGACCATGATTCTGGGCCGCCTTGATTATTGTAATGCTCTTCTGCTCTCCGCAAACGAGTCTTCCCTTGATAGACTTCAGGTGGTCCAGAATACTGCGGCTCGGCTTCTCACGAATTCCTTGCCTGGAACCCCTTCTTTGCCGCTGCTCCGCAGACTTAACTGGCTACCAGTCCGTAAGCGGATAAAGTTTAAGACCGGCTGCATAGTCTATAGAGCCATCCATAACAAGGGCCCTTCTTACATCTCGTGCAAACTGAAGCCATATTCTCCGCACAGGACACTGAGATCCAGCTGCAAATTTCTTTTACAGGTTCCAAGGGTAAGGAAAGCTAGACTTGGTGGAAAATCTTTTTCCCTCCTCGCCTCATCTTACTGGAATGAGCTCCCCTTACAACTTAGACAATGCCCGGACTATTTACGTTTCAGGAAACTGCTTAAAGCCTCCCTATTTTAGTCTGTTTTTGCTCGCTCGCTGGTCCGCTTAGCGCAGAGATACCCCTTCGGGGGTGATTCAGGCGCTCTACAAAACTTTAAATAAATAAATAAGAGGAAAAAAGGGCTTGGAAGGATGAATTACTATACTCTGCTTTCCAAGAATCCGGTGCTCCCAGCTATTTTTCTTGATACCATCATGGCATGGTGGAACGGTTTGGGAATCCCGATAATCGGGGATCTTATGGGTACGGAAGGAATTCAGTCATTTAACGATGTCCAAGTTAAATTTGGAATCAAAAGGAGAGACTTCTTTAAGTACCTGTAAATTCGCAACTTTTTAGCAAAGAAAAAAGGGGGATCAAAGGGTTTTAGTAAAGATGGTGTTATGGAGGTGGTCAGGGACAATGAGGGCTGCTCCATCAGGCGCATTTATGCAGAGTTGTCCCAATTGAAGCAGGATGATCTGGGGACGCAAGGGGCAAAATGGGAACACAAGTTAGATATAAACCGTGGTCGTTTTGTAGACTCCTGGGAGCTAGGGAAGAATATTTTGTGTTCAGCCGGACTACAAGCACAGCATTACAAAACAATGTTTTCATTATATAATGCTCCAGCCAAAATAGCACAATGGTGGGAGCAAGCAGGCAACAGCTGTCCTTTTTGTAGCAGCACAGAAGCAGACCAAATACATATGTTTTCAACTTGCCCCCGTCTGGAAACCCTGAAGAAGGAAATTGAAAAGTTTCTAGATCAATCTCTGAAAATAAAAGCAACTCTAACATCAGAACTAATGTTGCTAGGGGTCAGCAGTGATGCAACACTCGAGGAACATCAATACTTTTTATTTCTGGCCATGGCAGTGGCTAAAATCTGCATATCCTAGGCATGGCTGGATCCGCTTGCCCCCATGTTTCAGCAATGGCTTGGGAGGTTGCTATCTACTTTCAATTTAGAAAAGGGGGTGTATGAAAGGAAGGGCTGGAGATCAAGAAGTTTGGCAAACGTATCTGGGCCCCGATTTATAGGTGGAAGGAAGAAAGACATGGCAATACTTCGCAGCTGACCATTTAATTACCAATGTCCGTAACTTTTTTATCCTCAATTATGATATTGAAATGTTGCTTTTAAACCATTGGCTTACCAATTCCCATGGATCTTTTATGTAGTACTGTATGGTATTTATTGTCCTTATTTGTGGAATTTCTCATAACTATTTTTTTTTAACATTGGTGATGAATAAATAAAATTTAAAAAAAGAAAAAAGAGACCCCTTAGAAAGACACCTAGCAGTCAGCTGATGAACCTGAATGAATGAATGATGGATTTGTAAAGTACATGGCTGCCATGGATCAGGTCAACCCAGTGCACAGAACAAAGGCAGGACATTGAAAGGAGGTAGCTAGCAGAGAAGAGTTCTCATTCAGGAGTTTCTGAAAGGAATAGTGATTTTGCAGGCATCGATAAGGAGAGCAGATTCCATGCTTTGACCTTAACAACTGCAAATTCACGCCCCCCTGCTCACCATTGATTAATTTTTCAGAACTGGTTTGTATAAGGTGAAATTCTCTACAGGTAAGTCAGAGTGCAACCATGAACATCTTCTTGACAAAGACAGAGTGATCTAAAAATACAAAGTTTTTGAACAGGCTGCCTGTGCGGATGTTCGAGCAATGGTTCAGACCAAGCACTAATATGGCTGCAGCATTTTAAATATATTGAAGTTTGAAGGTTAATTAGGCAGTAAGGCCTAGATATAATGAATTGCAGTAGTCCAGTTGAGAGATAATGAGTGTCTGTACTACAAATCTGTGATAGTTGATAGGACAGTTGGGAGGAAGGAATGGTAAAACCTTGAGGAGAATTTATAGCAGAAAAAAGTCATCTTGTTAATTTGCGATAAAAAAGACAACTGGTTGGCTAACAGAATACCAAGGTTATGCGAACGCAGAAGAGGTTAGAGATGGGTTTGTTCCAGAGGCGGCCACCAAGCAGAGTGCTGTGTCGGGGTTAAAACATACTTAGATGGAGTGCATCCAATGTGATATGACACACATGCATTCTTTAAAGCAAGATTGCTTAGACATGGGATTAACATCTCCTTTCAAAATTAACTGCATGTCATCTGCGTATGCGTAGATGGTAAAGACTGTCTCAAGGAAGCAAGGGGGGGACATACAGGTTAAGCAACACGGTTCTTAGGGCAGAGCCCTAGGGCATGCTGAAAGGGACAGGTTTAAAGGAAGACTAGAACAGGGCAATAGAGACCACTTAGGACCTACCCATCAAGCAGAGGAATGCCAGTTTAAGGTGCTGTTTGAAATGCAAGCTGCTGCTGGTAGTTACAGCCATGCCAACAATATCAGATGAGAAACTGTATAAAATGCAGTAGAGAGATGTAAAAAAAACAAAGAACTAAGGGCCTGATTATGAGTGTGGCGGCCACAAGACCGCCGCACTTGTGCTGGTGGTGGTCCATCTCCCGCATTATGACTCTAAAAGTCGTCTCGGCAGAGGCCTGCCAGCTGCACCAGGGAACAGTCGTTCCCTGGCAGTGCAGCGCCAGAATATAACATGCTCTGTGAGACTAGCGCAGTCCCGCTGAGCATATTAAGAGTTCCTGCACCGCAGGCCATTTCATGGCGGGAGCCCCGCCATGAAAAGGCTGGCAGTGCAGGAACAAAGGGAGACCTACAGGGCCCCCATGCCCCTCACCATAGGGATACATTCACAGGAGCACAACATGTGCTCCCCTGTCTGTATTCCACCAAAGTTCCAGAACAGCATGGATGTCACCATCCAAGCCGTGCTGAAACTTTTTTGGATGATCCCATTGGAGAAAGCAAAGGACCATCCGTCCGCCTTACACAAGTTCAACTCGTAATAAGGCGGGTGGGCCTTGCACAGCTTTGGCAGTGCTGTGTTGGCGGAGAGCCGGCACAGCACAGCCAAACTCATAATCGGCCCCTAACTCAGTGATGGGCATGTGTCCATAGATAAAGAATCTGTCAAATATCAAATTAAAAATATGCATTTAAATTAGTGTTGATGAGATTAATACTCAAAGTTTACACTAATGTTCTAAATACAGTAAGAATTTTTACACACACATACATAAACCACACACCTGCAAACACACACACACACACACACACCCATACACAAATATATCAATGGAAAGCCTAACCTAACCATGAATGGCAGGGAGATCACACAGAATTTGAGCTTTGTCAGATTTTTAAAATATTTTCCCAACTATGGTAATTTCCTTCAGTCACCAGATGCAGTGGTTCTGGGAAATTTGGAAAGCAACTGAAAGCGAAATCCTGGTTTAGGCTATTTGTTCTTTGGTTGCAGGTATCACCAGGTGCTGTAGGGAGCCCTACCACAACCATAAAATCTGCACAGTCCAAAAAAGTTTGTCACAGAAATATGAGGAATTTCCTTTTGACCCATGCAAGGAATTATAGGTATGAACAAACTGATGGCATCATCTCAAGCAACACCACTCAACACATCTTCAAGTGCTTCATATGTGGGCTATGTACTCCAGCAAGGAGGTGGATGTTGTTTTGATTCTTTCTTAGAAAAATCCAAACAGTGTCCAAATTAACATGTCTGTCGATGTCCAAGCAAGGAGCTGAACACTATTGGGATTTTTTCATCCCAATAAAAAATCTAATGAGATTCTGTCTCCTCACTGGGGGACAGACATGTGTGTTTGTGCCCCTGCAAGCCCATGGACATTATTTGTATTTTTTCAGAGACTAAGAGAACATCCCTCTGGCAAACAGCTCCTCGCTGGAGAGCTGACATATTTGTCTGTGCCCAAGGCTTTTCCTTTATTCTGACCATAGGAGTCAATGTTTAAGTATAGGATCTTGTTGGTTGTAATGGAAGCTTGCAGACAAGTTTAGCTACAAGATTATCCAGCTGAAACCTGTTGACCTTTAAGTTTCAGGGGCTACATTTATGCTCTTAGCGCATCGTTTGGGTTTTTAACCTGCAATGGGTTCCCTAGAATAAAGGGAAAGAGTGAGGTATCACCCAAAAGCGATTGTAACCTTTTGTCCAGGATCCCTAATCCCTTAGAAAAGAAAACTGCCTCCTGTCAAAAAATCAAAGTGCTCCCTCCAAGGGTAGTGTTGAGCCCACCCCCGGTGAGTTTGGTTACACCAGGTGCAGACCCCATGATGAAGCATGCCACATTAGCTTGTGTGGGTGAGGGCCTGTTTTAACAAGGAATGATTTACCCTGCTCTTTGCTCTTATCTTTGAAAAACGGAAAAACACATCACTCAGTGTTTATAAATATGAATACGGGGTGCTGGATAGGTATGCATCCCCATTTGAATAATTATAAATTATAATATGGGCAGACAACATCGGACTTTCAAAATGTAATATGACATGCTATGAATGATCACATTACAAGCCTATGTATTATCAATGTAAGAGTATTTTGAGGACATGTAACATAAACATATATAATAAAAGTGCTGTCAAATTAGTAATCATTAATTTAAGACCAAGGTATATAAGGCTTTGGAATGTGTAGGCATCGTAGGGTCTGACTTATGGCCTGATTTATATCTTGACAGATGGGTTACTCTGTCACTACTGTGATGGATATCCCGTCTGCCGAAATATAAATCTCTAAATCAGGCCCTTAGAGTTTGAGGGGCGGAGTCGGATGATGATGAAAAATACCTTTGCCATCCAGAGAGATGTCTGTCTGCCAAATTTAGAGTTGTCTGTCAGCTTTACAGACATCTCTCTACATTGAGAAGGACTTTTGTTATGGCAGTTCGTGTCAATATAAGAAAAGTTGGAAAGAAGGTACGTTAAATTTATGTTCTGCTGTCAAATCTTTCTAAAGTGTTTTGTTTTTCAAACACAAGCTCCCAAAGTGTGAGATTGTTTTTGAAAAATAAAAAAAGTAATGACCCCCACACCCAGTAGTTTTCTCCTAGGGTGCGGTGGTCATTTTGTTTTTTCAGCATCCCTTACCACCAGGTTTTTCCTAGAGGTGATGGGCAGGAAAAAAAACCTTTACACCGGCCACCCTAAATCAAGCAGATGGTGTAAAGTCCTTCCTCCGATGGCCCCTACTCCATCAGGCCATTTAACAAAGTATTTATTGACGGAGCCAATGGGTACTATGTTGATATAATACTTACCATCTACCTGACTCTAAATGAGGTGGGCAGACCGTCAGTGTGGTGGACAGGGTGCTCCATCAAATCTGAATATACGGAGTATACAGGGGACCATCACCACTAGGCACTATAGTATGTTATTATGAACAAAATATAATTAGACATTTTCATTTGATGTAATTTGTACTCTTGCCTTCTGAAGTATTTTTCCAATACAAAAACACAGATGGGTATCCCTTCACCTAAGCAAGGTTTATGTGTTTCTCATGGAACACCACTGGCTCTAGGAAAAAGAAAATTCAGAAAAAAGTGAAATTCAGCAGTTATAGTTAGCTGAGCTAACTATAACTTCCACCCCGCTATGCACTGCTAACGACCTCACATATTACATCACTCATGACATGGTCAGTGACATCACTGATGACATCTCATGTGACATCACTGATGACATCACTAATGACTGTAAAAGTGAGTGATTAGGTGTCTCAGTAAATGACTAGTTGTGTGAATGTCTGTATCTGTTTGTCAGTTGCTGTCTAAGTGGTTGTATGGGTGTCTGAGTGGGTACATGAGTTTCCTTATGGGTGAGTGATAGGTTGTCTGAGTACCTCAATGGGTGTCTGTGTCGGTGGGTGAGGGGGAGTTAACTGCCTATATGGATGAGTAAGTGGGTGAGCCATTGGTGCTATGGGTTAGTGAGTGTGTGTGTGAGGGGCTGTATAGATGAGTGAGTGTGAGTATGGCTGTGGCAGTGAGTGAGTGCATGTCAGTGGTATATAGGTGAGTAACTGGGTATGTGAAAGGCAGTATGTGATGTGAGTGATGGGGTATATGAGTGACTGTATGGGTAAGTGAGTGAATGTGAATGTGAGAGTGGCTGCATGGGTGAGTGTGTACTTGTGTCAGTGACTGTATAGGTGAGTGAGTATGTGCTAGTATCTGTATGAGTAAGTGAGTGAGTGTGTGAGTAGCTATATGGGTGAGTAAGTTACTGTGTTATTGACTTTATGGGTGAGTGAGTAGCTCTATGGGTGACTGACTGTGTGAGTGGCTGCATGGGTATATATGTGGATATGTCAGTGGCTTTATTAGTGAGTGAGTGGGTGTATGAGTAGCTGCATGGGTGAGTGAGTGGCTGCATGGGTGAGTGAGTGGATCTATGAATCAGTGAGTAGCTGTTTAAGTACTGTTATGGGTGTGTGAATAGGTTTGAGAACGGTAGTGTGGAAGTTGGAGTGGGTGTATGAAAGATTCTATGAGAGTATGAGTGGGTGCATCAGAGATTATGTGGATGATGTCATCAGTGATGTCATTTGAGGTGTAATCCGTAATGTCACTGGCCATGTCATGAGCGATGTAATATGTGAAGTCATAAGCAGTGCATTGCGGGGGCATCAGTTATAGTTAGATCAGGTAACTATAACTGACGAATTTCACTGGTTTTGTATGAGTGAAACCTGAGCCGAACTATACTATCCCTGTAACCTTTGTTTTTTTCATTGAATTTCTAAGGTTTTCTTTTATTCCATTTCCTAAGCTTTTTAAAATGCTAATTACTAACTATAACATCCCTGTAACCTTTATTTTTTTCAGTCAATTTCTACAGTTTTTAAGTAGTAATGGCATTTACAGACTCGTGGAAAAAGGCAGCAGGTCCTCTGACTAGCTCTCAGGAATCCCTATGTGAATGAGTTCCTGAAAGTAGCAGGAGGGCTTCTTGACCCCAAGGTCCCTCAGCATCCAAGAGGACTTCATTCCCCAACCAGTAGTGCTCCATGAGACGCATTTGCAGAGTGGTGGAAAAAGGTGGAGCAGGGCTTGTTCACACTCAAGGACCCTCAGCAGCCAAGGGGACTTCATCCCCAAAATAGTAGTGTGCCAGGAGGCATGTTTGCTGAGTGACAAAGAAAGGGGGTGGGTCATGAAGACCTATCAGCAATCATACAGTGTGGGACTTACTGAAGGTAACAGGAGGGCTAGTTGGCCCACAAGGAAGTCCTTGGGGCCAACCAAATCCTCCCGCTTAGAGGTCTATGGAGGCCACGCCCCCTTTCTCCACCTCTCTGCAAAAGTGCCTCCTGGTATGCTGGTGGTTAGGGGATAAAGTCCCACTGGCTGCTGAGGGTCCTTAGGGGCCAACAAGACCTCCTGTTACCTCCAGTAAGTCCAACACATTGGGATTGCTAAGAGGTGATCAGAGGCCATGCCCCCTTTTTAGTTTTTGAATGTGTGAGTGACTGATGTAATATATGAGGTCATAAGCAGTGCATTGCGTGGGTGTAAGTTATAGTTAGCTCAGGTAACTATAACTGCTGAATTTCACTGGTTTTGTATGAGTGAAATTGGGGCCTAACTATAACGTCCCTGTAACCTTTGTTCCTGCGTTTCTTTTCAAGGAAGCCCCCTGGTGGGCCAAATCCTGGGGGCACTGCTTTTTAATTATGCGGGTGGAACCCATGTGGCACCCTGTGAGAAGTTGGCCTGGTATATGCTGTTCACTAATTAAAGTGGACACCTTGCACCAGGGCAAATCGACTCTTATGGTAGATAGGTTTAAGACAACCTTTTAAAGAAAGCTATCCTAGTGGTAGCTGTGGAGAGCAGCCTTCAGGCTAAGTCTCGGAGGAATGTAAAGCAGCTTGTTTTACCATATAATCTCTTGAATCACCAAATGAAAAGACACCACACAGGTATATATATCAAATATATATGTATTTATTTCTAAATAACTCTCTACTAATCTCTTTATGAGATTAGAAGACAAACATATGCACAAATCAACGTTTCACAATAAGTTAAGCACAAAATATGGCTGGGGCCCTAGGGGCGTACCAGACCATATACTAAGTAAGAGACTTAGTATATAACGACTTGCAGGGAGACAAGGCCTAGGGCCTTCAGAAGTGCAGGGGCCTCACGAAACCACCCAAGGCAGGTAAGTAAAGGACCCACGGGGGACGCGTGCAGTGTGGATACACAGGCGCGGATCGCCGTTAACTTCAATGGGGCAAGTCGCGGTTGGAAATAAAGAGTTTTAGGATACTTCGGGAGAACCTACAAGCAAGTCACTTACAGGGTAAGTAGTTCTAAGGCCCACACCCACAGGAGCACCGTAGTGCTGGAGTTACCTCACCCAGGGAAGCCGGGTGCATAGGTGTCCTTTGGTGTCGGGTCGCAGTGTCGTTTTCAATGGCGAACAAAGAAGACTTGCTGCTTGCGGGAGCTGAAGAAGTGTCCGGTGGAATCCAAGCCTGGATTCTGAAGAAGGATGACCTGAAAGCAGAGGGGACAGTGTTCAAAGTCACTTGGCAGTGACCCGGGGCAAGGAAGATGGATGCCCACCGTCGTCGGTTGATTCAGGTCGGTTGCGGGTGCCTTGACTCTTCAGCCACGTGGTCCAGGAGGTGTCGATGACAACCAGGAGCTGGATTCGGTGTGTCCCTTGATGTCTGCAGCTGACTGCAGTGTCGGCAACTCGATAGGAGCCAACAAGCCTTGGCAGCAGCAAGTCTCGGGAAGATGAAGAAAAGTCGATGGCGCAGACCAGCAAGGTCTGAAAGACTCACCCAGCGAGGGTAAGTCAGGGCAGGCCTGGAGCAATCAGGGGAGCCCTTTGGTTTCTTTAAGAAGTCTTCTGGGGACCCACAAGCCGGCGGGCAAGGGATCGCAAAGACACCTTGGGCGGAATCACTCAACAGGGGCCCACGGTCACTCGGGACGGTGTAGGCCTCTGATCTTCGGAGGGATTCCTGCTGGAGGTTGGGACCACAAGTGATCCAAAGCACAAGTTCATAGAACGTTGTGAAGGGGTTGCACTTGACAATAGTGCACGGTACCCAGGGGTCGCGGTTCCTCGTTACTCGTGGGGTCCACTTGCCTCAGCTTCGTTGGGGACTCACGATGGCCTGGGAGAGGTCAGGAAATCCACTTCTTGGGCTGCAGGGACTTCGGACTCCAGCGGGAGCGGCGTAGTTTGCGACCGTCGTTGTCGTTTTTGGTGCCTGCCAAGCAGGGGAGTCACTCCTTGACTCCAAGGGAGATTCTTCTGTCTTCCAAAGGTAGTGGAACGTCGAAGGGCCAGGATTCTTCTGTAGAGCGTCGTCCAGGGGTTATCTGCCTTGCAATGGCAAGGTTCCCCCTCTTATACTGAAAAGAGGGGATGGACTAGCTCTATGACCCCACCTATGGGAGGGTCAAGGGAGGGGGTGGCTACACCCACTTCCCTTTGTCCAGTTTCGCACCAGAGCAGGGGCAGGTAGCCCCTGAGCTGGTTTGAACTGGCATATGCACAGAGGAGCCTTCTGCTCCCCCAGTGCAGGACTTCAAAGCACTCTAAGAGTGCACCCACCCAGCCCCAATACACTAAACCCTGTCTGGGAGGTGGTTACACCTCCCTGTGACAGGATGCCTATTGTTGGGCTTCCTCCACTGCGAGTTTCGGTCATCAGCAGGAGGGCAGCCCAGTGTCTGTGACTGGTGGCATCCATTTTGTGATGCCAGGGCTCTTTAGGATTCTACCGCGTTTCCACAGCAGGTACATGTCTTATCCCTCTAGAAGGGTGGAATGCTACCCCCGCCACCAAGATTGGCGGGGGGTAGTATTCCAAGATGTTTGACACCAAACACGACATGTTTTGATGCAGCCATTCCAAAGTTAGCATTTACCGCGAGGATATAATGCACTTAATAGTATATGGTTTAACCGCATCCACAAACAGCACCAGAGAATAGACTCTGAGAGCTGCAGAGGGGCCCTGCTCAGGCAGAGGCACCCTCTCACATAGAAGCCAAGCACCCTGCCCTCAGGATTGATAGGGCCTGCCTTAGGGGTGACTGATAGGTTTATATGTGTGTGCAGGAGAGATATAGGAAACCTATATCTCAGTGAGGGGTGCTAGCACCACCTCACCCAGGCTGCAGTAGCAGGCCTGTGGTGTCAGATTTAGACTGCTTCCCAGGGGTGGCATAACACATGCTGCAGCCCCTGGTAGGCCTGTGAAGTACCTATGCCCTTGGCACCTAAGGTACCATATACTAGGGACTCATAAGGCACCACAGTATCCAATCACTAGTGCACCTAGAGTGCACTCCACGTCGTTTAGAGAGAGCAGATAGACTGGGGCCCTGAATAGCAGGGTCCCAGTCCAACTAAGTCATAAACCAGCAAAACACCAGGAAAAAAGTGGGGGCAACCATATAGTCAGATTCCACCTTCCTACATAACCCCCCCAAACGAAAGGAGATAAGGCTAACCTTGACCAGTTGAGCCTTTATTGATTAAGTGGCCATATAAGGAAGCACCTGCACTAGCATGGTTGCCCCCTGTCTTATGGTCCCCTAAGCAATCCCCCACCCTAAGGGTATGAGAGGGTCTCCACCATGGGGAATCACTACCTCTGGTGTGCTTTGGTAAAGTACAAGGCTGGTGGGGTGTCTGAGTAGGGAAGTGAGGCCCTAGGAAGGTTGGCCTCAGCTTCCTCAGATCACTGGTCACCATGTATGCCTGTCTTTCCATGACTGAGTTGCACTTTGCTCTAAGGGTCAACCTTTGACTGCCTACAGCTGGGGGTTGGGTCCCTTTGGGTGGAACACTGGAGGGACATGGCATGTTTGGAACCTTTTGGTTCCAGGTTTGCCCTTGCCTAACAGAGTCCTTCTGGGGGTGGTCCCTACATAAAGGTATGGGGGATCCCTCAGTGGGTTGAGGAATTTTCACCTGGCTAGGGCTACTAGTCTGGGTGCCCCTAATCTGCTGATGGGGGGTTCCTCTGGACAGGGGGCCCTGGGGGTCCACTGTCCTCCCTGACCTCTGCAGCCCTGGGCTGACTGAGGCAGGGTAGAGAGGGGCAGTTTACCTGCTCCAGACTGGGTACCACCTTGGAAGGGTCCTCTGCCATCAGGGGTGGGGCCAGGCCAGGCCTGACTACCTCTGTGTCAGTTCCTTCACTAGGGGAGGGTCAGTTCCCTGAGGAGGCTGACCCTTACCTACTGTCTGGAGGGAAGAAGACTTTTCTTCAACCCTTGTGCTCTCTTCTGGGGAAGAGTGGGCCATTCTTCCAGGCTCCATCTCTCCAAAATATTGGGCTGGGGCTGTGGCCATCACAGCCCCACTAACCTTTACAGGGACACCCAACATCCTCAGATGGGTTTGGTGTTCAATTTCAGCCCAGGCTGAAATTTCCAGATCATTGCCCATCAGGCAATCTACAGGTAAGGTTGGGGACACTGCCACTCTTTTGGGCCTGTGACCCCCTCCCAGCTGAGATTGACTATGGCCATGGGGTGCTCTGTTCTGACACCATCAATGTTGGTCACCTGGTATTTAAACTCAGGTAAAAGCTGGTGAGGGGGACTAGTTTCCCTGCCACCATGGTGACACTAGCCCCTGTGTCCCTAAATGCCACAGCTTTCTGACCATTAATTATTGGCTCCAGTCTGTACCTGCCCAATGCTGTGGGACCCACGGTAAAGGTGGCAAATCCTATACCACCATCAGAATCTGAGGAGTCTGTTGAGGGGGTCCTGTCTGAACTAGGGCCCACCTCTGTTCCTCTTGCAAAAGCACCTAACTTTTTGGGTGCACTACTCCCAACTGGAGGATTACTACTGGTAGTACCAGGAGGGGTGGTAGTAGTTGTTGGAGGAACATTTTCTTTATTGCCAATCCTGGGACAACTGGGATCAGATTTCCAGTGCCCAGGCTTTTTACAGACATGGCAATAGGGTTTCTTTTCAGGAGAGGAAGGAGTTTGGGACCCACCCCCAGAAGAGGACTTTTGGGGCCCTGTAGTGGACTTATCCTTAGATTTATCCCCACCTTTCTCTTGGGACTTGGTAGAATCTTTCTTGTGGTCACCACCCTGATTCTTAGGCCTTACTCTGGTTCTGACCCATTTGTCTGCCTTCTTTCCCAATTCTTGGGGAGAGGTCAGATCAGAGTCCACCAGGTACTGGTGTAAAAGCTGGTTTTGACAATTATTAAGGATCTGTTCTCTCATCATTAGATTATAAAATCCTTTGAAATCAGTAACCCTACTGCCAACCAGCCAACCCTCCAGAGCCTTGGATGCACAATCTACAAAGTCTGTCCAGTCCTGAGTCTGTGCCTTCTGGGTATCTCTGAACTTCAACCTGTACTGCTCAGTGGTTAAGCCAAACCCATCTATCAGTGCACTCTTCAGGACCTCATAATCATCAGCATCCTCCTCTCTAACAGTGAGGAGCTTGTCTCTTCCTTTATCTGAAAAGGAGAGCCACAAGATTGCTGCCCACTGCTTTTGGGGGACCTGCTGTACTCTACAGGCCCTCTCCATAGCAGTTATCCACTTGTGGATATCATCCCCACTCTGGTAGGGAGGAACAACCTTGCTCAGGTTCCTATGGTCAGGAATATATTCTCTGCCTCTAGGGACACTGTTGCTGCCACCAGGGGTTCTAACCCCTCTTTTCTAGAAGCTCTCTGGATCTCCAGGGCTTCCCTATCCAGGGCCAACTGCTTGGTTCTGAGGGCCACTCTGGCTTCCTCATACTGGAGCAGTTTGCACCTTCTCTCAGAGGAGGTCTCTCTTAAGGAAAAGTATGAGCTCCTCTGCTGGACAAATTCTCTGCCAGAGTGATAAGAGTGGTCAGATTCCCTGGAAGGGGATCTGTGCCTCTCCTCCTCTCTGTCAGTTCTCTTAGGGAGAATTCCTCTGTCCTTTTCCGGCCCCTTGAAGCCTGGCCCTTCAATCACAGAGTCTTGGTCATTCTGATTTTCATCATCTGACCCAGATACTATGACTGACCCACCCACTGATTCAGACCCTTTAGCTCCTAGAGCCAATCTAAGGTCATCTGCTGTCAGCAGATCTATCAGGTGTAGTGTTGAGGGACTCTGTCCTAGCCTCAGGTGTCTGTCAACACACATGGCTCTCAAGTCAGAGAAAGCCATGTCCTTATACTGAGGCTGAGTGGATCCACTGGGTCTACCCCTTAAGGACATTCTAGTGTTGTGCAGTGTTGTACTACCTACACTAGTTTGTGGCCTACTGATCCTAGCTTGAGCTGTGGAAAGGGTGTGCTATCCCTTGGCACACAGCTCTAAGTTCAGTAGAACTTATTGATACTAAGCTTGACTTTATATGTACCTTGAGTACCTATAATGGTTTTCAGTTAGTAATTCAAATAGAGATTTTCTGGTAAAACAATGGCAAGCTGGAATCCCACACGCTGCCCACCAATGTGAGAAGTTGGCCTGGTATATGCTGTTCACTAATTAAAGTGGACACCTTGCACCAGGGCAAATCGACTCTTATGGTAGATAGGTTTAAGACAACCTTTTAAAGAAAGCTATCCTAGTGGTAGCTGTGGAGAGCAGCCTTCAGGCTAAGTCTCGGAGGAATGTAAAGCAGCTTGTTTTACCATATAATCTCTTGAATCACCAAATGAAAAGACACCACACAGGTATATATATCAAATATATATGTATTTATTTCTAAATAACTCTCTACTAATCTCTTTATGAGATTAGAAGACAAACATATGCACAAATCAACGTTTCACAATAAGTTAAGCACAAAATATGGCTGGGGCCCTAGGGGCGTACCAGACCATATACTAAGTAAGAGACTTAGGGACAACGACTTGCAGGAGACAAGGCCTAGGGCCTTCAGAAGTGCAGGGGCCTCACGAAACCACCCAAGGCAGGTAAGTAAAGGACCCACGGGGGACGCGTGCAGTGTGGATACACAGGCGCGGATCGCCGTTAACTTCAATGGGGCAAGTCGCGGTTGGAAATAAAGAGTTTTAGGATACTTCGGGAGAACCTACAAGCAAGTCACTTACAGGGTAAGTAGTTCTAAGGCCCACACCCACAGGAGCACCGTAGTGCTGGAGTTACCTCACCCAGGGAAGCCGGGTGCATAGGTGTCCTTTGGTGTCGGGTCGCGGTGTCGTTTTCAATGGCGAACAAAGAAGACTTGCTGCTTGCGGGAGCTGAAGAAGTGTCCGGTGGAATCCAAGCCTGGATTCTGAAGAAGGATGACCTGAAAGCAGAGGGGACAGTTCAAAGTCACTTGGCAGTGACCCGGGGCAAGGAAGATGGATGCCCACAGTCGTCGGTTGATTCAGGTCGGTTGCGGGTGCCTTGACTCTTCAGCCACGTGGTCCAGGAGGTGTCAACGATGACCAGGAGCTGGATTCGGTGTGTCCCTCGACGTCTGCAGCTGACTGCAGTGTCGGCAACTCGATAGGAGCCAACAAGCCTTGGCACCAGCAAGTCTCGGGGAGATGAAGAAAAGTCGATGGCGCAGACCAGCAAGGTCTGAGGGACTCACCCAGCGAGGGTAAGTCAGGGCAGGCCTGGAGCAACCAGGGGAGCCCTTTGGTTTCTTTAAAAAGTCTTCTGGGGACCCACAAGCCGGCGGGCAAGGGATCGCAAAGACACCTCGGGCGGAATCACTCAACAGGGGCCCACGGTCACTCGGGACGGTGTAGGCCTCTGATCGTCAGAGTGATTCCTGCTGGAGGTCGGGACCACACGTGGTCCAAAGCACAAGTTCGTAGACCGTTGTGAAGGGGTTGCACTCGACAATAGTGCACGGTACCCAGGGGTCGCGGTTTCTCGTTACTCGTGGGGTCCACTTGCCTCAGCTTCACTGGGGACTCACGATGGCCTGGGAGAGGTCAGGAAAGCCACTTCTTGGGCTGCAGGGACTTCGGACTCCGGCGGGAGCGGCGTAGTTTGCGACCGTCATTGTCGTTTTTGGTGCCTGCCAAGCAGGGGAGTCACTCCTTGACTCCAAGGGAGATTCTTCTGTCTTCCAAAGGTAGTGGAACGTCGAAGGGCCAGGTTTCTTCTGTAGAGCATCATCCAGGGGTTATCTGCCTTGCAATGGCAAGGTTCCCCCTCTTATACTGAAAAGAGGGGATGGACTAGCTCTATGACCCCACCTATGGGAGGGTCAAGGGAGGGGGTGGCTACACCCACTTCCCTTTGTCCAGTTTCGCGCCAGAGCAGGGGCAGGTAGCCCCTGAGCTGGTTTGAACTGGCATATGCACAGAGGAGCCTTCTGCTCCCCCAGTGCAGGACTTCAAAGCACTCTAAGAGTGCACCCACCCAGCCCCAATACACTAAACCCTGTCTGGGAGGTGGTTACACCTCCCTGTGACAGGATGCCTATTGTTGGGCTTCCTCCACTGCGAGTTTCGGTCATCAGCAGGAGGGCAGCCCAGTGTCTGTGACTGGTGGCATCCATTTTGTGATGCCAGGGCTCTTTAGGATTCTACCGCGTTTCCACAGCAGGTACATGTCTTATCCCTCTAGAAGGGTGGAATGCTACCCCCGCCACCAAGATTGGCGGGGGGGGTAGTATTCCAAGATGTTTGACACTAAACACGACATGTTTTGATGCAGCCATTCCAAAGTTAGCATTTACCGCGAGGATATAATGCACTTAATAGTATATGGTTTAACCGCATCCACAAACAGCACCAGAGAATAGACTCTGAGAGCTGCAGAGGGGCCCTGCTCAGGCAGAGGCACCCCCTCACATAGAAGCCAAGCACCCTGCCCTCAGGATTGATAGGGCCTGCCTTAGGGGTGACTGATAGGTTTATATGTGTGTGCAGGAGAGATATAGGAAACCTATATCTCAGTGAGGGGTGCTAGCACCACCTCACCCAGGCTGCAGTAGCAGGCCTGTGGTGTCAGATTTAGACTGCTTCCCAGGGGTGGCATAACACATGCTGCAGCCCCTGGTAGGCCTGTGAAGTACCTATGCCCTTGGCACCTAAGGTACCATATACTAGGGACTCATAAGGCACCACAGTATCCAATCACTAGTGCACCTAGAGTGCACTCCACGTCGTTTAGAGAGAGCAGATAGACTGGGGCCCTGAATAGCAGGGTCCCAGTCCAACTAAGTCATAAACCAGCAAAACACCAGGAAAAAAGTGGGGGCAACTATATAGTCAGATTCCACCTTCCTACACACCCCCATGCCCTGGTGACCGGCACCTCCCCCGGGGCAAACAATGATAACTTAATGCGGGGGCCTGCACGGCCCTACACTGCCCTAGGGGACCACTGAATGCCTGTGGGGGGATTGGCCGTAGGGCCTGGCCACAAGAGGGGGTTGGACAAAGTCCCTGCGGCCAACCACCTGATCCATTAAAAAAGCATAGAAATTCACTGAAATAAACCAAAGGTTACAGAGATATTATAGTTAGGAAATAGAATTTAAAAAAAGCTTAGAAATTCACTGAAAAATACAAGGGTACAGGAACATTATAGTTAGGCTCAGATTTCACAAAACCAGAGAAATCCAGCAGTTATAGATAGCTTAGCTAACTACAACTTGCAGCCCTACAATTCACTTCTTATGATTTCACATATTACATCACTCATGACATGGTCAGTGACATCACTAATGACATCTCAAATGACATCACAGATGACATCAATGATGACATCTTAAATGACATCACTGATTACATCACTAATGACATCATCCAGTGATTGTGTGTGTTTTGTCTGTTAAACATATATACTAAGGTAAGTGGCTGTGGAAGTATGTGTATGAGTGAGTAAGTGGGAGTTTAAGTAGTACATAGAAGATTGAGTGCATATGTGAGAGACTATACATAAATGAGTGGGTGTGTGAGTTTTTGTATGGGTGAGCGAGTGGGTGAGTCTATGGGTATATGAGTAATTGAGTGGCTGTGTGAATATTTGTATAGGTGAGTGAGTGGGTGTGTAAGTGGCTGTAATTGTGAATGAAAGGGTGAATAAGTGGCTGTGTGAGTATTTTTATAAGTGAGTGAGTGGGTGTGCGAGTGGCTGTATGGGTCAGTGAATGTGTGTGAGTGGCTGTATGGGAGAGTAAATGAGTGTGAGAGAGATTTATGAGAGATTATGTGCGTGTGTCAGTTACTGTATAGAGGAGTGAATATATTTGTTAGTATATGTATTAGTATGTGAATGGGTGTGTGAGTAACTGTATGAGTCAGTGAGTGGCTGTGTGAGTCACTGTAGGGGTGAGTGAGTAGATATGTGAGTAGCTGTATGGGTGACTGATTCAATGTATGAGTGGCTGTATGGGTGTATGAGTGGGTGTGTAAGTGCTTGTTTATCTATATGACTGGATATTTGAGTGGCTGTATTGGTTAGTGAGTAGTTGCATGAGTGGTTGTATATGTGAGTGACTGGTTGCATTAGTACCTGTATGGGTGAGTTGATATGTGAGTGGCTATATGGATCAGTGAGTTGGTGTGTGAGTGTTTGCATGGGTCTGTGAAAGGGAATATCAGTGGTTGTGTGGGAGTAGGTGTATGAGATGTTGTATGGGGTATAATTGGACATGTGAGTGGTTCTGTGGATGATGTCATCAGTGATGTCATTTGAGGTATCATCAGTGATGTCATTTGAGATGTTGCTAGTGATGCCACTGACCATGTAATGAGTGATGTAATATGTGAGGTCATAAGCAGGGCATTGATGGGGCATAAATTATAGTTAGCTCAGGTAACTATAACTGCTGAATTTCTCTGGTTTTGTATGTGTGAAATCTGAGTCTACCTATAACACCCCTATAACCTTTAGTTTTTTCAGAGAATTTCAAAGGTTTTTTCATTGTATTTTGTAACTATAACATGCATGTAACTTTTGCTTTTTGAGTGTATTTCTAAGATTGTTTCTTTGTTGTTGAAGAATTGGATATTATACATTAGAAGTGTTTAGTGCTCCACTATTTCATGCATTTGTTCGTGTGAGTCTTTCTCATTTGTTTTAGTTTTTTAATAACTTAGGTTTTTTTTCACCTCGACGATTTTGCAATTTCCGCAGAGACGCAGCAAAAAAGGCATGTTTCCACAGTATGTTCAACAATAGGGTTTGCTAGTATAATGTTTAAATGTACGTTTTTTAACTTATTTTATATAAAAATCATCTTTGCAGTGTATTTTCTGTTTTCACGGTGATGCCGGACGTTTCAATGACGTCGGTAATTGTGATGACCGAGTATTTTTTTTAAAGTGTAAAACACATATACACATGTTTTACAGAATGTTGGACAGTAGGGGTTTATTAGTGTAATGTTTAAACTTGTGTTTTTGTAATTAGTTTATATAAAAACATCTTTGCAGTGTATTTTCAGTTTTCACAGTGAACTCGAACATCGCAATGATGTCAGTAATCGCGACGACTGCATCTTTTAAAAAAAGTATAAAACACATATATACACACATTTTTTAGTTTGTTAGACAACAGGCGTTTACTAGTACAATGTTTAACTCATGTTTTTGCTCTTATTTAAGATATATACAGATATTCTATAGTAGGAGTGACAGTAGGTGCTTATTAACATGATATTTAAACTTATGTTTCTGTATTTACTGTAGCAAAAACTACTTTTACATTTCATTTCCAGTGTTCGCGATGACGCTCGTGTTTGTGAAGATCTTGTGACCTGGGAAGAAACTGATATGATTGGATAAGACTCTTTTCAACTATCTTAATGGGAAGTTCCCACCTATATCTTATTTCCTGAAAGCTCCATTCATTGTGGAATCATTCTGACCAGATGTGTCTGCAGAGCAGTACTCTGATTAGAGCTTGGGTGTTTTGCATTTTTCAAAGAAAAATGGCAATTGGAGGTGCACAGGATATTCAGGGGCAACTGGAGCAAAGGAGGACATTGAGGTGGAGGGAGAAGATGCTACATATGAAGAGCCTCAACTAAAGAAATTCAGTATTGCATGGGAGTTTTTCAGCATACCATCTGGAGAGTCGAAGACGGTTGAGAAATGTGTCAAGAGCTCTCTTTAGGGGAAACCTCAAGAGGTCCAACAAAAAGTACTCCTGCTGTACAACTTCTATGTTGTACCATCCCAAAACTTACCACTCCAATGACTTCAAAAGAGCAAAGAAGGACAGAGAAGCTGCAGGAGCATTGTCATCTTCAGCTGCAGCACCTGTACCAGGGCAAAACGTCCCGTGGCAAGTTGTGAGCTGTCATGTGGAGTAGGGCCCAGAATTACGTTGGATGGCAATGTACTGGATGGAACTGTATAACTATAGACACAGCTGGAGAGCATTCAATTAAGGCTATCAGAGAGGCAGCAAAGCAGCACAAATGTTAATTTGTTTTTCAAAACTTAGTTTTTGCTGCTTGTTTGTGCTGCTTGTTTTAATCTTTCCTCCCCTTCTTGCCATTTCATTCAACGAAAAACACACAAAAATATAAAATGTTCTAAAAACACAAAAAGAGATATAGAAAAATAAGGCTATTGTTAGAACTGCCTTTTATGGTTAAAAAGATAAAGTGTGCTGTATGGGTGAATGACTAGTTATCTGAATGACTGTGTTGGTGTATCGTGGTATGTGAGTAGTTGTGTGAGTGAATGTTAGATTGAGTGCATCAGTGGAGTATAGATGTTAAAATCAGTGTATAAGCAGTACATAGATGATTGGATGAGTGCATGAGTGGTGCACGAATGATTCAATGAGTATATGAGTAGTGTATGGATGATTGATTGAGTGCATGAGAGGTGTATGAGTGGTGCATGGATATTAAAATGAGTGCATGAGCAGTGGATGGATGATTAAAAGAGTCCCTGAGTGGTGCATGAATGATTAAAGGAGTGCATGGATGAATTATTGAGTGTATGAGAGATGCATGGATGATTGAATGAGTGCCCGAGTGGTACATGGATGTTAGAATGAGTGCATGAGCAGTGCATAGATAATTCAATGAGTGCATGAGTGGCACATGGATAATTAAATCAGTGTATGTGAGTTGCATGGATGTTGCAATGAGTGCATGAGTGGTGCTTGGATGATTGATTGACTGTATGAGTGGTGCATGGATATTACAATGAGTGCATGAGTGGTGCATGGATGACTGATTTACTGTATGAGTGGTGCATGGATGTTAGAATAAGGGCATGAGCAGTGCATGCATGATTGAATAGTGCATTAGTGGTGCATGGATGATTTATTGCATACATGAAAGGGGCATGGATGTTTTAATGACTGCATGAGTGGTGTATGAATGTTAGAATGACTGCATGAGCAGTACACAGATGATTGAATGAGTGCATGAGCGGTACATCGATGATTGAATGAGTGCATGAGAGGTGCAAGGATGTTAGTATGAGTGCATGACTGGTGCATTGATTAATCAATGAGTCCATGAGTAATGCATGGTTGTTAGAATGAGTATATGACCAGTGCATGAATGATTGAATGAGTGCATGAGTGGTGCATGAATGATTGAATGACTGCATGAGAGGTATATGGATGTTAGAATGAGTGCATGAGTGGTGCATGGATGTTAGAAGGAGTGAATGAGCAGTGTTTGGATGATTGAATGAGTGTATTATGTGTGTGGACGTATAGAAGAGGAAGTGCCTGCATGAGTTCTTATGGGTGAGTGGTTGTATATGTCAATGAGTGCTAGTGTGAGTGGTTGTATGACTGAGTGAGTGTGTGTGTGTTAGTGAGTGTGTGTATGGATGAGTGAGTCAGTGTGTAAGTAAATGTAGGGGTGAGTGAGTAGATGTGTGAGTGGATGTATGCGTGAGTGAGTGGGTGTGTAAGAGGCTGTATGGCTGTGTGAGTGGTTGAGTAATTGATTGTCTGAGTTGCTGTATAGCAGATTGAGTGCCTGTGTTACTGGCTGTTTGGATGAGGTAGTCCTAGTGTGAGTTAATTTATGATTGAGCCACTGTGACTCTATGAATGATATCATGGTGTGCAAGTGGCTGCAAGATTGAGTTAGTGGCTGTGTAAGTGACTGCATGGGTGAG
Organism: Calotriton arnoldi; assembly: GCA_963921515.1. Classification (NCBI taxonomy): domain Eukaryota; kingdom Metazoa; phylum Chordata; class Amphibia; order Caudata; family Salamandridae; genus Calotriton; species Calotriton arnoldi. The sequence goes on from CAWUFW010010212.1 coordinate 282,156, forward strand.
TGAGTACATATGTCAGTGATTTATTAGTGACTCAATAGATATGTCAGTAGCTGTTCTAGTAAATGAGTGAAAGTGTGATTCAGTCTTTAAGTGAAATACTAGGTATATCAGTGCCTCTATCTCTAAGTTACTACTTTTATGACACACTGTATAGGTATGTAATTTGATGTGTTAGGGCCTGCAAAAATAAGTGCCTGAATAATTGAATAAGTTGTTGCGTGGTGTATTGCACTAAAACGTTTAATTAACGAGAAAGTATGGCAAGTGCACTTTATGTTTCAAAACACTCTCCATGGTTATCAGGAAGTAATATATGTGTGGTAGAAGACCTTTTTTGAGGTATCTATCATCATTCAACTGCAGCCGCTATCACAAAAGAAAGAGATGATAAAGTTATGTTAGTATTTAATCATTAAAATCCTAGAAACATAAGAATACACATTGCTTATACTGTAAGACTAGATGACAATATAGTAAAAATAACATTATTGCTTTTTTACTGTTCTCAGCTTTCATACTTCTTCACCCTAAACAATGATTTGCATGAAGCATCATCCTCAAACAGTGGGGGAAAAACAATCAATGTTTTGTAAAAAGAAAAAAAAAAAACTGCAGCAGAGTAGATCATTACAAATAAGTGATACTATGCATTTCACTCCCTCCAATTCCTTAATTAGTGACTTTTTCTACACTTACTACAGTAATCTGAGACAAGATGTTAAAAATATTTCTTATATTATTATATCTGGTACAATATAAGAAATAATGTGAAGTAGTTTTCAATTTTGGAGATCCATTTGAAGACATCACTTTTGGTAGGCCAAATTATGTGTAAACTACTGATGATCCAGGCAGACAAAATCCCATGCAGTACTTTTTTGCCAGAAGTATGGCGTAGGAGTTTGGTTGGAGAAACAAAAGGGGACAAATTTTCACTTTTTTTGAAGGCATTATTTGGTTTTATCTTAAGGCTGCAGTAATTGGAGTATGTCCATCCACTTTCAGGCTTTAACTAGAGTGTTGTGTTTCATTGTTTTATTAACTCCTTTCTTTAATATAAAGACTCTTTTTGAAAACATTACCCTCAGTAAGCCAAATAATTCCACACAGTAGTATGTAGAAGTTACTGTTGGAGATGCAAAAGGGGTTATTTTTTAGTTTTTAAATACTTTTAGTTCCAACTTAAGGCTGCTATAATTCGAGTATATCCATTCAGTTCTTAACTGTAATTAGATAATGTAGTGTTTGGATGTTCTATAAACTCAATTGTCAAACATAAAAGGTATCTTGCATTTGGAACAACTTTTTGAAGACATTAACCCAATAGGCCTAATAATGTCTACTAAACAGATAAACAATGTAAAAAAAACACTGTAGACCACTTTTTTATCCACAAATTGTGCTCAGAACTTTGGTTTTAAGAAAGAAGAGATATGAGTTTGGTAATTTCCTAGGTAGTCTTGGTTTGTATTTTAGAATACTATCATTGCATTCTGTCCATCCAGATTGGCATCCCAAATAGACAATGTATTGCCCAGAGATAGTATTAACTACTTCATAAAAGATGATAGCTAAAGTAGTAAAACTCCTTCCTGTAATAGATATTTGTCCAGGTATGAAGTTTGTAATTTCAGTTTCTAATTTTGAACTATCTGGTCTGCATCGTTGTAGCATTACTATAAGATGTTTCACCCTTTTTTCTAGAAACAACGTAGATATGAGATCTGATCTGCAGTTTGGGCAGGTCATATTTTGGTTGACCTTTTTCAACAGTTTCTCAGAAGGTACAGTTTTAGTATCTGGTAATGTCAAGTAGCAGAATCGTTCAGAATTAATTACAGTGCTGTAGGTAAATCCACGATCTTCACAGTCAATGTTCCATTTATAACTCAATCCAAATAACTCATTATTATTTACTACTTCTTCCTCCTGTAACACTCCTAGCATTGCCGTAATAAATTCTTGTGTGTCTTGTGGAATATTTAAAAACAACACTACTGATTCAGTAGATGGATCTATAAAATCTCGTATTCCTGAAACAGAACGTATTACACTTCTGTCACTCAGGAAACATTGGAGAAAACTACACAGTACAGAACAGATTCTCTTATCTCTTTTATTTGAAGAGTTTTAAATAGCGCTGGCTAGACCCGGAGGTATCAGAGCGCTTTACATGAGAACAGTTGTACATCTCTGTTTTGTTCAATTTGGTTTACTACATGTGGCTAATGGAACAGTACATTCAGACAACATTTACATAGTAGTTGACCCCTGAACTGTTTTCAAACTGAGAACCTACAACCTCTCCATCATTTACTAGTTTTCTCTTCTTTGCCTCTTGGGAATATTCCTTCTGTCCTTTCTTTTCTTTTTGCATCCATACACTGTTTTGTAATCTTCTGCTTAGGACAGATCAACCATTTCTCATAAACAGAGACTTCTTAACCGATTATATTCCCTTACACAGCTTGCATCAGCACTAACTTTTTCTCATCAAAGTCATTAAAAAAAAGGCAATGCTCTAATTTACTACAATGCTCTTTATGACATTCCTTCTTTGAATACAGTAGTTCCAATATTGCCAAAAGCTCCGTCTACACTTAGGGGCCAATTCCGATTCCGGCCGGAAATCTCTCCGACCGAGCCGGACCCGGAGAGAATTCCGACCGAATCGGACCCTAGCAGTCCGACCGGACGAGTACGATGCATTCGCATGCTATCGGACTCGAGTCGGTCGGACTCCCATTGAAGTCAATGGGAGCCGGTCGTACAACGGGTACGCGGGCTCCCATTGACTCAATGGGTGCGAGGCGGACAAGGGCGCCCCTACAGCGTGTACGCGTCCATGCGCATCGCGGCATACATGCACAGGTAGGGGGGACCCATGGGTCCCCCCTGTGTGCGAGTCGCGCGCCTACGCGTACAGGGGGGTCCGACGCAGACCCCCAAAGTCCGGCTCCGACAGCTTTTTTGAGCCGGACGGCGCGAGTCGGTCGGATCTGCTCGCGGCGCGCATCGTACTTACCCGGCCGGGAAACGTCTCCATAGCGCGGTGCGAGTCGTGTCCATGCGAGTCGGTCGGAGCATGTTGAAGCCGCGTTCGAGTCGGTCGGCGATTTCGCGGGTGCTTGCATCATACTCGCTCGGCCGGACCCGCGTACGATTCGGTCAGGAAACAAGGCTCCGAATCGGATCCGGTGAATCCGAATCCGATTCGGAGCACTACCGGCCGAGATCGGAATCGGCCCCTTAGACTTTTTGATTTGTGTATGGTTACAGCATACACTGAGACAGTGAAAACTTCTTCCGTTGGACGTATAAGTCTTTCACTAGCAAAAAACATACAACACATCGACCAATCTGCTTGACACCATCAACCTCATCAAATTGTATCACTATGTATTCCACCTCATTGCTGTTTAGATAATTAAGTACATTTATAACTTTACTGATTGCACCATTTACTAACCCTTCTTCAACATTTAAATTCTGATGCAAAATTATGCAACAGTTTTTGCTGTCACATCCCTGAGGTTCAATTTTTTCAGTAGCTGTAATTTACAAAATATCTTCTTTCTCCAGTTGTAGTAATTTTTCATTGAATTTCAAGCACTCTTGAAGGGTTGGCATTAACAAACTATAGACTTCTGTTTTTTAATGAAATTATACATTAATTCCACTGGTGTTATATAGATGGAAATAGTTTATTGACAAGGCGAATATCCAAAGCACGTTTAGCTTCTTTTGTAAGAAGTCCCAATCTAATGTACTTCAGTATTTCTCCATATTCCACATCTGATTCTTGCCACATATTTCTCACTAATTCTTAGTATTCAAACAATTCCCAAATATTCACATTCCCAATACTTCCTAGAGAATTTCTTGTTTCATTATGTAGAAGTGTTTTGAAAACAGGTTGTCCTTTTATATTAAATAAATAAATAAATATAGGTGTTAGTTGTAGCAGGTAACCAAAGACATTTATATGTTTACCACCAAACAGTGCATCAGGGTTTGTTTTGAGTATCTGCTGCATTCTTAAATGTATGAAGGCAAGCATTAGCTTCATCAATAATGAGAAGCATCAATTTTTTCAATACTCTTGCTACCTCATGACAAGCATCATCAGATAATTTCTGGTATTCTAGTTTGTTGTCATGTTCTACAGGTAGCATTAATAGTTGATCAAGAGTAATTCCTTTAATGTTATAAGCATCTAATCCTGTTGGTGCAGACATGACAAACTTGGATCTGTAGTCTTTTGTAGATAACTGGTGAGTACTTTAATTAAGAAGCTTTTTCTAGTGCCGGCTTGACCACTTATGTGTGGTAGAACTGGTTTGCATAAAAAACATTCACACTGTCTCTTCTCATGCAGGAATCCATGCTTTATTTAATCTTTAAATTAATTAAAAATGCCTTTCTGTTCATTATTCAGTTGTTGTACTAGCTTTTCAAAATCTACAGTTTCCTGTCTTGCTTGCTGCATTGCATACTCCACCTCATTCATAGTTATTGCTGCTTCATTTTGAATTATTGGCTCTCCAAGAGGGTCTTGACTTGCTGGTGTAGAACTATGACTGCTTTGAGAACTCTCCTTGACAAACTCAGCAGCAATGGTTTCCTCCAGTTCAATCTCATCTTTCAGCATTGGGAGGTACGTTAGAAATACTGAGCAGTCAATGGTGTCTTTTACAGCATTGAAAGAGTCTTCATAACAGTCATAATTTCCAAGTAATTCTGATTCTGCACGTCATGGCTTGAACAACTGCAAAAGTGACAAGCAGAAAAACTCTCTTTTCTCTAGAGTTTCGCTACTAAGTTTTCTGTGGTTAATTAGATTTCCTTTTCTGTGTCTCACCAAACAACCATCATATCCAAGGTCTGCATATATTCCTTGTTCTATATTTTCAGTTACATTATTTCTGTATGTCTACTGCTGAAGTACCTAGACTCACAAAAAGAGAAGGACTAAAGTGTGCTGTGACTGAGACCGTGCAGTTAACTACAAGTGACACCAGATTGAGTTGAATGTCATGAGGGTCATGAGGGGAGATCTTATTACTTTCAATGTATCTTTTTCTTACAGATGCTACTGGCAAGTGTGCTTACATTAAACAAGTAAGGTTAAATTAACCATCCTTGAAATAGGTCAAACTGTGACTGGAAGTATTAGAATTTGTCACAAGGGAGCTTTACCCTGAGGAAGGCCAGTGACCCAGTAGGGCAACCAAGATTGGCTGAAACATGTCGGTGAACGCAGATGGGGTACAGGAGCTGTAACTCCTCCTATACACCCTTTTCCTATTTTTTAACCCTGTCAATGGGGATCAGCAAAAAAAGAGTTTATAAGGTACCTCCTTAGGCAGTTTTAACACACTTCTTTTTCTGCATTAGGGATCCCTCACTAGGAAAACTTCTTGTTTCTTATCTCTTCTTTAAAAAAAAAAAATCAGCGCTCCATCCAGTGTGTTGGTCTGCACCTGGGTGGTGTTAGCAGCCCTATGATGAAGCATGCCACTACATAATGGGTGGGGGCAGTATTAAAAAATCTAATGATTTCCCCTACTAATTCTTTACTCTTCTGATAACACATTCACAATATAGGTACAGATAGAGGGAATAACTGCATTGTCTCAGTCACAACACACTGCAGTCCTTCTCTTTTTGTGAGTCTAGATGCTGTACATGAGGGGAGTCAGAGGAGGCTCACTCCCTTGTCTCTTAACTTGTGTTTTTTTACTGCTGAAGTACTTCATAGAGTCACATGTTTTCAAGATGAGGACTCCTTCTTGGGTAGTATGCATCCAGCATGTTAGTCTTCAGAATGTCTGTACTCTCAGGTACAGATTTAGCAAGGTATTGTATTTCTGGAAAAACTTTAATACTCGTCTCTGTCTTCTCTGACTTTGTGATATATGTAGTCACATAGTGAGCAACAGCGATGGAGTTGTCTGCAACAAATTGTAGATCCATATTTTGATTCCACATCAAAAAGCTGTTCACTCTTCCTCCTGAGATCACAGGTCGTGGGAATCCAAAACAAAGTCGTTTGTAAAAGTTTCCTTTGGATTTGCATTTTTGATGACAGTATTTACCACACCTATGATTTTGAAATCGAAAAACTTGTCTCAAACCCTTGTCATCAGTATCTTATGGGATGGCATATGTCACATACTGTTGTATGAATGACAAGACAGACTCATCAGTGTCTTTTCCAAACTTCGTGGCATCTTTTACCCATAGCAGCATGTGAATATGGTGAGCACCTCTAGCTTGGTACTCTATATGCCAAAAGAAATCAGTTACTTCATTAAGAGGAGGGTTAGTTTTCTTGCACATGAAACCAATCATTGCTTGAAACCTGTGGTTAAAATATCTGAAAATGATTGCAGGGTCCAGCAGACAAAGTTCTTGTGGTATCTTTAGATTGATGTCTTTTATGTTTGAGTTTGCTTTTTGCAGGAATTCAAGCAGAACATCCCATGCATACTCAGCACAACTGAGTGTCAGAAACCAAGTTGGTGCTCCTACGTTTCTCAATATGCATTTCAGCTCTCCATTGTGACGATACCAATATTCATTGGTGCCACGCTGGCATACCATCAAATTAATCTAGTCGCATTCCAGGTTTTCATCTTTTCTTGAACTTTGTCAACAAAGTCCCTTGCTGTCATATTTTGCACATACACTCCTGTCTTGAAAATGTGGTTTACTGCATAAAATAGGCATGAGAAGTTGGTATCAAATAAAAGATGAAATATACAGGGAATACACTGGTGAAATCAGTGATCCTCTGAGTATAGTCTAGTTGAACTATTCTCAGCTGATGGTATCTGTACAGGCTGGTCATCATATCTACCACCTACTCTAGTAGGAAACTAATGTGAAAAACACCGAGCTTCTAAACTGCTCTCCTACACACTCAAAGGAGCTTCTCTTGTTTCTCCCATTTGAAAGAGATTAATAGCATCACCAATTATCTCTTTAGAATGGAGAGGATGAATATTATAGTGTTAATAAATTTCTTCTGATCAGGGTCGATCTACTTTTTCAATCCGACCTCTTGACAAGGATGTATCATCCTCCATATGTGGCACTTTTTAAAGAACATCTATGGGCCCGATTCACAAAAGTAATCTGAGACAAAATTCTAACTTTACGCTTTAGGTATTCACAAAAGGCATTTAGGAGTAGTAAAGTTAGGATTTTGTCTTAAGTTTGTCTTAAGTTTTGGTCTGAAGACAAAATCCTAACTTAAGTTTAATTTAAGTTTAACTTAAGATTTTGTCTTAAGTTTGTCTTAAGTTTTGGTCTTAAGTTAAACTTAAGTTAAACTTAAGTTAGGATTTTGTCTTAAGACCAAAACTTAAGACAAACTTAAGACAAAATCCTAACTTTACTACTCCTAAATGCCTTTTGTGAATACCGAAAGTCGTAAAGTTAGGATTTTGTCTCAGATTACTTTTGTGAATTGGGCCCTATATCTTCATAACCAATATTGTTTTTACCAGATATAATATTGCATTTTTTACCTTACTAACATCTGCTAACTCTCGCCATATCTTTTTGCTCTTCGTAGACACACCATTGACTAGAATTATAAGTTCTTCTTCAAAATCTCTCTGCACCCCTACAGTTTCAATATTCTGCTTCAAATCTAATGGCAAGTACACAACTCTACATTTAAGACCTTTCTGGTGCTCAGTTGGAGGTATTCTACCTGTCTTTGGTTCCATATGGACTATATCTCGGAATAAATGTATACATTGTATAAGTATAGATTCATAAACATTCAAATCTTGAACTACTTCTGGAATAGATACTATTTCTAACTTTTAATGCACTGCTCTAGAAGGCATTTTGTTTTCTTCTAACTTATCGTAACAGTACTTAGATATAAATTTTCGTGTGGACAAGTCAAACCATTCCTCTACAAATAAGTAAACAGCAAATTCTTGCAACTTATCATTGTTCTCTTTTTCACTTTTTAAATATAAATCAACAGTCCAAGTTTGACTTTAATAATGAGTGTGTCAACAACAAATGCAAACATATGGGCATATTTACAATAAAGTGGTGAAGCGTGCCGTTAAGCCAAAAAGGCTAACGACACTCTTCGTCACTTTAGAAATGCAGGGCTGCACCATATTTACTAGAATATGGTGCAGCCCTGCATTTCCCCCTGCGCTGGCGCTAACTTTAGCTGCCTAGCGCCAACGCAAGCACCCTTGTACCACAGTGCAAGGATGCCTGTGTTGATGGGAAGATTGTTTATGTGCAGGAAGGTCCCCCATCCTGCACATAAACCATCTTTAAATGCTGTCTTGTAACTTCTATTTGTGCTGCTTTGTGCAGCACACATAGAAGTTGCACACCTTCCTGCACAAAAACAATCATGCATGGCATTTTGCTGTTTTTATGTGTGCTGCACAATGCAGCACACATAGAAACAGCAAAAATGAGAAGCAATAAAGCATTTCTCCTCGTTGCGCCATGTTAAGACCAGGTTTTTGTTGGCCTTAATTTTGGCGCTGCCCCATATTTACGCCACCCTTGGAAGTAGCAAAACTGTATTTTTTTAAACGATTGTTTATGTGTAGGAAGGGGGACCTTCCTGCACATAAACAATCATAGGCAATTTGCTGTTTCCATGTGAGCTGCACAAGGTAGCACACATGGAAACAGCGAAAATAAGGAGAAATAAATAATTTCTTCTCGTTTCGCCTGCCTTAGACCAGGTTTTCCCTGGTCTTTATTTTGGCGCTGCCTCCTATCTACGCTGCCCTTGTTAATAGGGGGCAGCATCAAAATCAATGGGTGTTGCGCTGGAACGCCCACCGCAACACCCATCACCCTCCCCTTTTACGCTAAACACAGTGTGAAAGGGTACCTTTTTTCAAGGCAGCATTGAGCCACGTTAAAGGGCTCAACGCTGCCTTGTAAAGAAGGCAAGGCCCTTATCGCCATCACAACGTCACTGAAAGTGACATTGTGGTGTCGATAGGGGCTTGTAAATATGCCCCATAGTTTGGTTTCTCTGAAGAAACACTGTTAAACTTTCTAACCCCCTCTTCAAAATGATCAACAGTAATACCTCTCTCCTGTTCCACTGGACCTCCAGATACCAAATCTTTGTTTTCCCTAAAGTTTTCTTCAAGACCAAAGAAACGAAACTGCACATCATCAGAAATATTTTCTACTTCTGCCACTGTACCATGCAATAGAGCTCTATTCATTTCTCCCAAGCAAAGTGCAGGAGTTTTGACATAGTAAAGCCTCATAACTAAAATTCACATTTTTGAGGTGTGTACACCTTTTATTCTGAAATGATGAAAGGTGCTTTGGCACACTTTCTTTGATAGACATGCTAGTGAGTGTCCTTGTAAATTAGTATGCTTTCTTAGTTTGCATGGATCTAATCCCTGTAAAGCCACAATTGTCTGTTTTAGAGTTCTGGTTGGAAACTCACATAGCAAATTTGTCAATAGATCAATTGATTGCTGCTGAATACTGCAAACCCTACTAAAATTCCATTTGTAGACAGGTGCCTGCCTACATCTTCCCTGTACCTCTTCAGCAATCACTTTCTCTATATTTCTAGCACCCATCACTTCTTATGAAATAGGAAGGAGTACCATTCTTTACCTCATAACATCGTCCCAATTCATCAACTGCATGAACTAATGTATTTTCTTGCAAGTAGCTTTCTTCATAAAAGAAAGGCTCAGTACTTGTAGTATGTGTCCATTCGCCACTAAATACTTGACAAAAGTTACTTCTATTAACAAGTCTTTTCTTTCAAATACATCTCCTCATGGACACTGTTTCGTCCTGTGTCTTCCTTCTCTGGAGAATCAAAATAAATAGCTTCCTTTTAAGAGCAAAGGCCTTATCAACTATTTTCTCAACAAGTTCCTTTTGACTGATTGCTTCTCTTCTTCTTTTACACTTCTTCCTACTTTTTGTAAGATTAAGAATCACTCTACTGTGAAACATTCTAACTCTGATTTCCTCAAACTGTTTCTGACATCTGGTTAAAGTCTCTGTTTTTTGTTAGATTTTTGTGTCTTCTCTTCATCCACTTTTTGTTCTTCCTTAGTGCATCTCAATCTTTGTTTTTTATTTACTTGATTTTTCACTCTTTGGAATTCAGCACATACAATTTTAACAAGTGTCTTTGTCCTCTTACCGGCAGGTCTTTTCCCTTTCACCACTTTTTCAACATTTTGCCCATTTTGTTTCTCAGTTTTAAGGAGATACTGTTGGTGCTGCTGTTTCTTTCTTCTCTCGGTTTTTGATGGGCATTGTAACTGTCTGAGGTTAAGTAGATATTGATGTCTGTAATGAAAGAAAAAGAATACAAGATGAGCAAATTAACCTTTTACTAATGTAATATCACATTAAATTTTTCAAATATTTAACTAAGAACATAAACAGTTCTGTCGTTCTAGTATACCTAACATTACCCTATTAATTTTCATATGGATTTGTACCACTGTATATAACTCCCTGAAGCTTCATAGTACATGCCTAACATTTTAATCACAAATAACCATTGCGTATGGCCTACTACACCTAACTTCGTGATCACTTATAAGTATTAGAAAAGCAATTTATGCCTTGTCAATGACTGTTAAATGTCACAGTGTGTATGGATTTTTTACTGTCTGTCTATTTTTCTACTTAGGTATATCAGATTAAAGCCTGGGTTGCAGAGTGGATGTATAATTGGGCATATGGGTTTCTAGGAGTGCATATAGCTCACTGAAACTTCACACTACATCTGTTACATTTTATGCACATAGTGGTATGGTCTAACTGCACCCTACGTCAGTGGTGAGTTATATGTGCTACAAGAGCAGTTTATGCGTTCTCTAGGACTTTTAAATAGGAAGATTGGCCTAGCAATAAAACTGCATGCAGATGATGAAGTGTACCAGGCCTAAGAGATGATGTTACATTTTAAGCACATAGCACCTTGCCATATGGCCTAGCTGCACCCTATCTCAGTGATGAGTTATACATGGTGAAAAAGTAGTTTATCCATTCTCTAGGACTTTTAAATGTGAAAATTGGCTTAGTGGGTAAAACTGCATGCACTGGCTCATATGTACCAGGCCCAAGATATGATGCAAGGTCTACTTCTCTGCATGGTAGACTTGAAAGTGTAAGTTGTTTAGCAGATATCTGAATGAGTGTCTCGGTTCCTATCTGGTGCAGTGATTGCATGTGTATATAGGTTTCTTACTTAATCATTGCCTCTCTTTGTGACATGTATGCTCCTCTAAATGTGTCTGTAAGGGCCTGCATGAATTGATGTATTAGTGAATATTGGGTTATTTAAGTGTGTGCGCAACTGCCTCCATTAATGCTAGACACGTGTCAGTTCTGCATGTCTGTGAGGGAATGTTTAGGTACTTGTCTTACTATCTCACTGGGTGTTTTACTGTCTGTTCGCTTTTCTACTTAGGTAAGTCAGATTCAAGTCTGGGTGGCAGAGTGGATGTATAATTGGGCACACGGGTCTCTAAGAGTGCATAGAGCTCACTCAATCTTCAGAGCAGGTCTTACCTTTCAAACACATAGCTCCCTGCGCTATGGCCTAACTACAGCCTACCTTAGTGGTCAGTGTATGTGATACAAAAGCAGTTTACACCTTGTGTATGAGTTTTAAGTGACCAAAGAGCTCTAGCACTAAAACTGCATACACAAGCTCAAGAATACAAGCCCGAGACATAATGCAAAGGGTATTTCTGTGCATGGTAGACTTCAAAGTGTTAGTTCTTTGGCAGATATCTGAATGAGTGTCCCATTTGCTATCTCAGCCTGTGATTGCATGTGTATGTAAGTTGCTTGGTAAATGACTGCCTGTCTTTCAGACATGTATGCTTCTCTAAATCTGTTTGTATGGGGTTGCATGGATTGCCTCCTGGGTGTATTAGTGAGTATTGGGTTATTTAATTGTCTCTGCAAGCACCTCCATTAGTACTAGGCACACATTTGATCTACCTGTTTGTGTGAGTGAATGTTTAGTTACTTCTCTTACTGTCTAACTGGGGGGCAGATTTACAAGCCCCTTGCAACACATTTGCGCCGCCATTGCATCACTTCTGTGACGCAGCGGTGGCGTAAACCATGCGCCACGTTGTGACTTATTTACAATGTGACGCATCTAGGGAGATGCATCACGTTGTAAAGCACTGCGCCACATGCAACCTGCGTCAGGTCTAATGTGGGCGTTTCGTCGCAGGGTGGGAGTTCCGTCGCAGGAAAGCCCCGTAAAAGTGACGCAGTGAAATCTACAAGATTTCACTGAGTCAGTTTTATGACACCGCTGCATCAAACCCTTACGCCTGCTTGAAGCAGGCGTAAGGAGTGACGCACCACGTTAAGTATGGGTGGCCCCTGAGCATTGCTGGAGTTGCGTCATGCTTGCGACACGACTCCAGCAATGCGTCGCCCTTTCGCCACAAGATGCGACACGCATCTGCTTATCCTTGCGCCACGGTGCGCCGCATTATAAATGCGACGCATCCGTGGTGGCGCAAGGGGAGAATTGCGTGTCGCATCTATTCTGGCGCATCACTGCTGATTTGCAGAGATGCGTTAGTCCTTGTAAATCTGCCTCTGGGTGTTTTAATGACTGTCTGATTTTCTACTTACCTCTCTCAGATTAAGGCCTGGGTGGTACAGTGGATGTATAATTGGGTACTTGGGTCTCTAGGGCCCTGATTCACAGAACTAACTTACGTCAAAAACGTAAAGTTAGTACTTTTTGGTATTCACAGAATACACTTACTCATTTTGCTATTCACAGAATGAACTTACTCATTTCGGTATTCACAGAAGTTAGTAGTCCTAACTTTAGGACTCCTAAATGCCTTCTGTGAATACCAAAAGTCTTAAAGTTAGGATTTTTCTCAGTTTAGGAGTAGTAAAGTCCTAACTTTAATACCGAAATGAGTAAGTTCATTCTGTGAATACCAAAATGAGTAAGTGTATTCTGTGAATACCAAAAAGTACTAACTTTACGTTTTTGACGTAAGTTAGTTCTGTGAATCAGGCCCGAGGAGTGCACATACCTAATTGAAACTTAAAGTACATGTTGCATTTTAAGCACATAGCACCCTGTCCTCTGGTCTAACTGCACCTTATCTCAGTGGTGAGTTATACATGGTAAAATACTAGTTTATCTATTCTTAAAGACTTTTAAATATGAAGGTTTGCTTAGCAGTAAAACTGCATGCACGGACTCAAATGTAACAGGCCCAAAATATGGTGCAAGGGCTACTTCTCTGCATAGTAGACTTGAAAGTGCCAGTTGTTTAGCAGATATCTGAATGAGTGTCTCAGTTCCTATCTGGGGATGTGATTGCATGTGTATGTACGTTTATTACTAAATCAATGCCTCTCATTGTGACATGTATACTTCTCTAAATGAATATGTAAGGGGCTGCATTAACTGCCTCTTGGGTGTGTTAGTGAGTATTAGGTTATTTAAATGTGTGTGAAACTGCCTCCATGAATGCTAGGCACACGACAGTTCTGCTTGTCTGCGTGAGGGAATGTTTAGGTACTTGTCTAAGTATCTCACTGGGGGGTATATTTACAAGGAAAGTGCGGTGTTAGCCTTCTTGGCTTAACGCCGTGCTCTACCACTTTGAAAACGCAGGGCTGCACCATATTTACAACATTGCGGTGCAACCCTGCATTTCCCCCTGCGCTGGCACTAATTAAAGCTGCCTAGCGCCAATGCAGGCACCCTTGAACCAGAATGCAAGGGGGCCTGCGTTCTGGGAATGATTGTTTATGTGCAAGAAGGTGTCCCTTCCTGCACATAAACAATCTCAAATGGCGATTTGTAACTTCTATGTGTGCTGCTTTGTGCAGCACACATAGAAGTTGCAACTCATCATTTTTAAAATTATTGTTTATGTGCAGGAAGGCACACCTTCATGCACATAAACAATCATGCATGGCGTTTTGCTGTTTTTATGTGTGCTGCACAATGCAGCACACATAGAAACAGCAATAACGAAGAGAAATAAAGCATTTCTCCTCGTTGCACCATGTTAATACCAGGTTTTTGTTGGTCTTAATTTTGGCGCTGCCCCATTTTTACGCCACCTTTGTAAATACGGGGCAGTGTCAAAATCAATGGGTGTTGCGGCGGAACTTCACACTGCAACACCCATTGCCCACCCCTTTCACGCTAAATATAGCGTGAAAGGGTGCCTTATTTGCAATGCAGCGTTAAGCCTCATTAAGTGGCTTAACACTGCCTTGAAAACAAGGCAAAGCCTGTATCGCCACAGGAACGTCTTTAAAAGTGATATTCCTGTGGCGATAGGGGCTTGTACATATGCCCCTTGGAGTTTTACTGTCTGCCTGCTATTCTACTTAGGTATGTCAGATTCAAGTCTTAGTGGCAAAGTGGATGTATAATTGGACACATAGGTCTCTAAGAATGCATATAGGTCACTCAATCTTCAGAGCACATGTCTTACCTTTTAAACACATAGCTCCGCTTGCGCAAGTCCACCGTTTTGCCGATTATGACTTTGTAAATCGTATCGGCAGTGGACCGCCGGCTGCGCCAGGCAACTATTGTTTCCTAGCGGTGACTCAGGAGCACCACAATGCATTATGCTGAGCAGGGACTGGCGCAGTCCCGCTCAGCATATTTTGAGTTCCTTGACCGCCAGCCTCTACATTGCGGAGCCCCGCCATGAAAAGGCAGGCACTGCAGGAATAAAGGGGGCCCTACATGGCCCTCATGCCCCTCCTGCCATGGGGAAACATTCAGGGGGGCACAACATGTGCCCCCCTGTCTGTATTCCCCCCACTTCCAGGACGGCATGGACGTCACCGTCAATGCCGTGCTGGAACTTTTTGGCAGGTCCCATTGCAGTGCTTGTTTTCAAGGCAACGCCATGGGAAAGGCCAAAGGACCACTGATGGTATTACGAGTTGCACTTTTACAACTCGTAATACGGCCGGCGGTCCATGTGCAGGTTTCGCGCAGCTGAGCCGGCATTGAGCCGGCGCCACTGCACCAAACTCGTAATCAGGCACTAAGTTACTAAAACTCAAAACAACAACTTTCACTTTTTTAAGTGCAAAAGACCAGGCTTTATGACATACGTACAGTATATCTCACGGGTCAGTTAAGTCTTCTAAAACAAGCTTTCAGCACTTCAAAAAGAGATGTTACATGCAAAGTCAAGCTGGCAGTGAGACTCCACAGGAGCACTCTCCACCAGTAAACCTGACCCATATTCAAGCAATGCATGTTGAACTATGCCTACCAGCCTCATACCACAGATGTAACTTTTGGCAAGGTTAAACAACATATCTCACCATCTAAGTATATATAAACCTACTTTATAATTTAGAAACAGCTACACTAAAGTATGCCTAATACATAGCTGGCAACTTTCTCAAGTTCATTATTCCTATACACCTACAGTGTCTTTTTTCCTCTTTCAATTCTGAGTGTTCTAGTCCTCTTTTACAATGGAATAAATAGGACTATAAGACCCAGAATGCAAAGAAAAGCATTCTCTATCACTAGCAGATGGTGTATACACATATAAATCTTTCACATCTTCAAATGCACTCTAGCATACAAATTTAACAATTAGACTAAAGTGGTTTTTTCTGCCATTCAGAGAATGGAGTAAATCAGCACAAGGGAATATGGAGCTCCATGCAACACATTGTGATCTAACTTCACAGACACCTAGTCTATACATGACACAAACTGTATCTCCTATTAATAAATATATCAAAGCACTTATACTACCGGTCATAAACCATTATATAATTTTCGGACACTTATTTTACAATCTCACATACACATATACCTTCTTAATCAATTTTTTGGGTTAAAAAGAAATGTAATTCACATGCCAGAAGATTGAGTTCATTGATCGAATAGCTTTTTTTGCTTTTATTAGATAGATGCAATATAGTCTCAGGGTTTGTAAAAACTAAGCATAAGAATTGCACATCATTCTCATGCAAAGCAACCATAAATGGCAACCTTTTGAACTTATACTGCACAAGACAGCAAATGAAAACATTCCTTTCATATTTTAGTGATGTAACTGCACTTCTCAACTGTTAGTATGTGTTAACCCTTTCACTCACTTTAACAAAGACCACCAAAATGGATGCCTATTTTTGTATAATCACGACTTGTTCATGATCAGCGCAATGAATTCGCGAAAAAATGGGAGTCCAAAAACATATTTACCTTCATAGTTTTATGACTATACCACTACAGTAAGCTTTTTTAGCAAGCCCTCACTAGGAAATCAAACCCTTTTTGTAGTAAAATTATTCCAAACACCTCAAATTTATAAGAAATAGTGACCTGAGTCTTCAATAACCTTCCCCCAATACACTCTTAACACAGTCTCCATACCAACCCACTAGAACCAGTAGGTCACAAGTTCACACCACATTCTAGAAGGACCATACTTGTTACATAATCAACTGCAGCAGGCGTGGTTTATTGTACACATTAAAAAGCATATCCATGTCTGTATTACATTTTTTTTTATTGGAGCCAATTATACATCTAGTTACTAATCCTCTCAGCACACTGCCTAATTTTATTCACCTACACGTTCACAACATCCAAGCAAATATGTGCTTTTTTCAAACTAGGGAAACACCTCAATTTTAGCTGCCTTTCATTTGGAAAACTGTCCCATTCAGCTGCAGGCTTCTCCTGTATGCTACTGCTGCTTCACTTCAAAATGGCCAGAGTGTGGATTGTGGGCCACAGCTATGTCTTCTGGGTTAGAGAAGCTGCTAGAAAATGTGGTATTTACAGAGATTTGGGTTTGCCTAATGTGGTCATTAAATGGATTGGCCAGAGAGGGTTAAAGTGTCATCAATTGTTGCCTATGGTTAAAAGCATAGTGGATTCCCAACCCGCTAACCTCATGATTGTGCACTGTGGTGGCAATGTCCTAGGCATACTGACTGGGTTAGGACTGGAAATGTTAATGAAGGATACCTTTGCAGAATTAATGCCCTATTACTTACCGATAATCTTCATTACCTCTGGTCCCATTGTCCTCATCCCATTCATTACTTACTTATGGAGATAACCCTCTGCCAGACAGAAAAAAGAACAGAGAATTGCTGGGATCCCTATCCTACCCCCTCCCACTGGTAGTACTTAACAAGTACTTACCCAACATTCCGCCTGCACTATTAAGCTACCAACAAGAAGGCTGGATGTCCGGGAGGAAGGGAGGGGCGTTATGAATGGGGCGAGGACAACTGGCCCAGGAGTAATGAAGATTACGAGTAAGTAATAGGGCATCACCCAAGGTCCCTCCATTCCTCATCCCATTCACTACTTAAAGAGTATACTAAAGCCAGAAACCCGCCCTTCCGAAATCCCAAAGAGCACCCAGGACACCACATCGAAAGCAACATCCCAAGTGAAGCAAAAGGGAAAACCACAGGAAAAAGACGCAGGAGCACACAGTCAACAAAACTCCCAATTAAACAACAAGTTTGCACCCCCCAGAACAAGCAGGAGACAACAAAGGTGAACAAACAAGCAGCCAACCCATGGCACTGCCACCCAGATGGCAGCCAACCTCCAACAAGAGCACCCCGAACCAACAACGGAGGAGGAGCACCCACCAAGGAAGCAGCAGACGCCATCAACAACAGGACAGTGAAGAGGCTACACATGTAAGAAGACCCAAAGTGGTCAGACATCCCAGCAAGCCAGGAACAGTCCAACAGGGACACAACCAAGTCCCAGAAGAACCAGAGCCCCAGAAGAGAAGGCACCAGCTGCACCAAAGAGGCAGCCAATCACAGAAAAAAAGGACAAGCAGGGCACCCAGGCCCCACCATCCCCCAGCACTGCCAAGTGGAAGGGAGCCAGCCACAAAGGCGATACGGCAAGGTCAAACAAAATCAAGGTCGGAAGGTGGCACCCTACAGAGACCGCAAGGCCAAAAGCTAAGCCCCAGAAGGGAAATGAAGGCCGAAGCAACCACACCACCAGAAACTCCTGTCACAAGGAGGTCAAGAACAGATGCCTCACCCCAGAGGGCATGGAAAACCCACAAGTGTGCCCACTGGGCCACCAGGCTGCCACGCCCAGCACCACCAAGAGGACCCACTGATCCAGTAGCAGAACCAACAGAGAGAGCATCCAAGCAGACACAGGAAGGAACGCCCAATAAAGCTGAAAAAACCCCACAACCAACACCAAAAGAAAGCCAAGGGGAAGCAAGGGAAGACCCAACAGCCCCCTGCCACAACCAGGAAATGAAGGACGACAGGAGCAACAACGAGACAAACCCTAACACCACCGGGGAGTCCCACAGCAGACGAGCCCAAATGAGGAGAGGGCCAGCCAACAGGGATCAACCATGGGCAGGGCCACACAGACCAAACCAGGAAGGGAGGAAGCAGCTACCGAGAGCAAGCCCCCACCAACCTGATGGATCTGGCCACCAGAGAGCCCAGAGGACACTGCCACTAAAAGCCCCCAGAGGAGGACCAATCCCCAGAGCAGGAACGTCCAGCGCCAACCACCAGAGCCGACACAGGATGACTGCCAAAGCACCCACACAGCGAGAGGGAGACGGAGCTGGGGCACAGAGGCAGGCCAACATGCCCAGACTGAGGCACCCACAAAGAATGCAGGAGACACCAGGCCACAACCCCCGGGACCCTGCGCAACAAAGGCATAACACGGCCAGAAGGAAGCCTGGCCTGACAAGCAGCTGAACACCAGTCACTTGAAGACCAACCAGAAGGACAAGGCAAACAGAAACACATACCTCAACCTGACATAAAAAAAGGCAGGAGGACATCCAGAGGCCAGAACCCAGTGAAGCTCAACAACACACCATGAATGAGGCCAACAACAGGGCCCCACCGAAGGGAAGCCAAGGGGCGGACACCACCAGACCCTGGACCGGAGCAGGACACAGCCACCAGAAAGACCAAGAGTGGGGCGAGGCAAACCCCCAAGGCCACCAAGACCACGGGAACCCAAAGACCAAACAGGCACAACAGGGAAGACCCCGCCTCAAAACCCAACACACCCAGGACGACACCCTCAACCACAATCCCGGAGGTCGACCGAGGGCAAGATAAGCATCACATCAGGACACAAGAACCGGAGAGACAAGCAGGGTGACCCACAGCCCAACCCCACCGATGTCCCCACAAGCACCTGAGAAGCCAGTTGACCAACCCACAGACCCACCAGCAGAGACTGAAGGCCACCAACACAGCATCTCCACTGCTCCAAAAAGAGAGGCACATGGCCACACAGCCACAAGCCAGACACCCCCAAACCACCTAGAGACAGAGAGAAGCCGCCGGTACCATCCACAGCCAGGCCACAGAGGCAACAAAAAGGAATCCAGGAAGTAAGCCAAGCAGTTGAGACAGGAACGCCAACGCCAGAGCCCAACCAACACCCGAGAAAGGTAGGCACAGAGGAGAGGCCAAAGGAAAAGATAGGGAGTCCGACCAGGTCCCAACCCATTCCAGAAACAGAGGCACCGGACCACCAGGGGGCCCAGAAGAACACCTACGCAAGTTCAAAAAGAGAAAGGAAAGCCAGAGAGACCCAAAGACCAATACCCAAAAGGCAACCCCCACAGCATCAAGGAAGCCCCAAACGAGGAGACATGGGCCGAGAACACACCGCCCACCCAACCGGCCCAGGCAAACGAGGGCCCAAAAAAGGAACAGCAAGTTCCCACCATCGGACCGGAAGCCCTGGGGTGACACCACACCTCCAGGAGGACACACAATCGCACAATCCACCAAGGAAGCATCGGCCAGAAGCCAGACCCAAGCAGACACAGCAACAGTAAGGCAACCAAAAGCCCAGGAAGAGAAGGGTGCAGAGACACCAGAGGCACAAACTCCAGTTACTGAGCCACAACGCCCTGCACGGGCTAACCCAGCAGGAAGGTGTGCAGGAACCCCAAGGAACCAAGCCCAAATGGCAAGCCCAGGCAGAGATGCGGCACAACCCCACCACCACCCGAGGGACCTGAACCCGGCCACAGAGGCACCAGCCACGCAGCAGGCCAAGACCAACACTGGAAACAGAGGTCCATGGAACCAAAGCCAGGGACTTCATGTCCACCATACATCACAGGCCCAGACCCAAAGCAGTACCTAGCCGAAGAGAAGGGGGAAGATATAAACCGCTATGCGGCAACCCCCCACCTCTCCCCAGGACCGGCAGGCTCATGACAGCACCATGCGCCAACCCAAATGGCCTCACCAGCCAGCCCAGGCGCACCCCAAGCCAGGGCAAGAGCCAAAACTGGCCCAACGGCAACCAGACCCACTAGGGGCACCCTTCACACAGCCCCTGAGCCCCGGAAGCCACGCAAGGCCAGAGAAGAGGCACATCATGGTGAAAGGGGAAATTAAAGGGCCCACAGGCGCGTGGTACAACCCATGGAATACACACCCTGGGCTGGCAGACTCCTGACCACACCGTCTGCCACACCAACGCCCCACCAGCCAGCCTAGGCACGCACTACCAGCCACAGCACCAGCACTGTAGGCAACAACCACACTGGCCACCAGGCACTCCAGGGGCACGATCAGCACAACCCCCGAGCTGCCAGCCACCCAAGGGCAGCCACCACGCGAGGCCAAAGAAGAGGCGCAGTATGGGAACAGACAAGGAAGACTGGGCACAACCCAGGCCAACACCCCCGCCCTGCTGGAATGCCGGCCAAGGCAGAGAAGGATGTCCACTCAACTTCCCAAGGAGGCCAAGCAGAAACCGACAACCAGGAAGAAGAGCGAGGCGAGCAATCAAAACCCCTTTGAAGGGCAAGGACTTCAACCCTCAATCCTCAGAGTGGGAGACCATGACATCAACGAGTGGGCAACACAGTACTGCCAAGACCATGACCCCCATGACCCCAGACCAGGAGACCAAAGCACAGCCAATGGCGCCAGGAAGGCTGCACCATGGCCCCAAGAAGCTGGAACAAAAAAGAAAGCACAACCACTATGTGATACTTACCCCTGGGGCTGGCAGACCCCAAAACCCAGGCGCACCCCACACTCCCCTGCGGCAGGGACCCAGCTGCCATCTGCACTGCCAGAAAGCCAACTCCACTGACCCCAGAAATGGAACCCGAACACTGGCAGGGCCATCCACAGGAAGTGGCCAGGACACCATGGAAAAAGCCCCTACCAAAGACCAGGCAGGCAAAAACATGCTGCTGCAGTGCGTCTTGCAACCGCCCTGGCCATCAGAAAGACGCGCACCTGCACCCGCAACCAGGAACTGCTTTCGTGGATCCAGCACACCTGCCACAAAGGGCCAGCCAGCGACCTCCGTGCCTCCTGGCAAGCCCAGCAGACCAGGAGGCACCTGAAAACATCCCAAGACAGCCTGGCCGTAGGATGGAGAACACGAAGACCGCCACTCCTGCCCAGCAGGAGCAGAATCCAGCAATATGCTCATCCCATTCTGCCTGCAGACAGAAAAAAGAACAGGTGGAATGCTGGGTAACTGCTGGTTAAGTACTATCAGTAGGAGTGGGTGGGGTAGGGATCCCAGCATTCCTCTGTTCTTTTTTCTGTCTGGGAGATGGTTATCTCCATAACTAAGTAATGAATGGGACGAGTACTGGAGGGACCTGGGGGTAATGGTTATTTTCCTTCGTACTGTCTTGGTATACTCCAACATAAGCCAAAGGCAGAAATGGAAGTGGTCTAATCAATTCTGTCCACAAACTGACAAAGCCAGCAAACATGTTAATACAACTGTTTCTGCATTTCTCAGAGACCATAACATGGGCTCTATCTACAAAAACAACCTGCATTTTCACATGCATGGAATCTATAGAAGTGATGGAGTTGACTTTACATATGAAGGCAACAGTGTTTTTCTAAACAACCTAAAATTCTGAATCCTGTCTTATGAGTAGCTGTCATATATACACAATTAACGCCAATTCCCTTGTCAGAGCCACCCTATTGCCCAAAATATTGTTAACACCATACACTTGTGCAGCCACTGTACCTCAGCTTGGGTACAATAGGGCACAGATAGGTACTCAAGCCATCATAGAGCATACTTTTGGTCTCCTGAAGTCGCAATTCAGATGTCTTGGCCATGCGGGGGTGCGGCTGTACTCTCCTGAAGTTGTGTACAAGATCATAGTAGCCTGTTATGTCTTGCATAACATAGCTTTAGGTCATGGCTTACACATACCTCTAGACCATCATCTAGATTTGTATCCGGGCAACCGGGTCATAGCACAGAGCAGAGGGCAGGGTATGCGAGTCTGTGATCAGCTGGTTGGCACTTTTTTCATCTGAGCATCCTGTTGTGTTTCGCAGTCTGTTGTAAATGATGAAAGTTGAATATTTAACACTCTGCCCAAAAATGCAATCCTGAGACTACTTTGCAAGCCACACTCAATTTATGTAAACAACAGCTGTTGACAGGAGTCAAAAGATTGGCCATGCAATGCCATGTGCAGATATCAACAAATAGTCTTGACAATTTCTCTAAGGAATCCATTAACCTCAGAGGAATAAATGTTTGTGCATGTGTGAGACCTCCCAGGACCTTTTGGCAATTGGGGCCTGATTCACAAAGGGACTTAACAATCGCATTGTGGAGGATTTGCCCCCAATAGAAACGACTCCCCCACAACTGAGGGGTCTCCACCATGAGTGATGAGGAACTTTTATCAAAGGCCCTACGTGTCTGGGGATACACAGCACTGCTTCCCCCAAATTTGATGTAACACTACAGGCAACACCGAGAGGAGCGCAAATTGTGGACTGCATGTACCATGATTCAATGGAGCAAACTTTTCTGGGATGTGATGTGTCTGGCCACACCCTTTTCCCTGTCTGAACTGATTTTAATGTTCTGTTCAACCAGTTGTCTCACGTTTCTAATGTTCTTTTTTGTAAAAATTCTGTTCCAGCCCATTTTCATAATCTCTGCTCCATATGGGGAGAGTACTCACTCATGCCGAGATTCCGAAAACGGGCCGGAACCCAGATTTTCATACAGGAAGTTGCTGGCAGCCATTTTCTGTTCATTCTTAGTCATCCTCTGTACCAGATCACATCCTCTGCCATCCTGCTGCTCTTCACAACCAAACTCCCCCAACATGGCTGAGGGACTAGAAGAGAAAGTACCCCCTTTCACTGAAAGGGAATTGGACCTGTTAGCAGAGGGGGAGCTAGAAAAGTATCCTCAGCTGTAAGGGGTGCACGAGGACCAGCTGAGTAATGCAGCATGCACCAGAATCTGGACCACCATTGTGGGAGGCTGCAGTGTAGTGGGCATGTATGACCAGCGGGGCAGTGCATGCCGTAAGTGCTAGAAAGACCTAAAACGCTGGGTAATTTGGAAGGCCCAGGAAATCTTGGGCTATCCTCCCAGCACCATGGTCACCGGCCCCACCTCTCGGCACTGTACAGGAGGGTCCTGGGGGGCAGCCTGGCCGACCCTCCATGCTCAGCTGAAGGAGCATGAGCAGCAGAGAGCTGGTAAGTGCATCAACTTCAATATGTGTTTGAAGGTATGATGTGAGGGATGACAGAGCTGTACCATCAGATGTCTCCTTTTACCTAATCTGTGCAAATGTAGCAGTCATTATAAGACCAAAGGCTCACTGTAGCACATAAAATGCACTGAACATTCTGGGACCTGTAGTTTTTGGAAGCCCTCAGGGGAAAAGAGCCACACACATGCATTTGTATGTAAAATTGCACTGGCAGAACCATTACTAGTGAACCAAGGGCCTTATAACTGATGTGTGCATTAGGGTGAGGAATGGTAAAAACACTGTCTAGTGTGTGGATGAGAGGCCTTTTGGTGTTGAATGCTGTAACTTGCATGCCTTTGGTGTGTGTCTCAGGTCTCCATTTGCCTAATCTGTGCAAATGCAGCAGTCATTATAAGGCCAAAGGCTCACTGTAGCACGTAGAATGCACTGAGCAGAGTGCCTTCTGGGACCTGTAGTTTTTGGAAGCTACCGGGGGAAAATAGCCACACATGTGCATTTGTATGTAAAATTGCACTGGCAGTACTATTACTAGTGAACCAAGGGCCTTATAACTGATGTGTACATTGGGTGAGGAATGGTGCAAACACTATCCAATTTGTGGTGAGAGGCCTTTTGTGTTGGATGCTGTAACCTGCATGGCCTATTGTGATATTGGGTTCTGATTAAGACAGATCATCATATGCCACGGAATAGAGACAGAGTTGGAGATACTTGTCTCACTCTAAAGTGATAACAACTTCTCTAAGGGGTCTTCTGACCAGTGGCTTGTTTGGCATTTGTCCAGTCAAGGTAGCTGTAACAACTAGCCACAACTGTTCACCAGGGTATAGCACCAACTGAGTAGTCTATGAAGACACATTGTGGCACTAGAATGTCTGCTGTTGTGAGGGAATATCAAATTATTATACTCACCTCTTAGCAAAGCTATCTAAGCCCTTTTTAGATATGTACACCAAAATCTACACTTGTGTTATGTCATACAATGCTACACAGCAGATGACATTTGTTAGTAAGTGTAAGAGTACTGAGACTCCATATCACAGGATCATCCAAAACCATCTGGACTGTCTCCCATCTCCTTTTGTAGACTGGCATTGGAATATGCTTATGTAGCAATGACAGGAAACACAGAATACAAGAATGCTGAAGGTGAGGGTTGGTCAGTACCGAAAACAAAATTCAAGTAAGATGTCAATATGTGAGTCAAATGAGGATTGAACACACTAGCCCTGGTATTTAGCCAGGGATGGGAACTAGAGGCACAGGGCCTAGGGGCTAGCCAGCCTCCAACACGAAATGTAAACACAAATGGGGCTACCCCTAGCAAAGATTTCTACAGGGTTTTTTATATATATATATAGAGATGCATGTATAGTATGGGCATCTCACAAAAAGTGTAGGACTGGCCTCACACACCACCTGGTGTCATGCTTCATCATAGGCCGTCCCTCGCCCTCTAAAAACTCGGTTTGATAGAGGGCGGGCATACACCTGATGACAGGGATGCACTTCTAAAATAAGTGAGGGCCCATAATTAGTGAAAGTGATTTAAGAACCATTACAGTTGTCATAAAGACTAGTTTTTAATTAATTAGGCAACTGTATGGTATTAAAAGAAGTGAACGGTGACTTGGGAACTAATTATCCCTTCACTGTGCTGATTGTGGTCAACATGTTTCGGCAAAATGTCCCCAAAGGGTACGTAGCATTCATCAGGACCGTGTATCTAGAGGGCTCCGTCTTTATATTAAAATGTGAATAATGATCAACCACTATCTGGGGTATGTATTTGCACTATCCCCGCCAGTATAGTAATCCAACACGGGAAACCTCACCCGGCCCGGACACGGAAAGGATTGACAGATTGATAGCTCTTTCTCGATTCTGTGGGTGGTGGTGCATGGCCGTTCTTAGTTGGTGGAGCGATTTGTCTGGTTAATTCCGATAACAAACGAGACTCCTCCATGCTAACTAGTTACGCGACCCCCATCGAACTAGAAGTGTTTAAAGAACAGGCAGAACACCTGGAAACTAAACTCCTGGCAAGACATTACCCTAAACAAATGATCAGACGAGCCAAGAAAAGGGCCAGAAATAACAATAGGGAATCATTGTTGGATACTACACAAAAAGAGAAATCAGAAAGAGTGGTATGCGTAACTACGTATACTCCTGTGTCAAATAAGGTCCAAAATATTATAAAGAAAAAATGGGCTATTCTGAACAGTGGACAACGACAGTGGGAACCCCCCTTATTTGCTTTTAAGAGAAGCAGGAATCTCAGGGTTGATCTGGTACACTCTAAAATCAAGTATGATGAAGACGAAAGTCAAAATACGCTCTGGAGCCAACCAAGACCTATAGGCCATTTTCCCTGCGGTAATTGCGTATCTTGCCCTTTGACCATTACCACAAAAGAAGTGGATATTGGCACCAACAACCCATGGAAGCTGAAGGATTTCAGCAACTGCAACACCGAGAACGTAGTCTACCTCCTGAAATGTCCATGCAACCTGAGGTATGTGGGAATGACCACAAGAAAGGTGAAAACACGGATCAACGAGCACCGAAGTACCATCCGGTGCAAAAAGTCGAACACCAGACTTACAAAACACTTCCTAGACCTAAACCACAAGGAATCAGACCTACAGTGGGTAGTGTTGGAAGTGATGAAAAAACAAAAAATGGACATCACCAGAAATCTGCATGTTAGGGAACAACGCTGGGTGTACCGCTTACGCACATGGGACACAGGCCTTAATGATGAAATTCCATGGCTACAGATGGCCCGGTAACCCAACTAATTAGATATAACCGTTTCTCAGTATGATGATATCAAGCACAATCATGATGAGGATATCTACCATTAATAATGATGAGTTGAGATAGACATAAACATTTAGTACACTGTGAAAACTTATATAATGTATACCTACATATACACCTTCTTTTAGTCTGTCAGTCACTTAATTATGTAATAAGTTTTGACTAGATCAGTGGTGGAACAATTCCATCAGGGTGCTACTTATTGGTTTTCTTCCCTTCAGGGATGAGAGCCATTTTGTACAACGATTTAGGAATAGACTTATCATTTTACCAAATGAGAGTGTTGGTGGACTTAATTTAATTTGATTAAGTTTGTTATTTAATTTATCAAAACATTGTAAATAAACACTAATTTTGTTTGTCTGATCTTAATTTAGGTAAACAGGCTACTTGCTACCTTTTTTAGCCATGTGTTTCTTTCCCTCCAAGAGACAGAGTAAGAGCGCATCTATCCACTGCTGCACTACACAAGCCCAGGCATTTTGCCTGACCGCGTGTAGTGCATCTGACGCGCATGCGCGTCAGTAGCGCGGCTCAGAGCATTGCGCTTTCCTTGTATTATTCAGGGAGGAGAGCTGGATTAGTACATACGTTCCCCTCATACGGGACGCGAGTAACGCCTCCCCTCTTTTTGATCACTCCTACCTACCTGATCGGTTCTATATCGAGGTCATTTATAGCTGAGAAAAGAAAAAGCATCTTCACTGCCTCGCTCGACACGCCCACAACCAGTCAACCAGGCACCATTTGATGGTGACACCGGATTTTTTCCAGGTGTCACTAATATTTAACTAATTGATACCAATTAAACGCACAAGAGCACTATATAAGACCGTTCGCCTCCCGCTTTCATTCATCGACGGGGAGTTTGCGGCGGAGACCTGTAGGCTACACGGCGGAAGGTTCACCTAAAGACAGTAAGAGTGTGTATGTTGTATGGATGGGAGCTAGAGCGTGCATAACGCCCTAGTATAGGTAAGATTGCTCTACCATTTATTTATGTAAAGAACCTGCCATCTGCCTTAGAGCCTGATGTTTATCTGCATTTTTTAATTTTATTTCATGATTTCGACCTAACAGGATTAGGTGCTCATATTGTGTCCTTCTCCCATTTTTCCAGAATGTCAGTGTAGGGGCCTTCCCCTCTCGACCTCCCATGGAGAAAGTAGGGTAATTACCTAGGGTAAGTCGAGTGAGACATTCCCCTATGGGCAAGTGGAAACACGTATGATTGACACGTGTTTTGCACTTAGATATCACCATGCGCGATTTAAAGTGAGGTGATGTATGGTAACCGACAGAAATCCACAACTTCTGAGTGTGTTTTTGTCTTTTTGCTTTCTACAGGCATTTTTGGATTACTATACTGACGGGGATAGTGCAAATACATACCCCAGATAGTGGTTGATCATTATTCACATTTTAATATAAAGACGGAGCCCTCTAGATACACAGTCCTGATGAATGCTACGTACCCTTTGGGGACATTTAGCAGAAACATGTTGACCACAATCAGCACGGTGAAGGGATAATTAGTTCCCAAGTCACCGTTCACTTCTTTTAATACCATACAGTTGCCTAATTAATTAAAAACTAGTCTTTATGACAACTGTAATGGTTCTTAAATCACTTTCGCTAATTACGGGCCCTTCACTTATTTTAGAAGTGCATCCCTGTCATCAGGTGTATGCCCGCCCTCTATCAAACTGAGTTTTTAGAGGGCGAGGGACGGCCTATGATGAAGCATGACACCAGGTGGTGTGTGAGGCCAGTCCTACACTTTTTGTGAGATGCCCATACTATACGTGCATCTCTATATATATATATAAAAAACCCTGTAGAAATCTTTGCTAGGGGTAGCCCCATTTGTGTTTACAGTCAAATGAGGATATCACAGTTAACATACACGCACTATAGACTCCAACTATTTGAATAGTGTGATCAGAAAAGAACAAAGTCTGCACTTTCTTCATGTTGTTATGTTTGCCGATCTGACGTGTACAACCGCTACATAATGATTTGTCATCCATTTCAGTGGGCCCAGCTGTCCAAGAACAACAGGGAAAGGGGCAGAGATGGCCATAGTTGGGGCACCAGTGGCCACAACCACTGTCAACAACTGAAGATGAGGAGTAGGAGGAGGGACCTTCAACATCTGAAGGCAGGGGAAATGCACCCACCCAGACAGAGCTAGAACACACCTCTACACTACAGACTGGGTGGAGGCTGGGGACATTGTGAGGGGATAAAAAACTGGACACCTCTGGCCAGGGGGGAGGAAATCGACTCTTCCCCCTGACAATCAACAACTTTAGTTTGGCGAGGTGTCCCTGGGGAAGGTCACAACACAACCTGGATTGCCACCAGCCCCTCCCTAACTCTAGAGGTCCCCATTCCATTGGGGTCTCCAGCTGCATTCCCTGTCACTAGTCCCCCTCCAAGTGGCTGCCAGGAAGACCCAAACAAAGGTTCTGACCCCAAAACACCACACTCCTCATGTCTGACCCAAACCCCTCCCTGTATTTTAATTCCTATGGATGCATCGCAAGAAGTGATGGGGGCATGTGAGGGGCAGTCAGACATATCCTCTCAGATCATACAGCAGCTCTGTGATGAGCTCTGTATGTTCCAAGAGGAACATGCAAGATCCATGGCCACCCTCACTGTCTCTATCACTTCCTTGGGTGTAGCCATGTTGCCTGCCTTTGCCCAACATCCCTCCTAAACCACCCTCAATGGTTAACCCCGTACATTGCCCCACACTATTTCCCCTGTATCCCTTGTGTGTCCCAACCCCCTGTGGTTTCTGGTCCTGCACCGGCCAGCCAGGAGCTTGTATCGGATTCTGAGGATCTGAACATTGTGGAAATTGAGGATGACCGCAAGGATAGTTGACTTACTTGATTATGACTTTCTTTTGGACATTTACTTTGGCCCTTGTATATAGACTGGTTCCCCTGATGCTTCCTGGCGTGTTTTATTTATGTTACCCAATACCCTCCAAGTCCCCTTCTCGATTCTATGCAAAGAACATTATTTGCTTTCCTTTTTCCCTTCCAAATGGACTGAATTTTGCTTATTTTTTTCATCCATTCCATTATACATAAAGTTATATTTTGAATCAAACTATCTCTATCTTGTTTACTTCATTGTAAATGTTGTATTCAAAGTATGGACATACACCTTGGGAGTAGTTATTTGCTCTGCACATGATAGCTTATTACATTGATGGTGTTACACTTTTACATGTGTCACTAACACACATTCATACTCACATATCTAGGCCACCTTAAGGGTAAGCAATTGAACATCAATACATAATACACAACTATTCTTGACTTGTGAGGACATTGAATCTTTAATTTACATATATTATGGATAAAAATGTTTCCTGTAATCATGAGGGATCGTGCTTGCAACCATGCAAATTTGGTGGTGATAATCGCTGTGAGTAAGTGCGTTTGATGTGTTGTTGCCGAGGTGCAGGTTGGTGTGGTGCATCTACCTGTACTGGTGGGGGAAGTTCCTGGACAGGGGCTGAAGGTGGCTGTACAAATTGGGGGATGCCTGAACAGGGGCTGATGATGGATGTGAAATGGGGCTTGGGTGCAAGGGTGGTGGTGGCTGTGAACGTTTGCAGCAAGCCTGTGCAGCATGTGGTACAGGTGGGTGGGTGTGATGTGCTGCAGGTAAATGTGATGGCTCCTCTCCCTGCATTGACCTTGAAGGGAAACTTTGGATCAGTTTCAGCATGCCCTTCATCATCTTCATGGCCAAGGCATGATGTCTTGCACTCTCTTCCCTATGGATCGATATGATGCCATTTATCTTCTTGGACATGTCTTGCTGAGATTTATCCACCCTGTCCAACACCTGGGTCAGTCTGTCCACCACCTGAGGAATTTGGTGCATGTCCTGACATGTCTGACAGTGTAGCCCCTATGGCCCTAATGTCCTGACTTACATCAGCCGGCTGTTGGAAGAACTCCCCCTCCCACTGACCACAACAACCATCAGCTAGCCCCCTCCTCATGGAGCAGCCATGTATATGACCTTCAGGTCCACCAGCAGGGGGGGTGGCAGATGGGAGACTGTGGACAGGAGATTGGTGCCCCGGGGATAACTGCACCGCAGCAGGGGTGGAAGGTCCCTCAGATTGCATGGGATGCACTATATTGGGAGGAGTATGTAGGTGAACCAGGATGTGAGGGAATGATGTCTGTGTTGGGGTATGTGAGAGCTGTGGCTGGTTAGTGCTATGCTGTAAACAGGCAATCCTGGGCTTTGGATAATGAGGCACTTAGCTGGGTGGAGTAGTGGTGGCCTTGGACATTATGCCCAGTGGACCTAATATTATGGTCAGGGCATCTGACTCCTCGTCCTCTGTATGAAGGGCCATCATCCTCCAATTCATCCGCCTCTTCCCATACTTCCTCCTCCTCCTCTTGCGCATTACTGGTAGCTGAAATGGCTGCTTGTAATAGTAGTGGTTTCTCCCCTTCAATTGCCCATCATCTGCCACTTGTGGAAGGTCCATTGTACGTATCATCCTCATCACCTGGAAGACAGAAGGTGACAACAGGATAAGTAATTGACCTAGTATATGATATGGTGCAACACAAGGGTTGATTCTAATGTACTTTGCATCAACAAATGATGCACATGTGCCCTGGTTTGAGTACACCTAGACTTGACAGCTCACACCATGGCACTGACTTGTTGAACGGAGATGTACAATGCACAAGCAAACTCACCAGCCATAGCTCTGTGTTGTTTTGAGATCCCCCTGATGTCTACTGCTGAACTTGGCTCCTAGTAGGTGTAGCCTAAGATGTGGTACTCGATCCAGCAGCTTGAGAAGGAAGTGACAACATACTTAATAAGCTGCATGACCAATATGCTAACAGGCACACATGACACACACATAACTCAAAGAATATGTTTGTAACTTTTTACACACCAACTACAGATGCTATGCAGAAGGGGATAAATCTGCAAAAGTCCCTACCCAAGGATTTTGATCTTCTGAATGATTTTGGAATCTATAATTGGGAACACTTTATGGCACGCTTACCTGACAGACAAATGTGAGTGGGTAGGACTGTTGTAGCCAGGATGTTTCGCACACCCCGGGATGGTGTTGTCTGCAGCACTGATGAAATCCTGCCAGCAGCTGTAATGAGACATACTTATCCAAATTCAAGTACATAGGATGATAGCAATGAGTTAACATGTATATGTCATTGTCATAAGACAGTGATATGCTATTTCTGGCAAATGAGCCACATGTTTTTCAATTGACCTTTACATGCAGGCTCCTGGGCACCAGCAGCAGTTCTCAGTTGTTATCTCTACACAGCAATGACATCGAGATATCACGTTAACAGACAAACGTGTATTAGAAGGTAACTGATATTTGAAGGAAGGGGGTAAATGAGGTGAACGCCTCTTCCTATCTTTGGATACACCTTCATTGTTAGGACCATCATGCATCATGAGTATGATGTGGTCTGTTGACAAATCTAAAGGAGTGTACCTCAACATGCAGTGCTGTTTCTCCTTTGCACATCAAATCATATCACTGCATTGGAGAGTTAATATGTGAGATGTCGAATTGGTACATTTTGGGGAACATTTGTGCTTCCCTTCGCATGGAGTCACAATGCCTTTTTGGGATTGGGTGATCACACATTTGTTCTGTGCAATCTTTGTGTGACCTGTGTTCCCATTATATACTCATGACATGGTAGATGTTAGCTGTCAATGGATGAGGTCTTGTACAGCACACATGCTGAACTCATATATTTAACCTGTTACTTTTATATGAAAATATGGTAGAAGAGGAGACAAGCTGAATTCAACATTTGACTAGGCTCACACACTATGGTAAAGTGTAGAAGCTTGGACGTTTGACACCTACACTGGATTTATGTTGTGCAGTTCATCCACCAGATGTATATATTTCACTTCCTGTACATCCACCTTAGCAGCCCATACACCCCTCCCCAAACAACACAACCCAACTGGCATCAGTGTGACACTCATCCACATCAATTTCCATACATTTTGGGCCCTGGAACTTTGCTTGAGAGTTTTCATGTCATGGACTTACAATCCAGTTGTGACTCCTCCACTATATATGACACAATATAGTCTATTATGTACATAATGCACTCACTTGCCATACATTTAGAGTCCTCCTTTCACTAGCCAACATGATGTGATATGGTATGCTGTAATGTGCCATATGTGGGCATATTGAGATGAGGGGCAACAGTGATGTTAGACACACACACAACATACTGTGGACATTAAATCCAAATTTTATGAGCATGAACATTCAGGTACATCGTTCTTGGGTTTACTTACCAGGGTCCAGCATCCACCCAGTGTGTGGTTCGTGGCCAGATTCCACAGCCAACCTTGTAGCAGAAGTCACTGTTGGGGTGAGGACTGGATGCCTGGACGACATAGTTGGGCATACAAAGATATGTGTGTTTGCCAGTTACATTCCAGTTGCCACACATGATGCACTAGACTTCAGAGTTCACCGGCCTGGCATGTAATATGTAATATGTCCATGAGCTGTCTGCTAACAATGTAGGATTTTGGATCCTCTCCTGACCATTTTTACTTACCAGTTTGTGATGGTGGGATGGATTGCTGTAGCTGATGTTGTTGCCTCCCAGCAGATGCAGGGACCTCTGCTACAGTGGATAACTGTACTCCGGCTGCATTTGTCAATAGAGTAGAACAGATAAAAGTCAGGAAAAACAAATGTACATGTGCAACTTGTCACAAATTTCCTCACTGCATCTACATGCTAACAGTAATGCTTTGTGGAAGTGGCACTTTGTCTATTGCCATTTACCAGTGTTAGGTATATACACCA
Organism: Calotriton arnoldi; assembly: GCA_963921515.1. Taxonomy (NCBI): domain Eukaryota; kingdom Metazoa; phylum Chordata; class Amphibia; order Caudata; family Salamandridae; genus Calotriton; species Calotriton arnoldi. The sequence goes on from CAWUFW010010212.1 coordinate 315,450, forward strand.
GCAGGGCAGGACCCCTGTTTGTGATTGAGGAAATGGGATTTGCCATTTCCATTACAAAGGATTCTTGGACTTGTAGTGCAATGTGCGAAAGGAGACATATGAGGCTGTGACTCACCATGCTCAACATACTTGCGACAACTTCCATAGTCACAAGTGCAACGCAAAGACATGTCATATCCATGTTATTGTCATCACATTTACCTGGTACTACATTGTGGACATCACTCACAGGCAGCTCATGGAGCATGTGGAGGTGCATGGTGTTGAGGACATCCTCCTCTAGTGGGGTGAGATGGAGTCTAGATTGTACACCAGGGAGAACCCTGGCGACCTCAATCCTGGCATACTTCTCCTTCACCAACCTCTTCTCGTACTGCCACTTCTTTATGTCAATTACAGTGCAGACATCCTCCCCCAATGCTGTGACTGCAGTGGTTAAATGCTGCCATAGGGCTTCCTTCTGTGTACCACCAGTGCTGTAAGGGGGGAAACCATGGAGCCTTTTGTGGTGCTTAACAATTAAGTCCAGGATCATGGTGGTCTCCTCCTCAGTATAGTTTTTCTTCCTCCACTGGGATAGCATTTTTTGAAGCAAGGCATAGAGCAGGCATGCAGGAGCTCTGTGTGACCTAACCTGGGACTTGTTTGAGTGCTGCTTTTATTTGGTTTGTAGTGCAGGTCTTGCAGGTGGTGTCAATTGACTGCAGGTGTCGGTGATTAGCCTTCATCCAGCCTGAGCCGGAGATTCCACTTCAACTGCGGAGATTCCGCCCGACTGCGGACATTCCGGCCCGGATGTGGAGATTCTGGCCCAAGTGCAGAGATTCTGAGTCCAACTGCGGAGTTCCGCCTCGACTGGGGACGTATAGATACAACCCATAAATGATCTCTGTGAATACAAAAAGTCATAAAGTTAGACTTTTGTCTCAGATTACCTTTGTGAATCAGGCCCACCGTTTTGCAATCTGATAGTGTTACGTACAGGAATCACTCAGCATATATTTCAGTGGTATATGTAAATGAGCAATCTTCAGAGTCACAATTCCATATGTAACTTGGTCCAAATAAGTCATCAATATTTACTACTTCTTCTTCTAAAACTGCAAGCATGACCAATATAAATTCTTGTGCGTCTTGTTGAATGTTGAGACTAAATATTACTGAACTGCTACATGTATTCAAAAGATCTTGAAAGCCTGAAGTAGGATGTATTAAACTTCTGTCACTTATTAAACATTCGAGTGACTGATACAGTGCAGAATCTTTTTTTCACATTTTTGTTCAATTTGATTAACAAGATGTGGTAAAAGAAACACTGCATTGAGAACCACATTTGCATAGCAGTTGATACCTGAACTGTTTTCCAACTGGTGTCCTACAATATTTCCACTTTTTTTCTACTTAGCGCCTTCTACGTTGTACTGGTTTCCTTTCTTTTCTTGGACATCAGTTGGGTGTTTTGTATGCTTCCATTTTGGACACATAATCTGTTTCTCATAAATAGGGTACTGACCTAAATGAGAAGCATGTACACTTCTTAGCCAATTGTACTCTCTTACACAACTTCCATTGGCACTAACTTTTTTGTCATCAAATTCAATTCAATACAAACCGGAAAATGTTCTTACTCGAGACAATGCAACATATGCCATTCCTTCATTTAACACACTACTACCAATGTTCACAAAAGCTCTGTCTACATTTAAACCTTGAGATTTGTGGATAGTTACAGTGTACGCTAGGGACACTAGGAACTGCTGTCATCAGACATACAAGTCCTTCACGATGAAAAAACGTACAACACATCGCCCAATCTGCTTTACACGAGCAATCTTATCAAATTTTACAGTCAAGAAATCTATCACTAAATCAATAACTTCACCAATAGCACCATTGAAGAACGCTTCCTCAATGTTCAAATTATGTTGCAAATTAACTTAACAGTTTTTACACACACATAAACACTTTTCTAAACCTGCAGTCTTCAATAAAGACTTCTCCAAATAATCCAATTTTGTTTGTAGTTTTTTAGTTAGTTTTATTATTACTCCCTAGTGTTCCATTTTATCAAAAGCTGTAATTTCCAAAATGTGTTCTTTTTCCAATTTCAGTAGTTCTTAATTAAAGCTGGAGTACTCTTAGGCATTAAACAAACTATGGATTTGTCTTCTGCAATAAAATTATACAAATCAGATGCTTGACACATATTTTTCACTAGTTCTTTGTAATTGAAGTTTAACCAAATATTTACATTTCCAATACTTCTGAAAGAACTCCTTGTTTCATTATGTAGAAGTGTTTTAGAAACAGGTTGTCCTTTTACAGGGTAAGGTGCAGTAGGTCACTGTTGTGGGGTCGTAATAAGCGGTCGTAGGCTAGGTCGTTTTATGGACTCTTTTATTTTTCCATACAACTTTCTGGTGGTAAGGGACAGTCTTTCTGGAGAGTATGGGGTCTGTTCCGCCTTCCGTCTACTTCTCCTTTGTTTCTCCAGCTTGAACCTTTCTCTCCGGGATTCGGGTCCTCCGCAGGAGCTCCTCTCCGGGGTGTAGGTAGGAGGTAACGTGGATGATGGAGCAAGGGGAAACAAAGATACACGGTGTGAGTCTTCCGTTCTAGAAGTGAGTCAGGGATAGGGTAGTGCTGGGGACACCTCACAAACAACCCGTGCTCGGAACGGCCGCGTGAAAGTGAAGGGGGAGGAAATGAGCAAGCGGGCGACCGCGTTCTGTCCTCCCGTTTCCCTAGAAGTCGGAAGAGTCCCTCCTCCCGAACCACCCTGTAAACCGGTCCCGTACCTGGGTTAGCCACGCTCCTCCTGGAGCGTGACTCGGCGAAGCGTGGTGCCGATGGCCTCCTGGCGTAGCCTGTACTCCTCGGGATCCCGTACCGCTGCTCTCTCTCTGTTCTCCAAAGTCGCTCCTCTCGGCTCTCGCTGTTCCGTTTCTCCCGTCTCCTCCGGTGTCGGTGCACACCTGCGTCTGGGATTCCTCGCTCCTTATTGGCAAGTTCGTTGTGACGTCGAGGAGAGGAGGAGTCTCGTCAGCAGGGAATCCCCAATTAAAGGTGCCGTGCTCTTGATAATCCGGGTCCTGTACTAGAGGCTGGTTTGGGGAATCCCAGTCATCCTGCTGCGGGGAGATAAGGGGGGGAGAGAGTGGCGTTGCAGTCCACCAGTCAACAGCGTCCTCCGAGCCCACCTTGTCACAGTCACCAAAGACAATTAAATGCTTTCCTCCAAACAGCACTTCATATTCTGTTTTTGAAATCTGTTGTATTCCCAAGTGTACAAAGGCAAGCAATAGGTTTGAGACCATGCTCACCCCATCAATGATTAAGAGCTTCAGTTTCTTCAGTACTCTTGACACTTCATGACAAGCTTCTCCAGATAACTTCTGATATTCCAGTTTATTATCATGTTCAGCAGGTAGCATAAGTAGTCGATGTAAAGTAATTCCTTTAATGCTGAGTCTTGCTAATCCAGTTGGTGCTGTTACTACACAGGATAAATTTGATTCTGTAGTTTTGTGCAGATAACTGGTGAGAACTTTAATTAAGAGACGTTTTCCTGTTCCAGCTTGATCACTGATGTATAATTGGGCAGGTTTAAATGATGAGCATTCATATTGTTTGTTCGTGTGTAAACATCCATGCTATATTTTGTCTTTTATTTCTATATAGATTTGTTTCTGTTCAGTGTTGACTTGTCCTTCTAATTGTTCAAAATCAGTAGTTTCCTGTCTCACTTGGTTCAGTGCAGTTTCCACTTCGTTCATAGCTATTGTTGCTTCAATTTGCATAATTGGTTGTCCAAGAGGATCTGCAATCAATGGTCCTAAACTTTGGCTACTTTGCAAACTTTCTCCAGCTACTGCAGCTGCAATGGTTTCTTCTTGTTTAATCTCATCATTTAACATTTTCAAATAAATTAGAAAGACTGAACACTGAATGCTGTCTTTTACAGCACTGAAAGTAGCAGTTATAGTCTCCAAGTAATTCTGTGTCACCTCGCCAAGGCTTGAAGAGTTGTAGAAGTGCTAAATAGAATGTTTCTTTTTTGTCCGGAGTTCGGCAATGAAGTTTTCTATGGTTAATAAGATTTACTTTGGCATGTTTGACCAAACATCCGTCACATCCAGCTACTGCATACTTATCTTCTTGTATGTTTTCTGTTACATTCCTTTTATACCTGTAGTGTTGAATTACTTCATACAGGCACAGATTTTCCAGATGTGGACACCTTCTTGGATAGTATGTATCCAACATATTTGTTTTGACAATATCAGTACTGTCTGGCTCAAACTCTGCTAAGTATAGGATTTCTAGGAAAGACTTCAACACTCTTAACTTAGAGAGCAAGCTGGCTGAGCTCAACCGATCTGAGCACTTATAGGATCCTATTTCTCTATGGGAAAGCATCTTCAAGCTAAAGCTGTGCAAGTACAATATCTTGCTGAGACTCTTTTCCACAGAAATCTCCTCCCACATCTATTTCATCTCTGACTTCTTTGATTTTGTAATTTATGATGTGAAGTAACGAGTAACAGCAATCGAGTTGTCTGCAACAAACTGAATATTCATGTTTGCATTCCACATTTTTAGAATGACTGAATGTTAGTCATTAATATACTTCGAAACTTCTGTTCTTCTTAGGTTGTACATGTTTTTGGTGATTTCAAAATTAGTGTATGTCTTACTGCTGACAAAAAGCTGCTTATTCTTCCTTGTGAAATGACAGGTTGTGGAAATCCAAAATGGCATCGGGTATACAATTTACCTTTGCATCTGTATTTTCGACTGCCGTAGGCTCTACATCTATGGCTTTGAAACCATAAAACATGCTGTCTCAAGGTGTTTTCACTACCATCTTTTGGGATGGCACATGCGACATACCATTCGATGAAAGACAGGACAAGTTCATCACTATCTGTCCCAAATTGTGGTGCATCCTTTATCCATAATAGCATATGTATATGAGGTGCACCTCTTGCTTTGTACTCTTTATGCTAAAAGAAATCAGTTACTTCTCTAATGGAGGATTTATTTTGTTGCAGATGATAGACATCAGAGTTTCAAACCTGTAGTTAAAATATCTGCAAACATTGGCGGGATTCAAGGAACAAAGTTCTCCAGCTGTCTTCACTTCAATTTTCTGTATGTTTGAATTTGCTTCTCGTAAGAATTCAAGCACGTCATCCCATGTATACTCAGTGCCTTATTTTTAGTTTTTTGTCCCTGTGCCCTTCATTCTGGTCCTCCGTGCCCGTTTTCCACTGCCCTTTTCCCACTGCTGCTGCCCCGCGGCCCATTCCCCCCTGTCGGTCCCGCTCCCGCCTCACAGCACCGCTTCCCTCCCCTATTTAATGGCAGCCACTGTGCAGCCGCACCGCTGGCGTGCCAAAGGTGCGCCAAAAGCAAGCCCATCTGCACCCGTCCACGATCAGCGCCAGGAACCCTGGATCTGCGGCCTCCCACCTCTACAACTCCGCTGCCCTCCTCGCACTCAACCCCGGAAGGAACAACAACTGCCAGCGGGCGACACCAAACACCACCCATGGCCAGTTCTCCTGCCGCAACTGCCGCCAAACCTTCACCTCCGACCGCACCACCATGGCCACTGCCCCCGCACTGAACACCAACACCTCCGAAGCCCTGAGGTGCATCCTCCTCAATGTGCACTCCCTGCACAGACACACCGTAGAAATCTGGAACCTCCTCGACACCCTCTCACCAGACGTTGCCTTCTTTACAGAAACCTGGACAAATGCCTCCTCCACCCCTGACATAGCCACTGCTATCCCTGATGGATATAAGATCCAGAGGAAGGACCGCCCCAACTGCCCCAGAGGAGGACTCGCCATTGTACACAAGAGCTACCTTCGACTCTCCACCTCCACCACGAATGACTCCTTCTCCACCACAGAACACCTTCACTTCCAGATCCAGACCAGCCCTAGAGCCACACTCTGCAGCACCCTCACTTACAGACCCCCCAGGACCCCACACTTCATTCGTCACTACCATCGCTGATCTCATCACACCCCACGCCATCGCCTCCATGGACTACATACTCGTCAGAGACCTGAACTTCCACCTCGACAACCCCAGCGACCCCAATTCCGCCACCCTCCTTGACAACCTCGCCAACATCGGACTGAAACAGCTCGTCACCATGCCCACCCACAAGGCAGGACACACCCTCAACCCCATCTTCGCAGGAGGTAACCACGCAATCCCCATGGATGGACCACCACTGCATACACTTCCACGTCGACAAACCCACGCCATCCAAACCTGCACCGCAACCTCCATGAAGGATCTGGAGCAAATTCACTGTGAAGCAGCTCAACTCCACCCTCAACCGCGACACCCCCACCACCTCGACTGACGCCAACCTCGCAGCCAAAGAACTCCACAGATGGATCTCCAACTGCGCAGACAAACTCGCTCCCCAGCGTAACCCCAACAGACAGCGTTCCAGGAAGGCGACCTGGTTCACCGCCGACCTCCAAGAATCCAGAAGCACTTGCAGACGCCTCGAGAAGAACTGGAGAAACAGCAAAACGTCAGAAGATCGCACCACCTACAAGAACGCCATAACGGAATACCACCAACGCATCAGATCCACAAAAAGTACCTTCATCCAAAACAAGATCCTTCCCAACTCCAGCAACTCCAAGCAACTCTTCAGCATCATCCAGGAATTCACCAAGCACCCCAGCGAAACCACGGACATCACCCCTTCCCAGGACCTCTGCAACAAGCTCGGATCCTACTTCTATCTGAAAATCAAGGGCCTCTACGACAACTACAATGACCAGACACCCGACTCCGAAACCACTTCCTTCTCCAGCAACGCCAGCCGGACTACCATCTCCTCCTGGACCCCAGTCACCACTGCAGACACCACTTCGACCATGAAAAGTATCCACTCAGGAGCCCACACGGACTCCTGCCCTCCGCACATCTTCCACAGAGCCGCCATCGCTCCAGAACTACGACGCACCATCAATGCCACCTTCAAGACCGACATCTTTCCTGATGACTGGAAACACGCAGAAATCAGACCCCTGCTCAAGAAGCCCTCAGCAGATCCCACGGACCTCAAGAACTACCGACCCATCTCCCTCCTCCCCTTCATGGCCAAAGTCACCGAGAAGACCGTCAATGTACAACTAACCAAATTCATCGAAGAAAACTCCATCCTCGACCCCTGCAAATCCGGATTCCGCAGCAACCACAGCACCGAAACCGCTCTACACACCACCACAGACGACATACGCACCCTCCTCGACCAAGGACACACCATGGCCCTCATCCTAATCGACCTCTTTGCAGCGTTCAACACTGTCCCTTACCGCAAACTCACCGCCAGACTCCATGACGCCGGCATACAAGGTACAGCCCTCGACTGGATCTACTGGTTCCTCACCGGCAGTACCCAAAGAATCAGACTGCCACCCTTCCTCTCTGAACCCACGGAAATCAATTACGGAGTACCCCAAGGATCGTCGCTCAGCCCCACGCTTTTCAACATCTACATGGCCCTCCTCGCCGCCATCGTCAGACAGCACGGACTCAGCATAGCATCCTATGCTGACGACACCCAGCTCATCCTCTCCCTCACTAAGGACCCTATCACCACCAGACTCAACTTCCAGGAAGGAATGAAGGACGTGTTATGTCCCGTATAGAGGCCCTAATGTAGACCTGTTCATACATGCCCAAAAATGGACATATTCGTATTTGCCCTAATACGGTCATATTCGTGCTTGCCCTATTATGGTCAAAGCTGCATATGCCCTATTACGGTCATAACTGTACATGTCCTATTATAGTCATGATTCCTTATATAGGCATGATCTTTCACCTACATTGGTCCTCACTAGTACACAACGAGCTCTGAGGGCTGAACGTTATCTAGCCTGTGGTTTTGAATACAGCAGGGTTTTTCCCAAACACAGGCCCACACTGTACTCATCAATTATGCATGACTCTCTAGGAATACACCACCTGCATAATATGTATGTACAAAGTTCACCCCTGACGTCTTCCTCAAGTCTAACAAGGGCCAATACAAACCATACGAAGCAACTAGAGTCTTCAGGGTATAAATACACCACACCTTACCCCGGTAAGACAGAGGGAACCGAGACTTCCATGCTGACACACTGACCAGAGACGCTGAGGCTCCTGCATGCAGTCGCTCCAGCTGACAGCGGTCTACCACAGCCCTTGCGGGGTGTCCAACTCGAGACCAGGACGGGGTCCCACACTCTCTCTATTCAGGTATGGGGGTTCGACTAAATCCTAGAAGGATTCTTGGCTCTTAGGCTTTTAGACCTACACATATGCTAGGTACACTCAGGTACATCTAGTTAGGCATCGTAGGAGTACGCGCACTTTCATAATGCTTTTATATTCATGTATGTGTTCATGATTATTGCAATATGGTAGAACTGTTCTATCCCTTCACTTTTATTGTACTGCTGATAATATATCTCTGCTATTGTCTGCTGGTTACTGCAGCACATATATTTTACACTAGAATAACAACTGTTCAATAAATACTTATTGAAACGCCCAGACTGTTTATTCTGTGTAACTCTCTGAGACAAACCAAATAAGTAAGCACGTGTGACTGAGCGAAAACTAGTATATTGTTGCCACGATTCTGAGGAATTAGGGTTGTCATGGTCTAAAGTTGCCAGAAACTAATCTCTCCCCAATAAGAGGAGATTCTAGTGGCACTGTGAGCTAGCTAATGCAAATCCGGCTAACATACGCGGTGGGGGTGCACAGAGTCAGTCTAACACCAAGCCCACGGTTTATGTTATCCAAACGCGCAGGTCCTGCATGGGTACTATAGGAACTACATGACAGACGTCGCATCCTGGATGAGCAGCAGCTGCCTGAAGCTCAACTCGGAGAAGACAGAGGTCCTCGTCCTCGGACCCTCCCCCTCTGCATGGGACAACAATTGGTGGCCCACTGCCCTCGGCAGCCCTCCCACCCCCACGGCCCACGTAAGAAACCTCAGCATCGTACTCGACTCCTCTCTCTCCATGACCCGACAGGTCAACGCCGTCGCCTCCAGCTGCTTCAACACCCTCCGCATCCTCCGAAAGACCTTCAAATGGATCCCCCTGAATCAAGGAAGGCCGTTACCCATGCACTCATAACCAGCAGACTAGACTACGGAAACACCCTCTATGCCAGGATCAACAAGTCTCTGCTCCGCAAGCTCCAGACCATACAGAACACCGCAGCCAGACTCGTCCTCTGCATCCCTCGACACGAACACATCACCCAACACCTGCAGAACCTACACTGGCTCCCCGTTGAGAAGAGAGTTACTTTCAAGATACTCACCCACGCCTACAAATGCCTCCATAACACTGGGCCCCAATACCTCAACAAGAGAATCTCATTCCACGTACCCAAGCGAAACCTCCGATCCGCTGACCTCGCCGAAACCCCTCGCATCCGCAAAGCCAGGACAGGTGGAAGAACCTTCTCCTACATTGCGGCTAAGACCTGGAATGAGCTCCCGATCGACATCAGGCGCGCCTCCTCCCTGAACATCTTCAGGAAGAAGCTCAAGACCTGGCTCTTCGACTGAACGGAGCTGCATACCTGCCCCCAGCGCCTTGAGACCCTCACGGGTGAGTAGCACGCTTACAATTCCCCTGGTTGATTGATTGATTGAGCACAACTGAGTGTTAGAAACCAAGTAGGCATTTGAGTTCACCATGACGATGATACCAAAACTCGTTGATGATATGTTGGCACACCAATAAATTCATTAAGCTATATTCCAAGTTTTCATCCCTTCCGTAAACTTTGTCAATGAATTCCCTTGCAGGGATATTTTGTAGATGAAGTCCTGTCTTTCATATATGGTTAACAGCATATGAACGTCTGAATAAGTGACTCTCGAACAGAAGATGAAATATGAAGGGAATACACTGCCGAAATCTTGGATCTTCTGAGTATAATCTTGTTGACCGGTATTCAGATGCTGGTATCTGTACAGGGCGGTCATCAAAGCATCCACCTTCTCCAGTGGGAAACAGTTGTGGAAAACAACAAGCTTCTTAACTTTTTCCCATATGCTTATGGGAGCTTCTTTTGCTTACTTCATTTGTAATAATTCAATAGCATCACTGATCACTTCATTTGAATTAGAGGATGGATTCTGTAGTTTTCATAACTGTCTTCTGATCTGGATCGATCCACTTTTTCAATCTGTCTATTTGATGGGGATGCTTCATCCTGTACAAATGGCGTATTTTCAACAATATTAACATTTATAATGAACATTATTTTGTATTAGGTATAATGTTGAATTTTTAGCTTTACTAATATCTACTAACTTTTGCCAGATTTTTTTTATCCTTTGTAGGCATACCAATTACTAGAGTGACAAGTGGTTCTTTTTCATCTCTGTCTACACCAACAGTTTTAATATTCAGTTTAAAGTCTAAAGGAAAATATACCACTCTTCCATTAAGGCCTTTTTGTAGGTCAGTTGGTGGCAGCTTTCCTGTCTTTGACATCATATGAACTATGGCCTGGAATAGATGTACACATTATATTAGAATAGACTCATTAACATTTAAATCTGTCAGTTCTTGAGGAATAGATGCTAATTCTAAGTTATTTTATGCTGCTGTAGCTGTCATTGTGTTGTCTTCTAACTTGTTTTAACAGTAGCTACATATAACTTGAGAAGTGCACAAGTTAAACCGCTCTTCTACAAATGAACAGCAAATTGTTGCTATTTATTATTGTTCTGTTTTTCACTTTTTAAATACAAATCAACATTCTGAGTTTGTCTTTTGTAGTGAGTGTGTTGACAACAAATACAAACACAGTTTGGATTTTCAGAAGAAACTGTTACATTTTGTAATCTCTTCAACAATGTTATCAATACTAATCCCTGTATCCTGTTCTACTACACCTGCAGATGGCAAGTCCTCACTTTCCCTACACCTCTCTTCAGGACTAAAGAAACAAAACTAAACATCATCACAAACTTTTTCTACATCTGTTACTGTACCTTGCAAAAGAGCTCTATTCATTTATCCTAAACATAGTGCAGGTGTTTTAACACAGTAAAGTCTCCTAACTAAGGGGCTCATTATGATGGCAGGCGGATCACCACCGCCGGGCCGGCGGTGGCGACCGCTCCGCCATCATAACGTGAAAAACCCCCCGCCACATCACGATGGCGGTGGGTACCGCGGAGGCCGAAAAGACCGTCCGCCGCTTTTCCACCAGTAGCGATCGTTTCGATTGGCCGGCAGAACGCATAGCGGGCTCAGAATGGCGGCAGTGACTAGCAGGCTCCCCCGGCACGATTATGATGCTGGCGGTTGAACCGCCGTTGAAAGGCATGCGGAGAATGTCTTCGGGGGCTCGTTGCGGGCCCCCCATGTGTTGGGGGGTGGTGTGGGTGCACTGGGGGGTGCACTGCACCAAGTGGCAGGCACATTGTGGTGCTTGCCACGCAGTGCAGTGAAATGCACGACATGCTCCTTTCGGCATCGCGGCGGTGCTGCTGTCAGCACCGCCCGCCACAATGATAAAGGTGCGGAATCCAACCGCAGCGGTGGCGGTCCCATTCTAATCGCATAGGCGGGACCACCGCATGCATGGCGGTCAGACCCAATCACCGCTACGGTGGTGGCCGGATCAAATCCGACCGCCATCGTAATGAGCCCCTAACTTCCGCATTTCAGATTGGTGAACAGCTAACATTCTGAAATGATGAAAGGTGCTTTGGAATCCTTTGTTTGATAGACACGCTAGTGAATGGCCCTGTAAATTACTATACTTTTTCACTTTTGCATTGGTCTAGGCCCTGCAAAATTGCAATTTTCTGCTTCAAACTACTGCATGAAAACTCACATAAGAAACGTCTCATTATATCAATAGATTCTTGCCGATCACTACAAATAGTGCTACAATTCAACTAATATACAGGGTCCTGTCTATGCCTTCCCAGTGCCTCTACAGCTATCACTTCCTCAACATTCCTAGGAACCAATTCCTCTTTTGCAACAGGAATACCGCCTTTCATCTCATAACATCGACCAGTTGTTTCAACTGCATGCACTAATGTGTTCTCTTAGAAGTAGCTTTCTTCATTATTTTTATCCACAAATCTTTTTGGGGACTTTTTCTCTCCATACTCTGACACCGTTTTATACAGTGTTTTCATTCTAATTAAGTCTAATATAAACAGTTTCTGCTTCAAGGCAAATACTTTATCTACTACAATTTCTTTTTGCTTATAAGCTGCTGATCTTGACTTATACTTTTTAATATTTCCTACCAAATTTTATATTACCCTACATCTAAACATTCTTTTTCTTATCTCTTTGTGCTGTTTCTGCCTTGCTCTTAGATGACTTGTTTTTTTTTAGAACGGTTTCCACTTTGAACATGAATTACTGATTTTCGTCTCTGAGTTGCTGGAAAACTTTTTTTTGTTGACATCATTTTCCAAGAAACTGCTTAGTTCTCTTACCAGTTGATTGTTTTTTTTGTAGATCATTCTGTCTATTATCCTCTTTTTTCTTCTGAGTTTTTTCAAAGTAGTACTGTTTTTTGTGCTTTTTTTTCCGTTCCTTTCTTGACATCTTAAATTAAAAGAAAATAGAATATTATTCTAAAGTTCTATAATTAAAGCCATTACTAAACAATCATGGACATATGATTATATTACTATTTTTTTCAATTCTGGACCTAAATACACAGCAATGTGTTGTATGACTAACATACACTTTGGCCCAGCTACATAGTACCTTAGGGGTCAGTTTTATGTGTTAGAACAGCAGGTTGACATGTGTTAAAGGGTTTTAAATGCCAAGTCAGTCTAGCAGTAGAACTAGATGCACAACCTCAACTGTACCAGGCCTGAGACATGTTTAAAGGGCTGCTGCTCTGTATGGGTGACTACGTAGTCTCAGTTCTTTATTAGATATCTGAATAAGCGTCTCAGTCTGTATCTGGGGTGCTGTTTTCATATGCAAAAAAGTATCTTGCTACTTCACTGGCTCTGTTTGTGACTGTATGGCGCTGTAAATGTATATGTAAGGTGCAGCATTGATTGCCTCTTGGGTGTGTTACTTACTATTGGGTTATTTAAGTGAGTTTGTCACTGCCTCCATTAGTGCTAGATACATACGAGTTGTGTTTGTGTGTGTGTGTGAATGTTTAGATTTTTCTGACACTGTCTGAGAGGGTGTATTAGTGGCTAAATCCTTTTGAATGCAGTTATGTGATATTCAAATCAGGGTGGCAGGCTGGATGTATAACTGGGCATATAAGCTTGTAAGTGCACATGTAGTTCACTGAAACTGCTAATTACATGTGTTACCTTTTAAGTAAGCCTGGGCGGAGTTTGCGGAGTTCCGCTACGTGGAACTCCGCGAAGGTCATAAAAAACTCAGCCGCACTACGCAGAGCTCCGCGAGCAGTGTTGTGTGTTAGATAAATGTCGTTCGCGGTGATTTTCAGTGCCAGGTGCTTGTCCGCACTGTGCAATCATTGCGAACGGCACCATGCACAGTGCAAGCGGGCGCTGCTTCCTTTATGCCGCTCGAGTAGATTTTTACTCGAGTTGCAGCTTTCTCAACGCGAACGGACGGTTTCTCAACGCGAGCGGGCGCGAGCATATGCGACCGCTCGCAATGAGAAATCTGACCGCCCGCTTTGAAAATTCTTGCCGGGAGGTTGATTTTCCGCGCTCGCGCTCGCCAACTTGATGTTGACAATCGCGAACGAGGAAAAATCTCACTGGGAGGTGGATTTTCCTCGCTGTGCTTGCTAACTTGACGATGACTAACGCGAGCGAGGAAAAAAGCTCTGCTCTGCAACGCGAAGCAGAGTTTTTCAGTAACTCCACGACCACCGCGTAATGCAGAGTGCGGAAAACTCCGCAAACTCCACGAGCGGAGCGGAGTTCACCACCCAGACTTACTTTTAAGCACATAGAAGCGTGCACTATGGCCTAGCTGCAGCCTACCTTAGGGATAAATTGTATGTGGTAGAGGAGCAGCTTAAGGCTTGGCAAAGAGTTTTAATTGCCAAGTTGATCTAGCTGTAAAACTGCATGTACAAGCTCAAGTGTACCAGACTTGAGACATGTTTAATAAAGGGCTTCTTCTCTGGATGGGTGACTTGGTAATGTCAGTTCTCTTTAATAGATATGTGAATTGGTGACTTGGTCCCTATGTGGGGAGGTGTTTCCAATGAAACTAATTTTCTTGGTATATCACTGGCTCTTTTTGTCACTGCAAGGATCTGTAAATGTAAATATAAGGGGCAGCATAGATTGTCTCCTGGTTGGGTTACTTACTATTGGGTTATGTAAGTGAGTGTGCCACCACCTCCATTAGTGCTAGATATATAAATGTTGTATTTGTGCATGTGACTGAATGCTACTTGGGTTTGACACTGTCTCGGGGGGTGTATTAGTGGCTCTTTGCTTTTGCATGTGCTTATATAAGATGCAAATTAGGGTGGGAGAGTGGATGTAGATGTATAACTGAGCATATAAGCCTGTAAGTGTGCATACAGCTCACTGAAACTTCTAACTGCATGTGTTAGCTTTTATGCACATAGGAGCATGCATATGGCTGATCTACAGCCTACCTTAGGGGTGAGTTATATGTGGTAAATGAGCAGGTTAAAGCTTGGCAAGGGTTTTTAAATTGCAGGTCGGGCTAGCAGTAAAACTGCACACACAAGCTCAAATGTACAAGGCCTGAGACAAGTTTAAATGGCTTCTTCTCTGAATGGGTGACTAGGTAGTGTTAGTTCTTTAATAGATATGTGAACTGGTATCTCAGTCCCTATGTGTGGGTGTGTTTCCATATGTAACTAACTTTCTTGGTACATCACCGGCAGTTTTTGTCACTACAAGGCTCTGTAAAAGTATATGTAAGGAGTGGCATTGATTGCCTCCTCGGTCTGTTAGTTACTATGTGATTATTTAGGTTGTGTGTAGCCACCTGCATTAATGTAGATACATAGGAGTTGGATCTGTCTGTGTGAGTAAATCTTTAGATGCTTCTGACACTGTCTCAGGGTGGTATAGTGGATATTTAACTGAACATATAGGCCTATAACTGTGCATATAACTCACTGAAACTTCTAACTACATGTGTTAGCTTTTATGCACATAGGAGCATGCATATCGGCTACCTACAGCCTACCTTAGCGGTGAGTTCTATGTGGTAAATGATCAGGTCAAGGGTTGGTAAGAGTTTTAAAAAGGTAAGTCGGGTTAGCAGTAAAAGTGCATGCGCAAACTCTAGTGTACCAGGCCTGAGACATGCTTAAAGGGCTTCTTCTCTGGATGGTTGTCTTGGTATTGTCAGTTCTGTAATAGATATGTGAATTGGTGTCTCAATCCCTATGTGGGGGGGTGTTTCCATATATTACTAACTTTCTTGGTACATTACTGGTTGTTTTTGCAACTGCAAGGATCTGTAAAAGTACATTTAAGGGGCAGCATGGATTGTCTCCTGGGTCTGTTAGGTACTATTGGATTATTTAAGTTAATGTGCAACTACCTGCATTAGTGTAGATACATAGGAGTTGGATCTGTCCATGTGAGTGAATGCTTAGATGCTTCTGACACTGTCTCAGGGGTTGTATTAGTAGCTCTCTACTTTTGCACGTGCTTATATAACTTGCAGATCAGGGTGGGAGAGTGGATATATAACTGACCATATGGACCTATAACAATGCATATATCTCACTGAAACTTCTAACTACATGTGTTAACGTTTATGCACATAGAAGTATGCATATCGCCTACCTGCAGCCTACCTTAGGGATGAGTTATATGTGCAGGTTAAGGCCTGGCAAGGGGTTTTAAATGGCAAGTCGGGCTAGCAGTAAAACTGCATGCACAAGCTCAAATGTATCTTGCTTGAGTCATGTTAAAAGGGCTTCTTCTCTGGATGGGTGACCTGGTAGTGTCAGTTCTTTAATAGATATGTGAATTGGTGTCTCAGTCCCTATGTGGGGGTGTGCTTCAATATGAAACTAACTTAATTGGTACATCACTAGCTCTTTTTGTCACTGCAAGGATCTTTAAATGTATATATAAGGGGGGCATAGATTGCCTCCTTGGTGTGTTACTTACCATTGGGTTATTTACATGAGTGTGCCACCGCTCCATTAGTGCTAGATACATGAAAGTTGTGTTTCTGCATGTGACTGAATGTGTGTACATGGTTGTGACACTGTCTCAGAGTGTTTATTATTGGCGATATGCTTTTGTAAGTGCTGATATTAATTACAAATCAGGGTGGGAGAGTGGATGTATAACTGAGCATATAAGCCTGTAAGTGTCGATATAGCTCACTGAAACTTCTAACTACATGTGATAGCTTTTTTACACAAAGGAGCATGCATATGGCTTACCTACAGTCTACCTTAGGGGTCAGTTATATGAGGTAAATGAACAGGTTAAGGCTTGGCTAGGGTTTTTAAATGACAAGTTGCCTAGCAGTAAACCTGCATGCACACGCTCAAATGTACCAGGCCTGAGACATGTTTAAAGGGCTTCTTCTCTGATGGGTGACTTGGTAGTGTCAGTTCTTTAATAGACATGTGAATTGGTGTCTCAGTGCGTGTGTGTTTCCATAGGTAACTAACTTTCTTGGTACATCACTTGCTGTTTTTGTCAGTGCAAGGATCTGTAAACGTATATGTAAAGAGCGGCATGGATTGCCTCCTGGGTCTGTTAGGCACTATTTAATTACTTAAGTTAGTGGCAACCACCTGCATTAGTGTAGATACATAGGAGTTAGAACTGTGCGTGTGAGTGAATGTTTAGATGCTTCTGACACTGTCTCAGGGGGTGTATTAGTAGCTCATTGCTTTTGTAAATGCTTATATAACTTGCAAATCAGGGTGGGAGATTTGATATATAACTGAGCATATGGACCTATAACAGTGCAAATATCTCACTGAAACTTCTAACTACATGTGTTAACTGTTATGCACATTGGAGCATGCATATCACCTACCTGCAGCTTACCTTATGGATAAGTTATATGTGGTAGATGAGCAGGTTAAGGCTTAGCAAGGGGTTTTAAATGGCAAATTGCCTAGCAGTAAAACTGCATGAACAAGCTCAAATGTACCAGGCTTGAGACATGTTTAAAGGGCTTCTTCTCTGGATGGGTGTCCTGGTAGTGTCAGTTCTTTAATAGATATCTGAATTGGTGTCTCAGTCCTTATGTAGGGGTGTGTTTCCATATCTAACTAACTTTCTTGGTACATCACTGGCTCTTTTTGTCACTGCAAAGATCTTAAAATGTATATGTAACGGGGGCATAGTTTGCCTCCTTAGTGTGTTACTTACTATTGGGTTATTTAAATGAGCATGCCACCACCTCTGTTAGTGCTAGATACATAAATGTTGTATCTGTGTATGTGAGGGAATGTTTAGATGCTTCTGACACTGTCTCAGGTGGTTTATTAGTGGCTCTCTGCTTTTGCACGTGCTTATATAAGTTACAAATCAGGGTGGGAGAGTGGATGTGTAACTGAGCATATAGGCCTGTAAGTGTGCATATAGCTCACTGAAATGTCTAAGTGCATTTGTTAGCTTTTATGCACATAGAAGCATGCATATGGCATTCCTACAGCCTACCTTAGTGGTGAGGTATATGTGGTAGATGAGCGGGTTAAGGCTTGGCAACGGGTTTTAAATGCTAAGTTGACTAGCAGTAAAACTGCATGCAATAGCTCAATTGTACCAGGCCAGAGACATGCTTAAAGGGCTACTTCTCAGGATGAGTGACTTTGTAGTGTAGGTTTTTAACAGATATGTTAATTGGTGTCTCATTCCTTATGTGGGGGGGTATTTTCATGTACAATTAACTTTTTTTGAACATCTCTTGCTGCTTTTGTCACTGCAAGGATCTGTAAATGTAAGGGGCGGCATGGATTGCCTCCTGGGTCTGTTAGTTATATTGGGTTATTTAAGTTAGTGTGCAACAGCTCACATTACTCGTAGACACATAGAAGTTGGGTCCGAGCATGTGAGTGAATGTTTAGATACTTCTGACACAGTCTCAGGGGGTGTATTAGCGGGTCTCTTCTTTTGCATGTACTTACATGAGATTCAAATCAGGTTGCGAGAGTGGATAGATAACTGAGCATATGGGCCTGTAAATGTGCATACAGCTCACTGAAACCTCTAATGACATGTGTAGTTTTTATGCACACAGGAGTGTGCATTATGACCTAGCTACAAGCTACCTTAGCGTGAGTTATATGTGGGAGAACACCAGGTTAATGCTTGTCAATGGGTTTGAAATGTCAAGTCGGCCTAACAGTAGTACTGGTGCACACCCTTAAGTATGACCGGCCTCATACTCTATTGGATTATTTAAGTGAGTGTGTCACTGCCTCCGTTAGTGCTAGATACAAAACTTTTCCATCTGCATATGTGAGGGAATGCTTAGATTCTTTTGACACTGTCTGAGGGGGTGCATTACTGGTGCTCCTCTTTTGTATGTGCTTACATCAGATTCAAATCACGGTGGAACACTGGATGTCTAATTCAGCATATAAATGTAAAAGTGTGCATATAGCTCATTGAATCTTGTAACTACATGTTTGCTTTTATGCACATAGGAGGGTACCCTATGGCCTAATTGCAGTCTACCTTTGGGCTGAGTTACATGTGGTAGAACTGCAAGTTAGTGCTTGTTAAGGGGTTTTAAATGCCAAGTCCGCCTAGCAGTAGAACTGAATGCAGAGCCTCAAGTGTACCAGGCCTTAGATATATTAGAAGGGCTACTGCTCTGGATGGGTGACTTGGTAGTGTAAGTTCTTTTTTAGATATCTGAAAGAGTATCTCAGTCCCTATGTGGGGGTATGCATCCTTATGTTAGTACATTTGTTGGTACATCAGTGGCTCTGTTTGTGACTGTTTGGCTCTGTAAATGTATATTGAAGGGGCAGCATGCATTGCCTCTTGGGTGTGTTAGTTACCACTGGATTATTTAAGTGTGTGTGTCACTGCCTCCATTAGTGCTAGATAGATAAGAGTTCTGTCTTCAAATGTAAGTGAATGTTTGGATGCTTGTCACACTGTCTGAGGTGGTGTATTAATAGCTCTCCCCTTTTGTATGTGGTTACATGAGATTCCAGGCAGGGTGAAAGTCTGGATGCATACCTGAGCATATAGGCCTATAAGTGTGCATGTAGCTCACTCACAATCGAACTGTATGTTATAGCTTTTATGTACATAGGAGCATATCCTTTGCCACAGCTGTAGGCTACCTTAGGCATGACTTACATGTAGTAGAAGAGGGCCTTTTAAACTTGAAAACATGTTATATATGGCAAGTCTGCCTAGCAGTAACACTACACACTTGCTCTACAGTAGGAGGCCTGAGACATGTTGAAAGGAGAACTGGTCTACATCGCTGGTTTCTTAGAGCCTAATTTACAAGCCAATTGCACCACCGGTGCATCACTTGTTTTGATGCACCGGCAGCGCAATGGGCTTGCCCATATTTACAAGGCCACGTAAAGTCACCATGTGTGACTTTTCATGGTCTTGTAAACATGGGCCCCTTTTCACACATTACTCTTTGTGAAAAGGGCATTCCATGGGTGTTGCCAAGCAACATCCATGGAACCTGACACATTCCTATATTTACAACGTTTTCTAAAGCTGGGAATGCATCAGAATCCTACGCCTCCCCAGGGGAGGCCTGGAGTGACACAACGTTTTTTTTCTCTTATTTGGTTGCTGCATTCTGCAGCATGCATAGAAAGAGTGGAATGGCATCAATGATCATCCCTGCAACGCAGGTACCCTTGCAACATTATGCAAGGGTGCCTGTGTTGGCACACAGCTGCTGTTTGTGTGCCGCCTAGGAGAGGAGGACAGAAATGCGCGGTATCTTGTAGGCCTTTTATTTTGACACATGGCAGTGGAGCAGGAAGGCTTGCTGCTCTGCAGTGCATCAAAATATAGTAAATGAGGCCCTTAGTATCATTTCCTCAATACATATTTGAATGATTGTATCAGTGCCTACTTTCCATATTTAAGAAAGTCTGTTACTATATGACTGTCTCTCTTACTGACTCTATGGCTCTGTTAATGTAAATGGAGACAGCTGCATAGAGTGATTACTGGGTGTATTACAGAGCATTTGAGTATGCAAGGCTGTGTGCAACTGCCTCCATTGGGCCTAGTTATATAAAGAGCTCTCTGTGTCTGCAAGTGAATGTTGTAGTACCTCCATGAATGTCTGTCTTGCTCTGTAAGTGCCTGTATCCTTTTCCAGGCTTCATGTATTTCTGGTCATATGAGCCTGTATGTGCACAAGAAAGACACTGAAGGAAGGTTGGGGACGTGTCATTTTTTGTGGGACCAGATTTCTGTCACACCACTGTTGAGAGAAGGTGGCGACTTCGGCAGCTAATCAAACCCTTCCAGGATAAGGGTGCTAATGCCTTCCTCAACAATCCAGCATCCCTAAAAGTGGTCTGGCACGGCGTAACAAGGTTTTTTATAGGCCTGGGCGGTAAATTCCGTTCCGTTCGCGGAATTTGGGTAATTTCGCGTTCCGCAGGGAACGCGGAATTGCCAAAAATTCCGCGATCCGCGGCTTCGCAGAATTTTTTGCTTGTTCGCGCTTTCAAAATGCGTGTTCGCAAGATATTTCTCCCCAAGCACGCAAACAGCATTCGGAAACAGGAAAAAAGCATCGCGAACGGGCGGAACAAGCAATTCCGTGTGTTTGCTGAACTTTTGCGTGCTCGCGGAGATTTTTTACCGTTTGCGTAGCGCGACTACGCAAATTCCGCCCACCCCTAGTTCTTTACGTCAGAGATCAAGGCCAATGAGTTTTTGATAGGGCTGAAACCAGAGCATCCTAATGGTCTAGGACAAAATCAGTCTAAAGGATAGTCAGGAGAGGTCTAGGATGGGAGCTCGGTATTTCTAATCTCAGCTAACATGGGAGTTACTTCCTGGCTTTTCTTTCTTTTTCTAATTTTTCTTTCCTCCCTTCTACAATTTCTCTTTTTTTATTAAAATAGTACAAGGGGCTGATTCCCCTCTCTAGGGTTATTAAAGCTTAAAACGCATTGAAAAATTCACGGTGTTGGCAACTTGCTCTTCATCTTCCAACAGACCGATGTGCGGTCTGGTTCCTTCCCGAAGAGGGGTGGAGGGGAGGGGGGCACAGGGGGGGAGGGAGGAGGCAGGGTGGTCAGGGAAAAGGGGGGGTTAGCGGGCGGGTGAAGGAGAGCTTCTTGTTGGAAGGGGCACGGGGCGAGGGAAAAAATGGGGTAAAAATCTCAGAGAGGTAGCTAAGAAGGTAGCAAAGCAGGGCTGTAAACGAATAAGGATAATGACAGAATTTGGAACAAACTGCCATCACCATGGCTGGGTGAAGAAGCTTGGAGTTAAAATCAAGAAGGGTTACTCATCAAGACCAAATGGGTAAGATCACAATTTGCTCTGTTAACGTAGGGGGCCTAGTGGATAGGAACAAGAGGTTTAGGGTCATGGTAATGATAAAATCTATTGCCACGGCTATTGTCTGTCTCCAAGAGACACACATATCATGGGACAAATGGGGATTAATCACGGCAAAGGGGTACTCTTTACTGGCATGCTCATCTCAAAGTTCTAACAATAGAGGGGTGGCCATTTTAGTCAAGAATAAAATAGGATTAGCTAAACGGAGATTGGTTGATACCGGAGGAAGGTGGGCCCTGGTAGAATTGGAGCTCGGAATAACGATAGGTACGGTCTACGGCTCAAATCAAGATGAGCCAAAGGTATTTGAAGACTTGGAAATAGAGCTTGCTTCCTGGCCCTCCCCCCTGATCATGTGTGGGGATTTTAATATCCACCTAGGAGTGGGAAGCGCTGTGACAAATAGATATCAAGGTCAGAAACCCAGAGTATACAGAGCTTTGACATCACTGATGAGAAGTCATGGACTAACGGATGTATGGGATTCTAAGTTCTCTTTGGATCCCGGGTACACTTATTTCTCATGTTCACATAAGAAATATGTCAGGTTGGACTTTTTTTTTGTTTCAAATCAGATTTTGGCTGGAGCAGGGATAGAAATATTGCCGAAATTAATGTTGGACCATAATCCCATGATTCTAGAGATAAAGGCCCAGCAAATACAATCACAGTAGCGCCAATGGACATTTGACCGGAAGCTGTTGGTCGATTCAGACTTTGTCGGACATTTTAAAAAGTGGATAATAGATTTTTTTAATATGAATAGATATAGCGCTTCACGCAATATAGTATGGGATGCGTTTAAGGCAGGGCTGAGGGGGGAGATGATTAGCTTTGTCTCATATAAAAGGCAGCAACAGGAATTGAAGAGCAGGCTGCTGCGCGCCAAGCTCTGGGACTTAGAAAGAGAACATCTTGCTAAAATTTCGCGAGGGAGGATGTGGCTACTACGCAGTTAGATATTTCAATAATCAAAGCGTAGTTAGGTGCATATTTTTCTCAGAAAGCAGCAGCAGAATATCAGACTCACAGGGCTGAGAGGTATGAGTTTGGGGAAACAGTAGGGAGATTTCTTGCTTTAAAGACGAGACAAAAAGTGGTAAAGAGTCAGATATCCTCAAAAACAAACGGGGGGATCACATATACAGACCCAGCGGATATAGTAACTGTGTTTCACAAATGTTATCAAGATCTTTACACCGAGGAGGAACAGGGTCCTCTGGAAAGGTCTCAGGGGAGGTCTCAATATCAAGAGGGTAGGAGCTTGGGCAGGGACCAGAGAGACAAGTTGGAATCAGAACTAGTACTGGAGGAAGTGCAAAGAGCAATACAGCAGCTGGCCTCAGGAAAGGCAGTGGGTCCGGATAAGATCCCGTTGGAATTCTAAAAACAATTTCAACTAGAATTGGCTCATATATTGCTGGATTTATTTTTGGGGGTGCAGTATTCTGGGTGTCCGCCGGAATCTTGGAGGGGCACTAATATTATCATCTTCCCAAAAAAAGATAAGCCACCTGACACGCCTACCTCTTATAGACCCATCTCTTTAATTAATGCGGATGCAAAAATGTACTCAAAAATCTTAGCAGTCCGCCTTAGGGGGGTCATAGCCAGTCTTGTTTCCCCTTGGCAACATGGCTTTATACCCAGTAGAGACACAACTGATCATATAAGGCAAGCTGTGGCTCTGTTCGATATTGCTAAGGAAAGCAATGGAAACCTGGCTATGATCTCCTAGACGCAGGGTGGCATGGGAATACTTATGGGGAGTTCTGTCTGCTAAGGAATTCGACATAAGGGCCGTAACAGAAATTCAAGCAATGTACAGGACACCATACGCAAAACTTCAGCTGATGGGCACGGAATCCGAGATCATAAGAGTAGGAAGGGGAATAAGGCAGGGATGCCCCTGCTCCCCAATCTTATTTGCTTTATACTTTGACCCTTTTATTCAGCAGATTATAGATAATCAAGCCATTATCCCGGCTGTAACCCAGGGGTTCGAAGCCAAAGTGCTAGCCTACGCAGATGACATTGCGGTATTAACATCAAACCCAGATATGGCAATAAAGGAAATTGAAGTCATGGCTATCACATTTGGACAGGAGTTGGGGTATCTACCGAACAAAACTAAGACTCAAATAACATGCACGGATAATATTATCTTTCAGGATAGTAGGCAAGTACCCATGGCCATATATCATGGGGTCAAGATTACTCCGGATGTAGAACGGATCACACAAATTAATTTTGACCCAAAGATTAATAGAATATCAGCGGATCTCAGACGGATGAATTCATTACATCTGGCCATCATGGGGAGGATCAACGTCCTCAAGATGGTAATGCTCCCCAAGATATTATATTTATTTAGGGCACTTCCAGTGGAAATTGAATGGTCATTTGAGATGTCATCAGTGATGTCATCAGTGATGTCACTGACCATGTCATGAGTGATGTAATATGTGACGTCATCAGCAGTGCATTATGGGGCGCGAGTTATAGTTAGCTGAACTAACTATAACAGGGGAATTTCACGGGTTTTGTACGAGTGAAATGTCCAACTAACTATAACTGTCCCTAAAACCTATGGTTTTTTCAGTGAATTTCAAAGGTTTTTTAAATGCTAATTTCTAACTATAACGTGTCTGAAACCTATGGTTTTTTCAGTGAATTTCAAAGGTTTTTTAAATGCTAATTTCTAACTATAACGCCCCTAAAACCTATGGTTTTTTCAGTGAATTTCAAAGGTTTTGTAAATGACAATTTTTAAATGTATTAATTGTTATATTTATTTTTTTGATACTGATTTACTACATTTTTTAAAACTATTTATTTTTATATATTTTATTTATTAAATTACATTGTAATTACATTATACATTACATTACAAAATATACTTTCTCAGAATGAATTACTTTAGTTTAAATAGTTTGCAAATAGGCAATAGAGTTTTAAGTACAGTAGTTACAGTTGTTCCAATGGGCAACACAATTTCAAACACAATGCAACATTGAGCTCAATGTGAATTTCTAGTTAAATGCAATTAGTTACTTTATGGATTACTTTTCTAACCACAGGACTGGATCCTAGATTCAGTCCTGGGACATCTCCTGTAAAAGTTGAGTAAAAGCGTTTTGGTTACAGTAGTGATTTTTAAGGAATATTATTGTATTTTAAAAGTTGACACTTAGAAACTTTTTCACATAGAATCACCAATGTTATCCTATGGGAGGAAATTCACTTAGCAGGTAAGTAGTGTTATCGTTACTTTTTCTTACTCAGTGTTGGATCCTGGATCCAGCACTGGTGCATCTCCTGTAAACAGTTGAAAGAATGCGTTTAAGTCATACAGGCGATTTTTAAGGAATATTTGTAATTTGTGAAAATCGACACTTTGAAACTTTTCTGCTGAAAACCAGACAATGGATTCCTATGGAAGGAAATGTAAGTTACTGGTAAGTACGGTTAGAATTACTTTTCAGGGTCAGTGCTGGGCTAAAAGATGCAGCACTGGGTTCTCTCCTGATAACAGGTGAGTAAATTGGAATTCGTACTTTGGTTGATTTTAGAGGAATATTATAAAGTTCCAAAACTCCACACTTAGAAGAATTTCCAAGTGAAACCAGTCAATGTTAGCCTATGAAGGAAATTCAAGTTACCGGCAAGTACGGTTAAAATTACTTTTCATGACCAGTACTGGGCTGAAAGATGCAGCACTGAGGTCTCTCCTGATAACAGGTGAGTAAATCAGAATTCGGATTTCGGCTGATTTTAGAGGAATATTTGTATGTTTCAAAAATCAACACTTAGAAACTTTTTCAGCAAAAAGCAGGCAATGATATCCTATGGAAGGAAATTCAAGTTACTGGTAAGTACGGTTAAAATTACTTTTGAGGATCAGTACTGGGCTGAAAGATGCAGCACTGAGGTCTCTCCTGATAACAGGTGAGTAAATCGGAATTCGTATTTCGGCTGATTTTAGAGGAATATTTTAAAGTTCCAAAACTCCACACAGAAGAATTTCCAAGTGAAACCAGTCAATGTTAGCCTATGGAAGGAAATTCAAGTTACTGGTAAGTACGGTTAAAATTACTTTTGAGGATCAGTACTGGGCTGAAAGATGCAGCACTGAGGTCTCTCCTGATAACAGGTGAGTAAATCGGAATTCGTATTTCGGCTGATTTTAGAGGAATATTTTAAAGTTCCAAAACTCCACACTTAGAAGAATTTCCAAGTGAAACCAGTCAATGTTAGCCTATGGAAGGAAATTCAAGTTACTGGTAAGTACGGTTAAAATTACTTTTCAGGACCAGTACTGGGCTGAAAGATACAGCACTGAGGTCTCTCCTTATAACAGGTGAGTAAATCGGAATTCGTATTTCGGCTGATTTTAGAGGAATATTTGCATGTTTCAAAAATCAACACTTAGAAACTTTTTCAGCGAAAAGCAGGCAATGATATCCTATGGAAGGAAATTCAAGTTACTGGTAAGTACGGTTAAAATTACTTTTGAGGATCAGTACTGGGCTGAAAGATGCAGCACTGAGGTCTCTCCTGATAACAGGTGAGTAAATCGTAATTCGTATTTCGGCTGATTTTAGAGGAATATTTTAAAGTTCCAAAACTCCACACAGAAGAATTTCCAAGTGAAACCAGTCAATGTTAGCCTATGGAAGGAAATTCAAGTTACTGGTAAGTACGGTTAAAATTACTTTTCAGGACCAGTACTGGGCTGAAAGATACAGCACTGAGGTCTCTCCTTATAACAGGTGAGTAAATCGGAATTCGTATTTTGGCTGATTTTAGAGGAATATTTGCACGTTTCAAAAATCAACACTTAGAAACTTTTTCAGCAAAAAGCAGGCAATGATATCCTATGGAAGGAAATTCAAGCTGGTAAGTACGGTTAAAATTACTTTTGAGGATCAGTACTGGGCTGAAAGATGCAGCACTGAGGTCTCTCCTGATAACAGGTGAGTAAATCGTAATTCGTATTTCGGCTGATTTTAGAGGAATATTTTAAAGTTCCAAAACTCCACACAGAAGAATTTCCAAGTGAAACCAGTCAATGTTAGCCTATGGAAGGAAATTCAAGTTACTGGTAAGTACGGTTAAAATTACTTTTCAGGACCAGTACTGGGCTGAAAGATACAGCACTGAGGTCTCTCCTTATAACAGGTGAGTAAATCGGAATTCGTATTTTGGCTGATTTTAGAGGAATATTTGCATGTTTCAAAAATCAACACTTAGAAACTTTTTCAGCAAAAAGCAGGCAATGATATCCTATGGAAGGAAATTCAAGTTACTGGTAAGTACGGTTAAAATTACTTTTGAGGATCAGTACTGGGCTGAAAGATGCAGCACTGAGGTCTCTCCTGATAACAGGTGAGCAAATCGGAATTCGTATTTCGGCTGATTTTAGAGGAATATTTGCACAATGGTGAAGGGAGGGGGCGGGGCCTGAGGTGACATCTGTGCAAACGCGCCCGTGGCGTGTTTTAAGTTGGGGGATTAAGTCCCCTTGAATCATGAGGGTCCCTAGGGGCCAACTAGCCCACCAGGAACCTCCAGTATGCGCTAGGGGCTGCGTTGCAGAGATGTGTAGAGAGGCCACACCCCTTTACACCTCTCTGCAACGCAGCTCTGTGGCGCTTTCTGGATGTACCTGTTGGGCTAGTTGGCCCTCAGGGACCCTCAGGATTGAAGGGGATTTAATTCCCATCTTAAAACGCGCCACGGGGCCTGTTTGCACACATGTCACCTGAAGCCCCGCCCCTCCCTTCACCACTGTGCAAACGCGCCCTTGGCGCGTTTTAAGTCGGGGATTAACTCCCTTGAATCCTGAGGGTCCCTGGGGTGCAACTAGCCCACCAGCTACCTCCAATAAGCGCCACTGAGCTGCGTTGCAGAGAGGTGTAAAAAGGGGCGTGGCCTCTGGACACCTCTCTGCAAGGCAGCCCCCTGGCGCATACTGGAGGTTCCTGGTGGGCTAGTTGGCCCCCAGGGACCCCCAGTATTGAAGGGGAATTACTTCCCCATCTGCAAACGCGCCAGGGGGCTTTTTTTTTTGTTTTTTTCCCTGAAGGGGGGCTGTGTGGCCCCCCTTCCTTTTTCCTATTTTTGGGCCCTGGGGGCCCCATCCCCCAGGGCCTTACCCCCTTTTTTTTTATTAAACGGGAAGGGGGCCGCGTGGCCCCCCTCCCGTGGCCGAATCCTGCCCCGGGGACCCCATCCCCCGGGGCATGGCCACACTTTTAAATTAATTTTTAAGGAGGGGGCTGCGTGGCCCCCTCCTCAGGCCTCCTTTGCCCCGGGGACCCCATCCCCGGGGCAGGCCTTTTTAAAAATTATTTCTGGGGAGGGGGCCGCGTGGCCCCCTCCCGGGCCACTTATGGCCCCGGGGACCCCATCCCCCGGGGCCTGGCCTCTTGTTGGGGACTGTGGGGGTCCCCAAACCCCCACAGTCCCGCCGGCTCCCCGTGTCCTAAGGGAGCCGGCATTAGCTTTCCACATGGGGAGCAGCTAACATGCGCTCCCCATGTGGAAAGCTACTGTCTTTGGATACTAGCGAGAGCAGGTTTCCTGCTCTCTCTTCCAATATCCAAGCAGTTTGCAATGACAGGACGGGAGCCGCGAGGCTCCCGTCCTGTCATTGCAAACAGCAGTGTCCCGAGGGTAGGCACCCCGGGACACTGCAGGAGCCGGCTCCTGGGGGTGGCGGTCCCCAGGGCCACCACAGGCTCCAGGAGGGGGCCGCGCGGCCCCCTCCCCAGATCAGCACAGCCCCGGGGAGGTGGTGGTCCTCGGGGCTTCGGGGTCCAAAACAGACCCCCATTTTAAATGTGTTAGTGCCCCGGGAGCTGGCGGTCCCCGGGCGTGTGGGGGCTCGAGCCCCCTACACAGGAAATAAAAAAATAAAAAAGAAGCCCCGGGAGGTGGTGGTCCCGGGGCTGCGGGAGGGCCGAGTGCCCTCCCGCACCATTTTAAAATGAAAGCCCCGGGGGTGGCGGTCCCCGGGGCTTGGGGGCCTCAATAACCCCCCACCATTCCCCCGGGACTTGGGCCACCCGGGGCAAATACAATCGAAGCGCGGGAGACCGCGCTCGATTATTCTTTCGGCAGGATCCGCGCACCCTGAGCGCATCCTGCCGATTTAAAAAAAAATAAAATGCTTTTTCTGCCCAGGGGTCCTTATGGGACCCCTGAGCAGACCTAGGGGTCAGGGTGTTTCTACCCTTCCCCTTTGTGCGCTTTGCGCACTTGTTTCTGTCCCTCGGTTCTACCGAGGACAAAATGGCTGCCAACATTTCCTGAATCGGAATGTTGACAGCCAGCTCACAGCCAATTAACATGCAGCTCGTGATCGGGACGGTGCGCGCAGGGTGCGCTCAGGGTGCGCGGATCCTCCGTGCCCATAGATATATATGTACTTTTACTTTTGATTTTCTCAGCAACTACTGAACGGATTTACACCATTTAACAAAAAGGGTTCTTTCTGAACCAAGAACTACCTCTTTGCCAAATTTGGTGTAATTCCGTTCAGCAGTTCGGGCTGTAGCCGTGTCTAAAGTTTCCTATGAAAAAATGAATGGGGAAAACGCGTTTTGGGACCCCCCTTTTTTCTCGGCCCCGCTTGACGAATCACCCCGAGACTTTCAGGGTAGGAGCGGACCGGAGCGCCCCACAAAGTTTGAAAATTTTGCGAAGATACGTCAACCGGCAAGAGAGTTATTTCAAATAGAATGTCGCGGATTTCCTATGGAAAATAGGTTCTAACTATAACTATCTACTGGCGACCGCCAGTAGATAATATATATATATATATATATATATATATATATATATATATATATATATATATATACACACACACACACAGACACACATACATACACACACACATACACACACACACATTGTCAATCTTCTCATTATGAACATACCTATTGATTTACTTTGGTGATACTCAAATATTAGCACTCTTTCACTTCAAATTTTTTCTCACAGAAGATAATTAGTACCACTCTCCTATTATTACACAAGTCTTCATTACTCATTTTTTTTTAACTCATTGTTAGTCTCCTGATCAGAAGCCCAGTCGGGTAATGCATGTGAGTGGAGTCGCGACCCCATCGCGGTGCCCAGTGCTCCCCCCATGTAACTCCGCAATGAAGTTGCAAATCCATATGAGAGTCTGTTACAACATTTACAATAATACTACTAGGTTTTTCAGTTACACATCAGATGCGACCAGAGTAGTACATTGGAAAATGCATATTTTGCACTACATGCTAGCTCTAAATTAGCATAGTTTGAAAAATCAAGCCACAACCTATATGGAACCCTTTCCCCCACATAATGGTTTGCTTCAGTTCCCATAGCAACCTTCTTTGAAATACTGTAGTGTACCAGTAAGTCAAAAGTTCATGCGCTTTCTAACTAGAGCATACTAGCTTCAAGTTCAACTGTAGCAGGTGTGGTTGAGTGCTTGAAATTGTAAACTTATCCACAACAGCATAACTTGTGACACATTTACCAACATTAGTAATTTAATCATGACCTATTTTTACTTAACACATTATTTATACCACCCAATCAAATACGTCAATTTCTAAATCTGACTCCACTCTTCCATTTTAACTGCCTTTCTTTCTAACAACTGTCACATTCAGCTGCAGCCTTCTCCTATGTGCTACTGGTCCTTCCTTCAAAATGGTTAGAGTGTGGATTGTGGGACACAGCTATGGCTTCTGGGCCAGAAAGTGTGCGAGAAAGAGTGGCATTGACAGGGACTTAGGTTTGACTAATGTGGACACTATATGGTTTGGCCAGAGAGGTTTAAGTGGAACCAATTGCTGCCTTTGGTTGAGAGTATTGCAGATTGCCAACACTCAAACCTCTTAATAGTGCACTGTGATGTCAATGACCTAGGGACTGTTACTGGGGTTAGTTTAGAAATTGCAATGAAGGAGACTTTTGGCCAATTAATGACACTTTTGCCTCGCACTGCCTTGGTGTACTCCAACATATGCCAAAGGCAGAAATGGAAATGTTCAAATCAGTTCTGTCCACATATTGACAAAGCCTTGAAACTTGTTAATATAGCTGTATCCGGTCTTATGTGTAGCTGTCAAATACTCACAATGAATACGAAGGCTCTCTTCAGATCCACTCAATTGCCCAACACTAAATAATATTCATTTTGAAGTCTTTTTTTAAATAAAAATTTCCGAGTCATGATTCCACCGCGGCTCCACCAAGCAGAAGCACACATTTAATATACAACAACACATTTTAGATTTATAACTCTTATTTTCACACTATACATACTAGAATGACTTTATGAGTAATTTTGTCTGTATCTAAGTGTGTGTCTAAGTGGGAGCATTAGTTTGAGTGGGTGTGTGAGTACATATATCACTTCTTGGGTAAATGTGTGAGTGGAGGCAAGAGTGTCTAAGTGAGCCTGACAGTGATTGCATTATTATCTGAGTGGCTCTCTGAGTGGATGCATGAGTCTCTGAGTATGTTTGTGAATAGGTGTCTATATGTGAATGGGCTTGTGACTGGATGCATGAATATCTAAGTGGGTCTATAAGTGGGTGCTTGAGTAGCTGAGTGGGTTTCTCAGTGGATACATAAATATCTAAGTAGATCTCCCTGTGGGTGAATTAGTGTATGAGTGGGTCTGTGTGTGGGTATGTGACTCTCTGACTGGGTCTTTGACTGACTCCAGGAGTCTCTGATTGGATTTGTGAGTGGATGGATGAATGTCAGAATGCATATTCAATGCATGCATGATTATGTAACTTTAGTCCAACAGTGAGTGCATGAGTATGTGAGTTGATCTGTGAGTGGGTGTATAACTATCTGAGTGGGTCTATGAGTGGGTGCTTAAGTATCTGGGTGGGTCTGTGAATGTGTGCATGAGTGTCTGAGTAAGAGCATGAGTGTCTTAGTGGGTCTGTGAGGGGGTGCATGAGTCTCTCAATTAGACTGTGAGTGGGTGCACGAGTCTCTGAATAGGTGTGTGACTAGGTGTGTAAGTCTCTAAGGGGCATATTATCAAGAACGGAGTTAAAATTATCGCCGCTTTAGCGGCAGAAAACTGCTGCTAAAGCGGCGATAATGGGCTTGATAATATGCCCTTGAGAATTCCAATAGAAGCCCATGTTGACACCAGAACATGGGCTTCTATTGGAATTCTCAAGGGCATATTATCAAGCCCATTATCGCCGCTTTAGCGGTAGTTTTCTGCCGCTAAAGCGGCAATAATTTTAACGCTGTTTCTTGATAATATGCCCCAAAGTAACTGTGAGGGGGGGTGTCAGTCTCTGAGTGAGTGTGTGACTGATTGCATGAGTGTCTGAGTGGGTCTGTCAGTAGTAGTATAACTCTCCGAGTGGGTTTGTGAGTGGGTGCATCAGTCTCAGAGCAGGTATGTGGGTGGGTACATAAGCCTCTAACTGGGTCTGTGAGTGGGTGCATTAGTCTGTCAGAGTGTCTCTGAGTTGGTATGTGACTGTCTGAGTGGGTCTCAGAATGGGTGTATCAGTCTGTGAGTGGGTGAATGAGTATCTGCGTGGTTCTGTGAGTTGGTGCATGACTGTCTAAGTGAGTCTGTGAGTGGGTGCATGAGTCTGGGATTGAGTCTTTAAGTGGATTAGTGGCTGAGTGGTTCTGTGAGTGGGTGTGCATCTCTCTGAGTGGGTCTTTGAGTGTGTGTGTGACTCTGTAAGTGGGTCTGTGAATGAGTGCATGAGTGTCTGAGTGGGTCTCTGAATGGGAGCATGAGTATGTGAGTGGGTCTTTGAGTGGGTGAATGACTGTCTGTGTCATTCTGTGAGTGAATGTTTGAGTCTAAGAGTGGGTCTGTTAGTGGATGTGTGACTCTGAGTGAGTCTGTGAGTGAGTGTATGAGTGGGTCTGTGAGTAGGTGCATGAGTCTGTGAGTGGGTCTCTGAGTGGGTGAGTGACTGCCTAAGTGGTTCTGTGAGTAGGTGTGTGACTCTCTAAATGGGTCTATAAGTAGGCTCATGAGTCTCTGAGTGGGTCTGTTTGTAAGTGTGTGAGTGTCTGAGTAAGTCTGTGAATGGGTGCATGAGTCTGTCAGTAGGTCTTTGAGTGGGTGAGTGACTGTCTGAGTGATTGTCTGATTGGGTGTGTGAGTCTCTGAGTGGGTCTGTGAGTAGGTATATTCATCTGTGAGTCATTGGGTGCATTCATCTGTGAGTAGGTCTGTGAGTGGATGTGTGAGTGTCTGTGGGACTGCATGCATTACTGTGCGAGTGAATGCATTTTTTTTATTTATTTCAGTGAGGGTCAGGACTCCACTGTGACATTACATGGGGGGCCGTATTGAGTGCTGCAATGGGGTCGTGACTCTATCCACATAAAAAAAACCTAATTTCTGCATTGTTAAAACTCATAATGGATCACTGAGGGATCCCTAAAATACGCCCATGGTGGGAGTAACCTGACCCCTTCTATGTTTTTTTTTTGTTCATGTCCATCCCCTGGGACTGGCTTCCACTTCATAAAATGGCAGCTGAAACTTTTTTTTTATTCCGGTGAGGTCCACGTCACAATGTGCTGAGCTCTGTGATAGGGTTGCAGCTCCATCCACATTAAAAAAACGGGTTTTGGCATTCTGAAACTCATAATTGATCCCTGAGAGTCCCCTACAATTCACCCACGATTGACAGATCATCACAAAACTTTCAAGATAGCAGCTGGAGTGAGCGTCATACTAGTTTTGGAAATTTTGCGAGGACTCGTCAAATGACGCTAAAGTTATTCGCAAATGAAAAACACTTTTCCTATGGAAACTAGGTCCTAACTATAACTACCTACTAGCCTGGTGACGACCAGTGGGTAATTAGACCCAGTTGAAGGCATCAGCCGAAACGCTTTGGTCATTTTATTGTTCTATTTTTATTGTTGCCAGAAGAATAGTTGGTTACACATTGAATACATTTAGGTTTTCTAATAACTGGTTGCCGAGGAGTCTATGTGCCGCTGTTTGGTGATTCGGAGGAGAACGCTGGGGGACAACATATATAAGTATATATAACTTACTGGCAGTCACCAGTATGAAGTTAAAGTTAGGACCTAGTTTCCATAGGAAAAGCGATTTTTGATTTGCCTATATCTTTGACACCAGTTGATGAATCTTCACAAATATTTCCCCCAAAATATTAATGCTCACTTCAGCTGCTGTCTGGAAAGTTTTGGTGTGATCCATCATGAGGGGGCTGCGAAAAAGGGGGTGGGCCCAAAATGCATTTCCCCCATGTTAATTTCCCTAGGAATTTTGAACACGACAACAGCCTGAACTGCTGGCTGGAATTACACCAAATTTGGCAGAAAGCTAGCTTTTGGTCCAGAAATCATGATTTGTGTGATTTGGTGTAAATACGTTGAGTAGTTTTTGAGATATTGAATGAAAACCAAATTTGTATATTTAGGAACACGAATCCTCCATGGATCCAACAGTCCCCGTGCAGAAATCTGATTAGCTGTCAACACTTTAACCAGAAAGTGTTGGCAGCTATCTTGGATCTCGGCTTCAGCCAAGTCCCACAAAAAGTTTAAAATAAAGAAAAGGGGGCATGGTGGGAATATGCTGTGGTTGTGGTGGTGCGGTCCCACAGGGATCGCACTGTGGATTAAAACAATTTTATTTTGCAATTTTGCTGCAAATTTGTGGGTCGATCTGTTAAATGGAGCCCAAAAAAAAATAAACCAAGCGTGGTCTCCCACGCCAGTTTGCACTATAGCTCATGGATATTCTAGGTCCTGGGGGCATGCGGACATTAACAAAAGAAAAGGAGGGGGATGCAGAGGGCCCTCCTCCTAGGGTCTTGTTAGCTCTGTGGACCACCGTCTCACCGGGGCTTTATTATTATAATGGAAGAGGGCCATGAAGACCACCTCCACTGACTTAAGCAAGAACTGGGGACCACCTCCTCCCCGGGACTTTATTTTTAAGAAAGAGGGGGACTGCATGGGTCCCCTTCCTGGGGCTGTTTGATGTTCTGGGGACCACCACCTCCCAGGGGGAAAATAAAACCAATTGGAGTGGGGCCGTGGAGGACTACCACCTCACCAGGACCTACAAAATAAATAGAAGTGGGAGGGGAACATATTCAGCCCCTGGTCCCACCACTTCCCTGGAGCCAGCCTGTGCAGAGCCTGCCTGCGCAGCCCCCCTCCTGGAGCTGATAATGTCCCCAAGGACTGCCAACCCCTAGGGCCGGCTCCTGCTATGTCCCGGGGTGCCCACCCCCGGGACATAGCTGCTGTGACAGCTCCCGCCAAGCAAAAGCAAACACTCTGGTTACAGGGGCAGACATGCGGGCAGGGAAAGAGATGAAACAATTGTTCTCTGCCGCGGGGAGCTGTATTTCCAGCAGCTCCCTTCGTGCAAAAGAAAGTAGAAAAAGGCAAAATAAAGGTCAGAAATGAGCAGAAAGAGGCAGAATAAAAGGCAGAAATGAGCGGATGGAGGCAGATAAAGGTCAGCAACATGCAGAAAGAAGCAAAATAAAGGTGAGAAACAAGCAGGAAGAGGCAAAATAAAGGTCAGAAACAAGCAGCAAGAGGCAGAATAAGGGTCAGAAACGAGCAGAGGTGCAAAATAAAGCTGAGATACGAGCAGAAAGAGGCAGAATAAATGTCAGAAACAAGCTGAAAGAGGCAAAATAAAGGTCAGCAACAAGCAGAAAGAGGCAAAATAAAGGTAAATGTCTAGTATTTGTAAAGCGCAACCAATTACCCTGAGGGTGTCAAGGCGCTGGGGGCCGTTGGGAAGATTAAGCAAGCTATTGCCCAGAGTCACATGGTGCTGGGCTGATCTGCCTCCGGTGCCGGGAATCGAACTGCGAGCCCCCGGGTGCCGGTATCAGTCGCCCTGGCCGCTGCGCCACACGTCTTCCTCTAAAAAATAAGCAGAAAGTGGGAGAATAAAGGTTTGCAATGAGCAGAAAGAGGCAAAATAAATGTGAGAAATGAGCAGAAAGAGGCAGGATAAAGGTCAGAAAAGAGCATAAAGGGGCAAAATAAAGGTGAGAAACGAGTAGCAAGAAGCAGAGTAAAGGT
Organism: Calotriton arnoldi; assembly: GCA_963921515.1. Taxonomy (NCBI): domain Eukaryota; kingdom Metazoa; phylum Chordata; class Amphibia; order Caudata; family Salamandridae; genus Calotriton; species Calotriton arnoldi. The sequence goes on from CAWUFW010010212.1 coordinate 351,094, forward strand.
CAGAAATGAGCAAAAAGAGGCAGAATAAAGGTGAGAAACGAGCAGGAAGAGGCAATGTAATGGTCAGAAACGAGCAGAGAGACGCTAAATAAAGGTGAGAAACGAGCAGAAAGAGGCAGAATAAAGGTCAGAAATGAGCAGAAAGAGGCAGAAAAGGTCAGAAACAAACAGAAAGAGGCAGACAAAGGTCAGAAACGAGCAGAAAGAGGCAGAATAAAGGTGATAAATGAGAAGCTAGAGGCAGAATGAAGGTCAGCAATGACCTGAAAGAGGCATAATAAAGGTGAGAAACAACCAGCAAGAGGCAGAATAAAGGTGAACAATGAGCAGAAAGAGGCAAAATACATTTCAGAAATTAGCATAAAGAGGCAGAATAAAGGTCAGAAATGAGCATAGAGAGGCAGAAGAAAGGTCAGCAATGAGCAGAAAGAGGCAGAATAAAGGTCAGAAAGAAGCAGAAAGAGGAAAACTAAAGGTGAGAAATGAGCCACAAGAAGCAGAGTAAAGGTCAGAACTGAGCAAAAAGAGGCAATATAAAGGTCAGAAGCGAGCAGAGAAAAGCAAAATAAAGATGAGAAACGAGCAGAAAAAGGCAGAATAAAGGTTAGAAACGAGCAGAAAGAGGCAGAATAAAGGTCTGAAACAAGCAGAAAGAGGCAGAATAAAGGTGAGAAATGAGCAGCAAGAGGCAGAATGAAGGTCAGCAATGAGCAGAAAGAGGCAGAATAAAGGTAAGAAAACAAGCAGCAAGAGGCAGAATAAAGGTGAGCAACGGGCAGAAAGAGGCAAAACAAATTTCAGAAATGAGCAGAAAGATGCAGAATGTAGGTCAGCAACGAGCAGAAGGAGGCACATTTATCGTGAGAAATTAGTGGAAAGAGGCAGAATTAAGGTCAGAAATGAGCAGAAAGAGGGAGAATAAAGGTCAGAAACGAGCAGGAAAAGGCATAATAATGGTGAGAGACGAGCAGAAAGAGACAGAAAAAACATCAGAATCGAGCAGAAAGAGGGTGAATAAGGTCAGAACAAACACCAAGAGGCAGAATAAAGGTCAGAAATGAGCAGAAAGAGGCATAACAAAGGGCAGAATCGGGCAGAAAGAGGCAGAACAAACGTCAGCAACCAGGAAAAATAAAGGTGAGAAACGAGCAAAAAGAGGCAAAATAAAGGTGCGTAATGAGTGGAAAGAGGCAGAATAAAGGTAAGAAAGAAGCAGAAAGCGCCAGAATAAAGGTTAGAAAAGAGCAGAAAGAGGCAAAATAAAGGTGAGACATGAGCAGAAAGAGCCAGAATAAAGGTTAGAAACTAACACCAAGTGTCAAAATAAAGGTCAGAAATGAGCAGCAAGAGGCAGAATAAAAGTCAGAAACTAGCAGAATTAAGCAGAATAAAGCTGAGAAATGAGTAGAAAGAGGCAGAATGAAGGTCAGAGAAATGAACAGAATGAGGCAGAATAAAGGTCAGAGAAACGAGCAGAAAGAGGCAGAATAAAGGTCAGCGATGAGCAGAAAGAATTAGGATAAAGGTGAGAAACGAGCAGAAAGGGGCAAAAAAAAAGTTTAAAAAACAGCAGAAAGAAGCAGACTAAAGGTCAGCAATGAGCAGAAAGATGGAAAATAAAGGTGAAAAACGAGCAAAAAGAGGCAGAAGAAAGGTCAGAAGCTAGCAGAAAAAGGTAAAATAGAGGTGAGAAACGAGCACCAAGCGGCAAAATAAAGGTCAGCGACAAGCAGAAAGAGTTAGGATGAAGGTGAAAAATGAGCAGAAAGGGGCAAAATAAAGGTAAAAAACTAGCAGAAAGAGGCAGAATAAAGGTGTCAGGATCCTCTGGGCTGCGTGACTTCGTCCTCCGTCAAGCAGGGTTGGGGTCATCAGTCAGGGGGGCCCTCGGTGAGTAATGTACATACTTCCTAGGAAAACTGTTCCAAACCATCCAGAACACCGCAGCCAGACTCGTCCTCGGAACCCCACGACACGAGCACATGACCTAGCACCTACGAGACATCCACTGGCTTCCCATCAAGAAGAGAGTAACCTTCAAGCTACTCACCCATGCCTACAAATCCCTCCACAACATCGGATCCAAATACCTCAACGAAAGAGTCTCCTTCCACGTACCCAAAAGAAACCTCCGCTCCGCCGACCTCGCCTTGGCAGAAACCCCGCGCATCCGCAGAACCAGAGCAGGCGACAGAGCCTTCTCCTACGTCGCAGCAAAGACCTGGAACGAGCTCCCAGTCAACACCAGATGCTCCCCCACTCTGCACACCTTCAGGAAGAGCCTCTAGACATGGCTCTTCGACTGATCCGGAGCTGCACCCCCCCAGCGCCTAGAGACCCTCACAGGTGAGTAGAGCGCTTTATAAACCCCTGATTGATTGATTGATTGATTGATTGAAAACTGCTTGGGCTCCTACCCGGTTTCCCCTACACCAGCACACCATTCAAACCACCTAAACACTCACTGTCCATCTTCCCGACTTTCACCTTGGGCATGTAATGGGCATGTAAACTTACTTGTTGGAGTGTGGTGTGCTCTGCTGTGCTGTGTCTTGTACTTGTTCCCCTTATCCTTTTCCCCCCCAGGCATTATAGGATATGGACGTGTTGAAACCCGAGTGAATACCGGTCCTTTGGCGGCTGGGGCTGCGCACTGTCTCTTGGCCTGGCAGACCCTTAGCAGCCTGACCTGCGCTCTTAGGCCCTGCAGCATGGATGGCCTGATGCGGCTTGGGCTTCCACTACGTGACCTGCTAACCTCGCGGGGGCCATCTTGATTCATCAAGTGGGTATTCAAACCCCACCCTAGCAATGCCCCCATGCTTTGCAATGAGGATTTCACCCAGAACGGTCCCGCGGCTCGTCTTCTCATCTCTGGAGGCTCCGGGTTGGCAGTTCCTGGGCTGCTGCGCGTCCTGCTACTTACAGAAAAGTCCCTGCACTGCATTTCCTTAACTTTGTAGCAGTTCCTTTTGGTTTCCACTTACCGTAGAGGGCATTATTTGCGGTGATTAGAGTTCCTTGACTCCCTAGATATCTTGACTTCTTTTCTTGCGTGTCTTGCGTAAAACATTTCCTCATTGCTCGCAGTGACTTGCTCATGTCTCCAAGCCTGTCTGAGCCAGGATTCTGTTGTTGATTTTTGTACCATACGTTGTGAATTTTATTTTCTCCTGTTTGGTTGCTCATTACCACTAATGCTGTAGTCTCCTTTGGAGAAAGGTCTTGGTAACGCTCCCAAGCCTTATGTGGAACAACCGCTTATGGTTACAAGTGCAAGTTGGATTTGTGGATAACGTCCTACCTATTGAAGTGTGGTGTACAATCTGCATGCAAGTGTGAAGTGTGTGTGTGTATTTAGTTATTACATTCAAAGGTGTGTATGTTTATTGATTTTTCTGCCTGATGCTAAGGCATCTTCAGACACAATGCAGAAGGTTATGCATGCTTGTATTGCTCAATCTTGAACTAAACAGAACTAGTCAGAATAATTTTAGGCCTAGATCAATATGTAATCCCAATACACCCCATGATTCTATTGACACATTCCATGAGGTGGTCACCCGTGATCTTAAGGCAATGTGGAAAAAGTCCAGAAATTGCTTTGCATCTAATTTAACAAGGGGACAGAAATTGGCCCAGGAAAAATTGTCTAAAGACCACTGTATCATCATCAAACCCTCTGACAAATGGGGTAACATGGTCCTATGAGATGCCAACAAATATCAGCGAGTGGTGCATAGGCAGTTACATAACACAGACTACTATGAGAAGAGCACAGCTATTAATACGTATCACGCATTACTAGGAGGATGGAAGGAGAGGCGACTTCTGAGTTTTGATGAGTATCAATTTCTGTATGTGAAAAAGCTGGTTGCCCCTGGATTTTATATGTTGCCTAAGGTGCACAAAGACAGGGAAGAACCCACGTGCAGACCTATCATTTCAGTCAATGGTAGTTTACTGGAACAAACCTCCATTTACCTGGATTTCTTTCTTCTACCTTACTTCCTAGACTTACCCTCATATTGAAGGGATAGCACTAATTTTATTACCAACATTTCAGATACACCTTGGCAGCAGGATTACACTTTCATCAGTAATGGATAGCCAACATGTTTCGAGCCGTTCCCCTATTGGCTCTTCTTCAGGACTGCACGGGAACCAGCCCTGTGTATACCACTCCAAATAGATCCTCTAATAAGGACACACTTGTGCACACATAATGCGCATGCACCCTGTATACATACGGTTTGTTAATGAAATATCCATTACTGAGACAACCAGACTCATTATGGTCTTTGTTTTCAGTAATAACCCCTGATTTTAACCTTACCAACTAGGGGCGGGAATAAAATAGTGGCTCACTAGTTAGGTATTTTTACCTGCACATTTTCCACTTCCCTTTACTTCACCTTGTTTACACCAGTAAGTGCTCCTGCGTAATCGCCAAGTCGCAGCATGCCTCAATCCGTAGAGGGTTGCGATGAACCCCAATGATGAAGCATGCCACCTAGGGGTAACCCTGGTGGGTGAGGGGGCTCTAGAAAAAAAGTATTTGTTTTAGGAAGCGATTACAGTGGATTCTCACTGTATCCAATCACCATTCCTTTGGGCTAGTTTTCATTCTAGTATGAAGACATGAATTGAATATCGAATTTCAATTTTTTTTAAACATTTATATGTATTTTTCTTATTCCTCATGTACATTCATGTGTGTATACCAACAACATTTGTCTAGCAATTCGCAGTCTGACCTAGATGTAACAATACCCTTTCAGGCTTAGAGTGCCGAATGCCAAATTATGCAAAATAAGAAGCAGAGGTTGTTAGCTCTCCACCTGAATTTGGGAACTACCAAGAGTCCTCTGCTTCCTGTTTTGCATATAAATATATAATTGCCCAGGCTGTATTAAGTCACGAGGCAGGGTGTACACACTAAGGTACTATACCACTACGTGTGGACTTGTCCGCCCCCTTCATAGGGGACACAACTTAATACTACACCCCTGCCATACAACATGGGAGACCAACACATCCAGGACACCGCAATAATAAGCATTGATCCTGGATAAGAAGTAGGGTACACTAATCATGAACAGAACATTCCTTGATTCCCCCATGGGGCCAAAGACAGGATACATACACTAGGGCACTAGACCTTAAGCGCAGACTTGTCCTCCCCTATAAAGGGGGCAAACCTCAATAACATCCCCCTGCCACACAGCAAGGTAAATGGGCATTTCCATGCAAACACATATACCAAGCTCAGATTTTCAATTTAACCCAAGACACACGAGATGTGAATTTAACATCCTTCAGTTATTATTTAACATTTTGCATTATTTAGTCATTATATAGTCCGCAATGTTGCAACTTTTTTCACTCAGTTGAATTGGTACATATTTCTTTTATGTTTATTGTCACGTGGTATGTTTCATCACAATTGAAACTTTTAAAAAGGTGTATGACCCGAGATGGGTCAGGTGATCAAAACCACGAACGTGGTCGATACGCGTTCTTTCGTCAAAACAGAATAAACCTTTGCAAACCTGATTGAGCGGGCTCGTGGATCTTTTCTGTTGGTATCCTGCTACGTGTGGAAAATATATATATATATATATCCAACAATGATGTTTCCTATACAGACGGGTAGTATTAGCCCACTGAGTAAAAACAGTACCGCGGCTCCAATGCATTTAAAGTATGGTTTATTTCATTTAGGACAGCAGCGAGGACCCAATGCGTTTCGGAGCCGTCTGCTCTGTAATAACACAAAGGAAAAAGCATTAAAAACATTGACCTGTCAGCAGGGCTGGCAGGTCTCAAAAGTCATCCTGAATCATGACTATGTTACACCCGTATATTGTGGGTGCGCAATAGGTCTAACCAGTGATCACTCTTTATAACGTGAAAAATCGTTGCCACACTCTGTGGTTTGTGCAAAAAACTCACTTGTGAGACAAAACACAACAAGACACAGCACAACATCACATTTAGCATATAGGAAGTAGAATACTTCATGACATACTTTAAAAATGGTGAACTATAGGGTAATGGTCGAAACCAGGGTCGAGTGGCCTGTATTCAAACCCTAATGAGGAAGAAAGGATATGCTGATCAGAAAAAAGCTGCTGTTGATAGTGCAACTTAATTAGCATCATTTGCCGCCTTTTGAGAGCATCCTTAGGTAATACCCCCGTCACTTACTTCATCAAGACCGCCTTGGACAACGCACCTACTTCCTGCCCTGGGACCGCATATTAGCATGTTGGTGCTCCGGTCCCTCTTTTCAAGTCTGCTCGCGCTGCGTGAAAGTGCCAGAGCCCTGCGTCGGGTAACCACTGCAATGCGCAGTGTTTAAACATGGCCGCTAGAGGTGGTGTCACACCGGCGCCTTATTGGAGGTATAGAGTAAGCGAAAAACGTAGGAAGGGCTGGTTTTGTCCCCTCATTAGGTACTCGTAATTGCTTCTGTACTATTTTTAAAAGAACCCAGTATTTAATATGTAGTAATATTCTGGAGGAGAGTCACTAAATAGTGTGTGGTGATTGTATAAAAATATTAGCTGAATGAGACATAGAAGGGGTCTAATCAGAAGGTATTACATAAATAATACCTCTCGTTACCTAGTTTTCTGTCACAGTTAGATGGCTGAGAAAAGGGGGGTTATCGTTATCAACGCCATTCCAGTAATTGTTTAAAAAAAAACAGACATGGGTTATCAGGAAAACCAATACTCCCGAGAAATAGAGTCTTATCATATTATTATAGAAATAACTAGATTTTACTGGGAGATTTTAAGAATGCTCCGGTTGTCAAGTAGAAGGTTCCTTGGAATAACCATGTGTTATAAGTATTCAGGCTGAAAAATTTCACCTGATGGATATATGTGTTATCCTAATGATTTCTCGTTGTCTTTTACATGGCACCAGGTACACTGAAGTTCAAGATACTAAATCAAAGGAGTAGTAGGTAAAGTTGAGCTCAACTAAATAGGCCCCACAAGATGTTATCATTCAGTCCCTGGGTATCCGTATGGAGCTTAAAAACCCATTGCTGTTCTTTTTCAAGAAGTCGTTGTCCAAATTCTCTATATGTCTTAGGTGTTCCAGGATTACCCATTGCAGGTCTTTGGGTGTGGGTTTCAGTTCGATGAAGTGTGATGACATCTTCATGGTGATGCGTTGGCATCGGACGTTACTGCAGTGTTCGCAAATCCTGGTACTCACTTTTCGCTTGGTCATGCCCACGTAGTGTAGATTGCAGGGGCAAGTGAGGAGATAAACTACCCCTGTTGTGTTGCAATTAGTTACACAGTTCCCAACTCCTTCCGTTGTTGAAGGACACATTCTTCGTGATGGACGTGAGGTGGCAGACACTGCAGTTACCACAGGTATAGTGGCCTGTTGGTGGTGCTCCCATCATAGTTTGGTTCCTTTCTCTGGTATCTTTAGGTTTTGGGTGGGTGTGGACCAGTAGGTCCCTCAGGCTCCTCCCCTTCTGTGGGAGAACATATTAAGTTGTCCGCTATTCAGGAACCACCAATGTTTTCCTATAATTTTAGAAACCCGATCTGAGGCTATATTGAAGGTGGTAATGCAAATAGGTCTCTTGTCTTCCTCCTTGTTCCGTTGTGGATGTGTTTCCAATAAGGCGTCTCTGTGGTTGTTACTTGTTCGTATTTTTGCTTGCGACACTATCCGTTTCAGGTAGTTCCTCGCTGATAGTTTGTCAGACAGTTTTGCAGCCTGTGTCCTGAAATCATCGATTTCTGTGCAGTTTCTCCTTAACCTAAGGAACTATCCAAAAGGGAGATTTTCTTTCAAATGCCTCGGATGAAAACTATCATACAGCAATAAGCAGTTCTTTGCTGTGGGCTTCTCGTGGGTAGTAGTCTTCAGGATCCCATCTGCTGCGATGATATTGAGATCAAGGAATACCAACTTGGATCTGCTCATAGTATGGGTAAACTTCATAAAAGGGTCTTGAATATTGAGCCATCCTATGAATTCGTCAGCTACTGACTCCTCACCCTCCTAGATCAACAGGATGTCGTCAATATACTTTTTCCATTTTTTTTATGTGTTGGAGGAATGGGTTGGTTTCTGCCAGAATTTTATGGGATTCCAAATGATGTACATACAACCCCGCCACACTCGGGACAAAGGTGCTCCTCATGCTAGTCCCGTGTTGTTGGCGGAATAGCATGTCCTCAAAGTGAAAAAAAGTTTTCTGTCAAAGCCCATTTGCAGCATTCTAAGACCAGGTGTCCTGGTGTATGATAGGTCCAATTTACTTCAAAAAGGACTTCCTCAATGATGTCCAAGGTTTCTTTATGTGGGAGGCTTGTGTACAGGCTCTCGATGTCCAAACCAATTAGAATACTGGTATCAGAATTGAACTGTAGATCCTGCAGAAGGCATAGGACCGCTTTAGTGTCCCGTAAATATGTATTCGTGCCCTGGATCAGGGGTCGCAGGAAGGCATCAGCGAACTTGGAAAGTGGTTCCAACACCGAGCCGATGCCCGATACAATCAGTCCGCCAGGGGGGTTTCCAAGGATTTGTGGATTTTAGGGATTGTATAAAAGTATGGGATTACCGGGTGAGTGTTAGTGGTAATCCAATCATGTGATACTGCTTCTTCCACCATACTTGTTATCTGTATCCGTATGCGCTCTGTGGGATCGTCTCTGATCCGCTGGTAGTTTTCTCATCATCCAAAAGTCTCAGGCATTCCCTGCGGTATGCTCCTGTGGTTTGTAGGACAATTGCACCCCCTTTATCTGCTGGTTTTATTACCATGCTGGTGTCATTAGCCAGTTGCTGGATGGCAATTTGTTCCTCCTTGGTGGTATTGTGGAAGATCTTGATTGTCCTGGGATCAATTTCCCCTATATCTTTTAAGACCGCCTTCTCGAAGGCTAGGAGTTCCACCGGTAAGGTTGAAGTCGGTGGTGTGAAGGTGGATTTGGGATGTAATCCTGTGTCGCTGCTGTTGGCATCGGAGGCTGGCTTGTCAGCAAAGAAAACTTTCAGTTTAAGTTTGCGGATAAATTCATTGACCTCGCAGCTCAACTTAAATTTGTCGAGGCTTGCTGTAGGTACGAACCCTAGGCTTTTCTCCAAAACTTTAAGGTGAGTAGGTGATAAGATCTTATCTGTCGGATTTACCACTAAACTGGTCAGTTGCTCGTTCCGGGGTTGTTGGTGGAGTCCATGCTCTTGGTTGTCATCCTCGTCTGTTCCAGTGGGTTTGACCACTGTACTTGCTGGCCCTTCTTCATTCGGCCTCTCTGGGGTCCTTTGCCTCGCCCTAAAAAAGGCATGGGTGGTCCTGAATATCCAGGTTGTTGTGTTTGAGCTGGATTCCAGAATTCATAGTGCTGTTGTTGAAATGGTGGTAGCCCATAATAGAAGGGGCCTGGATACGATGGGGGACCTTCAAAAGGTGGCCACCCTTGTCCTTGTCCTCCTTGATGTCCCATTCTTCTACTGTGATTTCTCCTGTTCTTGCGGTTGCCTCTCCTGTTATTGCTGGAATCAGAACTGTCAGAACCGGTGTCTGATCCGTCTGTATCTGTGTTGTATCCCGGAATCCTACCCGTTACATTGTAGTCTTCCCTTATGTAGGGATATACTTTTTCATGCAAAAAACTATTCGCGTCCTTCTTGAATTTTTGAGATTTTGTGTCCTTCAGTGTATCCTCAAAATCCAGCATTGTTTTGTTTAATTCCTCCAGTCTCTTCTTCAATTCCGTGACAGATTGGTAAGACTTTAAACGCACTTCAATACTGTGAATTTTTTCCTTCATTTCTTGTGATAAGCGTGCAGCTGTCTTGATAATCAGGACCAGCCAATCCCTGGTGCAGTGCCATGATATTAGGGACCAATCTTTTTTTAAAGTCTTGTCATGTTGAAAAATGAATGGCTCATTGAGTACAATTAGACCCCGGGGTGCTGCATTGACCCTCAGGTACTCCGTCATCATAATGCCATGAATCATAGTTTTTATTTGATTCTGTTTCAATTCTGTTAGTTCATCCCAGCTGGGACCTGTTGCATTTGTTTCAGAGGTCAATGTCTCATTAAATGGAGAAATCGCTGATAGAATCCTTTTCACCTCCTCTGCCGAGAAGGTGAGGCCTGTGATTTCGGCCACATTAGTGTTGTCTTGTCGTGGGGAGACAGGGAAGGGACACCCACAGCTGCACGCTGCCCAATATGTTATACGTAAAAAAGTGGGGGTAGAGGTCAAGGCTAGGTTTAACCTCCTTATTGATACGGAACCCCCAAAAAAATGGAATACTTCGAAGAAAACCTGCCCAAAGGAATGGTGATTGGATACAGCGAGAATCCACTGTAATTGATTACTAGAAAAAATAATTTTTTGCTAGAGACCCCTCACCCACCAGGGTTAAACCTAGGTGGCATGCTTCACCATTGGGGTTCAATGGTGTGCCTTACTTGGATGAAGAGCCAGAGGTATTCCAGAGTAGGGCACCGCGCAGACCATTGCTTTTGCAGCGTGGGAGTACAATATGGATGCTAACATACATTTATTTTATTGATTGCAGCCGGACATTTACATTTTAAATACTTGAGGAGAAATCGTAGATATTAAACTTACATTACGTTTATTATGACGGACACGGTCTCTTTAACATGCTGAGAGTATTTTCTCTATGTTTATGGAGGGGATGTGCTTAAAAGGGCAGTCAATATGTTCCAACTTTATTGGCAAGATTGAAAAAGGCAGCAAGTGCCGAAACCCGTCTCTTACAGGAAATAAAATCCAGTTGACTCCATCATGAGTGTACGGACTTCTTTGAGGGAAGGAGAGAGTGGAAATGTTGGATCGCTTTTGCGGTAGGGCTCTTCCATGCACCTCCTACGATTTAACTCGCGCCCCCGCAATGCACTACTTATGACCTCACATATTACATCACTCATGACATGGTCAGTGACATCACTGATGACATCTCAAATGACATCACTGATGACATCATCCGGTGACCGTGAGTGTTTCTAAGAAGTTTATGAGTGTTAAATATATATACACCAAGGTGTATTAATGAATCAGTGGGTGTATGAATGCCTGTATAGATGATTTAGTGGGTCCTTAACTGACTGTATAAGTGAGTGATTATACATGTCTCAGTGAATGTATGGGTGAGATTAATTTGTGTGTCTGAGTACCTGTATGGGTGTGTGAATGTCTGTGTGTTTGGGTGAAGGGGTATGTGACTCCCTGCATGGATGAGTGAGTGGGTGAATCAGGGGCTGTATGGGTTTGTGAGTGCATCTGTGAGGGGCTCAATGGGTGAGTGAGTGTGCGTATGTCTGTGTCGGTGAGTGAATAGATGTCTCATTGGTATATGGGTGAGTAACTGCATAGGTGAAAGGCAGTATAGGTCATTGTTGGAGTATATAAGTGACTGTATGTGTGACGAGTGATTGTGAGAGTGGCTGTATTGGTGAGTGTGTGCTTGTGTCAGTGACTGTATAGGTGAGTGAGTATGTTGTTAGTATCTGTATGAATAAGTGAGTTGTGTGTGTATAACTGTATAGGTGAGTAAGTGGCAGTGTGATTACCTCTTTGGGTGAGTGAGTAGGTGTGTGAGTAGCTCTATGAGTGTCTGACAGTGTATGAGTGGCTGTATGGGTGTATGAGTGGATATGTCAGTGACTGTATTAGTGAGTGAGTGGGTGTATGAGTGGCTGTATGGGTGAGTGAGTAGATGTGTTTTTAGACGTATGAATGAGTGAGTGGGTATGTAAGTACTGCTATGGGTGTGTCAATAGTTTCAAGAATGGTAGTGTGAAAGTTGGAGTGGGTGTATGAAAGGTTACATGGGGTGTGAGTGGCTGCGTTCCAGATTCTGAGGATCAGTTTTCAAGAATGGCCACGTATTGCATGGACTGTAGTATTGTTATAACAGCAGGTGAGCAGTGTGTTACAGCTATTCACAATGCTGCCAACAATCATACATGGTATTTTTTTCCTCCTTTTATATTTTTTGTACATTTCATAAGAGGAGTTCATAGTGAGCAGCAAGAAGGCAACGCAAAGCTGAAGGACCCTCAAGTTCAATAGCAGCACACCAACACCGAAGCAGAGAGTCCATTCAAAAGTACAATCTCAACTTTAAGATTTGGCTCCAGTTTTCCCCGATGGCGTCATACTGCATGGATTGTGGAGTTGTAGTTAGTGCTGGAGAGCATTCCAAAACGGCCCTTCGCAATGCTGGAAAGAATAATAGATGTTGATTTTTTTATTTTTGACCTTCATAGCTTTTCTACATTAGCAGACATTTTATTATCTTCTATCTATGTGTTTTGTTTTTTATTATCTTCCAATTTATTGTAACACTACTTACATATAACTTGCTGTATAGACAAGTCAAACCATCCCTCTACAAATAAATATGCAGGTGACTTTTGCCAGTTATCATCATTTTCTTTTTCACTTTTTAAATATAAGTCAACAGACTGTGTTTAAATCTTCTACTAAGTGCATCAATAACATACAAACATACTGTTGTTCTTTACAGAACACACTGTTAAATTTTGTGCTCTCTTTTTTAAAACTATCAACTGTAATATCCGTGTCTTGTTCTGCAACTCCTCCTCTTAACAACTCTTCATTTTCCCTAGAATCCTGCTCTGGACCAAGAAATGAAACTGCACATCACCACAAACCTTTTCTACGTCTGCCACACTACCATGTAAAAGTGCTCTACTTATTTCTCCTAAACATAAAGCAGGAGTTTTCACATAATACAGCCTCCTAACTAAAGTTTGCATTGTTGAGTGGTATAACCTATTTTGTGTTTTAAACTTCGCCTTGTAAAGATACGTAGGATTTTTCTTAATATATCAATGGATTCCTGTCTAATACTAGAAACACTACTACAATTCCATTTGTATACAGTACCCTGACTACGCCTTTCTCGTACCTCTTCTGCAATAACTTCTTCTACATTTCTAGGTGCCATCACCTCTCTTGCTCTAGGACTACCATTCTTCATTTTATAACATTGTCCTCTTTAATCAATAGCATGGATTAATTTGTTATACTGGATATAGCTTTCTTCACTAAAGAAAGCCTCTGTCCAAGAAGTATATATCCATTGTCCACTAAAAACTATACAACAGTTACTTCTATTCGCTAATCCTTTCTGCTGGTTTTGTCTCCTCATGCAAAACACTATTTTGTCAAGAGTCGTCATTCCATTTAGAATCAAAATGAAAAGCTTCCTCTTCAAGCCAAGGCCTTATCAACTACTCTCATAACTTGTCTTTCTGTTTTACTATAGCTCTCCTTCTTCTACACTTTTTAAATTTAACACTAAATTTACAAGGCTGTAACTATGCAATCATTATAACATTTGCGCAGAACCTATGCAGACATCTAAACATCCACTTACAACCCATGCAGTCATTGAAACACTGAGATACACACATGCACTAATCAAACACTCAGGCTCTACTCATATATCACTGTGAAACTCTTTTTATCAAACTCACATATACATTTCCATTTCTAATGTACATTTTTAAATTAATTGCAAAGTTATATACATACCACTGAATTCAGTTTGTAGATTATATTGTTGTTTTAGCTCTATCTGCATAGTTTTGACACTAAGATTTGTGAAAAACTAAGCACAAGAATGGTTGTATGACTAAACATCTACCACTTAAACAACGAATGCCTAAACCACGAAGGCTAAACCACTACCAAAGCCAAACCACTATGTTCTGTACAACGAATTACTAAACCACGAAAATTAATCATTTTTCATATTTCCGGAATCTACCACTACGTTTAAAAATCGCATGTTTGAAACACGAAAAAAATGTAATTAAATTAAACAATACTTTTAAATTAAACAATTTTAATTCAATAATCTTTAAAATATCAATCTAATAATCGTTTATTACAAGTGCTGTTCAAGCATGCGTGCCCCCACCAAGTGATTGTTCTAAAGGGCAGTCAGGCGATGCGAAGCATACTACAAACGTCTCCCTCAAAGAGAGCAATAACGATTATTAGTCATGTGGCCAAGAGACTTGCACCCAGTTATGTTACGTCAGGAGCGTTTATAAACTGGTTTAAGTCTTTAAACATCAGATCCAGGGGACGCTATAGAATCATAGTTAAGAAAGAAACAGTTCTAAACTCCAAATTGAACTGCGAGCGGGCAAATGTATTCTTAGGAGCAACAGAAAACATGTATTGTTTGGAGCAACATAGGAATATTAAAATATTTTTCTAACTCCAACGGCCATTCCACAAAAAGGTCTCTTAGAAAATTATTTTTTTTATATGGATTGCAGTACATATTTCTTTTTGTAAAAATAATTCACTTAAATTAAACATAGAAAAACGTCCATCCACCGTTTTGTAACTATTTCAACTTTTACAACCAGAGAGAACAGTCGCATCGAGCACTGATCTTAATCACATCACTGTAAAATAAACCAACACTGCCATCTACTGGCCTAACACGCCAAATTAAAACAGACTAATATTTCTACATCGTAATTAAAATCAGGAAATGTACAAATGAATATTACACATTCCTAAATTAATAAAAATATCCAAAAATCAACATCCTGTTCCTAATTATTTTATTATAATTGCACTTGTATTTAAGATTAATTATTTACATTTTGACACTTTCCTCTGGTTTAGTAAGTCGTGGTTCAGGTGGTCGTTGTTCATGTACAGTAGTGGTTAATGAGGTCGTGGTTCTGGTAAAGGTCGTGGTTAAGGATTCGTTGTTTAATACACTCGTTGTTAAGGATTCGTTGTTCAGGCTGTTTCCCCACAAGAATGGTACACCAGTCTCATACAAACCAACTCTAAAATGGCAACCTCTTCAACTTTCCACTCCATCATCATGATAAAGGCAGCAAATGAAATCATGTCTTTCATTTTAAACCACTGCATCTCCACTTGTGAATGGTTAGCATCTGTTAACCCTTTCCCTCTCGTTCAAAACGCGTTTCCTGTTGGCGAGTTTTCGCGATGTTTTCGTGATGATCGCAGAGAAAACCTGAAAAAAAGGAGTTTAAACCTATATCTAGCTTCATTTTTCTGAAATTTAAATACTACACAACAGTTTATTACATAGTCCTGAGTTGGAAATTAAAACTTGCATTACTTACATTGTGTCATCACTCCTCAACTTTTCAAAAATAAATTCTGTCTCTTTAACACCCTTTCCCCCCAATACAGTCTTAGCTCAGTGTTCCTAGCAATCCAGTGGAACCAGTAGGTCACAAATTCATAGCACATTCTAGAAGAAACATGCTACTTCCAAATAAGATACAGCAGGTGTGGTTTACTCCACAAATGTATAAGCATATCAATGTCTGTATTGCATTTCTTTTCTAACAACAGTCAATAATAAGACTTTTTTCTGAGACATGAGCACCCTACCTAATTTTATTCACTTTCATGCTGACAGCATCCAATGAAATATATATCTATTATCTACTGGCGGTCGCCAGTAGATAGTTATAGTTAGGAACTATTATCCATAGGAAATCCGTAACATTCTATTCCCAATAACTTTGGCGTCGTTTGACGAATCATCGCAAAATTTTCAAAACTAGTGGGGCGCTCCGGACCAAGGACCCCCTGGGCAGAAAAAAGCATTTTTTTTTAAAACAAATCGGCAGGATGCGCTTAGGGTGCGCGGATCCGCCGATTAAAAAAAAAAAACACAAGAAACAAGTGCGCAAAACGCACAAAGGGGGCAGGGTAGAAACACCCTGACCCCTAGGTCTGCTCAGGGGGTCCCACAAGGACCCCTTGGCAGAAAAAAGCACACAAAAAAGACCGGCATCGTGCCGGAGGCCCCGCCCCTCCCTGCAGTAGTCTGCAAACGCGCCCCCTGGCACGTTTTAAGAAGGGAAGTAATTCCCTAGAATACTGGGGGTCCCTGGGGCCAACTAGCCCACCAGGAACCTCCAGTATGTGCCAGGGGCTGCGTTGCAGAGAGGTGTACAGAGGTCACGCCCCTTTACACCTCTCTGCAACGCAGCTCTGTGGCGCTTTGGAGGTACATGGTGGGCTAGTTGGACTCCAGGGACCCTCAGTATTCAAGGGACTTAATCCCCCAACTTAAAACGCGCCACGGGGCGCGTTTGCACAGTGGTGAAGGGAGGGGGCATGGCTTCAGGTGACATGTGTGCAAACAGGCCCCGTGGCGCGTTTTAAGATGGGGAATTAAATCCTCTTCAATCCTGAGGGTCCCTGGGGCCAACTAGCCCACCAGGTACCTCCAGTAAGCGCCACGGAGCTGCGTTGCAGAGTGTTGTAAAAGGGGCGTGGCCTCTGAACACCTCTCTGCAACGCAGCTCTCTGGCGCATACTGGAGGTATCTGGTGGGCCAGTTGGCCCCTAGGGACCCTCGGGATTGAGGAGGAATTAATTCTCCAACTTAAAACTCGCCACAGGGCGTGTTTGCAGACATGTCACTTCAGGCCCCACCCCTTCCTTCACCATTGTGCAAATATTCCTCTAAAATCAGCCGAACTACGAATTCCGATTTACTCACCTGTTATCAGGAGAGACCTCAGTGCTGCATCTTTGAGCCCAGTACTGATCCTGAAAAGTAATTTTAACCGTACTTACCAGTAACTTGAATTTCCTTCCATAGGCTAACATTGACTGGTTTCACTTGGAAATTCTTCTAAGTGTGGAGTTTTGGAACTTTATAATATTCCTCTAAAATCAGCCGAACTACGAATTCCGATTTACTCACCTGTTATCAGGAGAGACCTCAGTGCTGCATCTTTGAGCCCAGTACTGATCCTGAAAAGTAATTTTAACCGTACTTACCAGTAACTTGAATTTCCTTCCATAGGATATCATTGCCTGCTTTTTGCTGAAAAAGTTTCTAAGTGTCGATTTTTGAAACATACAAATATTCCTCTAAAATCAGCCGAACTACGAATTCTGATTTACTCACCTGTTATCAGGAGAGAACCCAGTGCTGCATCTTTTAGCCCAGCACTGACCCTGAAAAGTAATTCTAACCGTACTTACCAGTAACTTGTATTTCATTCCATTGGAATCCATTGTCTGGTTTTCAGCAGAAAATTTTCTAAGGTTCGATTTTCACAAACTACAAATATTCCTTAAAAATCGCCTGTATGACTTAAACACATTCTTTCAACTGTTTACAGGAGATGCACCAGTGCTGGATCCAGGATCCACCACTGAGTAAGAAAAAGTAACGATAACACTACTTACCTGCTAAGTGAATTTCCTCCCATAGGATAACATTGGTGATTCTATGTGAAAAAGTGTCAACTTTTAAAATACAATAATATTCCTTAAAAATCACTACTGTAAACAAAACGCTTTTACTCAACTGTTTACAGGAGATGTCCCAGGACTGAATCTAGGATCCAGTTCTGTGGTTAGAAAAGTAATCCATAAAGTAACTAATTGCATTTAACTAGAAATTCACATTAAGCTCAAGGTTGCATTGTGTTTGAAATTGTGTTGCCCATTGCAACAACTGTAACTACTGTACTTAAAAGTCTATTGCCTATTTGCAAAGTATTTAAACTAAAGTAATTCATTCTGAGAAAGTATATTTTGTAATGTAATGTATAATGTAATTACAATGTAATTTAAAAAATAAAATATGTAAAAATAAATAGTTTAAAAAAATGTAGTAAATCAGTATCAAAAAATAAATATAACAATTAATACATTTAAAAATTGTCATTTACAAAACCTTTGAAATTCACTGAAAAAACCATAGGTTTCAGACATGTTATAGTTAGGAATTAGCATTTAAAAAACCTTTGAAATTCACTGAAAAAACCATAGGTTTCAGGCACGTTATAGTTAGAAATTAGCATTTAAAAAACCTTACAAATTCACTGAAAAAACCCTAGGTTTTAGGGACAGTTATAGTTAGTTGGACATTGCACTCGTACAAAACCTGTGAAATTCCCCCGTTATAGTTAGTTCAGCTAACTATAACTCGCGCCCCGCAATGCACTGCTGATGACGTCACATATTACATCACTCATGACATGGTCAGTGACATCACTGATGACATCACTGATGACATCTCAAATGACATCACTGATGACATCACTGATGACATCATCCACGTGATAATCTGATGCACCTCCTCACACCCTAATATAACCTTTGATACACTCACTCTAAATTACAGACTGCCATTCGCAAAACCATAGACACTCCAACACCAATAACTACATACCCACTCACTGATTCTTAGGTCTACACACACATCCACTCACTCACCCGTACAGTCACTCATACTTACGGTCACTCAGTACAGGACTATCATATGCACTCATACTCCTATATAGACACTCAAACACCGCCAATCATCCATAGAGGTACTCACACACCTAGTCAGTCATGCAAATAATTAAACACACTGCCATTTACTCACCTATACAGTTATACACACACCAGCTCACTTACTCATACAAATACTAGCACATTCTTATGCTCTTATACAATCACTGATACAAGCACACACTCATCCATACAGTCACTCTCACAATCACACACTCTCGCTTATAGCTATTTATATACTCCAACACACATATATACTGCCTTTCACATATGTAGTTACTCACAGTAGCGGTGATTGGTTGTCTGAGTATCTGTATGGGTGCCTGAGTGTTTGTGTGGGTGGGGTGTGTGCGACTCTGTGCATAGATGTGTGAGTGGGTGATTCACTGGGTGGATGGTTTCAAGAGTGCATCTGTGATAGACTGTATGTATGGGTGGGTAAGTGTGTGTAAGAGTGTGTTAGTGAGTGAATGTATGTCCCAGTGGTACATGTGGGAGGGGCGCCAAATGCGATGCAGTGCGCGCAACGAAATTCGTTTTATTTAGTTAAATGTTTACTTACCTGTATTCGGTCGTAATCCGTGGTTTACTACCCCCCACCCTGCCCCTCCCCCGCCCCACGTCACCGCCCGGCCGGCACTCCTACCACGGACCGCTACTGTGAGTAACTACATATGTGAAAGGCAGTATATATGTGTGTTGGAGTATATAAATGGCTATAAGTGAGAGTGTGTGATTGTGAGAGTGGCTGTATGGATGAGTGTGTGCTTGTATCAGTGATTGTATCAGAGCGTAAGAATGTGCTAGTATTTGTATGAGTAAGTGAGTTGGTGTGTGTAACTGTATAGGTGAGTAAATGGCAGTGTGATTAATTATTTGCATGACTGACTAGGTGTGTGACTACCTCTATGGATGAGTGGCGGTGTGTGAGTGTGTTATGTTATGTTATGTTAAAAGTACTTGTTAAAGCGCACGTACACCGAAAACGGTTTCATGGCGCTCAGGGCGAGAGGACGGTGCAGAGAGTGAAGAGGCAGTGTTACTGATAAGCTTGAGAGAACAGCCAGGTCTTGAGCTTTTGCCTAAACTGGAAGTAAAGGGTCACTGATCTTACTTCAATAGGCAGTGAATTCCAAAGTTGAGGGGCTAAGACCGCAAATCTAAGTCCTCCATGCTTTTTACGCTTGAAAGGTACGACAGACAATAAGTTGAGAGTGGAGGAACGCAGTTCTCGAGGAGGGGCGTACCGCTGCAATTTGGAAGAAATAAAAGCAGGGCCATTACCGGCAAGGGCCTTAAAGATGGTGCATCCCATCTTGAAAATACAGCGTTTACCTACCGGAAGCCAGTGTAGGCTCTTCATCAGAGGTTTAACATGACATCGGCTGGACTGGCGAGCGATTAGTCTGGCGGCGTGATTCTGCACCAGCTGCAGGCGGTGAAGTTGGTAAGCTGGAATGCCTGCATATAGAGAGTTAGCGTAATCGATCCGCGAGATTACCAGAGCAAGGGTAACCAGAATTAGAGCCTCAGTGGTTAGAAATCTGGCAATCTTACGGATTCTGCGCAGATGAAAGAAGCAGGCAGAGACCACCGAACTGATCTGTGCTTTTTTTGTCAGATCGCTGCTAATCACAATCCCCAAGCTCTTAACAGAAGCTGCAGGGAGAGGAGGACTGCCCAAAGAAGAAGGCCAGAAGTTGGAGTTCCAAGGGTTAGCCAGTCCAGCAGTTAAGATGAGTTCTGTTTTATCCGGATTCAACTTTAATTGATTGCAGTTCATCCAGTTACAAATAAAACTCAGAGTAGCCTGAAAGTTGGACACTGAAGAAGTAGAAGAGTGAATATCAAAAACCAGCTGTAGATCATCAGCGTAATTAAAAATATTGACCATTCTTTCGCGGAGAGCTCGAATCAGGGGTGCCATATACAAATTAAAAAGAAGCGGAGACAGCGAGGACCCCTGTGGAACCCCACAGATCAAAGTGCTTTTTTTAGAAAAGAAATTGCCAAGACGGACGGCTTGATGTCTATTGCTGAGGAAGGAAGATATCCACTTCAATGCTGGCCCCTGAATCCCGGCATTGCTGACACGGTCGATCAGGAGACCATGATCGACCGTATCAAACGCAGCGGATAAGTCAAGGAGTACCAGAGCTTGAGTATATCCCTTGTCTGCGCCCCTTCTAAGCTCGTCCATAACTGCAAGGATGACTGCCTCAGTTGAATGGGCAGGTCTAAAACCTGCCTGATGGGAGTCCAGGAAGCGCGACTGTTCGATGAAGGAGCTAAGACAGCTGGTGACATGGGCCTCTAAGACTTTGCCCAGGTAGGGCAGCAACGAGATGGGACAATAATTACTAAGGACCGAAGGATCCAGGTTAGGCTTTTTCAAAATTGGGAGAATTTCGGCCCTCTTGAAGGTGTTAGGAACAATGCCGGACTTAAGAGAGTTATTAAGGAATGCCAGGGGAGGGTCAGGGCAGGCAAGGAAAACTTCACGTAGAATGTGGGAGGGGCAGTGTCTATATAGGTGTATGAGTGCATATAATAGTCCTGTACTGAGTGACCATAAGTATGAGTGACTGTACGGGTGAGTGAGTGGATGTGTGTGTAAACCTAAGAATCAGTGAGGGGGTATGTAGTTATTGGTGTTGGAGTGTCTATGGTTTTGAGAATGGCAGTCTGTAATTTAGAGTGGGTGTATCAAAGGTTATATTAGGGTGTGAGAAGATGCATCAAATTATCACATGGATGATGTCATCAGTGATGTCATCAGTGATGTCATTTGAGATGTCATCAGTGATGTCATCAGTGATTTCACTGACCATGTCATGAGTGATGTAATATGTGACGTCATCAGCAGTGCATTGTAGGGCGCGAGTTATAGTTAGCTGAACTAACTATAACGGGGAATTTCACGGGTTTTGTACGAGTGCAATGTCCAACTAACTATATCTGTCCCTAAAACCTATGGTTTTTTCAGTGAATTTGAAAGGTTTTTTAAATGCTAATTTCTAACTATAACGTGTCTGAAACCTATGGTTTTTTCAGTGAATATATATATATATATATATATCAACACAATTCCTCCCAGATGGAAAGAAGGTGAGCCGCACTCGTAACTTGCTGAATTTCAATTTAATTCGATACTTATTAAAACAGTGTGGCAGTCCTAACGCGTTTCAGTCTATCATAGACCTTTCTCAAAGGTAAGCCTGCACCTCACGTGCCGCTAGTCTCCACAGCCAAAAGTCTGCATTTAATTTACAACCTCCAGTGGCTCATTTTTATAATTGCATTCTGGGGCATGTGGTTCCAGCCGGCAGTCTCTCAATAATTCCCTCCAGTGGGCGGTGCTTTTTACTCTGTTTCAATGAATCACTATTCACAAGTGTCAGCATACGTTACCCCGCATCCAAGCCCAATTTTCAAGGCTGGTTCGGATCCAATACCAAAGACGGTCTTTGGCGGCACCTCATCACCCTGGTACGTTTTCACGAGCACAAAGTCGGTCCGAGGTGGGCAATGGTGGCGCTCTTGTTGGTGGTGCGTCGCTCCCCGGCGGGACCAAGCCAACAACATATCAACACAATTCCTCCCAGATGGAAAGAAGGTGAGCCGCACTCGTAACTTGCTGAATTTCAATTTAATTCGATACTTATTAAAACAGTGTGGCACTCCTAACGCGTTTCAGTCTATCATAGACCTTTCTCAAAGGTAAGCTTGCACCTCACGTGCCGCTAGTCTCCACAGCCAAATGTCCGCATTTAATTTACAACCTCCAGTGGCTCATTTTTATAATTGCATTCTGGGGCATGTGGTTCCAGCCGGCAGTCTCTCAATATATATATATATATAGCCGCTACTCTCTGCTGCTGCTCAAACGGAATAAAGAAATTTACCTGCACTAATCTTGTGGTCCGTGCTCCATTGTTCGTGATAAGGTCGTCGAGTGACGGGTGGAGTGTTAATACTTAGGCACAAGCACTAACGCCAAGTCTTTTTACTCTTGGTTGGGGCACCATTTACTAGAATTACAAGTCCATGTTCCAAATTTATCTGTACCCCTACAGTTTTGATTTTCTCGTTGTTTACAAACAATTTTAAGAAATGTCTTGCCCCTTTTGTTTCTCAGTTGTAATGAGGTGCTCTATGTGTTGCTGCTTCTTTCTTCTCTGAGTTTTTGTTGGCATGGTAATCCTCTGTAGATAACTAGGTATTGATGTTTGAAAACAAAAATAGAGAAGTACATTCATCACTTAATTACGTAGTATCACATTACATATTTAAACTATTTAAACATTCAGTTTACATGAGCATATATAGCTTAGGCAATCTTCAGACTACATGTGCTACCTTTGAAGTATGTAGCACCCTCCCTGTTAACTACCCACAGCCTACCTTAGTGCTCAGTTATATGTATGGGGGAGTGAGAGGGTGCTCATACAGCTACTCACTCACACTCACTCACCCAAAGAGTTACTCACACACCCTCTCCCTCACCCACACACCTACTTACACAGATATTACGTCATAGGACCATACCCTATTGCCTGACTATGGCCTACCTCAGGAGGCAGTCATATGTAGTAAAAGAGTAGATTAAGGCTTGAGAAGAGTTTACATTTTAGACTTGAAAGTGTCCGTTTTTCACAGCTATCTGAATAACTGTGTAAGTCCCTATCAGGAGCTGACATTCCATGAGTGTATTCGTTTGTTGGTAAATGAGTACCTCTATTTGTTACCTGTATATTTCACTATATGTGTCTGTAAGGAGCTGCATGAATTGTCTCCTAGGTGTGTTAATGAGTATTGAATTATTTACGTGTGTGTGCAACTACCTGTTTTACCACAAGATACATATTAGTTGTGCCTGTCTATGTGAGTGAAAACGTAGGTGCTTATGTCATTATTTCAGTGGATGTTTTAGTGTCTGTCTGCTTTTCTACTTAAATGTGCCAGATTTAAGTCTGGGAAGCACAGTGGATATATAATAGAGCATATGAGTTTCTAGGAGCGCATATAGCTCACTGAAACTTCAGAGTACTTGTGTCATCTTTTAAGCAAATACTAGCCTGCCCTATGGCCTACCTAAAACCTTCCTCAGTGGTGAGGTATATATGGTACAACAATAGTTTCTGTCTTGTGTATGAGTTTTAAACATGTAGGTTGACCTAGCAGTAAAACTGCATGCACAGCCTCAAGTGTAGCAGGCCGGAGACATGATGCAAGAACTACTTTTCTGCATGTTAGACTTGAAAGTGTGAGCTCTATAGCAGATATCTGAATGAGTGTCTCAGTTCCTATCTGGGGCTGTCATTGTATGTCTTTTTAAGTTTGTTCGTAAATGGTTGCCTCTCTTTGTGACATCTATGGTTCTCTAAATGTGTCTGTAAAAGGCTGCATAGATTATGTGTTAGTGAGTTGTTGTTTTTTTCAGTGTGTGTGCAACTGCTTTCGTTATGGCAGACACATATCATTTGCCCCTGTTTATGTGAATGAATGTTTAGGTGCTTCTATCACTGTCTCACTGGGCCTTTTAGTGTCTGTGAGCTTTTTAACTTAGGTGTTCTAGCTTAAAGTCTCAGAGGCCGACTGGATGAATAATTAGGTACATGGGTCTGTAGGGGAGTGCATATAGCTCATTAAATTTTCAGAGTACATGTATTAACGTTTAAGCACATAGCACCCTGCCCTATGGCCTAGCTGCAGTCTATGTCAGTGGCAACTTATATATGGTAAAATAACACATTATGCTTTCCCTAGGATTTTTACATGTAAAGGTTTGCCTAGCCATAAAACTGCATGCACAGGCTCAAGTGTACCAAGCCGGAGACATGATGCAAGGCCTAGTTCTGGGTTATTTAAGTGTGTAGCAAACTACTTCCATCAGCGTGGATACATAACAGTTGTGCCCGTCTATGTAAGTGAATGTTGACATGCTTTTGTCACAGTCTGTGTGGCTGTTTTAGTCTCTGTCTATTTTTCTACTTAGGTATATAAGATTGAAATGTCACTGGTAGGGTGGATATATAATTAGACAAAGGAGTCTCTAGGCCTGCATATAGCTCACTAAAACCTCAGAGTATATGTGTTACTTTTTAAGCATATAACCCTCTGCAATATTAAGTAGCTGCAGCCTAGCTCAGTGGTGAGTTATATGTGGTAAAAGAGCAGTTTATTGATTCACTACGACTTTTAAATGTGGAGGTTGGCTTAGCTGTAAAACTGCATGCATGGGCTCAAGTGGGGCAGGCCTGAGACATTATCCAAGGACTACTTCTCTACATGGTAATCTTGAAGAGTATGAATGCCTATCTAGAGCTATCATTCCATATGTATGTAAATGTGTTACTAAGTCACTGCCTCTCTTTGTCTGATATATGGTTCTCAAACTATGGGGTCCATTACGATGGCGGGCGGAAACACTACCGCCGTGCTGACGGAGGCAAAAACCGCTAGTTACCGTCCGCCAGAAACTGCACACACGCCCGCCAAATTAGGATGTGAAAAGTCAGGCAAATACCACCCGTAAGCCCACGACGCCGCCCGCCATCAAAGTGCGCCCGTCTACGTAGCGGCGCGATCTAACGGAGACACACCGTCCGACGAAATGACGTACCGCCCGGCGTACAAATTACGATGACACAACCAAACAGCCTCACCTGCAAAGAGACACCGCACAAGAAAAGGAGGCGGAAACCCGATTGCTGAGTACAGAAACACAAACCCGGCCTACTCCGACATGAATGCTGCTCTCCAGGCCATCCCAATGCTGTACCTGATGCAGCACCTAGGAGTGAACGCACAACGACGACGCAGGTAGGCATACACACAACAAGGGCACGCAAACACTGCACACAATGCAAGGGCGGAAAAACAGTACATGGACCCCCCAGACACCCCTGTGGGGACAGGACACATCCACCACTGTACCCACAGATGTTCCACCTGTAAAATAAAAACAACTCGCAACATTCTGGGCACCCACTACCCGGGACCAGGAGGTGACGTCCCCGTCACGGCACTGCAGCGCAGCGGCGATGACGCAGGTACACATGCGCACAACGCAGAGGCCAACGACAGCGCCACGCATGGGCTGCACACAAACACCACAGGGCCACAACTACACACACCACACACCAGCCCCACCCTGAAGGCACATGGCACGTGGTCCTCCTGCATCAATCATGTCCACAACCGACAACTCACAGTTGTCAACTGGATGTCACATAAGTGTCCCGACCAGGGGAGTAATGTGACGTCGAAATAGGACACACACCTGTGTGCCAAACATGGAGAAGCACACGGCGGCTGCTACATAACAGCGCAAACAATGGACATTGTCCGCAAAAGGCACGCCAGTCTCATCCAAAAATACCTATACCATCCTGCACGCAATAACAAGCCATGCAATGTACAAAAGAGAAAAACCCTGCTGCCTGAGAACAGGTGTTCCCAATCACTACGCCCACACACAAGTCTCAATGTACAGCTGAAACGAAGTGTCCCGCCCACACACGGGAGAGCAGATAGCATTGAATGTCCTTCCATTCCTACACTTAAATCACATTGCAACAAATTCTGCAGGAGAATGGAGCCATTGTACCAACCAGAAGCCAAACATAGCCATGCTGAGTAAACCTTCCACTGGCAAATAACGCCTAACATGAAAGAAAGATAATACCACAAAATACAATTATACCACTGCTCCTTGTGGCTCAAATGCAAGTAATCAGGAAAGAGACAGACACCACTGGCCTTGACCATTCATAGGAGCATGTGGGATGAGGGCCTGTGTCCTCCTCCCAAGCCATACCCAAAGTCCTGCCGCCTAACATTCATTCAAGAATACCCAGCATCATTGGAGGTTGCACTCAGAAGACAGCTCAGGCAGCCGGAGCACGCCATCACATCACCCTGCAGCAAAATGGCTGTTGCACCAGTGCTTCACAGCTACGCCAGACAGATGCAGCTGTACAGTGAGCTTGCTACAGATAGTGGGCTGTGCAAATCTGGCTATGCTTAATGTAAGTTACCGAGTAACTTACCGCATTGAAATGTTCAGCTGAGTCATCCCCGTGTTCTACTGTCGGAGGTGCCTGTACCACTGGCCTGTGGATTTATGTCTCTCCAACCCGGCATGTCCAAATGCAGACTTGGTACACCTGTTTGCACCCCTGGACGCCCACGACAGGAACTGTTCAGTGTATGGGGGCATGGCGTTTGTGGCTGCAATCGGACACACACTGCAATGGGATCAGTGTGCCTCCGCACAAGGTATGCTGGATTACAGTTTCATCGAATGTCATCCGACATGTCCCATCAGGCTTCTACAAGGGACAACTTATGATGAACACGTTGCAACCCACCATCCGCTTCATTGGATGTCATCCATGAATACCACCAATGCGAGGGATGCTCTGCTGGAAGGTATCGCATACCTGACAACTTGTCAATTCATGGGTCCCCAAATCAATACCCACAATTGAACATTCATGTTCAACACCATACCTATGCTTGGCTTCCGCACGCGGTGGGCAGTTAGCTGTGCAACAACTATACCATGCAATCGGCAACAAACACCTTACCATCAACTCCACTGCCATGACACTTGACATTTTCGGGACATGCACCCTGTTCATCACCATATCCCATGTCCCTGCATGAACATGGGGAGGCAGAGGTATGGGACTTGTGTACAGTAACCACATGGCCAATACTGCATGAACAACTATGCTACAATATGTATTCTGCGCACCTGAACACATGCTCCTGTCAGTGCACGCTTATCTGTCTGCTGTATTACGTGAGAACTGTCACCTCACCTTCGTCTGTACTTCCGTGCCAGGACATTTGCATGGACAACAAATGCAACACCCTACAACATGGCCCCAGTCATTGTGTCATGTTCAGTAGCCACCATATCGCAACAACATGTGAGACGATGCTGCATGCATGTAGGCTCATGCTCTGATGTCACCTCTGACGCAGGTGTGTCGGAGTCACTATTGTAGTAATCCTGTACCATGGGACTGAGATGTATTGTGCCTATGATGTCAAGCTGTCTGGTAGGCAAAATTAATACTGTCTGTGTCAAAGCCTAGAGCTCTTCAGTAATGAGCAAATGTACTGTAGCATAGCAAGGGCAGGGCATTCGTAACTCTGAAGCCTTTATTCCACAATCAACAACTAATCACATCTACCTGTACCCCCTTTTGTATGTGTAATCATGCTAAGTATATCCTCCACATGCATTTCGCTGCCAGTAGTGTCCACATCCTGCATCACAGAGGAAGTAAGTTCAAATACATGCGTTAAAGCAAATATGTGACTCTGGAGAATTATTGATCGTAGACAAGTACGAATGAGAGAGGATGAGAGTGTGTGAAGTACACGGGACCCGTGAGATTACCATGTACTCAAGTGTCATTGGATGTCAATGCATATGAGTTGCTGCCACAGTGGACCCAGTGAAATACCACAGGTCGTGGGCCTTGGCATGTCAGAGTCTGATGTGGCCCAACAGATCATCACATCAACACTGACGGCCTGGTCACTACAAAGCACAGTCCTACATATGTGTACAATTACCTTCACAGTCTGACATCACACTCATCAAGCAAATATAGGAGCCACGCAAGAAGCATGCCACATCAATGCATGACAAAACACACACGATATCAGTGTGGGTGGGCAGGGCTGCACAGTGAGTACGAACTGCAGAAATTCACATACATGCTCAATTAAACAAGGCACAATCTTCACATTCACACACCCTGCAGACCCACAATGGGCAATACATATCAAGTAGGAGTCATCCTGAACAGCAAGGACACACCCACACACTGCACACTGTGCAACAGACAATACACACATGTGCTCACATTCACAGACCTGAACAAGGATACAAACACCCACCATGCCCCTGGATAACACATGTGTGTAGTCGACATTGCCAGAGCGTGCACACACACACCAACACTACCCCAAAGTCACACCCTTCACACCACACACACCTACACCTCCCAAATGCACACATTGAAAGTAAGCCATGTGCCCAGGCTCTATGTTCATCACAAGATACACATACACCTACACTGCTGGCCCGCCAGAAAGTAAGCTCACACATACCCGCACATTCTGCACATGCTACCTGTCATCCTGTGGCTAGACTCACACCCTGTGCTTTGCTTGCACGCAAACATGACACGTATACATTTACACAGAAATACCACCAAATACATGCAGACAATCCGTGTCACAGACATACGTCTTCATCACACACAAGTAGCAGAGTATGAAAGAAGTGAAGTCCCAGCCACGTACAATACACATAGGAATGTGAGACCAGACATTGCAATTGTTGAGGTACCATACACGGCATGTGCCTCACTTAACTATGCACACACAGTAACAACTGCAATCAGCAACTACACAGACACAACCCACTACAGGAACAACAGCATCCAGTCACAGATTACATAGACAGGCGGCAATATTGTTCAACACCAGGGACAGTGGCCAGTCCGATGTGCAGAGTAGTGATACAAAAAGCTACGTATGCATTGTGTGTGAGTGTACCCTGCCATGGCCAGCAACACTGCCATGGCAGTCACAATAGCCAGCACAGCCACCACTGTGTCACAGGTAGTTGTGTGAGGGTGCCTACCATTCAAACAGGATGCCAGTCCGACTGGGTGCTGTCTGTATGCTACGGGACAGTTGGAGGTCCGCCCCTGAGAGAGAAGCACAACTGTGGAAGACACACATGTGGCATGTGAAGCGGGAGGGCTGCTTGGCCCAGGTGGGTGGGTGGCACGGGTGGGTGCACACATGCAGTGTTGAAACAGACTGTGTGGGGAGGATCCCGGAGGGGTAGATTTCCACTGTGTTGGGTATTTGGAAAGCCTACCTGTCTGGGGATGAATGTGAACTCATGTGGGCACAACAGGCGGGCACACGATCAATGCTGCATCAGGTGTAGACGTTAGCCCTCCCTCTGGGGACATGCTGGATACTGCTGTGCGTCTGCCAGGCCCTTGCCAAGGCACTTACATCCCCTGTCCTCCAGGTGTACCCCCTACATTGTCCACCTGCACAGCCTACCCAGGGCACGGGATGGCAGTGGAGCTTGGTGGGTGGGAGGTCATGGCGCCCTTCTCCTGGTCACATCTCGCAGGCAACACATTCTCAGTGTGCAGCAGGGCACAAGTCCTAAATAAGGCGTGGGGGGACGCTGACGTCATGACAGGAAGTGACGTCACGAAAGGTGGCTTGCACCATCAGACTCATTGCCGCCCCTCGCTCACCCCTTAGATGCGATTGCATCAGAGAAGCACGCGTGTGAGCAGCAGCTCCAATCTCGCCCCAGAGAGGCCAAAGAGTGAATGTGTGGCTCCATTTGCTCCTGTTATCGAGCTCACGGTAAAATAAGTGGGGGGACGCCGTCCACCCGCATGGTACCCCGACTCGAGCCCTGGTGTGCAGGCAAAGTGTCCTATTGGCTTTGCGATATGTGTGAGTTGCATGACACTCGTTGGCGGGGGATGGCTCGGAGGCTCGTCACCCTGAGGCCCATATCTCACTCTATGGGTCCCTTGTCAATGGCAGCGGATGTAATGACTATGCGCGCCAGGGTGGGTCTATCTTTCGTATGGGATGGTGTTTGCGCCCTGGCCCGCTAGGGCAGCTACAGCTTCTGTGTGTTACATGTGGTGTATCCGGACTCCGGAGACTGCCATGCATTGTCACTGTTGTCCAGGGCTCGAGTCGGGGTACCACGCGGCTGAACGGCGTCCCCCCACTGATATTACCGTGAGCCCGATAACTGGAGCAAATGGAGCCACACATTCACTCTTTGGCCTCTCTGGGGCAATATTGGAGCTGCTGCTCACGCGCGTGCTTCTCTGATGCAATCGCATCTAAGGGGTGAGCGAGGGGAGGCAATGAGTCTGATGGTGCAACCCACCTTTCGTGACGTCACTTCCTGTCCTGACGTCAGCGTCCCACCACCTCTTTTGTCAGGACTCGTGCCCTGCTGTTGTCAGATGTGCCACTTTCCAGGGGGGTGGGGAAAGGTCAGGAATGTCAGCCTGAGAGTGGCCCAGTTGAAGGCCCACCTTGACTGGGGGGGACAACCATTGGACAGACTGGTGTAGCCCACCCACGCGTACATGTAGGCCCTCCATGAACTATGTCACCTGCGGCAAGGTGATGTCATGGGCAATTAAGTTATTGAGGAGAGCTGTCTGACCCACGCAGAGATGCCGCACATGCTCAACAGACCCGGCACTGAGGGCAGCAGGGGTCGCAGGGGCAGCTGTGCCTGGTGTGAAGGACACTCTATCCTTCATCCTTGTGCCGACACATGTTGCGCCAGTGGAAGTAGATGGGAGGGCGGGCATTGGCCTCCGCGTGGCTGCAGAGGAGCCAGAGTACACGTCCCCTGTGCTAGCAAACATGGATGCATGACCTCTGTCCTCAGATGACGCAACAATTGTCGTCTCAGCCTGTGATTCATCCAGCACACGTCTGCCCCCTCCGAGGCGCCGGTCACATTTGTCTCCCCCAGCTCCTGTGCAGCTGCTCCATCCAATGCCTCACCCCTGTTGACCGTCCCCTGTCCCTCAGCACCCACAGGAGATGCTACATGAGGGAGAGCGAGGTGGCCTCACTCATTTGGCATCAATTAAACAGACATGTGCAAGGGAGGCAGCACAGAACATTCCCAAATGCACATGTTGCACGATACCTTTGCAATTGTATACAGCTACCACAATCAACATGTAATGGCTGGCATACAGGAAATGAAGCTGCTAATAAGTGGCACATGTGTTGTGCACATAGCACAACACCCGGCCTGTGTCACCCTGCAGCCATAGCCACAAATCGCTGTGTGCACACCCACTGTCCTGATGGTGGCAAGGATGACCACTACGTAATTAGGCCAAGGACATACCTGCATGGAGCAGAATGGGACACCACTCACACAGACTGCAACATGACAGTCCACAATGGTCATGAGCCCATGCCATACACCTGTCTATCGCACGAGCACAACTACTGTTGCACAGTGTGCCGGATGTGTGAGTATCAGGAATATGAGGTGAGGCATCGCACACATATGTCAGAACAAAATCAGAGTAGGCAAAGTGCCTCAAACATACATGTGAATTGCCACTCCAGCAGACTACAGGCTGTTCCTGAGGCCTACGACTCTGAACGCATTGACAATGCAGAGTGCTCAAATTACATCTTAACCCTCAGGAATCGCATATGCATGTCAGATGCACCCAGCACAGAGTACACTTACAACCCACTGCATCACACAACAAACATCACATTACCCAGATTATGGGTAGGCTGTGGACACATGCTGCCTCTCGCAGCAAAAGACACCATCCCACAATACTGTACACCTGCTTGCTGCTGATGCCCCTACAAACGTGCATCCGGCACAGGCTGTGTGACTGTCAAGAAGCAGACCATTAGTGGTGAAATGCAGCGCCGTGCCAACCTGACAATACGAGGGGGCATCCCCCGATTCGTCACCTCCACGTAGTCGCACATCCGGCAGATGACGTCACACCCTTTGTGGAATTGGCTGCACTGTCGGTTACACATACACAGAGGCATCAACTTGGATGCAATGGCTCATCACAAGGCCTTGGGCTGGAGGACTTCCAACTGCAGGGATGGTACACAAGAGGGTTGAAATATCACTCATACACTTCTCATCATCACCCACATCCACCAATCACAGTGGCATGATGCTGACCCATCCTAAATACTCAGAGACGTGTAACAGAGCCAAGAAGGTATCGGACATGGCATAACAGCATGTGTACACCACACGTGAATGCATGCTGGTGGGAGTGTGTACACAGTACCTGTCCATCCCATTCACATGCAGGATGCCAGCACTTTGAGCAATGTGTAGTCTGCCCACATCTACTGTCCAGTGTCAGGTAGTCCAACACATAGATCACGAGGCAACACATCTTTGTGGGTGGACTCCCTGTGTCCAACACTGCGCAGCCCTCAACGTACTCGCCCTGTGAATGGCTCACCCCGCAATGGAGGTCGCATTCAGTGCCACTATCTCTCACACACATCACCATCACATGGCCTGTAGTGTTCAACCGTCAGGGCTGAGTTTGCGCATTTCCTGACAGTAGTGAACTAATGACACATGTAACCCACTGTACTGACAGTGTAGTTTCCTTCTAGGATTGGGCGGTCAATGTGCAGCCCAGGTCTGCCGAGACTGAGAAGGCCAGCAGGGACCCAGCCAGCCATTCACACAAGCAATAGCTGCCCAGAATCATGCATTGCCAAGTGGCTGCGTCACTGGATGTCTGACATGAAAATGCCATGTACCACCACTCGGGAGGGACATGCATGGGAAAGCGCCAGAGAGCCTACATACCCCTTCCACCTGTAGTAAGCATGGTAAGCGGTGCATGTTGGAACCCCACAGGCTCTGACTCATAGTGCTGCGGATCAACGACATGTGTGTCCCCCACATGCACTCCCACACACACAGTAGTTGTCTTACACACACGACTTTTGCAGGTATTAGCCTTGGGCAGTGTGCGTGGAGCTCGGAATCCAGGAACTCCAGCTCCTCGCTGGTGAGTGGACCTGGACATATCATCAGAGTCGTCGACATGAAGGTGGACAGGTGGCAGCAGCAGCAGGTGTTGTTGAGGGATGCCAGTCAGCAGTCCCTGGAAGCTGTGGTAATGCCTGTCACCCTCCCACACTGATATAGCCCCCTGGGGCTGTTTCAGCGTGTCCAAGCTGCTGCGATTGGTGTACCGCTCAGCCTGTGTACGTTGTGTTGTTGGTGTGTGCCATACTCACCCAGCTTCGGAAGCGGTGTCAGGCACAGCAGCTAGGTATATTGCTGTGGTGTTGCCGCTTCCCACATATGCAGTGTGAAACCATCATCATGCCTTTCAAGCTATTATGGCCTAAATCCTCATGTGCATGCTCATAGCAATGGTTTGTGTCAGTGGTCATTGCTATTGGTAAGGGGACCTGTGTAAGAGTAATGTAGCTGTGCTGTCCCTACTTGTCAGCTGTTCTGTGATTCTATTGCTTTGTCAGTGATCTTTGTTTTGTGTATGTGAAAATGCCATGTGGTGTGTTGCATTGACATGTGTCCACTTCCATCTGTCCTAGGAGGAGACCAAACATACATCGCCCCTACCAATTGCTGGCAGACATGGAGGATGTGGAGGTCATAAGGAAGTTCCATCTGGACCGACACACCCTGCGTCACCTATGTGCAATGTTGGAACCCCACCTCCGTCCTCGCAGGGTGTATCCTACAGCATTCACCCCCACGGCTAAGGTGATGGCTGCACTGCATTTTTTCGCTACCGGATCCTTTCAACACATGGTGGGCAGTGGAGGTGGGATGTCCCAGCCCATGTTCAGCATGGTGCTACGGGATGTCCTGTCAGCTATGATGCTCTACAGGAACCGGTACATCCGATTCCCCAGGGCTCGTGATTTGGCGGCGGTGAAGGGTGCTTTCTATGCCCTTGGACGCATCCCCAAGGTTGTTGGTGCAATTGATTGCACCCATGTTGGCCTTGTTGCACCACAGGCCATGGAGCACATCTATAGGAACCGGAAACATTTCCACTCCCTGAATGTGCAAGTGGTGTGCCTGGCGGACATGATCATCACACACGTGTGTGCGAAGTTTCCCGGATCCACCCATGACTCGCACATCATGCGCCACAGCATCCTCCCACGTATGATGACCAATCTGCAACCGGACCGTGCATGGATTGTTGGTGAGTATGCATACTCGTGTAGCGTGCTGGGTGTGACATGCTGCCTTGTATCCTGTTGGAAATGCAACGTTTCTCCGTGTTTCTCACACCCAGGTGACTCTGCATATCCTAATGGGCCTTGGCTGCTGAGCCCACTACGCAATCCTCGGACACCAGCTGATGTCAGATACAATGAGGCACATGGGAGGACCAGACGTGTGGTAGAGCGGACTTTTGGACTCCTGAAGTCCAGATTCAGATGCCTGGACCGCACCGGGGGTGCACTGGCATACTCCCCACAGAAGGTGTGCCAGATAGTTGTGGCATGCTGCATGCTGCACAATCTTGCGATTCGCAGGCAGATCCCCCTGATAGTGGATGACGGTGATCAGCCAGGGCCCCCGCCTGCAGGCCAAGCTGTGTCCAGTGACGAGGACAGTGGAGAGGAGGAAGCAGTGAATGAGCGTCACCAGCTCATCGCCCGCTACTTCACTTGACGGTGAGTGACCATGTACGACGGCTGATGTCGCTGTAGTTGTGTAGGTGTATGTGTGCATTGTCACGGTGGCCTATTGTTCACTGAGTGCTGTGTGGCAATGGTCCATGTCCAGGGTAGTATGCCACTGACAGTGGCTGTGACATTGTGCCCTGTTGCTCTGTGAGATGTGTGTACATTGCTTAGACTTGATGACAAGTACTGTGTGATGAGTGTGTGACACACACATTCAATGGACTCTTGTTCTGTTTTTCACCCCTAGGTCCCTACAGCCTCTCCTGGCCTATCGACATACCACACTGCAGATGCATTTCTGATCATGGTGACGGTTGTGCATCCTTGATAATAAACAGAGCAGATAACACAGAATGTGATACAGGTGTATTTATTTTAAAGGTGACGTGATTGTGGGCAAGGTGATCAAGAAAGTGGTGCATGCTGTACAATGAGTTGACGGTCATGTCCGCGTGATGGTCAAGGTGTACCCATGTTGTTCTGGGTCCGCAGTCCAACAGACATATGCCATTCACCTGGCAGTGTGGGGTAGGATGGTAGTCCAAGTGAATGCAGGAGATGGCCACCGGGGCTGGCTGACTCACTGGCGTTTGGAGCGTGCAAAGTCCTCTCTGGACATCTGTTTCCTCTTCGGACGGCCCCTTCCACGTTTGGGAGGGGGGGGTTGTGTTTGTGGGCTGCTGGTGGTGGCTGAGGATTGCCCACTTGCTGTGGACGCAGGGGAACTGGATGTTGCACATCCCTGCGCCCCAGCAGGTGGTGGCGGAGGTGGTGTGGTTGGCCTTGATTGGGCCCTCACTGCCACCACTAGCTGGCCCATGAGGTCCACAAGTTGGCCCATGTGGGCGTCCATGGACCTCAACACCCCAAGGACTTCCCGCGTGTCGGAAGCTGACCTGTCCCATTGTCCCTGGGCCTCTTCATAGGCCCCAAGGACTCTGGCGATTTGTGGCAGGGCTTGGCTCCCAGGCTCTGATGGCGTTGGCCTGACCCTGCTCCTCCCACCTGAACTGCTGCCATTGACCTGCCCACTCGCCACATTGGTCACCCGGGGCCTCGTTCTGGCTCCCAGGGTAGATGTCGAGGTGCATGCCACCTCTTGCGCAGGGTTAGTGGTCAGGGAGGCCCTGGTGGTGGTGATGGTGGTGGTGGTTGCGGCGGTGGTGGTGGCCGCAATGACCGTGGCAGCAGGGGCCTGGGACTGGTCACCAGCCCTGGGAGATGGGTTGGTGGGTAGGAGGGGTCCTGGGGAGCTGTTGCGCCCTGTCACACCAGATGTGCCTGGTCGGGAGTCCTCGTCCGTAGAGGTGTCCAGGTTTTCCACATCCGTGAGTCCGGGTGGGGGGCTTGTGGACTGGCTGTGATGGCTGCTGTCTCCCTCCCCAGCATCATGCTGTTCGTCACCTGTGGGGTTGAGAGGAAAGGTTATTGTGTTGCACCTTGCAAGGTTTGTGTTAGATGTCTGACATGCACAGTTTGTGCACAGTTGTGCACTCATTTCCCGGATGCGTGTGTATGGCTCTACGATGTGTGTGCGTGTTCAAGGCAATGGAATAGTGTGATGGGTGCATATGGCATGGGACGGATTTGAAATGCCAATTGGTGTGTGTTGCAGTACCCCTACATTTTGTGGCTTTGGTGGGAACGGGGTACAGCCCCATGAACGCTTTTGAGATGATATATGTATTTGGGGTTCAAATGCAACGCTTAGAAACGCAGATGGCAAAAGGGGTTCAGCCCCATGAACGCTTTAGTGTTGAAATATGTTTTGGGGGTTCACATGCAACGCTTAGAAACGCAGATGGCAAAAGGGGTACAGCCCCATGAACGCTTTAGAGATGAAATATGGTACTGTGGTACATACTGTGACATATGGGTGCAGAAGGGGACATGTGTTTTGGCCACACGACACTACAGAGACAAAGGTGTGTGTATGTCTAACTTACCCAGCATATCTGCTCACTGTTGTCATTTAAGGACATTACACTGCAAGCATTGTAGTGAGTGAGTAATGGTTGTGTGCCACACAACGTATTGCAGATGGGACAATTCCTTGGTGTGCGTGCTACTCTCAGCCATGTGCAGCAATGCAGTGCTCTTGGGGTGTTGACTATATTTGGTATGTTGTAACTCACAGTGTGACGTGCGCTTCTGACACAGCAGACACATTATTGGTCATCGGCAGGAATCTTTGCTGAACTACTGTATATGGAACAACTGTTTAGATGATATACCTTTCATGACACTGGGGCTGAAAGATGAGATGGATGAGATTTTGAATGTGCATTGTGTAGCTGTGTGGTTCATGGGTCCAGTGGTGTATGTGACATTACTGGGGTTCCACTCTGTTACATTTAGACAAGATAGACTTACATGGGTGATGTTGTACAATGTCAAGGGAACAAGCAGACACGACTACATGGACAAGACTTGGATGGTGTTGCTGATGTGTGTGATGACTGGCACAGTGCACGCCATGTGGGTCAGTACTCCAGTGAGACTTGTGCATGCAGACGTGACTCCTTACGTGTTACTGTATTTGAGATGGCTCATGTGGGCTATGACTCTGTGATTTATGTCCGTGTGCACATTGGTCACATGATTATGACAGGGAGCAGTGCTACCTGTTCCTCTGCTACGTGACATGTCCCACATGTTAGTCGTAGTTCAGTCCTCATGCCTACAGACACCCCGCCCTGTACAGTAGTCTACCTACTTGTTGGTTTGGAGGGAGCAATGCAATGGCTACCACATGGTTATGAGAGGGAGGGGTGCTCCATCTTGCTGGTCTGTGGGTGTGGGGGCCGTGTTGTGAGTTGTGGTGATGGTTTACCATCCACAGACACCCCTCCATGTCAGGTAACATATCTACCTGTGTGATGACGGTGTGCACTGCGATGGCTGACACATGGGTGTGGGGAGTGCTCCATCTTGCTGCGCTGTAGGACTAGGGGCCTGGTGGGG
Source organism: Calotriton arnoldi (assembly GCA_963921515.1). Lineage (NCBI taxonomy): Eukaryota > Metazoa > Chordata > Amphibia > Caudata > Salamandridae > Calotriton > Calotriton arnoldi. The sequence goes on from CAWUFW010010212.1 coordinate 388,734, forward strand.
GGTGTACTTCTGCAGTCCCCCCTCCGATACACGGGCCTTGTGGTAAGGCTACTTACCTGTTACTTGTTGGTTTGTGCAGCTATGGCTGACACATGGGTGTGGGGAGCGCTCCTTCCGGCGCATCTAGGCTACATGGGTTGCTGGTTGGAGTTGTGGTGCTGGCTGACTGTACACATGCCCCCATGGTTTTGTTTGTAGGTGCCTATGGGCTGAGTGTGTGTGAGTGTCTGTTGCATGTGTGAGGGATGTCTTGTGGATTGTGTACTGGACATGGGGGTGTTCGGCCCACGGAGCTATGGCATTGTGGTAGTGCATGACAGTACATAGCGGTGTGCTGGTATACATTTGTTTGTACTTACCAGCCTCCACTCCCCCTGGTATTCCGGTGAGACTCTCCGGATGTAGAATGCCTCGCACCTTCTCCTCCCACACCTTGAAGGTCTTGAATTGCGCGGGATTTCCGCCGCCAGTCCTGTCAGCCAGCTCACGGTTCTTGGCCTCCTTCTTCCTGACCACGCTTTTCAGGTCCTGCCACCTCTTGGTGATTTCACCCCGGTTGCGTGGCACGTTCCCAACTGCATTCACCTGGTCTACGATCCTGCTCCACATCCTGTTTCTGGTGGCTACTGGTGTCTGTTGGACCTGGTTCCCATAGATTTGTGGGTGCACCTTGATGACCTCGTCGACCATGACCGTCAACTCTGTGGCAGTGAACTTAGGCATTCGTTGTGTTGCCATGGTGCGTGGTTTGGTTTTTGTGGTGCTGGTGTGGTGTGTTTGGTGTGTGATGTGCAGGGGGTTAGTGGTGCCGGTGTTTAGGTGGTGGTGGTGGTGGTGTTGTTGGTGATGAGTGTGATGTGTGCGTGCATGTGGTATGCTGCTTGCATTTGTGGCTCTCTGGGTTCTCTGCTGTGGTCTTGGCTTTGTAGTGGTGCAAGGGTTTGTGGTCTGTGAAGGGGCTGCTTTTGTACTCACCTATGTGGGTGTGTCATGATGGTCTGTCGTTTTCAGGTGTGTTGGGCGTGGTGTCCTGGGATTTGTGGTTTTTTGGTTTGGCCAGGGGAATGTGTCTTTGGGATGGGTTATGTGTCTGGGTATTTTGGCGTTGTTTGCTGTGTGGACTTGTTGGCCGTGTTGTGTGTATTTGTTTGGGCCGCCAATGATTTCCGCGCATGGACGTGGCCGCCAGGCCTTCCGCCTTGTCAGTTATTCATCTCTGTGGTTCACCGTGGCGGGTGGGAAATATGTTGGTTTACCACGCTCATGTCGGGGGGATCATAATTTGACGGCCGGTGTCTAGTTCGTCAGCGCGGTCATATTTGGGTTTTCGGGCGGTATTGCGTCCGTGGCGGACGGATTATCTTCGACTCTGACATGGACGGGCGGTATTCTGTGTGTTTTTTCCGCAGCGGGCGGTGGTTGCTTTGCGTCATCATAATTGCTCGGTCGGGATTGCCATGGTGCAGGCGGGCGGTCTTTTCAGGCTATGGTGGATGGCGGTTTTTTTACCGCCGGTTATCGTAATCGGCCCCTATGTCTGTAAAGGCCTGTATACATTGCCTGCTGGGTGCATTAGTGAGTATTGGGTTATTTAAGTGTGTGTAAAACTACCTCTATTTGCACAAGATACATATCAGTTGTGCCTGTCTGTGTGAGTTAATATTTACATGCCTCTCTAACTACATCACTGGGTGTCTTAACGCATATCTGTTTTTCTACTTAGGCATGTTTGATTTAAGTCTGGGCGCAGCCTGGATGTATAATTGGGCACATAGGTCTGAAGAAGTGCATACAGCTCACTGAAACATCAAAGCTCATCTTTTTATTTTCTAAGCGTATAGCTCCCTGCACAATTGCCTAGCTGCAGCTTACCTCAGTTTTCAGTTATATGTGGTACAAGAACAGTTTACTCCATGTGTAGTAGTTATAAGTGATAAGACAGCACTACTAGTAAAACAACATGCCCAAGCTCAAGTATACCAGGTCTGAGACATAATCCAAGAGCTACTTGTCTGCGGTTCACTGATAGAATATCGACGCCCAAAATATCCCCATCCACAAATATCGAGTCATAAATATCGATGACAAAAATATCAACATCCTATATTTATAATGGTAAGTATATCGATGTACAAAATACTGATTTTTTTATATATGTGAAAAATAATGTTAAATATATTAAATAATAAAATTAACTTTGAAAAATGTATTTGGATGTAATATACATTTTAACAAATATAAGAAATAAATGTAATTTAAAAAAATGTAAACATACATATATAAGATGTAATAGATATATATATATATATATTTTGTTTTTCTTTCTTTAAAACAAATAAACTATTAATTTTAATAAATTTTAAATTTTATAAATATATAAAAATTTACAAATATATATATATATATATATATATATATATATATATATATCATTTCACAATTCTCTCCTGACAGGAAAGGACAAACGGGTCGCACTCGCGTAGAATTTTGCAACTTAGATTTATTTTCTCCTTACATCAAACGGAACACAGGCAACAAGATCTACGCGTTTCGGTATTACCCAATACCTTGTTCACGATCTCAGGCATATACTTGTGAGCACTGTTTAAATGTTTAAACTTCACTTACATCACTTCCTGAAGTGATGTAAGTGAAGTTTAAACATTTAAACAGTGCTCACAAGTATATGCCTGAGATCGTGAACAAGGTATTGGGCAATACCGAAACGCGTAGATCTTGTTGCCTGTGTTCCCGTTTGATGTAAGGAGAAAATAAATCTAAGTTGCAAAATTCTACGCGAGTGCGACCCGTTTGTCCTTTCCTGTCAGGAGAGGATTGTGAAATGGTTTGGAGCGGCGTGGTTCTGCCGCGGGGTTACGCACCCATGAGGAGCGCTGCCATGTCCCGACAAGGCTGAACCAACTCGGAGGATATATATATATATATAATATATATATATATATATATATATATATATATACATACACCTATAACATAAAATCTAATTTAAAAAAATTATATTATAAATTACAACATTAAAATATTTAATAGTCTTTAAACTTACATTTTGCACTCCATTGAGTGCAACAGTAGGGAAATTGTTGGATAGCGGAGGGGTAAAAATTAATATTCCCACTCCAGTGAGTGCAAAAATTGGGTAAATGGTGAATAGCGAAGGGGTAAAAATACTATTCCCACTCCAGTGAGTGCAACAGTAGGGAATGTGTTGGATAGCAGAGGGGGAAAAATTACTATTCCCACTCAAGTGAGTGCAACAGTAGGGAAAGTGTTGGATAGGGGAGGGGTAAATATTACTATTCCCACTCCAGTGAGTGCAACAGTACGGAAAGTGTTGGATAGGGGAGGGGTAAAATTACTATTCCCATCCCAGTGAGTGCAACAGTAGGGAAAGTGTTGGATAGCGGAGGGGTAAAAATTACTATTCCCAATCCAGTGAGTGCAACAGTAGAGAAAGTGTTAGATAGCGGAGGGGTAAAAATTATTATTCCCACTCCAGTGAGTGCAACAGTACGTAACGTTTTGGATAGCGGAGGGGTAAAAATTACTATTCCCACTCACGTGTGTGCAACAGAAGGGAAAGTGTTGGATAGCGGAGGGGTAAAAATTACTATTCCCACTTCAGTGAGTGCAACAGTAGGGAAAGTGTTGGATAGGGGAGGGGTAAAAATTACCATTCCCACTCCAGTGAGTGCAACAGTAGGGAAAGTGTTGGATAGGGGAGGGGTAAAAATTACTATTCCCACTCCAGTGAGTGCAACACTAGGGAAAATGTTGGATAGCGGAGGGGTAAAAGATACTATTCCCAGTCCAGTGAGTGCAACAGTAGGGAAAGTGTTGGATAGCGGAGGGGTTAAAATTACTATTCCCACTCCAGTGAGTGCAACAGTAGGGAAAATGTTGGATAGCGGAGAGGTAAAACTTACTATTCCCACTCCAGTGAGTGCAACATTAGGGCTAGTGTTAGATAGTGGAGGGGTAAAAATTACTATTCCCACTCCAGTGATTGCAACAGTAGGGAAAGTGATGGATAGCAAAGGGGTCAAAATTACTATACCCACTCCAGTGAGTGCAACAGTAGGGAAAGTATTGGATAGCGGAGGGGTAAAAGTTACTATTCCCACTCCAGTGAGTGCAACAGTAGGGAAAGTGCTGGATAGAGGAGGGGTAAAAATTACTATTCCCCCTCCAGTGAGTGCAACAGTAGGGAAAGTGTTAGATAGCGGAGGGGTATAAATTACTATTGCCACCCCAAAGAGTGCAACAGTAGGGAAAGTTTTAGATAGCAGAGTGGTAAAAATTACTTTTCCTACTCCAGTGATTGCAACAGTAGGGAAAGTATTGGATAGCGGAGGGGTAAAAATTACTATTCCCACTTCAGTGACTGCAACAGTAGGGAAAGTGCTGGATATCAGAGGGGTAAAAATTACTATCCCACTCCAGTGAGTGCAACAATAGGGAAAGTATTGGATAGTGGAGGGGTAAAAATTACTATTCCCACTCCAGTGAGTGCAACAGTAGGGAAAGTGCTGTATAGCGGAGGGGTAAAAATTACTATTCCCACTCCAATGAGTGCAACAGTAGGGAAAGTGCCGGATAGCGGAAGGGTAAAAATGACTATTCCCACTCCAGTGAGAGCAACATTATGGAAAGTATTGGATAGCGGAGGGGTAAAAATTACTATTCCCACTCCAGTGAGTGTACCAGTAGGGAAAGTGCTGGATAGCGGAGGGGTAAAAATTATTATTCCCACTCCAATGAGTGCAACAATAGGGAAAGTGCTGGATAGCGGAGAGGTAAAAATTACTTTTACCACTCCAGTGAGTGAAACAGTAGGGAAAGTGTTGGATAGGGGAGGGGTAAAAAGTACTATTGCCACTCCAGTGATTGCAACAGTACGGAAAGTGTTGGATAGCGGAGGGATAAAAATGACAATTCCCACTCCAATGAGGGCAACGGTAGGGAAAGTGTTGGATAGCGAAGGGGTAAAAATTACTATTCCCACTCCAGTGAGTGCAACAATAGAGAAAGTGTTGGATAGCGGAGGGGTAAAAATTACTCTTCCCACTCCAGTGAGTGCAACAGGAGAGAAAGTGTTGGATAGCGGAGGGGTAAAAATTACTATTCCCACTCCAGTGAGTGCAACAGTAGGGAAAGTGTTGGATAGGAGAGGGGTAAAAATTACTATTCCCACTCCAGTGAGTGCAACAGTAGGGAAAGTGTTGGATAGCGGAGGGGTAAAAATTACTATTCCCACTCCAGTGAGTGCAACAGAAGGGAAAATGTTGGATAGCGGAGAGGTAAAACTTACTATTCCCACTCCAGTGAGCGCAACAGTAGGGAAAGTGTTGGATATCGGAGGAGCAGAAATTAATATTCCCACTCCAAAGAGTGCAACAGTAGGGAAAGTGTTATATAGCGGAGGGGTAAAAATTACTATTCCCACTCCAGTGATTGCAACAGTAGGGAACGTGCTGGATAGCAAAGGGGTAAAAATTACTATTCCCACTCCAGTGAGTGCAACAGTCGGGAAAGTGATGGATAGCGGAGTGGTAAAAATTACTATTCCCGCTCCAGTGAGTGCAACAGTAGGGAAAGTGTTAGATAGCGGAGGGGTATAAATTACTATTCCCACTCCAGAGAGTGCAACAGTAGGGAAAGTTTTAGATAGCAGAGGGGTCAAAATTACTATTTCCACTCCAGTGATTGCAACAGTAGGGAAAGTATTGGATAGCGGAGGAGTAAAAATTACTATTCCCACTCCAGTGACTGCAACAGTAGTGAAAGTGCTGGATAGCAGAGGGGTAAAAATTACAATCCCACTCCAGTGAGTGCAACAATAGGGAAAGTATTGGATAGCGGAGGGGTAAAAATTACTATTCCCACTCCAGTGAGTGCAACATTAGGGAAAGTATTGGATAGCGGAGGGGTAAAAATTTCTATTCCCACTCCAGTGAGTGCAACAGTAGAGAAAGTGTTGGATAGCGGAGGGGTAAAAATGTATATTCCCAATACCAGTGAGTGCAACAGTAATGAAAGTGTTGGATAGGGGAGGGGTAAAAATTACTATTCCATCTCCAGTGAGTGCAACAGTAGGGAAAGTGTTAGATAGGGGAGGGGTAAAAATTACTATTCCCACTCCAGTGATTGCAACAGTAGGGAAAGTGCTGGATAGCAAAGGGGTAAAAATTACTATACCCACTCCAGTCCAGGGTTTTGATTTTCCAGTTGTTTACAAACAATTTTAAGAAATGTCTTGGTCCTCTTACCAGCAGTCCTTTCCTCTATGACCGTCTTTTCTGCATTTTGCCCCTTTTGTTTCTCAGTTGTAATGAGGTGCTCTATGTGTTGCTGCTCCTTTCTTCTCTGAGTTTTTGTTGGCATGGTAATCCTCTGTAGATAACTAGGTATTGATGTTTGAAAACAAAAATAGAGAAGTACATTCATCACTTAATTACGTAGTACCACATTACATATTTAAACTATTTAAACATTCAGTTTACATGAGCATATATAGCTTAGTCAATCTTCAGACTGCATGTGCTACCTTTGAAGTATGTAGCATCCTCCCTGTTAACTACCCACAGCCTACCTTAGTGCTCAGTTATATGTATGGGGGAGTGAGACGGTGCTCATACAGCTACTCACTCACACTCACTCACCCATAGAGTTACTCACACACCCTCTCACTCACCCATACACCTACTTACACAGATATTACGTCATAGGACCATACCTTATTGCCTGACTATGGCCTACCTCAGGAGGCAGTCATATGTAGTAAAAGAGTAGATTAAGGCTTGAGAAGAGTTTACATTTTAGATTTGAAAGTGTCCGTTTTTCACAGCTATCTGAATAACTGTGTAAGTCCCTATCAGGAGCTGACATTCCATGAGTGTATAAGTTTGTTGGTAAATGAGTACCTCTATTAGTTACCTATATATTTCACTATATGTGTCTGTAAGGAGCTGCATGAATTGCCTCCTAGGTGTGTTAATGAGTATTAAAATATTTACGTGTGTGTGCAACTACCTGTTTTACCACAAGATACATATTAGTTGTGCCTGTCTATGTGAGTGAAAACGTAGGTGCTTATGTCATTATTTCAGTGGATGTTTTAGTGTCTGTCTGCTTTTCTACTTAAATGTGCCAGATTTAAGTCTGGGAAGCACAGTGGATATATAATAGAGCATATCAGTGGCGGCTGGTGGATTTTGAAAGTGGTGGGGCGAAAAATGTTGTACCACAATGTAAGAAGCGAGCGAGCGAAGCGAGCGAGCCCGAACTGGAAAAGGAGGGTGCGGGGGGTTCTCCCCCCGCAAGAAAATTTTGAAAAAAATGGATTCAAATGGTGGGTTTTACACCACATATTTACTGCAAATTGTTGAAAAAGGGGGATCCAAATATAGCATTTTGAAGCACAAGTGTGAAGAAAACATTAGAATCAAATCAAAAATGTGCCCAATCCTCAAACTGGTCTGCTTGCAAAATGACCCCCAAGCCAAGCACATACAACCAACGGAAACAGGCCCTCTAAGTGTTTCCCACCTGTAACACATCTCTGAACCACCTATGTTTTCATTGTATATAATAATGAAAATGCTGCAGTTTGTTCTTATTTATCTTATGCAACTTACAACCATTGACAAAGCCTATAGTCCTGGCTGGTTGTAGGTTTAATGTCACTCGTATTATATATCTGGAGGCAATGACAGAAGAAGCACAATACCAGTGGGGCAGCACACTATGCTAAGTACAGATTTTTAGCTTAACAGTTTTAAGCCACGCTCATAATTACATCAGCTGCCCCTATGAGAGACCCCCCAGTTTTTTCATCCCACTTAAAGCCCTGCACACATACTTTGCTTACACTTTTTGTGAGAGCCCTGGGAAACTGGGACGCACAGGTTACTCACACGTAAATCAGAGAAAGAAAAATAAACACCAAGCTCCCTGGAAGACAGCCTAACATTTGACCTCTGTCTTTGATTGCACAGCAAATGTGACAAGATAAGAACAAGATTTAAAAGCTTGTTTACAGAAAGTGAGTTTGTGGAAAAACACAGTATACAAGATTTTGGCAATGAAAGGGACGAACCCGACAGCCTAAAACAAAGCCAGCAAACAGAAAATGTGAGTTACAAACCACACAGCTAATGGTAAGCAACGGGTGGAATGCATTCCTGGGTCAACTTTCTGAATGTCCCCAATGTCTTTAGCAAACCAGACAGCTTGGTAGGCTGAGACGTTAAAAAAGTAGTTATATGAATGTGAGCAGTGGAAGGATAGATGTCATCCAGTCAAAGGGATTGTAAAGAAGCTATTTTCTAGAGGAATGACAAACACGAGAGGAAGAAAAGACATCAAGTAAGAAGCAAGCAAACAAGCGATTAGACAGGCAACCAATGATTAGCAATGGGCTGGCACAAAGTCCACTGGAAGTTTTTGATATGGTTCACAGAATGTCTTTTACGCACAGACAGCTAAAAGGCGTCTGTAGGCAAGATCTAAAAATAGCAGATCAATGCAAATGCCTAGGTCCTTGCATTGGGGGAATGGGACTATTGGGCAACTAAGGGTTTGGCGGGCTGAAGGGAGAGGGTGCAAATGCATGCGTGTGAGCGAGTGCATAGCTGGAAAGATGAAAGCATGTGTGCATGGATGAAAAGATTAATGTGTGAAAAGATGGATGCTTGCCGTTATCTCCCCATTTTGAGGGCAGAGAAAACAAATGCTTCCCCAGCTCCATGAAACAGAGAAATCTGGGGAGAGGTTGCATTGTCATGGCTATGCTGGGATCAGGGAAAGCCAAATTTCAAGTCCCATAACATTATGCCATTTTGTTTCGAGTGAAAGTCTAGTGCATTGAGGAAAGTATGGCCACAACACAATGGGGCCCCAGACAGTGTACGGACACACACTGGTGAATGTATTAATGCACCAGTGCCTGTAACGATGCGTCAATGGATGCCTTAGAGTGGGAGCGTACATGGATGGCTAAATAGGTATGGATAAGTGCCTGGGTGTGACTGGATTGATAAAGGAAGGTGCAGATGTGGCGGAAGTCAAGAGCTGGACACCTAGGTCTATTCATAGCCTTCTCTAAGTAACTGCTTCTAGAAGCCACAATTTCACAGCAGTAATGTGTGTTACAGAAGAAGGTCTCCTGAAAAGTAGTAGCAGAAAAACTCACAAAAGCACAAACAAATTCCAGGTGCTGGCCAACTTTTTATGTTAAATGTACAGGCTTGTAAATGCTGAACTGCAGCTATGTTATATAATTCACCAGAGGGAAAGAAGGATAGCACATTTGGCCAAAATAGAACCTTTGGCCAGAAAAAAGCCTTCTAGAATGCAGAGGATGCATATCTCGTCGCTTTCTGGTACTTCAATGTGAATTCACTGGCAAATAAAAAGTTAAAAGCAAATAAAGGCTTCAGTGTGAAGGTTAGATGAATGTGCGTCCTCCCAGACCAGACAAAAGAATAGCAAAGCCTGGGATGTTATTAAGAAAATAAGAAATAAAAAACACTGTTCTATCTGACACCAAGCTTGTCACACCTTGTCTGCCCAGAGTGTTTTACAAACATGTTTTCCATTTATTACGCTATATCCTCGTGAAATTGTAACATTGGAGGGTTGCTCACAGGGGAATCCAAGCTGCACAAAATCTGGTTGGAGTGGGACACCTGACTGTACAAGCAGCGTCTTTCAGAATTATAGCAAGATGTCACATGAAGAAGTGATGAACAGATGCTCATTAAACAGCTATAACACGTTTGACATCCTCAATTTGAATATTCCACACACTCAGGGGTGGACTAGGGGATTTAAAAAAAAAAGCTTTTTCACAATAAGGAGAAAACCAGGTCACCCCAATATGGACAAAGAGCTTCAACTTAATATGAAAAGAATCCCACATCCCTTCAAAGTTGTCAGAGATCTAATCCACCTGACGTGTCCTCAACAGCGTGAACGCACTATGAACAACTACAGAGGCATTGCCAGCCTCAAGATCTACTGCAATCACAGGACCACAAACTCAGGATGTCTGCAGGAGGCTTAGAAGCGGATATTTTCCAGAACGCAACTGGCAAGAAAACGGCTGGACTAATCCACCATATCTGACGACAAGTCGCCACTCAAGCTGCTGTTTCCCACTTGCAAAACTTAGTTCGAGAGAGTTGGAAATAGCGATGAACCATTAACTTCAAGTTGCATCTAAACCAGCTACGTGTTTACCAGGAATTCAAAACGTGCAAAGTTGGAATAACTGGGACCTTCCAGAGTAACACTGTCAGGCTTTCCGGTGCTGCAGTTTATGGCCTTGGTGTTGAACTATTAGGAGTCTTATGTAGCTTAAAAGTGGCAGCAGGACCTGCTACTTACTGTCTGAAACCCTCAATGAGGTAGAAGTAACAGTATTAAGACCCACATATTAAGATCAAGAACTTAAGGTATTATGGGTGATTTTTGTTAAGAGTTACTTAAAGCACCGACCTTAGACTACTGCAGACACGTGAGTACTTTTAGACGGACCACAATTATCTTTTGAAGTTGAATATCCTTTTACAACACGAGATTTACAACCATTCGTGGAGGAATGGCAAACGTAAGAAAACACATAGAATGACTTTTAAACACATGGTAACCACAGTATTGCATTGCCCTTATCGTTCATATAGTACTATACTGTACTGTGCTGTAGCTTATTTTATAGCGCTTCATAGTTTAACAAAGCACATTAATACGTTTTGTACATTACACTTAAACCCTATGTCAGTGAGGAGAATCGGTGAAGGTAAGATTTTCCTATATGCTTTGTTTGGAAATCTCGAGGTTGGGACCTAGTCTTCCATGTCGTGGCGCCATCGGACATGTCCACCCTTTGTTGAGACACAGCCAAGCCCTGCAAGTCCAGACCGTTTACAGTCCCAGTATAGCACCCCTACTAGTCATCCATACAATGCAAACCAAAAGTAAAATCTGTCTGGCATGCGGCTGGCTGTTCCTTCCCTAATGAGCTCGGCAGCGCTTGCCTCCAGCTCTGTGATCTTGGCACTCTTCCCTGAGATGCATCCTGTGATTTTTACCCGTTCTGTGAGAAGAATGAAGCCAGGGAGTTTGAGCTGTTATTTGTGCATTTGTCAGAGTGTTTATTTTGTGTATAAAGCGGAAGCTGAGTCAAAATATAAAATGAACAGCTTTTAGTCACTTGTGCGTTTTTCAGGTAAAATGAGCCAGTTGAAGGGGGCTCTGTTTTCTTCTCTTCTTTCCTAAACTCACACAGGATCCTGATTTCAAACGGACAATTTTTTTTGTCTGTAATGGCATTTATCTTCCTGCATGCCCAATCTTCATGCACGTGTAATAAATGTAGACATTCCCTCACATCCTGCAGTGCCGGGGTGCTGTGGCATGGGTTCATGTCCATATATTCTTTCTTGATGTGCACAGGACTTGAAGATATATATGGCCCGTGCATATTTTGTAAAAACAAGTGCCAGGGCCCTCGTCTATAGGCCCCTGCAGCTTGAACCACCCATTGCCCCTGCTAGCACCTCCAATGAGAGTCCAAAAGTAAAATATCTGCGTGATGAGTACGCATGGACACGATGCAATACTCCACATACTCTGCAATTTAGAGAGAAAATGTCACATTTGTCCAATTTTACAAAATAACCAAACAAGCATTTCAAGTAAAAGGATCACTTCATGCTTTCACTTCAAACTTACCTTAAAGTCCGACACAGAGTCTGCCCAGAGACGAACCCTTTCTAGCACAAGCTGTGGATGTGGATGCAGGTGGCTCTTACGAGGCTGGAGCTGTTGCCTTCCTTTTGCTGCACGAAGCCCTCCAAAGTCCTAGCGTGCAGCTGCAGGAGCCCGCCATGTGTTTGAAGAAACATGGAGCTTGACGTTGCGACGCTGCTGGGTGGGGTTAGTGATCCTACGCCACACGTGATCGGAGAGGGTGGGGGTGTGACTTCCCTGATTGACATGCAGCCTCGGAACTTCAGGGATGAAGTCTGAAACGCCCGAGGCTGTCTTTACGAGCGACGTCATTTGGGGAGGCCCTTCACAACTGAAAGTCAGGGCTTTGATGAGCTTATGACCTCACAGGCCCCAGGGCTGAGGGATCATCGGCCCAGCAAAGTGTAGCTGAAGAGGCTGGCGCAAGCGCACTGGAGAATCAGATGTGCCTGCCTGACACCGACCTGTGACTGCTGCCCCACGCACACCGAGAAACGATTCCTTTAACAGATACACAGCAGGCAGTGTATCTGCATCTGTTTTTATAGCGATTACAGTACCTACAATCAAAATAGTCTAGAGGCAGAAAACACAGAGGGCGCAGCCCCTACGCCCTAAGGAAAGAACCGCCACTGGAGCATATGAGTTTCTAGGAGAGCATATAGCTCACTGAAACTTCAGAGTACTTGTGTCATCTTTTAAGCAAATACTAGCCTGCCCTATGGCCTACCTACAACCTTCCTCAGTGGTGAGGTATATATGGTACAACAATAGTTTATGTCTTGTGTATGAGTTTTAAACATGTAGGTTGACCTAGCAGTAAAACTGCATGCACAGCCTCAAGTGTAGCAGGCCGGAGACATGATGCAAGAGCTACGTTTCGGCATGTTAGACTTGAAAGTGTGAGCTCTATAGCAGATATCTGAATGAGTGTCTCAGTTCCTATCTGGGGCTGTCATTGCATGTCTTTTTAAGTTTGTTCGTAAATGGTTGCCTCTCTTTGTGACATCTATGGTTCTCTAAATGTGTCTGTAAAAGGCTGCATAGATTATGTGTTAGTGAGTTTTTTTTTTTTTCAGTGTGTGTGCAACTGCTTTCGTTATGGCAGACACATATCATTTGCCCCTGTTTATGTGAATGAATGTTTAGGTGCTTGAATCACTGTCTCACTGGGCCTTTTAGTGTCTGTGAGCTTTTTAACTTAGGTGTTCTAGGTTAAAGTCTCAGAGGCCGACTGGATAAATAATTAGGTACATGGGTCTGTAAGAGTGCATATAGCTCATTAAATTTTCAGAGTACATGTATTAACGTTTAAGCACATAGCACCATGCCCTATGGCCTAGCTGCAGTCTATGTCAGTGGCAACTTATATATGGTAAAATAAAACATTATGCTTTCCCTAGGATTTTTACATGTAAAGGTTTGCCTAGCCATAAAACTGCATGCACAGGCTCAAGTGTACCAAGCCGGAGACATGATGCAAGGCCTAGTTCTGGGTTATTTAAGTGTGTATGCAACTACTTCCATCAGCGTGGATACATAACAGTTGTGCCCGTCTATGTAAGTGAATTTTAACATGCTTTTGTCACAGTCTGTGTGGCTGTGTTAGTCTCTGTCTATTTTTCTACTTAGGTATATAAGATTGAAATGTCACTGGTAGGGTGGATATATAATTGGACAAAGGAGTCTCTAGGCCTGCATATAGCTCACTAAAACCTCAGAGTATATGTGTTACTTTTTAAGCATATAACCCTCTGCAATATTAAGTAGCTGCAGCCTAGCTCAGTGGTGAGTTATATATGGTAAAAGAGCAGTTTATTGCTTCACTACGACTTTTAAATGTAGAGGTTGGCTTAGCTGTAAAACTGCATGCATGGGCTCAAGTGGGGCAGGCCTGAGACATTATCCAAGGACTACTTCTCTACATGGTAATCTTGAAGAGTATGAATGCCTATCTAGAGCTATCATTCCATATGTATGTAAATGTGTTACTAAGTCACTGCCTCTCTTTGTCTGATATATGGTTCTCAAACTATGTCTGTAAAGGCCTGTATACATTGCCTGCTGGGTGCATTAGTGAGTATTGGGTTATTTAAGTGTATGAAAAACTACCTCTATTAGCACAAGATACATATCAGTTGTGCCTGTCTGTGAGAGTTAATATTTACATGCCTCTCTAACTACATCACTGGGTGTCTTAACGCCTATCTGTTTTTCTACTTAGGCATGTTTGATTTAAGTCTAGGCGCAGCCTGGATGTATAATTGGGCACATAGGTCTGAAGAAGTGCATACAGCTCACTGAAACAACAAAAGCTCATCTTTTTATTTTCTAAGCGTATAGCTCCCTGCACAATGGCCTAGCTGCAGCTTACCTCAGTTTTCAGTTATATGTGGTACAAGAACAGTTTACTCCTTGTGTAGTAGTTATAAGTGATAAGACAGCAATACCAGTAAAACAAAATGCCCAAGCTCAAGTATACCAGGTCTGAGACATAATCCAAGAGCTACTTGTCTACGGTTCACTGATAGAATATCGATGCCCAAAATATCCCCATACACAAATATCGAGTCATAAATATCGATGACAAAAATATCAACATCCTATATTTATAATGGTAAGTATATCGATGTACAAAATACAGATTTTTTTTATATATGTGAAAAATAATGTTAAATATGTTAAATAATAAAATTAACTTTGAAAAATGTATTTGGATTTAATATACATTTTAACAAATATAAGAAATAAATTTCATTTAAAAAAATGTAAACATACATATATAAGATGTAATAGATATATATATATATATATATATATATATATATATATATATATTTATTTACTTTAAAACAAATAATAAACTATTAATTTTAATAATTTTAAAATTTTATAAATGTATACAAATTTACAAATATATATATATATATATATATATATAATGTATATATATATACATACACCTATAACATAAAATCTAATTTAAAAAAATTATATTATAAATTACAGCATTAAAATATTTAATAGTCTTTCAACTTAAATTTTGCACTCCATTGAGTGCAACAGTAGGGAAATTGTTGGATAGCGGAGGGGTAAAAATTAATATTCCCACTCCAGTGAGTGCAAAAGTTGGGAAAATGGTGAATAGCGAAGTGGTAAAAATACTATTCCCACTCCAGTGAGTGCAACAGTAGGGAATGTGTTGGATAGCAGAGGGGGAAAAATTACTATTCCCACTCAAGTGAGTGCAACAGTAGAGAAGGTGTTAGATAGCGGAGGGGTAAAAATTATTATTCCCACTCCAGTGAGTGCAACAGTACGGAACGTTTTGGATAGCGGAGGGGTAAAAATTACTATTCCCACTCCAGAGTGTGCAACAGAAGGGAAAGTGTTGGATAGCGGAGGGGTAAAAATTACTATTGCCACTCCAGTGAGTGCAACAGTAGGGAAAGTGTTGGATAGGGGAGGGGTAAAAATTACCATTCCCACTCCAGTGAGTGCAACAGTAGGGAAAGTGTTGGATAGGGGAGGGGTAAAAACTACTATTCCCACTCCAGTGAGTGCAACAGTAGGGAAAAATTTTGGATAGCGGAGGGGTAAAAGATACTATTCCCAGTCCAGTGAGTACAACAGTAGGGAAAGTGTTGGATAGCGGAGGGGTTAAAATTACTATTCCCACTCCAGTGAGTGACACAGTAGGGAAAATGTTGGATAGCGGAGAGGTAAAACTTACAATTCCCACTCCAGTGAGTGCAACATTAGGGCTAGTGTTAGATAGTGGAGGGGTAAAAATTACTATTCCCACTCCAGTGATTGCAACAGTAGGGAAAGTGCTGGATAGCAAAGGGGTCAAAATTACTATACCCACTCCAGTGAGTGCAACAGTAGGGAAAGTATTGGATAGCGGAGGGGTAAAAGTTACTATTCCCACTGCAGTGAGTGCCACAGTAGGGAAAGTGATGGATAGAGGAGGGGTAAAAATTACTATTCCCCCTCCAGTGAGTGCAACAGTAGGGAAAGTGTTAGATAGCGGAGGGGTATAAGTTACTATTGCCACTACAAAGAGTGCAACAGTAGGGAATGTTTTAGACAGCAGAGTGGTAAAAATTACTTTTCCCACTCCAGTGATTGCAACAGTAGGGAAAGTATTGGATAGCGGAGGGGTAAAAATTACTATTCCCACTTCAGTGACAGCAACAGTAGGGAAAGTGCTGGATATCAGAGGGGTAAAAATTACTATCCCACTCCAGTGAGTGCAACAATAGGGAAAGTATTGGATAGCGGAGGGGTAAAAATTACTATTCCCAGTCCAGTGAGTGCAACAGTAGGGAAAGTGCTGTATAGCGGAGGGGTAAAAATTACTATTCCCAGTCCAATGAGTGCAACAGTAGGGAAAGTGCTGGATAGCGGAGGGGTAAAAATTACTATTCCCACTCCAGTGAGTTCAACAGTAGGGAAAGTGCTGGATAGCGGAGGGGTAAAAATTACTATTCCCACTCCAATGAGTGCAACAGTAGGGAAAGTGCCGGATAGCGGAGGGGTAAAAATGACTATTCCCACTCCAGTGAGAGCAACATTATGGAAAGTATTGGATAGCGGAGGGGTAAAAATTACTATTCACACTCCAGTGAGTGTACCAGTAGGGAAAGTGCTGGATAGCGGAGGGTTAAAATTATGATTCCCACTCCAATGAGTGCAACAATAGGGAAAGTGCTGGATAGCGGAGAGGTAAAAATTACTTTTACCACTCCAGTGAGTGCAACAGTAGGGAAAGTGTTGGATAGGGGAGGGGTAAAAATTACTATTCCCACTCCAGTGAGAGCAACAGTAAGGAAAGTGTTGGATAGCGGAGGGATAAAAATGACTATTCCCACTCCAATGAGGGCAACAGTAGGGAAAGTGTTGGATAGCGAAGGGGTAAAAATTACTATTCCCACTCCAGTGAGTGCTACAGTAGAGAAAGTGTTGGATAGCGGAGGGGTAAAAATTACTCTTCCCACTCCAGTGAGTGCAACAGTAAGGAAAGTGTTGGATAGCGGAGGGGTAAATATTACTATTCCCACTCCAATGAGTGCAACAGTAGGGAAAGTTCTGGATAGCGGAAGGGTAAAAATTACTATTCCCACTCCAGTGAGTGCAACAGGAGAGAAAGTGTTGGATAGCGGAGGGTTAAAAATTACTATTCCTACTCCAGTGAGTGCAACAGTAGGGAAATTGATGGAAAGGGGAGGGGTAAAAATTACTATTCCCACTCCAGTGAGTGCAACAGTAGGGAAAATGTTGGATAGGGGAGGGGTAAAAATTACTATTCCCACTCCAGTGAGTGCAACAGTAGGGAAAGTGTTGGATAGCGGAGGGGTAAAAATTACTATTCCCACTCCAGTGAGTGCAACAGAAGGGAAAATGTTGGATAGCGGAGAGGTAAAACTTACTATTCCCACTCCAGTGAGCGCAACAGTAGGGAAAGTGTTGGATATCGGAGGGGCATAAATTAATATTCCCACTCCAAAGAGTGCAACAGTAGGGAAAGTGTTATATAGCGGAGGGGTCAAAATTACTCTTCCCACTCTAGTGAGTGCAACAGTACGGAAAGTGTTGGATAGCGGAGGGGTAAATATTACTATTCCCACTCCAATGAGTGCAACAGTAGGGAAAGTGCTGGATAGCGGAGGGGTAAAAATTACTATTCCCACTCCAGAGAGTGCAACAGTAGGGAAAATGTTGGATAGGTGAGGGGTAAAAATTACTATTCCCACTCCAGTGAGTGCAACAGTAGGGAAAGTGTTGGATAGCGGAGGGGTAAAAATTACTATTCCCACTCCAGTGAGTGCAATAGAAGTGAAAATGTTGGATAGCGAAGAGGTAAAACTTACTATTCCCACTCCAGTGAGCGCAACAGTAGGGAAAGTGTTGGATATCTGAGGGGCAGAAATTAATATTCCCACTCCAAATAGTGCAACAGTAGGGAAAGTGTTATATAGCGGAGGGGTAAAAAATACTATTCCCACTCCAGTGATTGCAACAGTAGGGAACGTGCTGGATAGCAAAGGGGTAAAAATTACTATACCCACTCCAGTGAGTGTAACAGTAGGGAAAGTATTGTATAGCAGAGGTGTAAAAATTACTATTCCCACTCCAGTGAGTGCAACAGTAGGGAAAGTGCTGGATAGCGGAGCGGTAAAAATTACTAGTCCCGCTCCAGTGAGTGCAACAGTAGGGAAAGTGTTAGATAGCGGAGGGGTATAAATTACTATTCCCACTCCAAAGAGTGCAACCGTAGGGAAAGTTTTAGATAGCAGAGGGGTAAAAATTAATATTTCCACTCCAGTGATTGCAACAGTAGGGAAAGTATTGGATAGCGGAGGGTAAAAATTACTATTCCCACTCCAGTTACTGCAACAGTAGGGAAAGTGCTGGATAGCAGAGGGGTAAAAATTACTATCCCACTCCAGTGAGTGCAACAATAGGGAAAGTATTGGATAGCAGAGGGGTAAAAATTACTATTCCCACTCCAGTGAGTGCAACATTAGGGAAAGTATTGGATAGCGGAGAGGTAAAAATTACTATTCCCACTCCAGTGAGTGCAACAGTAGAGAAAGTGTTGGATAGCGGAGGGGTAAAAATTACTCTTCCCACTCCGGTGAGTGTAACAGTACAGAAAGTGTTGGATAGCGGAGGGGTAAATATTACTATTCCCACTCCAATGAGTGCAACAGTAGGGAAAGTGCTGGATAGCGGAGGGGTAAAAATTACTATTCCCACTCCAGTGAGTGCAACAGGAGAGAAAGTGTTGGATAGCGGAGGGGTAAAAATTACTATTCCCACTCCAGTGAGTGCAACAGTAGGGAAAATGTTGGATAGGGAGGGGTAAAAATTACTATTCCCACTCCAGTGAGTGCAACAGTAGGGAAAGTGTTGGATAGCGGAGGGGTAAAAATTACTATTTCCACTCCAGTGAGTGCAACAGAAGGGAAAATGTTGGATAGCGGAGAGGTAAAACTTACTATTCCCACTCCAGTGAGCGCAACAGTAGGGAAAGTGTTGGATATCGGAGGGGCAGAAATTAATATTCCCACTCCAAACAGTGCAACAGTAGGGAAAGTGTTATATAGCGGAGGGGTAAAAATTACTCTTCCCACTCCAGTGAGTGCAACAGTACGGAAAGTGTTGGATAGCGGAGTGGTAAATATTACTCTTCCCACTCCAATGAGTGCAACAGTAGGGAAAGGGCTGGATAGCTGAGGGGTAAAAATTACTATTCCCACTCCAGTGAGTGCAACAGGAGAGAAAGTGTTGGATAGCGGAGTGGTAAATATTACTCTTCCCACTCCAATGAGTGCAACAGTAGGGAAAGGGCTGGATAGCTGAGGGGTAAAAATTACTATTCCCACTCCAGTGAGTGCAACAGGAGAGAAAGTGTTGGATAGCGGAGGGGTAAAAATTACTATTCCCACTCCAGTGAGTGCAACAGAAGGGAAAATTTTGGATAGGGGAGGGGTAAATATTACTATTCCCACTCCAGTGAGTGCAAAAGTAGAGAAAGTGTTGGATAGCAGAGGGGTAAAAATTACTATTCCCACTCCAGTGAGTGCAACAGAAGGGAAAATGTTGGATAGCGGAGAGGTAAAACTTACTATTCCCACTCCAGTGAGCGCAACAGTAGGGAAAGTGTTGGATATCGGAGGGGCAGAAATTAATATTCCCACTCCAAAGAGTGCAACAGTAGGGAAAGTGTTATATAGCGGAGGGGTAAAAAATTACTATTCCCACTCCAGTGATTGCAACAGTAGGGAACGTGCTGGATAGCAAAGGGGTAAAAATTACTATACCCACTCCAGTGAGTGCAACAGTAGGGAAAGTATTGTATAGCGGAGGTGTAAAAATTACTATTCCCACTCCAGTGAGTGCAACAGAAGGGAAAGTGTTGGATAGTAGAGAGGTAAAAATTACTTTTACCACTCCAGTGAGTGCAACAGTAGGGAAAGTGTTGGATAGGGGAGGGGTAAAAATTACTATTGCTACTCCAGTGATTGCAACAGTACGGAAAGTGTTGGATAGCGGAGGGATAAAAATGACAATTCCCACTCCAATGAGGGCAACGGTAGGGAAAGTGTTGGAAGCGAAGGGGTACAAATTACTATTCCCACTCCAGTGAGTGCAACAGTAGAGAAAGTGTTGGATAGCGGAGGGGTAAAAATTACTCTTCCCACTCCAGTGAGTGCAACAGGAGAGAAAGTGTTGGATAGCGGAGGGGTAAAAATTACTATTCCCACTCCAGTGAGTGCAACAGTAGGGAAAGTGTTGGATAGGGGAGGGGTAAAAATTACTATTCCCACTCCAGTGAGTGCAACAGTAGGGAAAATGTTGGATAGGGGAGGGGTAAAAATTACTATTCCCACTCCAGTGAGTGCAACAGTAGGGAAAGTGTTGATAGCGGAGGGGTAAAAATTACTATTCCCACTCCAGTGAGTGCAACAGAAGGGAAAATGTTGGATAGCGGAGAGGTAAAACTTACTATTCCCACTCCAGTGAGCGCAACAGTAGGGAAAGTGTTGGATATCGGAGGGGCAGAAATTAATATTCCCACTCCAAAGAGTGCAACAGTAGGGAAAGTGTTATATAGCGGAGGGGTAAAAATGACTATTCCCACTCCAGTGATTGCAACAGTAGGGAACGTGCTGGATAGCAAAGGGGTAAAAATTACTATACCCACTCCAGTGAGTGCAACAGTAGGGAAAGTATTGTATAGCGGAGGTGTAAAAATTACTATTCCCACTCCAGTGAGTGCAACAGAAGGGAAAGTGTTGGATAGTAGAGAGGTAAAAATTACTTTTACCACTCCAGTGAGTGCAACAGTAGGGAAAGTGTTGGATAGGGGATGGGTAAAAATTACTATTGCCACTCCAGTGATTGCAACAGTACGGAAAGTGTTGGATAGCGGAGGGATAAAAATGACAATTCCCACTCCAATGAGGGCAACGGTAGGGAAAGTGTTGGATAGCGAAGGGGTAAAAATTACTATTCCCACTCCAGTGAGTGCAACATTAGGGAAAGTATTGGATAGGGGAGGGGTAAAAATTACTATTCCCACTCCAGTGAGTGCAACAGTAGGGAAAATGTTGGATAGGGGAGGGGTAAAAATTACCATTCCCACTCCAGTGAGTGCAACAGTAGGGAAAGTGTTGGATAGCGGAGGGGTAAAAATTACTATTCCCACTCCAGTGAGTGCAACAGAAGGGAAAATGTTGGATAGCGGAGAGGTAAAACTTACTATTCCCACTCCAGTGAACGCAACAGTAGGGAAAGTGTTGGATATCGGAGGGGCAGAAATTAATATTCCCACTCCAAAGAGTGCAACAGTAGGGAAAGTGTTATATAGCGGAGGGGTAAAAAATACTATTCCCACTCCAGTGTTTGCAACAGTAGGGAACGTGCTGGATAGCAAAGGGGTAAAAATTACTATACCCACTCCAGTGAGTGCAACAGTAGGGAAAGTATTGTATAGCAGAGGTGTAAAAATTACTATTCCCACTCCAGTGAGTGCAACAGTAGGGAAAGTGCTGGATAGCGGAGCGGTAAAAATTACTATTCCCGCTCCAGTGAGTGCAACAGTAGGGAAAGTGTTAGATAGCGGAGGGGTATAAATTACTATTCCCACTCCAAAGAGTGCAACAGTAGGGAAAGTTTTAGATAGCAGAGGGGTAAAAATTAATATTTCCACTCCAGTGATTGCAACAGTAGGGAAAGTATTGGAAAGCGGAGGGTAAAAATTACTATTCCCACTTCAGTGAGTGCAACAGTAGGGAAAGTACTGGATAGCGGAGGGGTAAAAATCACTATTCCCACTCCAATGAGTGGAACAGTAGGGAAAGTGCTGGATAGCGGAGGGGTAAAAATTATTATTCCCACTCCAGTGAGTAAAACAGTAGTGAAAATGTTGGATAGCAGAGAGGTAAAAATTACTTTTATCACTCCAGTGAGTGCAACAGTAGGGAAAGTGTTGGATAGGAGAGGGGTAAAAATTAATATTCGCACTCCAGTGAGTGCAACAGTACGGAAAGTGTTGGATAGCGAAGGGGTAAAAATTACTATTCACACTCCAGTGAGTGCAACAGAAGAGAAAGTGTTGGATAGCGGAGGGGTAAAAATTACTATTCCCTCTCCAGTGAGTGCAACAGTAGTGAAAGTGTTGGATAGGGGAGATGTAAAAATTACTATTCCCACTCCAGTGAGTGCAACAGTAGGTAAAGTGTGGGATAGGGGAGGGGAAAAAATTACTATTCCCACTCCAGTGAGTGCAACAGTAGGGAAAATGTTGGATACTGGAGGGGTAAAAATTACTATTCCCACTCCAGTGAGTGCAACAGTTGGGAAAATATTGGATAGCGGAGGGGTAAACATTACTATTCCCACTTCAGTGAGTGCAACAGTAGGGAAAATATTGGATAGCGCAGGGATACAAATTACTATTCCCACTTCAGTGAGTGCAACAGTAGAGAAAGTGTTGGATATCGGAGGGGCAGAAATTACTATTCCCACTCCAAAGAGTGCAAAAGTAGGGAAATTGTTAGATAGCGGAGGGGTAGAAATTACTATTCCCACTCCAGTGAGTGCAACAGTAGGGAAAGTATTGGGTAGCGGAGTGGTAAAAATTACTATTCCCACTCCAGTGAGTGCAACAGTAGGGAAAGTGCTGGATAGCGGAGGGGCAAAAATTCCTATTCCCACTCCAGTGAGTGCAACAGTAGGGAAAGTGTTAGATAGCGGAGGGGTAAAAATTACTCATCCCACTCCAGTGATTGCAACAGTAGGGAAAGTATTGGATGGCGGAAGGGTAAAAATTATTATTCCCACTCCAGTGACTGGAACAGAAGGGAAAGTGCTGGATAGCAGAGGGGTAAAAATTACTATCCCACTCCAGTGAGTACAACAATAGGGAAAGTAATGGATAGCAGAGGGATAAAAATTACTATTCCCACTCCGGGGAGTGCAACATTAGGGAACGTATTGGATAGCGGAGGGGTAAAAATTACTATTCCCCTGGTTCAGCTGAAGATCCTCCATAGGATCTACATAACGGGCCCTAGATTAATACACATGGGGTGGTCGGAGACAGGGGAATGCAGGCGACGCTGTGGCCAGATCGGAACGTTTATGCACATCATTTGGGAATGCACACATATCAACTCTTATTGGTGTCAAGTGCACGACACAATCAACCAGGTAATGAGAATCTCCCTCCGTCCCGAGGCTAGACGATGCCTCCTTAATATCTGGGAGCCAACAGACTTGGACACTTCTCAGACACAATGGGTCACTCTGGGGCTCATGCTGGCAAAGAGAAATATTGCTCAACTCTGGGGGGCGGCACACACACCTACACTGGAGGCCTGGGAAAGAAACCTGGATTGGTGCATGTTTAGGGAAAAGACGGTGTATTTGGCAAGGGGGTGCCCAGGGAAGTGGAGTCGAGTCTGGAATCCGTGGAATTTGTATAGAGGAGAGATTTGTACGCCACCTTGTACTGTTGATTATGATGATCCTCTTCCTTAGTGATGTTCCTCACATGTGTACTGTCTATTTATCCCTCCATTCATGCGTACTGAGAAAAGTAAACTACCTGGTCTCTTGTACTGTACCATTCACCAGCAACTGTTTAATAAAAAGAATTGTTAAAAAAAAAAAAAAATTACTATTCCCACTCCAGTGGGTGCAACAGTAGGGTAAGTGCTGGATAGCGGAGAGGTAAAAATGACTATTCCCTCTCCAATGAGTGCAACAGTAAGGAAAGTGCTGGATAGCAGAGGGGTAAAAATCACTATTCCCACTCCAGTGAGTTCAACAGTAGGGAAAGTGCTGGATAGTGGAGGGGTAAAAACTACTATTCCCACTCCAATCAGTGCAACAGTAGGGAAAGTGCTGGATAGCGGAGGGGTAAAAATTACTAATCCCAATCCAGTGAGTGCAACAGTAGGGAAAGTATTGGATAGCGGATGGGTAAAAATTACTATTCCCACTCCAGTGAGTTCAACAGTAGGGAAAGTGCTGGATAGTGGAGGGGTAAAAACTACTATTCCCACTCCAATCAGTGCAACAGTAGGGAAAGTGCTGGATAGCGGAGGGGTAAAAATTACTAATCCCAATCCAGTGAGTGCAACAGTAGGGAAAGTATTGGATAGCGGAGGGGTAAAAATTACTATTCCCAATTCAGTGAGTGCAACAGTAGGGAAAGTGCTGGATAGCGGAGGGGTAAAAATCACTATTCCCACTCCAATGAGTGGAACAGTAGGGAAAGTGCTGGATAGCGGAGGTGTAAAAAATACTATTCCCACTCCAGTGAGTGCAACAGTAGGGAAAGTGTTGGATAGCAGAGAGGAAAATTTACTTTTATCACTCCAGTGAGTGCAACAGTAGGGAAACAGTTGGATAGGAGAGGGGTAAAAATTACTATTCGCACTCCAGTGAGTGCAACAGTACGGAAAGTGTTGGATAGCGGAGGGGTAAAAATTACTATTACCACTCCAGTGAGTGCAACAGTAGAGAAAGCGTTGGATAGCGGAGGGGTAACAATTACTATTCCCACTCCAGTGGGTGCAACAGTAGGAAAAGTGTTGGATAGGGGAGATGTAAAAATTACTATTCCCATTCCAGTGAGTGCAACAGTAGGTAAAGTGTGGGATAGGGGAGGGGTAAAAATTACTATTCCCACTCCAGTGAGTGCAACAGTAGGGAAAATGTTGGATACTGGAGGGGTAAAATTACTATTCCCACTCCAGTGAGTGCAACAGTAGGGAAAGTGCTGGATAGCGGAGGGGTAAAATTACTATTCCCACTCCACTAAGTGCAACAGTAGGGAAAATATTGGATAGCGGAGGGGTAAAAATTACTATTCCCACTTCAGTGAGTGCAACAGTAGGGTAAGTGCTGGATAGCGGAGGGGTAAAAATTACTATTCCCACTCCAATGAGTGGAACAGTAGGGAAAGTGCTGGATAGCGGAGGGGTAAAAATTACTATTCCCACTCCAGTGAGTGCAACAGTAGGAAAAGTGTTGGATAGGGAGGGGTAAAAATTACTATTCCCACTCCAGTGAGTGCAACAGTAGGGAAAGTGTTGGATTGCGGAGCGGTAAAAATTACTATTCCCACTCCAGTGAGTGCAACAGTAGAGAAAGCGTTAGATAGCGGAGGGGTAAAAATTACTATTCTCACTCCAGTGAGTGCAACAGTACAGAAAGTGTTGGATAGCGGAGGGGTAAAAATTACTTTTCCCACTCCAGTGAGTGCAACAGTAGGGAAAGTGTTGGATTGCGGAGGGGTAAAAATTACTATTCCCACTCCAGTGAGTGCAACAGTACGGAAAGTATTGGGTAGCGGAGTGCTAAAAATTACTATTCCCACTCCAGTGAGTGCAACAGTAGGGAAAGTGCTGGATAGCGGAGGGGCAAAAATTCCTATTCCCACTCCAGTGAGTGCAACAGTAGGGAAAGTGTTAGATAGCGGAGGGGTAAAATTACTCATCCCACTCCAGTGAGTCCAACAGTAGAGAAAGTGTTGGATTGCGGACTGGTAAAAATTACTATTCCCACTCCAGTGAGTGCAACAGTAGGGAAAGTGTTGGATAGGGGAGGTGTAAAATTACTATTCCCACTCCAGTGAGTGCAACAGTACAGAAAGTGTTGTATAACAGAGGTGTAAAAATTACTATTCCCACTCCAGTGAGTGCAACAGTAGGGAAAGTGTTGGATAGCGGAGTGGTAAAATTATTATTCCCACTCCTTTGAGTGCAACAGTAGAGAAAGTGTTGGATAGCGGAGGGGTAAAAATTACTATTCCCACTCCAGTTAGTGCAACAGTAGAGAAAGTGTTGGATAGGGAGGTGTAAAAATTACTATTCCCACTCCAGTGAGTGCAACAGTAGGTAAAGTGTTGGGTAGGGGAGGGGTAAAAATTACTATTCCCACTCCAGTGAGTGCAACAGTAGGGAAAGTGTTGTATAGCGGAGGGGTAAAAATTACTATTCCCACTCCACTGAGTGCAACAGTAGGGAAAATGTTGGATAGCGGAGAGGTAAAACTTACTATTCCCACTGCAGTGAGTGCAACAGTAGGGAAAGTGTTGGATATCGGAGGGACAGAAATTACTATTCCCACTCCAAAGGTTGCAACAGTAGGGAAAGTGTTAGACAGCGGAGGGGTAAAAATTACTATTCCCACTCCATTGATTTCAACAGTAGGGAAAGTGATGGATAGCAAAGGGGTTAAAATTACTATTCCCACTCCAATGAGTGGAACAGTAGGGAAAGTGCTGGATAGTGGAGGGGTAAAAATTACTATTCCCACTCCAGTGAGTGCAACAGTAGGGATAGTGTTGGATAGCAGAGAGGTAAAAATTACTTTTACCACTTAAGTGAGTGCAACAGTAGGGAAAGTGTTGGATAGGGAGGGGTAAAAATTACTATTCGCACTTCAGTGAGTTAAACAGTACAGAAAGTGTTGGATAGTGGAGGGGTAAAAATTACTATTCCCACTCTAGTTAGTGCAACAGTAGGGAAAGTGTTGGATAGCGGAGGGGTAAAAATGACTATTCCCACTCCAGTGAGTGCAACAGTAGAGAACGTGTTAGATAGCGTAGGGGTAAAAATTACTATTCCCACTCCAGTGAGTGCAACAGTATGGAAAGTGTTGGATAGCGGAGGGGTAACAATTACTATTCCCACTCCAGTGAGTGCAATAGTAGGGAAAGTGTTGGATAGCGGAGGGGTAAAAATTACTATTCCCACTCCAGTGAGTGCAACAGTAGGGAAAGTGTTGTATAGCGGAGGGGTAATAATTACTATATCCACTCCACTGAGTGCAACAGTAGGGAAAGTGTTGGATAGCGGATGGGTAAAAATTACTATTCCCACTCCAGTGAGTGCAACAGTAGGGAAAGTGTTGTATAGCGGAGGGGTAATAATTACTATTTCCACTCCACTGAGTGCAACAGTAGGGAAAGTGTTGGATAGGGGAGGTGTAAAAATTACTATTCCCACTCCAGTGAGTGCAACAGTAGGTATACTGTTGGATAGGGGAGGCGTAAAATTACTATTCCCACTCCAGTGAGTGCAACAGTAGGTAAAATGTTGGATACTGGAGGGGTAAAATTACTATTCCCACTCCAGTGAGTGCAACAGTAGGGAAAGTGTTGGATAGCGGAGGGGTAAAAATTACTATTCCCACTCCACCGAGTGCAACAGTAGGGAAAATGTTGGATAGCGGAGAGGTAAAACTTACTATTCCCACTCCAGTGAGTGCAACAGTAGGGAAAGTGCTGGATAGCGGAGGGGCAAAAATTCCTATTCCCACTCCAGTGAGTGCAACAGTAGGGAAAGTGTTAGATAGCGGAGGGGTAAAAATTACTGATCCCACTCCAGTGAGTCCAACAGTAGAGAAAGTGTTGGATTGCGGACTGGTAAAAATTACTATTCCCACTCCAGTGAGTGCAACAGTAGGGAAAGTGTTGGATAGGGGAGGTGTAAAAATTACTATTCCCACTCCAGTGAGTGCAACAGTACAGAAAGTGTTGGATAACAGAGGTGTAAAAATTACTATTCCCACTCCAGTGAGTGCAACAGTAGGGAAAGTGTTGGATAGCGGAGGGGTAAAAATTATTATTCCCACTCCTTTGAGTGCAACAGTAGAGAAAGTGTTGGATAGCGGAGGGGTAAAAATTACTATTCCCACTCCAGTTAGTGCAACAGTAGGGAAAGTGTTGGATAGGGGAGGTGTAAAAATTACTATTCCCACTCCAGTGAGTGCAACAGTAGGTAAAGTGTTGGGTAGTGGAGGGGTAAAAATTACTATTCCCACTCCAGTGAGTGCAACAGTAGGGAAAGTGTTGTATAGCGGAGGGGTAAAATTACTATTCCCACTCCACTGAGTGCAACAGTAGGGAAAATGTTGGATAGCGGAGAGGTAAAACTTACTATTCCCACTGCAGTGAGTGCAACAGTAGGGAAAGTGTTGGATATCGGAGGGACAGAAATTACTATTCCCACTCCAAAGGTTGCAACAGTAGGGAAAGTGTTAGACAGCGGAGGGGTAAAAATTACTATTCCCACTCCAGTGATTTCAACAGTAGGGAAAGTGATGGATAGCAAAGGGGTAAAAATTACTATTCCCACTCCAATGAGTGGAACAGTAGGGAAAGTGCTGGATAGCGGAGGGGTAAAAATTACTATTCCCACTCCAGTGAGTGCAACAGTAGGGACAGTGTTGGATAGCAGAGAGGTAAACATTACTTTTACCACTTAAGTGAGTGCAACAGTAGGGAAAGTGTTGGATAGGGGAGGGGTAAAAATTACTATTCGCACTTCAGTGAGTTAAACAGTACGGAAAGTGTTGGATAGTGGAGGGGTAAAAATTACTATTCCCACTCGAGTTAGTGCAACAGTAGGGAAAGTGTTGGATAGCGGAGGGGTAAAAATTACTATTCCCGCAACAGTAGAGAACGTGTTAGATAGCGTAGGGGTAAAAATTACTATTCCCACTCCAGTGAGTGCAACAGTACGGAAAGTGTTGGATAGCGGAGGGGTAACAATTACTATTCCCACTCCAGTGAGTGCAATAGTAGGGAAAGTGTTGGATAGCGGAGGGGTAAAAATTACTATTCCCACTCCAGTGATTGCAACAGTAGGGAAAGTGTTGTATAGCGGAGGGGTAATAATTACTATATCCACTCCACTAAGTGCAACAGTAGGGAAAGTGTTGGATAGCGGATGGGTAAAAATTACTATTCCCACTCCAGTGAGTGCAACAGTAGGGAAAGTGTTGTATAGCGGAGGGGTAATAATTACTATTTCCACTCCACTGAGTGCAACAGTAGGGAAAGTGTTGGATAGGGGAGGTGTAAAAATTACTATTCCCACTCCAGTGAGTGCAACAGTAGGTATACTGTTGGATAGGGGAGGCGTAAAAATTACTATTCCCACTCCAGTGAGTGCAACAGTAGGTAAAATGTTGGATACTGGAGGGGTAAAAATTACTATTCCCACTCCAGTGAGTGCAACAGTACGGAAAGTGTTGGATAGCGGAGGGGTAAAAATTACTATTTCCACTCCAGTGAGTGCAACAGTAGAGAAAGCATTGGATAGCGGAGGGGTAACAATTACTATTCCCACTCCAGTGGGTGCAACAGTAGGAAAAGTGTTGGATAGGGGAGATGTAAAAATTACTATTCCCATTCCAGTGAGTGCAACAGTAGGTAAAGTGTGGGATAGGGGAGGGGTAAAAATTACTATTCCCACTCCAGTGAGTGCAACAGTAGGGAAAATGTTGGATACTGGAGGGTAAAAATTACTATTCCCACTCCAGTGAGTGCAACAGTAGGGAAAGTGCTGGATAGCGGAGGGGTAAAAATTACTATTCCCACTCCACTAAGTGCAACAGTAGGGAAAATATTGGATAGCGGAGGGGTAAAAATTACTATTCCCACTTCAGTGAGTGCAACAGTAGGGTAAGTGCTGGATAGCGGAGGGGTAAAAATTACTATTCCCACTCCAATGAGTGGAACAGTAGGGAAAGTGCTGGATAGCGGAGGGGTAAAAATTACTATTCCCACTCCAGTGAGTGCAACAGTAGGAAAAGTGTTGGATAGGGGAGGGGTAAAAATTACTATTCCCACTCCAGTGAGTGCAACAGTAGGGAAAGTGTTGGATTGCGGAGCGGTAAAAATTACTATTCCCACTCCAGTGAGTGCAACAGTAGAGAAAGCGTTAGATAGCGGAGGGGTAAAAATTACTATTCTCACTCCAGTGAGTGCAACAGTACAGAAAGTGTTGGATAGCGGAGGGGTAAAAATTACTTTTCCCACTCCAGTGAGTGCAACAGTAGGGAAAGTGTTGGATTGCGGAGGGGTAAAATTACTATTCCCACTCCAGTGAGTGCAACAGTACGGAAAGTATTGGGTAGCGGAGTGCTAAAAATTACTATTCCCACTCCAGTGAGTGCAACAGTAGGGAAAGTGCTGGATAGCGGAGGGGCAAAAATTCCTATTCCCACTCCAGTGAGTGCAACAGTAGGGAAAGTGTTAGATAGCGGAGGGGTAAAAATTACTCATCCCACTCCAGTGAGTCCAACAGTAGAGAAAGTGTTGGATTGCGGACTGGTAAAATTACTATTCCCACTCCAGTGAGTGCAACAGTAGGGAAAGTGTTGGATAGGGGAGGTGTAAAAATTACTATTCCCACTCCAGTGAGTGCAACAGTACAGAAAGTGTTGTATAACAGAGGTGTAAAAATTACTATTCCCACTCCAGTGAGTGCAACAGTAGGGAAAGTGTTGGATAGCGGAGGGGTAAAAATTATTATTCCCACTCCTTTGAGTGCAACAGTAGAGAAAGTGTTGGATAGCGGAGGGGTAAAAATTACTATTCCCACTCCAGTTAGTGCAACAGTAGAGAAAGTGTTGGATAGGGGAGGTGTAAAAATTACTATTCCCACTCCAGTGAGTGCAACAGTAGGTAAAGTGTTGGGTAGGGGAGGGGTAAAAATTACTATTCCCACTCCAGTGAGTGCAACAGTAGGGAAAGTGTTGTATAGCGGAGGGGTAAAAATTACTATTCCCACTCCACTGAGTGCAACAGTAGGGAAAATGTTGGATAGCGGAGAGGTAAAACTTACTATTCCCACTGCAGTGAGTGCAACAGTAGGGAAAGTGTTGGATATCGGAGGGACAGAAATTACTATTCCCACTCCAAAGGTTGCAACAGTAGGGAAAGTGTTAGACAGCGGAGGGGTAAAAATTACTATTCCCACTCCATTGATTTCAACAGTAGGGAAAGTGATGGATAGCAAAGGGGTTAAAATTACTATTCCCACTCCAATGAGTGGAACAGTAGGGAAAGTGCTGGATAGTGGAGGGGTAAAAATTACTATTCCCACTCCAGTGAGTGCAACAGTAGGGATAGTGTTGGATAGCAGAGAGGTAAAAATTACTTTTACCACTTAAGTGAGTGCAACAGTAGGGAAAGTGTTGGATAGGGGAGGGGTAAAAATTACTATTCGCACTTCAGTGAGTTAAACAGTACAGAAAGTGTTGGATAGTGGAGGGGTAAAATTACTATTCCCACTCTAGTTAGTGCAACAGTAGGGAAAGTGTTGGATAGCGGAGGGGTAAAAATGACTATTCCCACTCCAGTGAGTGCAACAGTAGAGAACGTGTTAGATAGCGTAGGGGTAAAAATTACTATTCCCACTCCAGTGAGTGCAACAGTACGGAAAGTGTTGGATAGCGGAGGGGTAACAATTACTATTCCCACTCCAGTGAGTGCAATAGTAGGGAAAGTGTTGGATAGCGGAGGGGTAAAAATTACTATTCCCACTCCAGTGAGTGCAACAGTAGGGAAAGTGTTGTATAGCGGAGGGGTAATAATTACTATATCCACTCCACTGAGTGCAACAGTAGGGAAAGTGTTGGATAGCGGATGGGTAAAAATTACTATTCCCACTCCAGTGAGTGCAACAGTAGGGAAAGTGTTGTATAGCGGAGGGGTAATAATTACTATTTCCACTCCACTGAGTGCAACAGTAGGGAAAGTGTTGGATAGGGGAGGTGTAAAAATTACTATTCCCACTCCAGTGAGTGCAACAGTAGGTATACTGTTGGATAGGGAGGCGTAAAAATTACTATTCCCACTCCAGTGAGTGCAACAGTAGGTAAAATGTTGGATACTGGAGGGGTAAAAATTACTATTCCCACTCCAGTGAGTGCAACAGTAGGGAAAGTGTTGGATAGCGGAGGGGTAAAATTACTATTCCCACTCCACCGAGTGCAACAGTAGGGAAAATGTTGGATAGCGGAGAGGTAAAACTTACTATTCCCACTCCAGTGAGTGCAACAGTAGGGAAAGTGCTGGATAGCGGAGGGGCAAAAATTCCTATTCCCACTCCAGTGAGTGCAACAGTAGGGAAAGTGTTAGATAGCGGAGGGGTAAAAATTACTGATCCCACTCCAGTGAGTCCAACAGTAGAGAAAGTGTTGGATTGCGGACTGGTAAAAATTACTATTCCCACTCCAGTGAGTGCAACAGTAGGGAAAGTGTTGGATAGGGGAGGTGTAAAAATTACTATTCCCACTCCAGTGAGTGCAACAGTACAGAAAGTGTTGGATAACAGAGGTGTAAAAATTACTATTCCCACTCCAGTGAGTGCAACAGTAGGGAAAGTGTTGGATAGCGGAGGGGTAAAAATTATTATTCCCACTCCTTTGAGTGCAACAGTAGAGAAAGTGTTGGATAGCGGAGGGGTAAAAATTACTATTCCCACTCCAGTTAGTGCAACAGTAGGGAAAGTGTTGGATAGGGGAGGTGTAAAAATTACTATTCCCACTCCAGTGAGTGCAACAGTAGGTAAAGTGTTGGGTAGGGGAGGGGTAAAAATTACTATTCCCACTCCAGTGAGTGCAACAGTAGGGAAAGTGTTGTATAGCGGAGGGGTAAAAATTACTATTCCCACTCCACTGAGTGCAACAGTAGGGAAAATGTTGGATAGCGGAGAGGTAAAACTTACTATTCCCACTGCAGTGAGTGCAACAGTAGGGAAAGTGTTGGATATCGGAGGGACAGAAATTACTATTCCCACTCCAAAGGTTGCAACAGTAGGGAAAGTGTTAGACAGCGGAGGGGTAAAAATTACTATTCCCACTCCAGTGATTTCAACAGTAGGGAAAGTGATGGATAGCAAAGGGGTAAAAATTACTATTCCCACTCCAATGAGTGGAACAGTAGGGAAAGTGCTGGATAGCGGAGGGGTAAAAATTACTATTCCCACTCCAGTGAGTGCAACAGTAGGGACAGTGTTGGATAGCAGAGAGGTAAACATTACTTTTACCACTTAAGTGAGTGCAACAGTAGGGAAAGTGTTGGATAGGGGAGGGGTAAAAATTACTATTCGCACTTCAGTGAGTTAAACAGTACGGAAAGTGTTGGATAGTGGAGGGGTAAAAATTACTATTCCCACTCGAGTTAGTGCAACAGTAGGGAAAGTGTTGGATAGCGGAGGGGTAAAAATTACTATTCCCGCAACAGTAGAGAACGTGTTAGATAGCGTAGGGGTAAAAATTACTATTCCCACTCCAGTGAGTGCAACAGTACGGAAAGTGTTGGATAGCGGAGGGGTAACAATTACTATTCCCACTCCAGTGAGTGCAATAGTAGGGAAAGTGTTGGATAGCGGAGGGGTAAAAATTACTATTCCCACTCCAGTGATTGCAACAGTAGGGAAAGTGTTGTATAGCGGAGGGGTAATAATTACTATATCCACTCCACTAAGTGCAACAGTAGGGAAAGTGTTGGATAGCGGATGGGTAAAAATTACTATTCCCACTCCAGTGAGTGCAACAGTAGGGAAAGTGTTGTATAGCGGAGGGGTAATAATTACTATTTCCACTCCACTGAGTGCAACAGTAGGGAAAGTGTTGGATAGGGGAGGTGTAAAAATTACTATTCCCACTCCAGTGAGTGCAACAGTAGGTATACTGTTGGATAGGGAGAGCGTAAAAATTACTATTCCCACTCCAGTGAGTGCAACAGTAGGTAAAATGTTGGATACTGGAGGGGTAAAAATTACTATTCCCACTCCAGTGAGTGCAACAGTACGGAAAGTGTTGGATAGCGGAGGGGTAAAAATTACTATTTCCACTCCAGTGAGTGCAACAGTAGAGAAAGCATTGGATAGCGGAGGGGTAACAATTACTATTCCCACTCCAGTGGGTGCAACAGTAGGAAAAGTGTTGGATAGGGGAGATGTAAAAATTACTATTCCCATTCCAGTGAGTGCAACAGTAGGTAAAGTGTGGGATAGGGGAGGGGTAAAAATTACTATTCCCACTCCAGTGAGTGCAACAGTAGGGAAAATGTTGGATACTGGAGGGGTAAAAATTACTATTCCCACTCCAGTGAGTGCAACAGTAGGGAAAGTGCTGGATAGCGGAGGGGTAAAAATTACTATTCCCACTCCACTAAGTGCAACAGTAGGGAAAATATTGGATAGCGGAGGGGTAAAATTACTATTCCCACTTCAGTGAGTGCAACAGTAGGGTAAGTGCTGGATAGCGGAGGGGTAAAAATTACTATTCCCACTCCAATGAGTGGAACAGTAGGGAAAGTGCTGGATAGCGGAGGGGTAAAAATTACTATTCCCACTCCAGTGAGTGCAACAGTAGGAAAAGTGTTGGATAGGGGAGGGGTAAAAATTACTATTCCCACTCCAGTGAGTGCAACAGTAGGGAAAGTGTTGGATTGCGGAGCGGTAAAAATTACTATTCCCACTCCAGTGAGTGCAACAGTAGAGAAAGCGTTAGATAGCGGAGGGGTAAAAATTACTATTCTCACTCCAGTGAGTGCAACAGTACAGAAAGTGTTGGATAGCGGAGGGGTAAAAATTACTTTTCCCACTCCAGTGAGTGCAACAGTAGGGAAAGTGTTGGATTGCGGAGGGGTAAAATTACTATTCCCACTCCAGTGAGTGCAACAGTACGGAAAGTATTGGGTAGCGGAGTGCTAAAAATTACTATTCCCACTCCAGTGAGTGCAACAGTAGGGAAAGTGCTGGATAGCGGAGGGGCAAAAATTCCTATTCCCACTCCAGTGAGTGCAACAGTAGGGAAAGTGTTAGATAGCGGAGGGGTAAAAATTACTCATCCCACTCCAGTGAGTCCAACAGTAGAGAAAGTGTTGGATTGCGGACTGGTAAAAATTACTATTCCCACTCCAGTGAGTGCAACAGTAGGGAAAGTGTTGGATAGGGGAGGTGTAAAAATTACTATTCCCACTCCAGTGAGTGCAACAGTACAGAAAGTGTTGTATAACAGAGGTGTAAAAATTACTATTCCCACTCCAGTGAGTGCAACAGTAGGGAAAGTGTTGGATAGCGGAGGGGTAAAAATTATTATTCCCACTCCTTTGAGTGCAACAGTAGAGAAAGTGTTGGATAGCGGAGGGGTAAAATTACTATTCCCACTCCAGTTAGTGCAACAGTAGAGAAAGTGTTGGATAGGGGAGGTGTAAAAATTACTATTCCCACTCCAGTGAGTGCAACAGTAGGTAAAGTGTTGGGTAGGGGAGGGGTAAAAATTACTATTCCCACTCCAGTGAGTGCAACAGTAGGGAAAGTGTTGTATAGCGGAGGGGTAAAAATTACTATTCCCACTCCACTGAGTGCAACAGTAGGGAAAATGTTGGATAGCGGAGAGGTAAAACTTACTATTCCCACTGCAGTGAGTGCAACAGTAGGGAAAGTGTTGGATATCGGAGGGACAGAAATTACTATTCCCACTCCAAAGGTTGCAACAGTAGGGAAAGTGTTAGACAGCGGAGGGGTAAAAATTACTATTCCCACTCCATTGATTTCAACAGTAGGGAAAGTGATGGATAGCAAAGGGGTTAAAATTACTATTCCCACTCCAATGAGTGGAACAGTAGGGAAAGTGCTGGATAGTGGAGGGGTAAAAATTACTATTCCCACTCCAGTGAGTGCAACAGTAGGGATAGTGTTGGATAGCAGAGAGGTAAAAATTACTTTTACCACTTAAGTGAGTGCAACAGTAGGGAAAGTGTTGGATAGGGGAGGGGTAAAAATTACTATTCGCACTTCAGTGAGTTAAACAGTACAGAAAGTGTTGGATAGTGGAGGGGTAAAAATTACTATTCCCACTCTAGTTAGTGCAACAGTAGGGAAAGTGTTGGATAGCGGAGGGGTAAAAATGACTATTCCCACTCCAGTGAGTGCAACAGTAGAGAACGTGTTAGATAGCGTAGGGGTAAAAATTACTATTCCCACTCCAGTGAGTGCAACAGTACGGAAAGTGTTGGATAGCGGAGGGGTAACAATTACTATTCCCACTCCAGTGAGTGCAATAGTAGGGAAAGTGTTGGATAGCGGAGGGGTAAAAATTACTATTCCCACTCCAGTGAGTGCAACAGTAGGGAAAGTGTTGTATAGCGGAGGGGTAATAATTACTATATCCACTCCACTGAGTGCAACAGTAGGGAAAGTGTTGGATAGCGGATGGGTAAAAATTACTATTCCCACTCCAGTGAGTGCAACAGTAGGGAAAGTGTTGTATAGCGGAGGGGTAATAATTACTATTTCCACTCCACTGAGTGCAACAGTAGGGAAAGTGTTGGATAGGGGAGGTGTAAAAATTACTATTCCCACTCCAGTGAGTGCAACAGTAGGTATACTGTTGGATAGGGGAGGCGTAAAAATTACTATTCCCACTCCAGTGAGTGCAACAGTAGGTAAAATGTTGGATACTGGAGGGGTAAAAATTACTATTCCCACTCCAGTGAGTGCAACAGTAGGGAAAGTGTTGGATAGCGGAGGGGTAAAATTACTATTCCCACTCCACCGAGTGCAACAGTAGGGAAAATGTTGGATAGCGGAGAGGTAAAACTTACTATTCCCACTCCAGTGAGTGCAACAGTAGGGAAAGTGCTGGATAGCGGAGGGGCAAAAATTCCTATTCCCACTCCAGTGAGTGCAACAGTAGGGAAAGTGTTAGATAGCGGAGGGGTAAAAATTACTGATCCCACTCCAGTGAGTCCAACAGTAGAGAAAGTGTTGGATTGCGGACTGGTAAAAATTACTATTCCCACTCCAGTGAGTGCAACAGTAGGGAAAGTGTTGGATAGGGGAGGTGTAAAAATTACTATTCCCACTCCAGTGAGTGCAACAGTACAGAAAGTGTTGGATAACAGAGGTGTAAAAATTACTATTCCCACTCCAGTGAGTGCAACAGTAGGGAAAGTGTTGGATAGCGGAGGGGTAAAAATTATTATTCCCACTCCTTTGAGTGCAACAGTAGAGAAAGTGTTGGATAGCGGAGGGGTAAAAATTACTATTCCCACTCCAGTTAGTGCAACAGTAGGGAAAGTGTTGGATAGGGGAGGTGTAAAAATTACTATTCCCACTCCAGTGAGTGCAACAGTAGGTAAAGTGTTGGGTAGGGGAGGGGTAAAAATTACTATTCCCACTCCAGTGAGTGCAACAGTAGGGAAAGTGTTGTATAGCGGAGGGGTAAAAATTACTATTCCCACTCCACTGAGTGCAACAGTAGGGAAAATGTTGGATAGCGGAGAGGTAAAACTTACTATTCCCACTGCAGTGAGTGCAACAGTAGGGAAAGTGTTGGATATCGGAGGGACAGAAATTACTATTCCCACTCCAAAGGTTGCAACAGTAGGGAAAGTGTTAGACAGCGGAGGGGTAAAATTACTATTCCCACTCCAGTGATTTCAACAGTAGGGAAAGTGATGGATAGCAAAGGGGTAAAAATTACTATTCCCACTCCAATGAGTGGAACAGTAGGGAAAGTGCTGGATAGCGGAGGGGTAAAAATTACTATTCCCACTCCAGTGAGTGCAACAGTAGGGACAGTGTTGGATAGCAGAGAGGTAAACATTACTTTTACCACTTAAGTGAGTGCAACAGTAGGGAAAGTGTTGGATAGGGGAGGGGTAAAAATTACTATTCGCACTTCAGTGAGTTAAACAGTACGGAAAGTGTTGGATAGTGGAGGGGTAAAAATTACTATTCCCACTCGAGTTAGTGCAACAGTAGGGAAAGTGTTGGATAGCGGAGGGGTAAAAATTACTATTCCCGCAACAGTAGAGAACGTGTTAGATAGCGTAGGGGTAAAAATTACTATTCCCACTCCAGTGAGTGCAACAGTACGGAAAGTGTTGGATAGCGGAGGGGTAACAATTACTATTCCCACTCCAGTGAGTGCAATAGTAGGGAAAGTGTTGGATAGCGGAGGGGTAAAAATTACTATTCCCACTCCAGTGATTGCAACAGTAGGGAAAGTGTTGTATAGCGGAGGGGTAATAATTACTATATCCACTCCACTAAGTGCAACAGTAGGGAAAGTGTTGGATAGCGGATGGGTAAAAATTACTATTCCCACTCCAGTGAGTGCAACAGTAGGGAAAGTGTTGTATAGCGGAGTGGTAATAATTACTATTTCCACTCCACTGAGTGCAACAGTAGGGAAAGTGTTGGATAGGGAGGTGTAAAAATTACTATTCCCACTCCAGTGAGTGCAACAGTAGGTATACTGTTGGATAGGGAGGCGTAAAAATTACTATTCCCACTCCAGTGAGTGCAACAGTAGGTAAAATGTTGGATACTGGAGGGGTAAAAATTACTATTCCCACTCCAGTGAGTGCAACAGTAGGGAAAGTGTTGGATAGCAGAGGGGTAAAAATTACTATTCCCACTCCACCGAGTGCAACAGTAGGGAAAATGTTGGATAGCGGAGAGGTAAAACTTACTATTCCCACTGCAGTGAGTGCAACAGTAGGGAAAGTGTTGGATATCGGAGGGACAGAAATTACTATTCCCACTCCAAAGGTTGCAACAGTAGGGAAAGTGTTAGACAGCGGAGGGGTA
This sequence comes from Calotriton arnoldi, assembly GCA_963921515.1. Classification (NCBI taxonomy): domain Eukaryota; kingdom Metazoa; phylum Chordata; class Amphibia; order Caudata; family Salamandridae; genus Calotriton; species Calotriton arnoldi. The sequence continues at coordinate 426,935 of CAWUFW010010212.1, forward strand.
AAAATTACTATTCCCACTCCATTGATTTCAACAGTAGGGAAAGTGATGGATAGCAAAGGGGTTAAAATTACTATTCCCACTCCAATGAGTGGAACAGTAGGGAAAGTGCTGGATAGTGGAGGGGTAAAAATTACTATTCCCACTCCAGTGAGTGCAACAGTAGGGATAGTGTTGGATAGCAGAGAGGTAAAAATTACTTTTACCACTTAAGTGAGTGCAACAGTAGGGAAAGTGTTGGATAGGGGAGGGGTAAAAATTACTATTCGCACTTCAGTGAGTTAAACAGTACGGAAAGTGTTGGATAGTGGAGGGGTAAAAATTACTATTCCCACTCTAGTTAGTGCAACAGTAGGGAAAGTGTTGGATAGCGGAGGGGTAAAAATTACTATTCCCACTCCAGTGAGTGCAACAGTAGAGAACGTGTTAGATAGCGTAGGGGTAAAAATTACTATTCCCACTCCAGTGAGTGCAACAGTACGGAAAGTGTTGGATAGCGGAGGGGTAACAATTACTATTCCCACTCCAGTGAGTGCAATAGTAGGGAAAGTGTTGGATAGCGGAGGGGTAAAAATTACTATTCCCACTCCAGTGAGTGCAACAGTAGGGAAAGTGTTGTATAGCGGAGGGGTAATAATTACTATATCCACTCCACTGAGTGCAACAGTAGGGAAAGTGTTGGATAGCGGATGGGTAAAAATTAGTATTCCCACTCCAGTGAGTGCAACAGTAGGGAAAGTGTTGTATAGCGGAGGGGTAATAATTACTATTTCCACTCCACTGAGTGCAACAGTAGGGAAAGTGTTGGATAGGGGAGGTGTAAAAATTACTATTCCCACTCCAGTGAGTGCAACAGTAGGTATACTGTTGGATAGGGGAGGCGTAAAAATTACTATTCCCACTCCAGTGAGTGCAACAGTAGGTAAAATGTTGGATACTGGAGGGGTAAAAATTACTATTCCCACTCCAGTGAGTGCAACAGTAGGGAAAGTGTTGGATAGCGGAGGGGTAAAAATTACTATTCCCACTCCACCGAGTGCAACAGTAGGGAAAATGTTGGATAGCGGAGAGGTAAAACTTACTATTCCCACTCCAGTGAGTGCAACAGTAGGGAAAGTGCTGGATAGCGGAGGGGCAAAAATTCCTATTCCCGCTCCAGTGAGTGCAACAGTAGGGAAAGTGTTAGATAGCGGAGGGGTAAAAATTACTGATCCCACTCCAGTGAGTCCAACAGTAGAGAAAGTGTTGGATTGCGGACTGGTAAAAATTACTATTCCCACTCCAGTGAGTGCAACAGTAGGGAAAGTGTTGGATAGGGGAGGTGTAAAAATTACTATTCCCACTCCAGTGAGTGCAACAGTACAGAAAGTGTTGGATAACAGAGGTGTAAAAATTACTATTCCCACTCCAGTGAGTGCAACAGTAGGGAAAGTGTTGGATAGCGGAGGGGTAAAAATTATTATTCCCACTCCTTTGAGTGCAACAGTAGAGAAAGTGTTGGATAGCGGAGGGGTAAAAATTACTATTCCCACTCCAGTTAGTGCAACAGTAGGGAAAGTGTTGGATAGGGGAGGTGTAAAAATTACTATTCCCACTCCAGTGAGTGCAACAGTAGGTAAAGTGTTGGGTAGGGGAGGGGTAAAAATTACTATTCCCACTCCAGTGAGTGCAACAGTAGGGAAAGTGTTGTATAGCGGAGGGGTAAAAATTACTATTCCCACTCCACTGAGTGCAACAGTAGGGAAAATGTTGGATAGCGGAGAGGTAAAACTTACTATTCCCACTGCAGTGAGTGCAACAGTAGGGAAAGTGTTGGATATCGGAGGGACAGAAATTACTATTCCCACTCCAAAGGTTGCAACAGTAGGGAAAGTGTTAGACAGCGGAGGGGTAAAAATTACTATTCCCACTCCAGTGATTTCAACAGTAGGGAAAGTGATGGATAGCAAAGGGGTAAAATTACTATTCCCACCCCAATGAGTGGAACAGTAGGGAAAGTGCTGGATAGCGGAGGGGTAAAAATTACTATTCCCACTCCAGTGAGTGCAACAGTAGGGACAGTGTTGGATAGCAGAGAGGTAAACATTACTTTTACCACTTAAGTGAGTGCAACAGTAGGGAAAGTGTTGGATAGGGGAGGGGTAAAAATTACTATTCGCACTTCAGTGAGTTAAACAGTACGGAAAGTGTTGGATAGTGGAGGGGTAAAATTACTATTCCCACTCTAGTTAGTGCAACAGTAGGGAAAGTTTTGGATAGCGGAGGGGTAAAAATTACTATTCCCACTCCAGTGAGTGCAACAGTAGAGAACGTGTTAGATAGCGTAGGGGTAAAAATTACTATTCCCACTCCAGTGAGTGCAACAGTACGGAAAGTGTTGGATAGCGGAGGGGTAACAATTACTATTCCCACTCCAGTGAGTGCAATAGTAGGGAAAGTGTTGGATAGCTGAGGGGTAAAAATTACTATTCCCACTCCAGTGATTGCAACAGTAGGGAAAGTGTTGTATAGCGGAGGGGTAATAATTACTATATCCACTCCACTAAGTGCAACAGTAGGGAAAGTGTTGGATAGCGGATGGGTAAAAATTACTATTCCCACTCCAGTGAGTGCAACAGTAGGGAAAGTGTTGTATAGCGGAGTGGTAATAATTACTATTTCCACTCCACTGAGTGCAACAGTAGGGAAAGTGTTGGATAGGGGAGGTGTAAAAATTACTATTCCCACTCCAGTGAGTGCAACAGTAGGTATACTGTTGGATAGGGGAGGCGTAAAAATTACTATTCCCACTCCAGTGAGTGCAACAGTAGGTAAAATGTTGGATACTGGAGGGGTAAAAATTACTATTCCCACTCCAGTGAGTGCAACAGTAGGGAAAGTGTTGGATAGCAGAGGGGTAAAATTACTATTCCCACTCCACCGAGTGCAACAGTAGGGAAAATGTTGGATAGCGGAGAGGTAAAACTTACTATTCCCACTCCAGTGAGTGCAACAGTAGGGAAAGTGTGAGATAGCGGAGGGGTAAAAATTACTATTCCCACTCCAGTGATTTCAACAGTAGGGAAAGTGATGGATAGCAAAGGGGTAAAAATTACTACGCACACTCCAGTGAGTGCAACAGTAGGGAAAGTAATGGATAGCGGAGAGGTAAAAATTACTATTCCCACTCCAGTGAGTGCAACGTTAGGGAAAGTGCTGGATAGCGGAGGGGTAAAAATTACTATTCCCACTCCAGTTAGTGCAACAATAGGGAAAGTGTTAGATAGCGGAGGGGTATGAATTACTATTCCCACTCCAAAGAGTGCAACAGTAGGGAAAGTTTTAGATAGCGGAGGGGTAAAAATTACTATTTCCACTCCAGGAATTGCAACAGTAGGGAAAGTATTGGATAGCAGAGGGGTAAATATTACTATTCCCACTCCACTCAGTGCAACAATAGGGAAAGTATTGGATAGCGGAGGGGTAAAAATTACTATTCCCACTCCAGTGAGTGCAACATTAGGGAAAGGGCTGGATAGCGGAGGGGTAAAATTACTATGCCCACTCCAAAGATTGCAACAGTAGGTAAAGTGCTGGATAGCGGAGGGGTAAAAATTACTATTCCCACTCCAGTGAGTTCAACAGTAGAGAAAGTGCTGGATAGCAGAGGGGTAAAATTTACTATCCCACTCCACTGAGTGCAACAATAGGGAAAGTATTGGATAGCGGAGGGGTAAAATTACTATTCCCACTCCAGTGAGTGCAACATTAGGGAAAGGGCTGGATAGCGGAGGGGTAAAATTACTATTCCCACTCCAAAGAGTGCAACAGTAGGGAAAGTGCTGGATAGCGGAGGGGTAAAAATTACTATTCCCCCTCCAGTGATTTCAACAGTAGAGAAAGTGTTGGATAGCGGAGGGGTAAAAATTACTATTCCCACTCCAGTGAGTGCAACAGTAGGGAAAGCGATAGCGAAGGGGTAAAAATGACTATTCCCACTCCAGTGAGTGCAACCGAAGGGAAAGTGCTGGATAGCAGAGGGGTAAAAATTACTATTCCCACTCCAGTGAGTGCAACAGTACAGAAAGTGTTGGATAGCGGAGGGGTACAAATTACTATTCCCACTCCAGTGAGTGCAACAGTAGGGAAAGTGTTGGATAGCGGAGGGGTAAAAATTACTATTCCCACTCCAGTGAGTGCAACAGTAGAGAAAGTGTTGGATAGCGGAGGGGTAAAAATTACTATTCCCACTCCAGTGAGTGCAACAGTAGGGAAAGTGTTGGATAGGGGAGGTGTAAAAATTACTATTCCCACTCCAGTGAGTGCAACAGTACAGAAAGTGTTGGATAGCAGAGGGGTAAAATTTACTATCCCACTCCACTGAGTGCAACAATAGGGAAAGTGTTGGATAGCGGAGGGGTAACAATTACTATTCCCACTCCAGTGAGTGCAATAGTAGGGAAAGTGTTGGATAGCGGAGGGGTAAAAATTACTATTCCCACTCCAGTGAGTGCAACAGTAGGGAAAGTGTTGTATAGCGGAGGGGTAATAATTACTATATCCACTCCACTGAGTGCAACAGTAGGGAAAGTGTTGGATAGCGGATGGGTAAAAATTACTATTCCCACTCCAGTGAGTGCAACAGTAGGGAAAGTGTTGTATAGCGGAGGGGTAATAATTACTATTTCCACTCCACTGAGTGCAACAGTAGGGAAAGTGTTGGATAGGGGAGGTGTAAAAATTACTATTCCCACTCCAGTGAGTGCAACAGTAGGTATACTGTTGGATAGGGAGGCGTAAAATTACTATTCCCACTCCAGTGAGTGCAACAGTAGGTAAAATGTTGGATACTGGAGGGGTAAAAATTACTATTCCAACTCCAGTGAGTGCAACAGTAGGGAAAGTGTTGGATAGCGGAGGGGTAAAATTACTATTCCCACTCCACCGAGTGCAACATTAGGGAAAATGTTGGATAGCGGAGAGGTAAAACTTACTATTCCCACTCCAGTGAGTGCAACAGTAGGGAAAGTGCTGGATAGCGGAGGGGCAAAAATTCCTATTCCCACTCCAGTGAGTGCAACAGTAGGGAAAGTGTTAGATAGCGGAGGGGTAAAAATTACTCATCCCACTCCAGTGAGTCCAACAGTAGAGAAAGTGTTGGATTGCGGACTGGTAAAAATTACTATTCCCACTCCAGTGAGTGCAACAGTAGGGAAAGTGTTGGATAGGAGAGGTGTAAAAATTACTATTCCCACTCCAGTGAGTGCAACAGTACAGAAAGTGTTGGATAACAGAGGTGTAAAAATTACTATTCCCACTCCAGTAAGTGCAACAGTAGGGAAAGTGTTGGATAGCGGAGGGGTAAAAATTATTATTCCCACTCCTTTGAGTGCAACAGTAGAGAAAGTGTTGGATAGCGGAGGGGTAAAAATTACTATTCCCACTCCAGTTAGTGCAACAGTAGGGAAAGTGTTGGATAGGGGAGGTGTAAAAATTACTATTCCCACTCCAGTGAGTGCAACAGTAGGTAAAGTGTTGGGTAGGGGAGGGGTAAAAATTACTATTCCCACTCCAGTGAGTGCAACAGTAGGGAAAGTGTTGTATAGCGGAGGGGTAAAAATTACTATTCCCACTCCACTGAGTGCAACAGTTGGGAAAATGTTGGATAGCGGAGAGGTAAAACTTACTATTCCCACTGCAGTGAGTGCAACAGTAGGGAAAGTGTTGGATATCGGAGGGACAGAAATTACTATTCCCACTCCAAAGGTTGCAACAGTAGGGAAAGTGTTAGACAGCGGAGGGGTAAAAATTACTATTCCCACTCCAGTGATTTCAACAGTAGGGAAAGTGATGGATAGCAAAGGGGTAAAAATTACTATTCCCACTCCAATGAGTGGAACAGTAGGGAAAGTGCTGGATAGCGGAGGGGTAAAAATTATTATTCCCACTTCAGTGAGTGCAACAGTAGGGACAGTGTTGGATAGCAGAGAGGTAAAAATTACTTTTACCACTTAAGTGAGTGCAACAGTAGGGAAAGTGTTGGATAGGGGAGGGGTAAAAATTACTATTCGCACTTCAGTGAGTTAAACAGTACGGAAAGTGTTGGATAGTGGAGGGGTAAAAATTACTATTCCCACTCTAGTTAGTGCAACAGTAGGGAAAGTGTTGGATAGCGAAGGGGTAAAAATTACTATTCCCACTCCAGTGAGTGCAACAGAAGAGAACGTGTTAGATAGCGTAGGGGGTAAAATTACTATTCCCACTCCAGTGAGTGCAACAGTACGGAAAGTGTTGGATAGCGGAGGGGTAACAATTACTATTCCCACTCCAGTGAGTGCAATAGTAGGGAAAGTGTTGGATAGCGGAGGGGTAAAAATTACTATTCCCACTCCAGTGAGTGCAACAGTAGGGAAAGTGTTGTATAGCGGAGGGGTAATAATTACTATATCCCCTCCACTGAGTGCAACAGTAGGGAAAGTGTTGGATAGCGGATGGGTAAAAATTACTATTCCCACTCCAGTGAGTGCAACAGTAGGGAAAGTGTTGTATAGCGGAGGGGTAATAATTACTATTTCCACTCCACTGAGTGCAACAGTAGGGAAAGTGTTGGATAGGGGAGGTGTAAAAATTACTATTCCCACTCCAGTGAGTGCAACAGTAGGTATACTGTTGGATAGGGAGGCGTAAAAATTACTATTCCCACTCCAGTGAGTGCAACAGTAGGTAAAATGTTGGCTACTGGAGGGGTAAAAATTACTATTCCCACTCCAGTGAGTGCAACAGTAGGGAAAGTGTTGGATAGCGGAGGGGTAAAATTTACTATTCCCACTCCACCGAGTGCAACAGTAGGGAAAATGTTGGATAGCGGAGAGGTAAAACTTACTATTCCCACTCCAGTGAGTGCAACAGTAGGGAAAGTGTGAGATAGCGGAGGGGTAAAAATTACTATTCCCACTCCAGTGATTTCAACAGTAGGGAAAGTGATGGATAGCAAAGGGGTAAAAATTACTACGCACACTCCAGTGAGTGCAACAGTAGGGAAAGTAATGGATAGCGGAGAGGTAAAAATTACTATTCCCACTCCAGTGAGTGCAACGTTAGGGAAAGTGCTGGATAGCGGAGGGGTAAAAATTACTATTCCCACTCCAGTTAGTGCAACAATAGGGAAAGTGTTAGATAGCGGAGGGGTATGAATTACTATTCCCACTCCAAAGAGTGCAACAGTAGGGAAAGTTTTAGATAGCGGAGGGGTAAAAATTACTATTTCCACTCCAGGAATTGCAACAGTAGGGAAAGTATTGGATAGCAGAGGGGTAAATATTACTATTCCCACTCCAGTGACTGCAACATTAGGGAAAGGGCTGGATAGCGGAGGGGTAAAATTACTATCCCACTCCACTCAGTGCAACAATAGGGAAAGTATTGGATAGCGGAGGGGTAAAAATTACTATTCCCACTCCAGTGAGTGCAACATTAGGGAAAGGGCTGGATAGCGGAGGGGTAAAATTACTATGCCCACTCCAAAGAGTGCAACAGTAGGTAAAGTGCTGGATAGCGGAGGGGTAAAAATTACTATTCCCACTCCAGTGAGTTCAACAGTAGAGAAAGTGCTGGATAGCAGAGGGGTAAAATTTACTATCCCACTCCATTGTGTGCAACAATAGGGAAAGTATTGGATAGCGGAGGGGTAAAAATTACTATTCCCACTCCAGTGAGTGCAACATTAGGGAAAGGGCTGGATAGCGGAGGGGTAAAATTACTATTCCCACTCCAAAGAGTGCAACAGTAGGGAAAGTGCTGGATAGCGGAGGGGTAAAAATTACTATTCCCACTCCAGTGATTTCAACAGTAGAGAAAGTGTTGGATAGCGGAGGGGTAAAAATTACTATTCCCACTCCAGTGAGTGCAACAGTAGGGAAAGCGATAGCGAAGGGGTAAAAATGACTATTCCCACTCCAGTGAGTGCAACCGAAGGGAAAGTGCTGGATAGCAGAGGGGTAAAAATTACTATTCCCACTCCAGTGAGTGCAACAGTACAGAAAGTGTTGGATAGCGGAGGGGTACAAATTACTATTCCCACTCCAGTGAGTGCAACAGTAGGGAAAGTGTTGGATAGCGGAGGGGTAAAAATTACTATTCCCACTCCAGTGAGTGCAACAGTAGAGAAAGTGTTGGATAGCGGAGGGGTAAAAATTACTATTCCCACTCCAGTGAGTGCAACAGTAGGGAAAGTGTTGGATAGGGGAGGTGTAAAAATTACTATTCCCACTCCAGTGAGTGCAACAGTACAGAAAGTGTTGGATAGCAGAGGGGTAAAAATTACTATAACCCACTCCAGTGAGTGCAACAGTAGGGAAAGTGTTGGATAGCGGAGGGGTAAAAATTACTATTCCCACTCCAGTGATTTCAACAGTAGGGAAAGTGATGGATAGCAAAGAAGTAAAAATTACTATTCCCACTCCAATGAGTGGAACAGTAAGGAAAGTGCTGGATAGCGGAGGGGTAAAAATTACTATTCCAACTCCAGTGAGTGCAACAGTAGGGAAAGTGTTGGATAGCAGAGAGGTAAAAATTACTTTTCCCACTCCAGTGAGTGCAACAGTAGGGAAAGTGTTGGATAGGGGAGGGGTAAAAATTACTATTCGCACTTCAGTGAGTTAAACATTACGGAAAGTGTTGGATAGCGGAGGGGTAAAAATTACTATTCCCACTCTAGTGAGTGCAACATTAGGGAAAATGTTGGATAGCGGAGGGGTAAAAATTACTATTCCCACTCCAGTGAGTGCAACAGTAGAGAAAGTGTTGGATAGCGGAGGGGTAAAAATTACTATTCCCACTCCAGTGAGTGCAACAGTAGGGAAAGTGTTGGATAGCGGAGGGGTAAAAATTACTATTCCCACTCCAGTGATTTCAACAGTAGGGAAAGTGATGGATAGCAAAGAGGTAAAAATTACTATTCCCACTCCAATGAGTGGAACAGTAAGGAAAGTGCTGGGTAGCGGAGGGGTAAAAATTACTATTCCAACTCCAGTGAGTGCAACAGTAGGGAAAGTGTTGGATAGCAGAGAGGTAAAAATTACTTTTCCCACTCCAGTGAGTGCAACACTAGGGAAAGTGTTGGATAGCAGAGGGGTAAAAATTACTATTCCCACTCCACCGAGTGCAACAGTAGGGAAAATGTTGGATAGCGGAGAGGTAAAACTTACTATTCCCACTGCAGTGAGTGCAACAGTAGGGAAAGTGTTGGATATCGGAGGGACAGAAATTACTATTCCCACTCCAAAGGTTGCAACAGTAGGGAAAGTGTTAGACAGCGGAGGGGTAAAAATTACTATTCCCACTCCATTGATTTCAACAGTAGGGAAAGTGATGGATAGCAAAGGGGTTAAAATTACTATTCCCACTCCAATGAGTGGAACAGTAGGGAAAGTGCTGGATAGTGGAGGGGTAAAAATTACTATTCCCACTCCAGTGAGTGCAACAGTAGGGATAGTGTTGGATAGCAGAGAGGTAAAAATTACTTTTACCACTTAAGTGAGTGCAACAGTAGGGAAAGTGTTGGATAGGGGAGGGGTAAAAATTACTATTCGCACTTCAGTGAGTTAAACAGTACGGAAAGTGTTGGATAGTGGAGGGGTAAAAATTACTATTCCCACTCTAGTTAGTGCAACAGTAGGGAAAGTGTTGGATAGCGGAGGGGTAAAAATTACTATTCCCACTCCAGTGAGTGCAACAGTAGAGAACGTGTTAGATAGCGTAGGGGTAAAAATTACTATTCCCACTCCAGTGAGTGCAACAGTACGGAAAGTGTTGGATAGCGGAGGGGTAACAATTACTATTCCCACTCCAGTGAGTGCAATAGTAGGGAAAGTGTTGGATAGCGGAGGGGTAAAAATTACTATTCCCACTCCAGTGAGTGCAACAGTAGGGAAAGTGTTGTATAGCGGAGGGGTAATAATTACTATATCCACTCCACTGAGTGCAACAGTAGGGAAAGTGTTGGATAGCGGATGGGTAAAAATTACTATTCCCACTCCAGTGAGTGCAACAGTAGGGAAAGTGTTGTATAGCGGAGGGGTAAAAATTACTATTAACACTCCACTGAGTGCAACAGTAGGGAAAGTGTTGGATAGGGGAGGTGTAAAAATTACTATTCCCACTCCAGTGAGTGCAACAGTAGGTATACTGTTGGATAGGGGAGGCGTAAAAATTACTATTCCCACTCCAGTGAGTGCAACAGTAGGTAAAATGTTGGATACTGGAGGGGTAAAAATTACTATTCCCACTCCAGTGAGTGCAACAGTAGGGAAAGTGTTGGATAGCGGAGGGGTAAAAATTACTATTCCCACTCCACCGAGTGCAACAGTAGGGAAAATGTTGGATAGCGGAGAGGTAAAACTTACTATTCCCACTCCAGTGAGTGCAACAGTAGGGAAAGTGCTGGATAGCGGAGGGGCAAAAATTCCTATTCCCACTCCAGTGAGTGCAACAGTAGGGAAAGTGTTAGATAGCGGAGGGGTAAAAATTACTGATCCCACTACAGTGAGTCCAACAGTAGAGAAAGTGTTGGATTGCGGACTGGTAAAAATTACTATTCCCACTCCAGTGAGTGCAACAGTAGGGAAAGTGTTGGATAGGGGAGGTGTAAAAATTACTATTCCCACTCCAGTGAGTGCAACAGTACAGAAAGTGTTGGATAACAGAGGTGTAAAAATTACTATTCCCACTCCAGTGAGTGCAACAGTAGGGAAAGTGTTGGATAGCGGAGGGGTAAAAATTATTATTCCCACTCCTTTGAGTGCAACAGTAGAGAAAGTGTTGGATAGCGGAGGGGTAAAATTACTATTCCCACTCCAGTTAGTGCAACAGTAGGGAAAGTGTTGGATAGGGAGGTGTAAAAATTACTATTCCCACTCCAGTGAGTGCAACAGTAGGTAAAGTGTTGGGTAGGGGAGGGGTAAAAATTACTATTCCCACTCCAGTGAGTGCAACAGTAGGGAAAGTGTTGTATAGCGGAGGGGTAAAAATTACTATTCCCACTCCACTGAGTGCAACAGTAGGGAAAATGTTGGATAGCGGCGAGGTAAAACTTACTATTCCCACTGCAGTGAGTGCAACAGTAGGGAAAGTGTTGGATATCGGAGGGACAGAAATTACTATTCCCACTCCAAAGGTTGCAACAGTAGGGAAAGTGTTAGACAGCGGAGGGGTAAAAATTACTATTCCCACTCCAGTGATTTCAACAGTAGGGAAAGTGATGGATAGCAAAGGGGTAAAAATTACTATTCCCACTCCAATGAGTGGAACAGTAGGGAAAGTGCTGGATAGCGGAGGGGTAAAAATTACTATTCCCACTCCAGTGAGTGCAACAGTAGGGACAGTGTTGGATAGCAGAGAGGTAAACATTACTTTTACCACTTAAGTGAGTGCAACAGTAGGGAAAGTGTTGGATAGGGGAGGGGTAAAAATTACTATTCGCACTTCAGTGAGTTAAACAGTACAGAAAGTGTTGGATAGTGGAGGGGTAAAAATTACTATTCCCACTCTAGTTAGTGCAACAGTAGGGAAAGTGTTGGATAGCGGAGGGGTAAAAATTACTATTCCCACTCCAGTGAGTGCAACAGTAGAGAACGTGTTAGATAGCGTAGGGGTAAAAATTACTATTCCCACTCCATTGAGTGCAACAGTACGGAAAGTGTTGGATAGCGGAGGGGTAACAATTACTATTCCCACTCCAGTGAGTGCAATAGTAGGGAAAGTGTTGGATAGCGGAGGGGTAAAAATTACTATTCCCACTCCAGTGATTGCAACAGTAGGGAAAGTGTTGTATAGCGGAGGGGTAATAATTACTATATCCACTCCACTAAGTGCAACAGTAGGGAAAGTGTTGTATAGCGGATGGGTAAAAATTACTATTCCCACTCCAGTGAGTGCAACAGTAGGGAAAGTGTTGTATAGCGGAGTGGTAATAATTACTATTTCCACTCCACTGAGTGCAACAGTAGGGAAAGTGTTGGATAGGGGAGGTGTAAAAATTACTATTCCCACTCCAGTGAGTGCAACAGTAGGTATACTGTTGGATAGGGGAGCGTAAAAATTACTATTCCCACTCCAGTGAGTGCAACAGTAGGTAAAATGTTGGATACTGGAGGGGTAAAAATTACTATTCCCACTCCAGTGAGTGCAACAGTAGGGAAAGTGTTGGATAGCAGAGGGGTAAAAATTACTATTCCCACTCCACCGAGTGCAACAGTAGGGAAAATGTTGGATAGCGGAGAGGTAAAACTTACTATTCCCACTCCAGTGAGTGCAACAGTAGGGAAAGTGTGAGATAGCGGAGGGGTAAAAATTACTATTCCCACTCCAGTGATTTCAACAGTAGGGAAAGTGATGGATAGCAAAGGGGTAAAAATTACTACGCACACTCCAGTGAGTGCAACAGTAGGGAAAGTAATGGATAGCGGAGAGGTAAAAATTACTATTCCCACTCCAGTGAGTGCAACGTTAGGGAAAGTGCTGGATAGCGGAGGGGTAAAAATTACTATTCCCACTCCAGTTAGTGCAACAATAGGGAAAGTGTTAGATAGCGGAGGGGTATGAATTACTATTCCCACTCCAAAGAGTGCAACAGTAGGGAAAGTTTTAGATAGCGGAGGGGTAAAAATTACTATTTCCACTCCAGGAATTGCAACAGTAGGGAAAGTATTGGATAGCAGAGGGGTAAATATTACTATTCCCACTCCACTCAGTGCAACAATAGGGAAAGTATTGGATAGCGGAGGGGTAAAAATTACTATTCCCACTCCAGTGAGTGCAACATTAGGGAAAGGGCTGGATAGCGGAGGGGTAAAATTACTATGCCCACTCCAAAGATTGCAACAGTAGGTAAAGTGCTGGATAGCGGAGGGGTAAAAATTACTATTCCCACTCCAGTGAGTTCAACAGTAGAGAAAGTGCTGGATAGCAGAGGGGTAAAATTTACTATCCCACTCCACTGAGTGCAACAATAGGGAAAGTATTGGATAGCGGAGGGGTAAAAATTACTATTCCCACTCCAGTGAGTGCAACATTAGGGAAAGGGCTGGATAGCGGAGGGGTAAAATTACTATTCCCACTCCAAAGAGTGCAACAGTAGGGAAAGTGCTGGATAGCGGAGGGGTAAAAATTACTATTCCCACTCCAGTGATTTCAACAGTAGAGAAAGTGTTGGATAGCGGAGGGGTAAAAATTACTATTCCCACTCCAGTGAGTGCAACAGTAGGGAAAGCGATAGCGAAGGGGTAAAAATGACTATTCCCACTCCAGTGAGTGCAACCGAAGGGAAAGTGCTGGATAGCCGAAGGGTAAAAATTACTATTCCCACTCCAGTGAGTGCAACAGTACAGAAAGTGTTGGATAGCGGAGGGGTACAAATTACTATTCCCACTCCAGTGAGTGCAACAGTAGGGAAAGTGTTGGATAGCGGAGGGGTAAAAATTACTATTCCCACTCCAGTGAGTGCAACAGTAGAGAAAGTGTTGGATAGCGGAGGGGTAAAAATTACTATTCCCACTCCAGTGAGTGCAACAGTAGGGAAAGTGTTGGATAGGGGAGGTGTAAAAATTACTATTCCCACTCCAGTGAGTGCAACAGTACAGAAAGTGTTGGATAGCAGAGGGGTAAAATTAACTATCCCACTCCACTGAGTGCAACAATAGGGAAAGTGTTGGATTGCGGAGGGGTAAAAATTACTATTCCCACTCCAGTGAGTGCAACAGTAGGGAAAGTATTGGGTAGCGGAGTGCTAAAAATTACTATTCCCACTCCAGTGAGTGCAACAGTAGGGAAAGTGCTGGATAGCAGAGGGGCAAAAATTCCTATTCCCACTCCAGTGAGTGCAACAGTAGGGAAAGTGTTGGATAGCGGAGGGGTAAAAATTACTCATCCCACTCCAGTGAGTTCAACAGTAGAGAAAGTGTTGGATTGCGGACTGGTAAAAATTACTATTCCCTCTCCAGTGAGTGCAACAGTAGGGAAAGTGTTGGATAGGGGAGGTGAAAAAATTACTATTCCCACTCCAGTGAGTGCAACAGTACAGAAAGTGTTGGATAACAGAGGTGTAAAAATTACTATTCCCACTCCAGTGAGTGCAACAGTAGGGAAAGTGTTGGATAGCGGAGGGGTAAAATTATTATTCCCACTCCTTTGAGTGCAACAGTAGAGAAAGTGTTGGATAGCGGAGGGGTAAAATTACTATTCCCACTCCAGTTAGTGCAACAGTAGGGAAAGTGTTGGATAGGGGAGGTGTAAAAATTACTATTCCCACTCCAGTGAGTGCAACAGTAGGTAAAGTGTTGGGTAGGGGAGGGGTAAAAATTACTATTCCCACTCCAGTGAGTGCAACAGTAGGGAAAGTGTTGTATAGCGGAGGGGTAAAAATTACTATTCCCACTCCACTGAGTGCAACAGTAGGGAAAATGTTGGATAGCGGAGAGGTAAAACTTACTATTCCCATTGCAGTGAGTGCAACAGTAGGGAAAGTGTTGGATATCGGAGGGACAGAAATTACTATTCCCACTCCAAAGGTTGCAACAGTAGGGAAAGTGTTAGACAGCGGAGGGGTAAAAATTACTATTCCCACTCCAGTGATTTCAACAGTAGGGAAAGTGATGGATAGCAAAGGGGTAAAAATTACTATTCCCACTCCAATGAGTGGAACAGTAGGGAAAGTGCTGGATAGCGGAGGGGTAAAAATTACTATTCCCACTCCAGTGAGTGCAACAGTAGGGACAGTGTTGGATAGCAGAGAGGTAAACATTACTTTTACCACTTAAGTGAGTGCAACAGTAGGGAAAGTGTTGGATAGGGGAGGGGTAAAAATTACTATTCGCACTTCAGTGAGTTAAACAGTACGGAAAGTGTTGGATAGTGGAGGGGTAAAAATTACTATTCCCACTCTAGTTAGTGCAACAGTAGGGAAAGTGTTGGATAGCGGAGGGGTAAAAATTACTATTCCCACTCCAGTGAGTGCAACAGTAGAGAACATGTTAGATAGCGTAGGGGTAAAAATTACTATTCCCACTCCAGTGAGTGCAACAGTACGGAAAGTGTTGGATAGCGGAGGGGTAACAATTACTATTCCCACTCCAGTGAGTGCAATAGTAGGGAAAGTGTTGGATAGCGGAGGGGTAAAAATTACTATTCCCACTCCAGTGAGTGCAACAGTAGGGAAAGTGTTGTATAGCGGAGGGGTAATAATTACTATATCCACTCCACTGAGTGCAACAGTAGGGAAAGTGTTGGATAGCGGATGGGTAAAAATTACTATTCCCACTCCAGTGAGTGCAACAGTAGGGAAAGTGTTGTATAGCGGAGGGGTAATAATTACTATTTCCACTCCACTGAGTGCAACAGTAGGGAAAGTGTTGGATAGGGGAGGTGTAAAAATTACTATTCCCACTCCAGTGAGTGCAACAGTAGGTATACTGTTGGATAGGGGAGCGTAAAAATTATTATTCCCACTCCAGTGAGTGCAACAGTAGGTAAAATGTTGGATACTGGAGGGGTAAAAATTACTATTCCAACTCCAGTGAGTGCAACAGTAGGGAAAGTGTTGGATAGCGGAGGGGTAAAAATTACTATTCCCACTCCACCGAGTGCAACAGTAGGGAAAATGTTGGATAGCGGAGAGGTAAAACTTACTCTTCCCACTCCAGTGAGTGCAACAGTAGGGAAAGTGCTGGATAGCGGAGGGGCAAAAATTCCTATTCCCACTCCAGTGAGTGCAACAGTAGGGAAAGTGTTAGATAGCGGAGGGGTAAAAATTACTCATCCCACTCCAGTGAGTCCAACAGTAGAGAAAGTGTTGGATTGCGGACTGGTAAAAATTACTATTCCCACTCCAGTGAGTGCAACAGTAGGGAAAGTGTTGGATAGGGGAGGTGTAAAAATTACTATTCCCACTCCAGTGAGTGCAACAGTACAGAAAGTGTTGGATAACAGAGGTGTAAAAATTACTATTCCCACTCCAGTGAGTGCAACAGTAGGGAAAGTGTTGGATAGCGGAGGGGTAAAATTATTATTCCCACTCCTTTGAGTGCAACAGTAGAGAAAGTGTTGGATAGCGGAGGGGTAAAAATTACTATTCCCACTCCAGTTAGTGCAACAGTAGGGAAAGTGTTGGATAGGGGAGGTGTAAAAATTACTATTTCCACTCCAGTGAGTGCAACAGTAGGTAAAGTGTTGGGTAGGGGAGGGGTAAAAATTACTATTCCCACTCCAGTGAGTGCAACAGTAGGGAAAGTGTTGTATAGCGGAGGGGTAAAAATTACTATTCCCACTCCACTGAGTGCAACAGTTGGGAAAATGTTGGATAGCGGAGAGGTAAAACTTACTATTCCCACTGCAGTGAGTGCAACAGTAGGGAAAGTGTTGGATATCGGAGGGACAGAAATTACTATTCCCACTCCAAAGGTTGCAACAGTAGGGAAAGTGTTAGACAGCGGAGGGGTAAAAATTACTATTCCCACTCCAGTGATTTCAACAGTAGGGAAAGTGAAGGATAGCAAAGGGGTAAAAATTACTATTCCCACTCCAATGATTGGAACAGTAGGGAAAGTGCTGGATAGCGGAGGGGTAAAAATTATTATTCCCACTCCAGTGAGTGCAACAGTAGGGACAGTGTTGGATAGCAGAGAGGTAAAAATTACTTTTACCACTTAAGTGAGTGCAACAGTAGGGAAAGTGTTGGATAGGGGAGGGGTAAAAATTACTATTCGCACTTCAGTGAGTTAAACAGTACGGAAAGTGTTGGATAGTGGAGGGGTAAAAATTACTATTCCCACTCTAGTTAGTGCAACAGTAGGGAAAGTGTTGGATAGCGAAGGGTAAAAATTACTATTCCCACTCCAGTGAGTGCAACAAAAGAGAACGTGTTAGATAGCGTAGGGGTAAAATTACTATTCCCACTCCAGTGAGTGCAACAGTACGGAAAGTGTTGGATAGCGGAGGGGTAACAATTACTATTCCCACTCCAGTGAGTGCAATAGTAGGGAAAGTGTTGGATAGCGGAGGGGTAAAAATTACTATTCCCACTCCAGTGAGTGCAACAGTAGGGAAAGTGTTGTATAGCGGAGGGGTAATAATTACTATATCCCCTCCACTGAGTGCAACAGTAGGGAAAGTGTTGGATAGCGGATGGGTAAAAATTACTATTCCCACTCCAGTGAGTGCAACAGTAGGGAAAGTGTTGTATAGCGGAGGGGTAATAATTACTATTTCCACTCCACTGAGTGCAACAGTAGGGAAAGTGTTGGATAGGGGAGGTGTAAAAATTACTATTCCCACTCCAGTGAGTGCAACAGTAGGTATACTGTTGGATAGGGAGGCGTAAAAATTACTATTCCCACTCCAGTGAGTGCAACAGTAGGTAAAATGTTGGCTACTGGAGGGGTAAAATTACTATTCCCACTCCAGTGAGTGCAACAGTAGGGAAAGTGTTGGATAGCGGAGGGGTAAAATTTACTATTCCCACTCCACCGAGTGCAACAGTAGGGAAAATGTTGGATAGCGGAGAGGTAAAACTTACTATTCCCACTCCAGTGAGTGCAACAGTAGGGAAAGTGTGAGATAGCGGAGGGGTAAAAATTACTATTCCCACTCCAGTGATTTCAACAGTAGGGAAAGTGATGGATAGCAAAGGGGTAAAAATTACTACGCACACTCCAGTGAGTGCAACAGTAGGGAAAGTAATGGATAGCGGAGAGGTAAAATTACTATTCCCACTCCAGTGAGTGCAACGTTAGGGAAAGTGCTGGATAGCGGAGGGGTAAAAATTACTATTCCCACTCCAGTTAGTGCAACAATAGGGAAAGTGTTAGATAGCGGAGGGGTATGAATTACTATTCCCACTCCAAAGAGTGCAACAGTAGGGAAAGTTTTAGATAGCGGAGGGGTAATAATTACTATTTCCACTCCAGGAATTGCAACAGTAGGGAAAGTATTGGATAGCAGAGGGGTAAATTTTACTATTCCCACTCCAGTGACTGCAACAGTAGGGAAAGTGCTGGATAGTAGAGGGGTAACAATTACTATCCCACTCCACTCAGTGCAACAATAGCGAAAGTATTGGATAGCGGAGGGGTAAAAATTACTATTCACACTCCAGTGAGTGCAACATTAGGGAAAGGGCTGGATAGCGGAGGGGTAAAATTACTATTCCCACTCCAAAGAGTGCAACAGTAGGGAAAGTGCTGGATAGCGGAGGGGTAAAATTACTATTCCCACTCCAGTGATTTCAACAGTAGAGAAAGTGTTGGATAGCGGAGGGGTAAAAATTACTATTCCCACTCCAGTGAGTGCAACAGTAGGGAAAGCGATAGCGAAGGGGTAAAAATGACTATTCCCACTCCAGTGAGTGCAACCGAAGGGAAAGTGCTGGATAGCAGAGGGGTAAAAATTACTATTCCCACTCCAGTGAGTGCAACAGTACAGAAAGTGTTGGATAGCGGAGGGGTACAAATTACTATTCCCACTCCAGTGAGTGCAACAGTAGGGAAAGTGTTGGATAGTGGAGGGGTAAAAATTACTATTCCCACTCCAGTGAGTGCAACAGTAGAGAAAGTGTTGGATAGCGGAGGGGTAAAAATTACTATTCCCACTCCAGTGAGTGCAACAGTAGGGAAAGTGTTGGATAGGGGAGGTGTAAAATTACTATTCCCACTCCAGTGAGTGCAACAGTACAGAAAGTGTTGGATAGCAGAGGGGTAAAAATTACTATAACCCACTCCAGTGAGTGCAACAGTAGGGAAAGTGTTGGATAGCGGAGGGGTAAAAATTACTATTCCCACTCCAGTGATTTCAACAGTAGGGAAAGTGATGGATAGCAAAGAAGTAAAAATTACTATTCCCACTCCAATGAGTGGAACAGTAAGGAAAGTGCTGGATAGCGGAGGGGTAAAAATTACTATTCCAACTCCAGTGAGTGCAACAGTAGGGAAAGTGTTGGATAGCAGAGAGGTAAAATTACTTTTCCCACTCCAGTGAGTGCAACAGTAGGGAAAGTGTTGGATAGGGGAGGGGTAAAAATTACTATTCGCACTTCAGTGAGTTAAACATTACAGAAAGTGTTGGATAGCGGAGGGGTAAAAATTACTATTCCCACTCTAGTGAGTGCAACATTAGGGAAAATGTTGGATAGCGGAGGGGTAAAAATTACTATTCCCACTCCAGTGAGTGCAACAGTAGGTAAAGTGTTGGGTAGGGGAGGGGTAAAAATTACTATTCCCACTCCAGTGAGTGCAACAGTAGGGAAAGTGTTGTATAGCGGAGGGGTAAAAATTACTATTCCCACTCCACTGAGTGCAACAGTAGGGAAAATGTTGGATAGCGGAGAGGTAAAACTTACTATTCCCATTGCAGTGAGTGCAACAGTAGGGAAAGTGTTGGATATCGGAGGGACAGAAATTACTATTCCCACTCCAAAGGTTGCAACAGTAGGGAAAGTGTTAGACAGCGGAGGGGTAAAAATTACTATTCCCACTCCAGTGATTTCAACAGTAGGGAAAGTGATGGATAGCAAAGGGGTAAAAATTACTATTCCCACTCCAATGAGTGGAACAGTAGGGAAAGTGCTGGATAGCGGAGGGGTAAAAATTACTATTCCCACTCCAGTGAGTGCAACAGTAGGGACAGTGTTGGATAGCAGAGAGGTAAACATTACTTTTACCACTTAAGTGAGTGCAACAGTAGGGAAAGTGTTGGATAGGGGAGGGGTAAAAATTACTATTCGCACTTCAGTGAGTTAAACAGTACGGAAAGTGTTGGATAGTGGAGGGGTAAAAATTACTATTCCCACTCTAGTTAGTGCAACAGTAGGGAAAGTGTTGGATAGCGGAGGGGTAAAAATTACTATTCCCACTCCAGTGAGTGCAACAGTAGAGAACATGTTAGATAGCGTAGGGGTAAAAATTACTATTCCCACTCCAGTGAGTGCAACAGTACGGAAAGTGTTGGATAGCGGAGGGGTAACAATTACTATTCCCACTCCAGTGAGTGCAATAGTAGGGAAAGTGTTGGATAGCGGAGGGGTAAAAATTACTATTCCCACTCCAGTGAGTGCAACAGTAGGGAAAGTGTTGTATAGCGGAGGGGTAATAATTACTATATCCACTCCACTGAGTGCAACAGTAGGGAAAGTGTTGGATAGCGGATGGGTAAAAATTACTATTCCCACTCCAGTGAGTGCAACAGTAGGGAAAGTGTTGTATAGCGGAGGGGTAATAATTACTATTTCCACTCCACTGAGTGCAACAGTAGGGAAAGTGTTGGATAGGGGAGGTGTAAAAATGACTATTCCCACTCCAGTGAGTGCAACAGTAGGTATACTGTTGGATAGGGGAGGCGTAAAAATTATTATTCCCACTCCAGTGAGTGCAACAGTAGGTAAAATGTTGGATACTGGAGGGGTAAAAATTACTATTCCAACTCCAGTGAGTGCAACAGTAGGGAAAGTGTTGGATAGCGGAGGGGTAAAAATTACTATTCCCACTCCACCGAGTGCAACAGTAGGGAAAATGTTGGATAGCGGAGAGGTAAAACTTACTCTTCCCACTCCAGTGAGTGCAACAGTAGGGAAAGTGCTGGATAGCGGAGGGGCAAAAATTCCTATTCCCACTCCAGTGAGTGCAACAGTAGGGAAAGTGTTAGATAGCGGAGGGGTAAAAATTACTCATCCCACTCCAGTGAGTCCAACAGTAGAGAAAGTGTTGGATTGCGGACTGGTAAAAATTACTATTCCCACTCCAGTGAGTGCAACAGTAGGGAAAGTGTTGGATAGGGGAGGTGTAAAAATTACTATTCCCACTCCAGTGAGTGCAACAGTACAGAAAGTGTTGGATAACAGAGGTGTAAAAATTACTATTCCCACTCCAGTGAGTGCAACAGTAGGGAAAGTGTTGGATAGCGGAGGGGTAAAAATTATTATTCCCACTCCTTTGAGTGCAACAGTAGAGAAAGTGTTGGATAGCGGAGGGGTAAAAATTACTATTCCCACTCCAGTTAGTGCAACAGTAGGGAAAGTGTTGGATAGGGGAGGTGTAAAAATTACTATTTCCACTCCAGTGAGTGCAACAGTAGGTAAAGTGTTGGGTAGGGGAGGGGTAAAAATTACTATTCCCACTCCAGTGAGTGCAACAGTAGGGAAAGTGTTGTATAGCGGAGGGGTAAAAATTACTATTCCCACTCCACTGAGTGCAACAGTTGGGAAAATGTTGGATAGCGGAGAGGTAAAACTTACTATTCCCACTGCAGTGAGTGCAACAGTAGGGAAAGTGTTGGATATCGGAGGGACAGAAATTACTATTCCCACTCCAAAGGTTGCAACAGTAGGGAAAGTGTTAGACAGCGGAGGGGTAAAAATTACTATTCCCACTCCAGTGATTTCAACAGTAGGGAAAGTGAAGGATAGCAAAGGGGTAAAAATTACTATTCCCACTCCAATGATTGGAACAGTAGGGAAAGTGCTGGATAGCGGAGGGGTAAAAATTATTATTCCCACTCCAGTGAGTGCAACAGTAGGGACAGTGTTGGATAGCAGAGAGGTAAAAATTACTTTTACCACTTAAGTGAGTGCAACAGTAGGGAAAGTGTTGGATAGGGGAGGGGTAAAAATTACTATTCGCACTTCAGTGAGTTAAACAGTACGGAAAGTGTTGGATAGTGGAGGGGTAAAAATTACTATTCCCACTCTAGTTAGTGCAACAGTAGGGAAAGTGTTGGATAGCGAAGGGGTAAAAATTACTATTCCCACTCCAGTGAGTGCAACAAAAGAGAACGTGTTAGATAGCGTAGGGGGTAAAAATTACTATTCCCACTCCAGTGAGTGCAACAGTACGGAAAGTGTTGGATAGCGGAGGGGTAACAATTACTATTCCCACTCCAGTGAGTGCAATAGTAGGGAAAGTGTTGGATAGCGGAGGGGTAAAAATTACTATTCCCACTCCAGTGAGTGCAACAGTAGGGAAAGTGTTGTATAGCGGAGGGGTAATAATTACTATATCCCCTCCACTGAGTGCAACAGTAGGGAAAGTGTTGGATAGCGGATGGGTAAAAATTACTATTCCCACTCCAGTGAGTGCAACAGTAGGGAAAGTGTTGTATAGCGGAGGGGTAATAATTACTATTTCCACTCCACTGAGTGCAACAGTAGGGAAAGTGTTGGATAGGGGAGGTGTAAAAATTACTATTCCCACTCCAGTGAGTGCAACAGTAGGTATACTGTTGGATAGGGGAGGCGTAAAAATTACTATTCCCACTCCAGTGAGTGCAACAGTAGGTAAAATGTTGGCTACTGGAGGGGTAAAATTACTATTCCCACTCCAGTGAGTGCAACAGTAGGGAAAGTGTTGGATAGCGGAGGGGTAAAATTTACTATTCCCACTCCACCGAGTGCAACAGTAGGGAAAATGTTGGATAGCGGAGAGGTAAAACTTACTATTCCCACTCCAGTGAGTGCAACAGTAGGGAAAGTGTGAGATAGCGGAGGGGTAAAAATTACTATTCCCACTCCAGTGATTTCAACAGTAGGGAAAGTGATGGATAGCAAAGGGGTAAAAATTACTACGCACACTCCAGTGAGTGCAACAGTAGGGAAAGTAATGGATAGCGGAGAGGTAAAAATTACTATTCCCACTCCAGTGAGTGCAACGTTAGGGAAAGTGCTGGATAGCGGAGGGGTAAAAATTACTATTCCCACTCCAGTTAGTGCAACAATAGGGAAAGTGTTAGATAGCGGAGGGGTATGAATTACTATTCCCACTCCAAAGAGTGCAACAGTAGGGAAAGTTTTAGATAGCGGAGGGGTAATAATTACTATTTCCACTCCAGGAATTGCAACAGTAGGGAAAGTATTGGATAGCAGAGGGGTAAATTTTACTATTCCCACTCCAGTGACTGCAACAGTAGGGAAAGTGCTGGATAGTAGAGGGGTAACAATTACTATCCCACTCCACTCAGTGCAACAATAGGGAAAGTATTGGATAGCGGAGGGGTAAAAATTACTATTCCCACTCCAGTGAGTGCAACATTAGGGAAAGGGCTGGATAGCGGAGGGGTAAAATTACTATGCCCACTCCAAAGAGTGCAACAGTAGGTAAAGTGCTGGATAGCGGAGGGGTAAAAATTACTATTCCCACTCCAGTGAGTTCAACAGTAGAGAAAGTGCTGGATAGCAGAGGGGTAAAATTTACTATCCCACTCCACTGAGTGCAACAATAGCGAAAGTATTGGATAGCGGAGGGGTAAAAATTACTATTCACACTCCAGTGAGTGCAACATTAGGGAAAGGGCTGGATAGCGGAGGGGTAAAATTACTATTCCCACTCCAAAGAGTGCAACAGTAGGGAAAGTGCTGGATAGCGGAGGGGTAAAAATTACTATTCCCACTCCAGTGATTTCAACAGTAGAGAAAGTGTTGGATAGCGGAGGGGTAAAATTACTATTCCCACTCCAGTGAGTGCAACAGTAGGGAAAGCGATAGCGAAGGGGTAAAAATGACTATTCCCACTCCAGTGAGTGCAACCGAAGGGAAAGTGCTGGATAGCAGAGGGGTAAAATTACTATTCCCACTCCAGTGAGTGCAACAGTACAGAAAGTGTTGGATAGCGGAGGGGTACAAATTACTATTCCCACTCCAGTGAGTGCAACAGTAGGGAAAGTGTTGGATAGTGGAGGGGTAAAAATTACTATTCCCACTCCAGTGAGTGCAACAGTAGAGAAAGTGTTGGATAGCGGAGGGGTAAAAATTACTATTCCCACTCCAGTGAGTGCAACAGTAGGGAAAGTGTTGGATAGGGGAGGTGTAAAAATTACTATTCCCACTCCAGTGAGTGCAACAGTACAGAAAGTGTTGGATAGCAGAGGGGTAAAAATTACTATAACCCACTCCAGTGAGTGCAACAGTAGGGAAAGTGTTGGATAGCGGAGGGGTAAAAATTACTATTCCCACTCCAGTGATTTCAACAGTAGGGAAAGTGATGGATAGCAAAGAAGTAAAAATTACTATTCCCACTCCAATGAGTGGAACAGTAAGGAAAGTGCTGGATAGCGGAGGGGTAAAAATTACTATTCCAACTCCAGTGAGTGCAACAGTAGGGAAAGTGTTGGATAGCAGAGAGGTAAAAATTACTTTTCCCACTCCAGTGAGTGCAACAGTAGGGAAAGTGTTGGATAGGGGAGGGGTAAAAATTACTATTCGCACTTCAGTGAGTTAAACATTACAGAAAGTGTTGGATAGCGGAGGGTAAAAATTACTATTCCCACTCTAGTGAGTGCAACATTAGGGAAAATGTTGGATAGCGGAGGGGTAAAATTACTATTCCCACTCCAGTGAGTGCAACAGTAGAGAAAGTGTTGGATAGCGGAGGGGTAAAAATTACTATTCCCACTCCAGTGAGTGCAACAGTAGGGAAAGTGTTGGATAGCGGAGGGGTAAAATTACTATTCCCACTCCAGTGATTTCAACAGTAGGGAAAGTGATGGATAGCAAAGAGGTAAAAATTACTATTCCCACTCCAATGAGTGGAACAGTAAGGAAAGTGCTGGGTAGCGGAGGGGTAAAAATTACTATTCCAACTCCAGTGAGTGCAACAGTAGGGAAAGTGTTGGATAGCAGAGAGGTAAAAATTACTTTTCCCACTCCAGTGAGTGCAACACTAGGGAAAGTGTTGGATAGGGGAGGGTTAAAAATTACTATTCGCACTTCAGTGAGTTAAACATTACGGAAAGTGTTGGATAGCGGAGGGGTAAAAATTACTATTCCCACTCTAGTGAGTGCAACATTAGGGAAAATGTTGGATAACGGAGGGGTAAAAATTACTATTCCCACTCCAGTGAGTACAATAGTAGAGAAAGTGTTAGATAGCGTAGGGGTAAAATTACTATTCCCACTCCAGTGAGTGCAACAGTAGGGCAAATGTTGGATAGCGGAGAGGTAAAACTTACTATTCCCACTACAGTGAATGCAACAGTAGGGAAAGTGTTGGATAGCGGAGGGGTAAAAATTACTATTCCCACTCCAGTGAGTGCAACAGTAGGGAAAGTGTTGGATAGCGGAGGGGTAAAAATTACTATTCCCACTCCAGTGAGTGCAACAGTAGGGCAAATGTTGGATAGCGGAGAGGTAAAACTTACTATTCCCACTACAGTGAATGCAACAGTAGGGAAAGTGCTGGATAGCGGAGGGGTAAAAATTACTATTCCCACTCCAGTTAGTGCAACAATAGGGAAAGTGTTAGATAGCGGAGGAGTATGAATTACTATTCCCACTCCAAAGAGTGCAACAGTAGGGAAAGTTTTAGATAGCAAAGGGGTAAAAATTACTATTTCCACTCCAGGAATTGCAACAGTAGGGAAAGTATTGGATAGCGGAGGGGTAAATATTACTATTCCCACTCCAGTGACTGCAACAGTAGGGAATGTGCTGGATAGCAGAGGGTTAAAAATTATTACCCCACTCCACTGAGTGCAACAATAGGGAAAGTATTGGATAGCGGAGGGGTAAAAATTACTATTCCCACTCCAGTGAGTGCAACATTAGTGAAAGTGCTGGATAGCGGAGGGGTAAAAATTACTATTCCCACTCCAAAGAGTGCAACGGTAGGGAAAGTGCTGGATAGCGGAGGGGTAAAAATTACTATTCCCACTCCAGTGAGTTCAACAGTAGAGAAAGTGCTGGATAGCAGAGGGGTAAAAATTACCATAAATATTTATGAATTGACGAGTTAATATTAATGATTAACTAATTATTAATTAATTAAATATAAATAACTTTCCACCCTCTGTCCCAATAAACACCACAACCCACACCTAAAAATCATTACACAATTTCCATAACTAATTTAACATTAATAAATTAAAATCAATTCACAGCTTATTAATTAATTGAAAAGATATTACTTCCCACCCTTTACCACTATAAACCCCACAACTCATGTCTAAAACTAATTGCACAATTGCCATCAATTTTAATTAAATAATTAGCATTAATTAACAAATAATTATTTATTAATTCTTAATTAATTATAAATAAATTACTTCCCACCCTATTCGCCAGTAAATCCCACCACCCGCTCCTGAAAAACATAACACAATTAACATAATTAATTACCAATTAATTGTTTATTAATAATTAACAAGCAATTAATAAATAATTAATAGTAAATTCATTCCCACAATTAACACTATAAAATATAAATTAAATAAGTATTAATAAATAAAAAAGATTAAAAATATATTATAATTAAATTACTTCCCACCCTATTCCCCTATAAACCCACAACCGACTCCTAAAAAATTACACAATTAACATAATTACCATTAATTGATTGATAATAATTAACAACCAATTAATAAATAATTAATAATAAATTATTTCCCACAAATAACACTATAAAATGTACATTTAATAACTATTAATAAATAAAAGATATTATTAAATGTATTATAATTAAATTACTTCCCACCCTATTCCCCTATAAACCCACAACCCGCTCCTAAAAAATGTACACAATTAACATAATTACCAATTAATTAATTAATAATTATTAACAACCAATTAATAATTAATTAATGATAAATTAATTCCCACAATTAAGACTATAAAATTTAAATGTAATAAATACTAATAAATAAATAAAAAAATATTATAATTAAATTACTTCCCACCCTATTCTCCTATAAACCCACAGCCTGCTACAGAACTAAAAAACGCAAAATGTAATTAAAATAAAATGAATAACTACTAAAAATTTAACACATATATTAAAAAACAAAAGCAATACTTAAGACTAATTAAAACATCGATATTTTAAACAACTATATTTTTGCAAACGATATTAATGACTTCGATATTTTCAAAAACAATATTTCTTACCTCCAAGTCGATATTCTTGACCACGATATTCTTGCTGTCGATATTTCTGCATCACGATATTTCCAACTCGATATTTGTGTATTTCGACATTTAAAACTCGATATTATGTCTGTGCACCCTTGTCTGCATGGTAAAATTAAAAGTGTCTGCTGTTTAGCAGATATCTAAATAAGCGTTTCAGTTCCTATCTAGGGCTGTGATTCCATGTGTATGTAAATGTGTTACTAAATCACTGCCTCTCTTTGTGATATATATGGTTCTTTAAATGTGTCTGTAAGGGTCTGCATTGAATGCCTCCTGGGTGTGTTAGTAAATATTGGATTAGTTAAGTATATGTGAAACTACCTCCATTACCACAAAATACATATCAGTTGTACCTGTCTGTCTGAGTGATTGTTTATGTGCTTCTCGAACTATCAAACTGGGTGTTTCAGTGTTTGCCTGCTTTTCAACTTATGTGCATAAGATTTAAGTCTGGGTGTAGTCTGCATGTGTAATTGGCCACATAGGTCTCCAGGAGTGCATATACCTTAGTCAATCTTCAGAGTAGATGTCTTAAGGTTTAAGAATATAGCTCCCTACAGTATGACCTAGCTATTTCCTTCCTTAGTATGGACTTATATGTTCTAAAAGAGCAGTTTACACCTTGTGTAGGATTTTTAAGGGAGAAAACAGCCCTAACAGTAAAACTGTGTGCGCAGGTCAATTACACCACATCCAACACAGAATGTATAGGTTTCTACTTAGGTGTATCAGATATAAAAGTGGATGACACAGTGCATGTACACTTCAGAACAAAAATCTTTATAAGCACATATAGCTCACTCAAATATTCATAGGACATATCTCCCATGTAAACCACATATCACCCTGCGCTATACCCTACCTAGCAGTCCCATAACATTTTAGAAAATGTACCAGTATCTGACTATGGGCCACATGCATCAAGCATTTTACCGGTCGAAAACGGGCCAATTAGCAGAATCGGCCCATTTGCGACCAGTAAAATGCCTTTTCCAATGCATCTAAGGGAATGCATACACAAAATAGGTCATTGCAATTTATTGCGATTACCTAATTTGTGAATGCATTTAGGGAATTTAGGGAATTGCGATTCCCTATTTGAGATGCATCAAGCCTTTCCTAAATGCGACTTCGCATTTAGGAAACGCTAATTACCATCAACTTCAAGTTGAAGGTCATTTGCAAAATCTTTGAAAAATGCACAAAAGTGCATTATTCAAAGTGACATGTGGCGCACACACATACCCCTAGGGCATGTGTGTGCACCACATGTGCACACTTACCTTTTGGGGGGGTGCATCAGGGGGGCCTTAGGCCCCCTGGCACCCTTGCAATTGCATTTGCAATTTGCGATTACCAATTTGGTAATCGCAAATTGTGAATGCATTCCCATTCATTCCTAAGGGCCTACAGGCCCATAGGAATGAATGGAGTGACATTAGCTAATAGCGTTTTGCAATTTGCATATCGCTATCAGGTAATGTGTAGGAATTGCAATTTATTTTGCGATTCCTACATGCATAGGGAATTGCGATTCCTAAATAGCGATTCCTTAAAAATCGCTATTTAGGAATCGCAATTCCTTATGTTGATGCTTGTGCCCCTATATGTTTTGAAACCTCTAGAAATATGAACCTATGTTGTTGAATAAATACCTCAGTATCTGTATTATGAATTTGAAACATATCTCTAACTGCCTTTGATACTGCTACACATATATCTATATTGTGAGTATCTTAGTGAATATATAAGTGTGTCTTGTGATGCATGGGTGACAGAGAGCTTCTATAATTTACAAACATGTATGTCACATGCATCATAGGTGCTATACTTTAATTAGTGCTTGGCTTAACAGGACCTAGCAGTGTTACATTATATATCTCAATCTGAATATAGTTAAAGGACATATCTCCCCATGTATGCACATACAAATCTACCCTGTAATTTTCCAACACTTGCACTGAAGAGTATGTAACACATAGCTATCAACTTTGAGAGATTCATAATTCAAATACAGCTACAGTGCATGCGTTTCACTTTCAAACATGAGTGTTCTACTCTTCTTTTATAATGGATCAAATAGGACTACAACTCCCATAAGTCAAATAAACACATTCTTTATAAGCTGCACATCATATATACACATGTAAAACTTTGACATCTTACACTACATTATTATGTATAATTTTAAACCATTACTGTGCACTATTTTATCCTACCACTTACAGAATAGAGTAAGGGAACACAAGTGCAATATATACCTCCATGGAAACACATTCTAAACTAAGTTCACAGACACCTAGGGGCCGATTCTGATCTTGGCCAGTAGCTCACCGAACGGGATTCGGCCGGGAAAAATAGGAGCCGTGCGCGTTTTCTCCGACCGACTCGTACAGCTGTCCGAATGAAAGAAATGTAATTACCATACCAGAATATTAAGTTGGTTGGTAAAATCGCTTTTTTTCTCTTCTTAGATATATGCAATATTCTCAGGGTTTGTAAAAATGTAGCACAAGATTGGCATGCCACTCCCATACAAAGCAACCATAGATGGCAACCTTCTGAACTTTGCATTACCTGATACTGAAAAAGTCAGCAAATAAAAACATTCCTTTCATATTTCATTGTTGTAACTACATTTCTGAATGGTTACTGTTTGTTAACCATTTCACTCCTTTTTAGAGGTAGCCCAAAATGCATACCTTTGTCTCAATAACCATGTGGTAATCACAATGATCGCGATGACTTTGCGGAAAAAAACAGGAATCTGAAAACTTACTTTCCTTTATAGTTTTATATTTTTAACACCATACTACACTTTTATGCAAAATCCTCACTAGGTAATCATACTTACCTTATAAAACATTTAACCTGAACCTCTCCAATATAAAAATATTAATACCTGTCTCTTTAACACCCTTCCCCCAATACACCCGCTGCAGAATCACCATTTAAACACACTAGGACCAGTAGGTTACAAGTTCACAGCACATTCTAGAAGGATCATGCTACTTCCAAATGAGATGCAGCAGGCGTGGTTCACTCCACAAATTCAAAAGTATATCCATGTCTGTATTACATTTTTTTTAAACAACAGCCAACAATAGGACTTCTTGCAAATGCATCCAACACACTACCTAAATGTATTCACTTACATGCTGACAGCATTCAATGAAATATATCTTTAAAAAAAACAACAACAAAAAAACATCTCCATTTTAACTGCTTTCATTTGGAAAACGTCATCATTAAGCTCCAGCCTTCTCCTGACTGCTATTGCTACTTCACTTCAAAATACCTAGAGTGTGGATTGTTGGACACAGCTATGTCTATTGGGCTGAAGAGGCTGCAAAAAAGAGAGGTATTTACAGGGACTAGGGTTTGCCAAATGTGGAGATTACTTGGGGGCATATTAACAACGGCCAGCGATAATTATCGCAGTCCGTGCTGAGCAACGAATTCCCTAACGCAGGCTATCTCTGGTATTTATTGCCCTGGTAGCGCATTATTAACAACGCGTTTCCCCAGGGCGATAAAAATTCCAGAGATAGCGAGGTTATCGCCGTTTTGCAGGGAACATCGCTGGTTTTCCAGCGATGTTCCCTGCAAACAGCGATAACTTTGCTGATACGACCCTGTGGTCGTATCAGCATAATCCACCCCTATGTCTAACATAGGTAAGTCAGGATTTTAGCAGACGTTAGATTTTGACGAAATTGGCCGTTTTCGCCAAAATCTAACGTCTGCTAAAATCCTATGGGCTGCCTTGTAAATATCGCGATGTGAACATCGGCGATATTTGCAAGGCAGTCCATCCGGGGTATGCCCAGTGATGCCCACTTTGCATCTCATTAGAGATGCAAAGGGGGGCGTCGGGAAAAAGGGTGCTAACATGCGATTATGCATGTTAGCACCCTCTTGTTGATGGGGCGATAGTTTTATCTCCGTTTTTCTGGCTTTTAAAGCCAGAAAAACGGAGATAAAGCCCTTGTAGATATGCCCCTTGGTTTGTACAGAGAGGGTTAAAGTTTCATCAGTTGCTGTATTTGGTTAAAACCATTGTGGATTGCCAAGCTCCTCACCTCATGATTGTGCACTGTGGTGACAATGAACTAGGCACATTGACTGAGGTAGGGCTGGAAATCATAATGAAGGACACCTTTGCAGAACTGATATCGCTTTTCGCTCACACTGTCTTGCTGTACTCTAATATATGCCAAAGACAGAAATGGAAATTTTCAAATGAATTCTGTCAACAGATTGAAAAAGCCAGGAAGCATGTTAATAAAACTGTTTCTACATTCCTCAGAGACCATCTCATGGGCTGCATCTATAACAACAATCTGTGTTTTGACATGCATGAAATTTCTAGAAATGATGGAGTGCACTTTACAGATGTAGGCAACAGGGTATTTCTAAGTAACTTGAAACTCTGCATCCAGTCTTATATGTAGCTGTCATATACACACAATCAACACAAAGGCTCTTGTCATAGCAACCATATTACCCGAAATATATATATATTTTTTTATAAAGATCCTTTTTTTTTGTTTTTGGGAGGCCACGCGGGCAGTCACGGCGTCATCGCAAATATTGCATGTGATTAAAAAAGTCCATTTTGGACACATAACTTGTGTCACTAACACTCCCATTTCTCTAACATAGGGTCAGAGTACCTCCACCTTGACCCCTTATGTTAGTTTTTACAGACATTTTTATCCCCGGGAACTGATAAAATGGCGGCTGCAACTTACTGTGCAGGTTGCATCCAGCCAATCACAGCACTCCCGTTGGCACGCGTATTTGCGATTCATCGCGGAATCGTTGCAAAATATCCGCTGCCAGTGATATCACTATAATTTTCAACCTATTTTCTCAAAAACTACTGAATGGATTTGCACCACAAAACAAAAAGTGCAATTTGTTTAACAACATCTATCTTTGTGCCAAATTTGGTGTAATTCCATCCAGCAGTTCGGGCTGTAGGTTCGACAACACGTATCTATGGGAATTAACATTAAAAATGCACCCTTATTTCGTGCCCCTTTTCCTCAGTCCCCAGTGCACGGATCACCCCCAAACTTTCCATGACACACAGAATCTACCTTGGCACTTTTTTGGAAACATTTCATGAAGATTGGTCAAACGACTCCAAAGTTATAGGCAACTCAAAAAATGCTTTTCCTATGGAAACTAGGTCATAAGTATAACTATGTACTAGCGATAAGTTAATAAGTAGGAGTAGTGTTTTCTTAAAAACAAATTGTCAGACTTGATTCACAAAAATATTGAGCAAACAAGGATCTAGCTGACTAGTAAACATAATTATTCAAGATATGTTGAATCTTATAACACAAAAATGTTTTTACATAGCTCTGTTTTTAAAACTGTGTATTATTCTTAAAACTGACCTCACGCACAGATTTTACACAACCTACAAATTATTACAATTGTGGCTCTTTTATCTGAAAATCTTTATATGTATTTATTCATTTAATATCACAATGTGTTTTTACTCTGTGTTGCTTTTATGGTCCTTGACCGGAATAAAGTATTTAAACCGAAACTGAATAGATAGTGAAATATGTCTCAAAATATCAAGATATTTAAATGTTTTGGATCATCATTCTTATCATGCACATCAGTACAGAATGATCACTGTAATATTTTTGACTGTGACTTGATATTGATCCAGTGGCCTCCAGTTATACTTCAGTTCCAACCGTGAGGTATCAGTAAACTCCAATAATGATATTTCAGATGGGTGACTGAAATATTTGGAAGACAAACATATGGAACAGGGATAAAAGACTTTTATCCCCATACTGAATAGTACAATATTATTTTGGACTCTGGTTAATGTAATAAAATAACCCAAAGTGAAATCATTAATGCAGGTGAGCCTTGAGACTCTCTACCAAAAACGTGACAGTAGACTTTTCTGAGTGTGACTCTGAACTACAATGACCATAGAATTCCTGCATAGACTATTGTATTAAGATCTTTCCACCCACAGGACATCTCATAACTATCCATGGTGAATACATCTAATAATATTGCATTACCATAATGTAGTATACAAAAGGTGCACTGCTGATTAGAATTATGAAAAAGGAATAAGAATAAGACCATGAATCTGGAAACAGAGCTCTACGTCTAGAGTTACTTTTTAATGTCTTTTGAATAGACATTGCTAAAGACTTGCTGAACCCTATTTTCTAATGCACTACGATTTCAAGATATGTATTATTAAGTTTTAAGTGATCATAATCAATCTGAATTGAGCAGTGGGGAAACAAGTTCATATTTCTCATATGAGCTGCGACAGATCAGTCACACTAACTACATAGAAAAGGAACTTGTGTACAAACCAATTTTCCCTACATGCATTTGCGGCTCGCCTTTTGCAGCATGGCAAACTGCAAGAGAAACATGTGAGAGGTAATATGTGTGCAAACTACCAGACAAATAGCAAAATAAGTAAATTACCATGGAGTCAAAGATAAAAAATAGAACACAAATCTGCGCAAATGAAGAATGTCAGTAAATGTTTCAAACACAAAAACATTTCCATAGTAACAATTGGAAATGTTGTTTTACTAAAAATTAATTGAAGCAGTAAAAATACTGAAACATGACAATGACCAGTTGGAAAACAGAATAAACAAGTGTGCACAAATGAAGAATATCAGCAAAGTTTCAAAACACAAACCCCCCTTCCACCGTAGCAGAGAGAAAACAGGATTCTTCTTTCTATTCTCCATTCAGAGCTCAAACGGAGGTGTAGTGGGGTTTTAAAGAAGACGTGCAAATATACCAAAGGTAGGTACTATGAACCAATCCGTGCGTGTCTCCCATGTGTACCTCTCTCCGTTTCGCTACTGTGTATTGTCACTGTAACTCTGTGAGGTCACTGTACTGTGTGTGGCAGTCTCACAGAGAACATCCAAGATTGTGACCTGCCCATGCTTGCAGGACAAGAGCTTTCATAGGCCAGTAATACTTTTTGTTCTTCTTGCTCATCACTGCTCACCCCTTGCACACAGCCAATTTCCAACCTAACCACCATGCAATGCCAAGGGCCTCCTATAATTCTGGAGTATGGCATAATGAAACTCTCTATCCCACCCAGTGATGTGATTGAGTCCAAAATGACTACAAGGTGGATACATTTTGTTTTGATTTGTTTTAAAATTGAGTTTTGATCCTAATCAAATTGAACAGGCAGGCTACTCATCTAAAGTGCTATTCAAAATTCTATTCGATTTTATCAGCCCTCAGGTGTGCTCCCAGTCTACCTTTGCGTCTCAGGAATTATGTGATTCTCTTGCCATTTTTTTCCAGATAAAATTTCTCAGATATATTTGAACTTCTATATACCAGCCGAAGAAAACAGCAGTGATATTAGGAGATTTGCTTCTATGGAAGCAGAGGGAATTTCTATATTAGGCAAGTTTAAACCTTTTTCTCTATAGGATGCCCAGAGATCCTTGGATACAGTGAAATCTGGCTCTCCGCTGGACCTTTGCCCTCCTAGGGTCTTGGCTCTACGCTCCAGCCATATTGCCCTGGCTATTCAGACACTGTTTAATTTAACTGTTGAAACAGGCATTATCCTCTCTGAATGGAAATCTATGCAAGTCCTACCTATCTTAAACAAAGCAAATTTGGATCCTAATATCTTATCCAGCTATCGCCCCATATCTCTGTTACCCCTTCTGGGAAAACGTTTAGAAGGCTTAATTGAAAAACAATTAACAGCCTATCTCAAAGAGAATCAGATTCTGGACCTGTCGCAATCTGGATTTTGATCATGCCATAGCACTGAAAGAGCCCTTTTGGCCATCACAGAGTCTTTAAGACTCTCACTTGATGTGGGAGCTTCATCTATGTGAGCGCTGCTGAACCTTTCCGCAGCCTTTGACGCGGTATCTCACACAAGGCTGTTGCAGAGACTGCGTGAAATAGGTATCTGGGGGACAGGACTCAAATGGATCAAAGATTTCTTGGAAGATAGATTCCAAACTATTGCTCTTGGTCCTTATACCTCCCGCATGATGCGGGTGGACAAGTGTGTACCACAGGGCTCATGTTTGAGCCCGACTCTGTTCAACATTTATGTGGCGCCCCTTGCTAAGATTGTCGAGTCATTTGGCTTTGAAATAATATCCTATGCCGATGACACTCAGCTGATCTACACTTTTGACAAAGCTCTGGCCAAAACCAAAGATCGTTTTGCAAAGGGAGTGCTAGCCCTCTCTAGTTAGATGACAGCTAATTGCATACAGCTGAATGCTGATAAGACCGAGATCATATTGTTTGACAAGGCAATGACTCTTTGATCCGATGAGTAGTGGCCCACTAAATTGGGCACAGTTCCGACTCCCAGATGCCTGTGAAGAATCTTCGCATAAAAATTGGTCACGCTCTTTCTATGAAAGAGCAAATTTTGGTTACCCCTGGATTCTGATTTCATACTATGCGTTTAATATGTAGAGTCTTTCCTTATCTTATGATATCTGTCAGAAGAAGCTAGTCCAGGCCCTTGTAATTAGCAGACCGGATTACGGGAATGCCCTACTGTCAGCAGTAAATGAGACACTTATGGATTAATTGCAAGTGGTACAAAACACTGAAGCCAGGCTTGTTCTCCATCTTCCACCCGAAATGCCTTTGGCCCCTTCGTTGAAATCCTTACATTGGCTACTGGTAAGGAAGAGAAGTATCTTTAAACTCTACTGTCTCCCCTATAATGCCTTAAGGGGCAAAGGACCCATATATCTCCAACAGAAACTCAAATGCTACATACCTACTAGAAGCCTAAGATCTCAGGACAAAGCCTTGTTGAGCGTACCGTGTATCCGCCTGTCTAGTTGCGGTGGCAGAGCCTTTTCCTACCTGGCTCCGCTTCCCTGGAAAAAATGACCTCTTCACATTCGACTCTGCACTAAATACTGTCAATTTAGGAAACTGCTGAACGCTTACTTATTTTAAGTGATTGTCTCCAGTGTATGCTTGCTTGCAGCTGTAGGCAGCGCCAAGATACCCTTGGGTAAGTCGTGCGCTGTACTAAATGCAATTAACATTACATAACAACATTTGAAAATGCTAAAGTTCTCATAACTTTTGAAATTAATGAGATAATGTACATTTGATTTGAGAGTTTCTTCCTAAATTACATGCTTTTTTATTTATAAAGGAACATATATACATATATTATACCAGGCCATAAAGTATAATTAAGAGACAATTTTGTAATTTTTAAAGACTGGAATTATAGCAAGACATCTGCACAGTTTCCTGTGTGACACAATAGCCACATTTGTAGCTGGGGGGAAGTATCCCCACTCCACTGCCACATAGCACAGGTGAACATGGTATACTTTCTATCCACACTTGACATCCGACGGTCCTGCTTCTGATGTTCTGTCTGGGACTGAAGGTTTATTCATTTTCTTCAAAAACATGTAGTGGCTCAAACAAGTGAGGGTGGTCTTAGGTAACAGCAGCGGAAAAATTCCTAGGGCCTCATTGACAACATTTTGGTGCAGGGCAGCACCACAAGGCTTCTTGCTGTGTTACCCAGCATCAAAAAAAAGGGCAGGATGCACCATATCTCTGGGATACGGCGCATTCCTGTCCTCTTTCACTGTGCTGGCCCACAAATGGCTGCCTTGTGCCAACACAGGCAACCTTGCTCCATGGTGCAAGGGTACCAGAGTTGTAGGAATCATTGATTTTGTGCAGCACCCATAGAGGAAAAAAGTTTTTTCTCCTCGTTATGCCACCCCTGGGGAGGCGCACAGTTTTGACTCATTCCCAGATTTACACTATGGGCCTCATTACAATGTCGGTCGTAAAGGCTCCAAACGGCATTCGGATTTTCCTAACCCGAGTTGGAACCCATGTTTCTGATCGACTTGGAAACATTTCTGACCGACCGATTACAATGGAAAGGTAACCGTTCTGTCCTTCCAACTCGGTTCCAACCAGCATTCGGAGACTGTGAGCCTGTCTGAGCCGAATCGTACAGGTCTATGGACCGCATTTCCGACAAGACATTTTACGATGTCGGATTCGGACAGCCTTTCCAAATCAGTCCGTCCGACATGAAACGGCTGTCGAAACTGATTTGGGGACACCGTAGCAGGCCCCGCTTCACCCGGAGGCCTCCGGTTGGGGCCCGTGGGGGTGCCCATGGGACCCCTCTTTACAACTATGCACAGTGTGGCAGGCACCATGGGGTGCCTGCCTCAGGGTGCAAGATATACCGCAACCACCCCTTTTTTCAATGGGAGCCTGTGTTGTCGGTCGGAACACAGGCTCCCATTGAAGTCAATAGGAGTCCGACCGAACTGTGTTCGGAAACATCGTAATCAGTCGGTCGGACTCCCTGAACCCGAGTTGGTCAAAACCGATTCTGACAAGGAGTCGGTCGGAATGTTTTCCGACTGACATCGTAATGAGGTCTTTTGTTGTAAATCTGGGAATGTTTCAAAATCCATGGGCATTGGGTGGGAACACTGACCGCAACGCCCATAACATGCCTCCCTGATGCAGTGTGAGGCAACGCAGCTACTTGCACTGCATTGCCTTACACCATATCTACAAGGCCATGAAAAGCCACACAGGGTGGCTTTGCATGGCCTCGTAGATATGGGTCTGCACTCTGTGCCGCTGGAGCATTAAAAAAAGTGATGCTCCGGCGGAGCACAGGACTTGTAAATAAGCCCCCTTGTATCTACATTTTATACCGCTTTAAAAAAATTAAAAAAAACTATATCATCTCAGAAGAAACCTAACAGCTCCTATTAGAACTTAAAAAATAGGGCCTCATTTAAAAAGAATTAGTGTAGGGCAGTGCCGCAAGTCATTTTCCTGCGCTGCCCTATGCCAACTTGAAAGGGCAAGAGTGCACCACATTTACAAGATACGGTGCATTCCTCTGTTTTCAGCCAACACACAATTTGCAGTCGAGTGCCAATGCAGGCACCCTTGCACCATGGTGAAAGGGTGTCTGTGTTGTTGGCATGATTGTTTTTGCACAGGAAAGGGCACCTTCCTGCACAAAAACAATCATAAGAGGCGTTTTTCTCATTCTATGTGTGCTGCAGAATGCAGGACATGTGAAAAGAGGAAAGAACGAGGAGAAATGTAAACATTTCTCCTCGTTACGCCTGGTCTGGGGATGCGTACGTGTTTGGCGCTGTCCCAGGTTTACGTCATTTTGTAAATCTGGGACAGTGTCAAAACCATGGGTGTTGAGTGGTAACACCCACAGCAATGCCTATTGGCTGCCTTGTCTTACCCCATATCTATGAGGCCATGCAGAGCCACGCAGGGTGGCTTTGAGTCGCCTCAGAGATATGATTGAGAGGCGTGCACCACCGGAGCATCATAAAAATGAGGGCCATAATTTCTAAAGATGGTTGTAAGAAAGACCAAATGCACACGCCTGTTTAAATGGAAAGCAATGTAAAAAGTGTGGCTAAATAGCACCGCTTGTTTTAAAAGTATGCAGATTTGTCACATGGTTGGTTCATAGCTGAATAACACAGCATTTCTTTGGAGATTAAACATAGTTAATGCATTCTGTTTGATTTTATGAATTGTATTCTAAGACTAGCGCAAGCACATTACAATCATGAGGGAAGCTTTTTATATTTCCAATTTCGCTGTAAGTTGTACTATAATTATGTAATTATGTTAACTGCAGAATTCATTTGAGTTGCATTTCGTCCACTTGTCGCTGTAAACGTTTTTAGTAATGTAGCATGCCTATGAAATCATCAGCGGACAGAGCCTGGAGGTTCTGGCATTACCGGTTGTGGAAAGCACAGGATGTGCCCAGGTCCGCTGTCACTATTGCTGGTGGTAACAAGAAAAGGAAGCGTTATTTTGTTTGGGTCTTTTCCAGCATTTTATTGTCTCTGCCGGAAAAGGGACAGCTAGGCATTTGTTGAAAATTGCATGAATAATTCAAGCAGCAATCATCGTATCTCTCGCTTGAAGTGGCCATTACCGTCACGTTGCACAGCCACTTTTTCACTACTGAATCGGCTCGGAAATGCATTATGTGCTCAGCCTTTGGCTTACAATGGACCGCGGGCGCGGTACAGTGTTATTAGCTCACTCTGCAGAGAGTACTGATAGCTCGTGTCCTATTCTATGACAACGATTAGTTGAAGATGAATGGCCCCACTTATTGAATTAAAAACGTCCATCATTGTAAAAAAACAGATACAAATTAGGATAGGTTTACTTTTCAAAGCTGAGCATTCTCATTGCAAGCAAGAGCTAGTAGTAAATAATACTTCTGTGTTAAAAAAACATACTATAGTAATATTTAACAGGCGCAGAACAGCATAGAACTTACTAGGCTGGAGAGAGCATCACAGGAAGTGATAACACGTGACTTTAGCCATCAAGAATATCACAGGAAGTGAAACTGAGACGGGTCATGGAGACCAAATAAAAAAATGTGCATTCCTAAGTAATAATTGTTATAATGATAATAAAACTTAAAAAACGTAGCTAACATGGGCAAACGTTGTGTTTTAGTGGCCATGTCATGGGTATGAAGTACACCAGGGCCCTTGTTTTCTTTTTCAGGCCATTCGATGGCTGCAATTCACAGGTTACATTGTATGGTGTGTTTTCTTGGCAGAAAGTTAAATATGCCAATTATGTAGCCATACCTGTTGTGTTTTAGTGTGCAGAGCACGGACACGGGGACCTGGACAGCAATGCCCCAGTCCAATGTGAAGAGTTCAAGAGTCAGTAGCATCAGTCCACACAAATGTGAGAGGCCTTGTAAAAATAGGTACCTTCTCACACCCACATAATGAAGATATCATGTCAAATGTGAAAAAACATGAACTGGTACCTGTCAGCCATCTTCAAACTCTAGCACAACCAAGGTTCGTAACCTGAAATACCTTGCTTCCCAATGGCTGCATTTTGTCTGCTCGTGTCCCCCTAAATTTGAAGACTGTAATTGTGCTATAATTATCCATGGAAATCCTTTTGTTGTTGGAGTACTTGTATGGACTTGGAAACTTTCCTTAAAGATGGTATTGTTTTTTGATTCATTTTGTTGAACGAAAGTTATATTTTGTCTGCGACGATCTCTCATTCCTTCTTAAGAATTTGAACCGCATATTCGATTTGTCTTCTGAATCCATTGACAATTGTATTCGATATTATTCAACGTTGTTAAAGGATTAGTTTCTGCAAGAATATATAATTTCCCTCAGAGGAGTTAGACTTTAGCTAAACCAATTTTATTCACAAGCACACATAGGTTCAAAGTGATACCCAACTCTAAAGGGTATATCATACACAGTATGTTCAATTGCTCAGTTCAGGAGACTACATAGTAATGTTTTCTCTATAAAGGACTTGAATGCGTGAGACAAACCTATCTTCTGCCTAAGAAGGGTATACTACACAGTAATGTGTGATTTTTACTAATTCCCCTTTTCACATATGTCCTTGGCAGTGCCTTTTAGCCTTCATGAAGTACAAGCCGGATGAGACGGAGCAGCATCAAAGTTTACACATCCCCACAATAGAACTATTAGTATTATAGACGCAACCCAGATTTTAGACTAGTGAAACACCACCACTGTATTCCAATCAGTGCACCAGTTGAGGAATGATATTAGAATACGGGTTGGGGCATGTTTCCATGCACATGAGTCAAGGCCAGCAGACAATGCCAGTTTGCTGTCGTTGAGGGTAGGTTACTGTCATCACTGAATCTTGGATAACAGGTGTTAAACATGAGTTTACTACCAGGGTAGCTTCTGTTTGCAGAGTAGGAACTGCAGGCATTTATTTTTAATTCATTTTATTATCAAATCAAGAAACTGTTAGTGATCAAACAGGCAGATGGCAAGTGCTGCCTGTCCAAGAGGAAACAAAATAAAACTGTGTATTTTATGTCTATTTAAAGGATTTATACAGAAAATGGACCACATGACTCCTGACTGTATGTTCTCCATTCAGGCACACAAAAACCACCAAGGTTGTGGGTCTGATAAAATGCTTTGTCGGACAGCATTTTGGCCCCTGGGACATATGTTGGACAAGTGTGAATTAGAATAATTTTACTTCTTTAAAAAGTTTATATGAAACTATTAGAAAATTAGTTATTAGTTAGGGAGGATGTGAGTCTTTCCCAAGTAATAAGTCTAAAATCTTATCAGGTTCACCACACAACTTCAATAAAATAAACCTGGGTTCAGCCGTTGGCAGCTGTCACACAGAGTATCAGGCTTAACTGAAGGAAAAGTGTATAAAGTATTTAACAGTCCCAAAAGGATTAATAAAAACAGAATCACAACACAATGAAAATCCCTCTACCATCATCTAGAAATCAAGACAAAATTAATAAGAAAAATGGCACTAAAACGATTAAAATACATGCAGGGGAAATGGACATATATTTTTTGAAAGTTTAAAGGTAAAAAGATCCAGGAACAAGTAAATTAACAAGTAAATCAGAAGTCACTGTCCATGAAATACATCAGGCTGACCAAAAAGGAGACAGTCAGATACAAAAAGCAGTTTGTCCTGGTCAAAGTTTTTTTCCTTCTAACATAGTCAACTTTTTGTAAATGGAAATCCTCAAGCAAGGAAAGGTTGCAGACTTTATATGACAAAGTACACTCAAAGTTGGATACCCATTGCTGAAGCCCCTATTGACGCTGTTGTTTTTTTGCAGGTAGAGCTCTGTGAGGGAAGAAATACATTTCGCCCCCAGTGAAGCCCTCTCATCAGTTGAATACTTTTGGTGCCTTCACCAGTCAAGATTGATAACTGAGGAGTTAGTCTCTGCTTTGGAGCTCAAACTCCACCTGTGGGACAAGGCTGCAGTCTGTATCCTGGGAGGTAGTGCTGAAGTCAGATATATTTGCTGGTAGACCCCAGTGAGCTGTGAAGGTCTAGGACTTTGAAATTCTTCCTAATCCTACTTTTGTCAACTTTCTGTAATCAGTTTTTGGACTCCTAGGACCTAGGGGGAAGCACTTATGGGTGAGGTGGTACTCCAGCAGGAGTCACCAGCAGAGTCAAGTCCAGGTCCTGTTGCAAATGGTCACTCTTGTAGCTCAACCTTGACTGTCCCTGTAGCCACAGAGGAGGTCAGCTACCTGATCCTTAGAGTCCACTTCTTTGTCCTGAGTACAAGTGGAACACATCTAGCTCGTCAGGTATCCACACAGGTCAGCAGTTCCAGTCCACTTCTGCTCGTCCTTAGGTCCAGATGTACCACTATTGTAGCACTCACTAGCTAGTAGGTGAGGATGATTACTTGACATTCCCTAACCAATTTGTGAAAAGTTTGCAAAGGCATAACACACCCTGTTACAGCACATCCTATTGACCTTGATGCAAAGGATGCCTCAGTGCACTATTGCAAGTGAAATGCAAAATGACAGAACACTTCTATCTCTAAAGGAGGCTTTTGGCCCATGCAGTGGTATAGCTAGGAAAATGTGGAGTCCCCTTCCCGTCAACCACATCAAAATGCTTCTGAGAACAGCTCACTCTTTCACTGAAATGGAATCAGGCTAGCTTGTTGGCCATAGCATCAAAGGACCCATCTTCCCTATGTCTCATTTAACTATGAAGGGGCTGGCTTCACCCTGGTCCCTTTCAAGTTAATGAAGTTCCTAACTGTAAGAAATTGGGTTGCTGGTTGACTGGGGTGTGAGCCGTGGTCAAACAGCAACCAAAATCCCTGTCTGGTTATGGCACAAGCAAACCTCAAATTAACCTGTGCTCAACCCCCTGGTAACTTGGTACAGAACAGTCAGGCTTAACTTAAGGTCCATGTGTAAAGTATTTCTGCAACAGGTTGTGCTGGACCGGGTAAAGGTCAAACTTTCAGGCAGACCATGATGGAGTGCAGGTCAGATACAGTTCCATATTAGTCCTGCTGAAGTTTAACCATCCCAGGTTATGTGCCAAGAGTCTTGATCACATTGAAGAGGGTCTCAGGAAGCAAGAAGAGCATCACAGGTGGTTGTCAGTGTCGAGCAAAGAGCAGGCCAGGCAATGAAGACAAGCATACTGGAGCTTTGCTTTGGCGGTCCCCTCCGAGCAGTCGATGCTGTGGTGTAAAGAGATAGGATGGTGGCAGCTTGCGCTTATTTCCGGTTCGAGCAGCAGAGTCTCACTATGAAGGGGCTCGGTTGCGGTGGTGAAGAGCCCAAACACTTGATTTAAGAGCCATGAAGTACCAGGTCCTATTCTTCTTTCCCAGGCAAGAGGGAAGCAGGCAAGCACAGCAGTCCAGCAGAGTAACAGTCCTTGTAGCAGCACAGCACAGCCCTGGCAGAGTATCCATCGGTCCAGAAGTGTACTGAACAGTTGTGTCCCTGAAGTGGGGAAAAGCTTCTAGAGGCAGGACCTTGAAGTGCACAGATGCCCTGCCTTCCTAGCCCTAGCTCCAGACTAACTACAGGGGGTATACAGCCGTTTGTCTGGAGGTATAACACAACCTATTCAAGTGTAAGTGGGGCTGGGCCCAGCTCCACCCACCCATCCTGCCAGTGATGGCCCATCCAGCCACACCTAAGTTCCCCATTGTGTGTGGTTATCTAGGAGGAATAAACAAAGCCCAACTGCCAACTACACATAGTCATGTGACCAGAGACAGGCTGCAGGCACCCAATGTCTAAGGCAAGAAAATGGCAACTTCTAAAAGTGACATTTTCAAAATTGATATTTGAAGTCCGACTTCACCATAAGATAGGATTTTAAATTGTGATTCCATACTCACCAAACATGAACTGGTTATCTCTTCCCATTTGGAAATTACACTTATAAGATGTAATAAGGTAACTCCAATGCTATCCTATAGCATTGTAGAGATAGGCCTTGCAGTAGTGAAAAACAAATTTAAGAGTTTGTCACTACCAGGACAGGTAAAACTTAAAAGTTCATGTCCTACTTTTTGAATACATTGCACCCTGCCCTCTGGGCAGTCCAGGGCCGAACCTAGGGGTGACTTAAAGGTATTCAAAATAAAGGTTCCTGGTGGCAAAAAACGTAATTTTGGTAGGTTGCAATGGCAGTTTAAAACTGCATACACAGACTCTAAGATGGCAGACCTGAGACATGTTTAAATTGCTACGTAAGTGGGTGGCACAATCAGTGTTGCAAGCCCACTAGTAGCATTTAATATACCCTGGCATAGGTAATGACACTTTACTAGGCACTTACAAGCAAATTAAATGGCAATTAGGTATAAGCCAGTTCTATCGTGTTTTAAGGAGAGAGCAC
Source organism: Calotriton arnoldi (assembly GCA_963921515.1). Lineage (NCBI taxonomy): Eukaryota > Metazoa > Chordata > Amphibia > Caudata > Salamandridae > Calotriton > Calotriton arnoldi. The sequence goes on from CAWUFW010010212.1 coordinate 471,135, forward strand.
AAGCACTTTAGTACTGGTTAGCAGGGTAAAATGCAGAGTCCTATAACCAACAAAAACAAATTCAGGAAAAGTAAGAGGAGAAAGGCAAATAGTTTGGGGATGACCCTGTAGAAAGGGCCAAGTCTAACAGTGACCCATCCCAAACTGCCATTCCTGAGAGAGAATGAGTCACACACCTCACACCCACATTTTACAGAAAAAGGTATAAACCATGGCTTCTGCTTAGGAAGTAGTTTTCACACCTCATGAAAGAGAATTCACGGCAGGTAAGGATTCTTCAAGGGAGCTAATCTTCCATCTTAATTAGCTTACTGGAGCTTCGGACAGGAAAAGTCAAACTTTCTAAAAGTTACTTTTCCTGTATATTTATCAAGAACCCAACTTCACCATTGAATTGAAGTTTTAATCATTAAGAAAGCAGTGGTTGACTGGTTGAAGGTTATTGCAAACACAAAGTTGGCAAAAAATTGTGTTTTAACTGTACTTGAATTCTTCTCATAGAAAAAGCTATAGCTCTATATGGTGAAAATAGATTTTGGAAGTTAGTCACTGTTTGAACATACCAACCTAAAATTTCTTATAAACTAGGCACCTTGCCTTTTGGGGTGCAATGCCTACTTAGGGCTGACTTACTTAATATTTAAAAGTAGGGTTTCTTCCTATTTAAAAGGTTTTTTTTTTTTACAGGTCCCCTGCAGGTTTTGCAGGCTTAAAAGTTGCCACAGTCAGGCTGCACATGTAGGCCTCAAGCGATGTTTTCTTTGCCAGTTTAGTGACATTTAGCTTCCATGCCATTTTTGTATTTCATGTACCATATACTATGACCTTATTGGCAAAGTTAAATAGGCTAATTTGGGATCATCCAATTTTACTATGATTTGGGATCAGAGTACATACACTGGGAACTTTCAGCAGTGCACCAGTGTGCAGAGTTCAAAAACCAGAAATAACAGTCTAGAAAAAGTGGGGGAGATGACGTAAAAATTGGTATTTGCTCACAGAAACCCATTAATGAATGTCTGCAATAATGGAAGGACTCATTCCCATAACTAATGTTTGCCTTAATTAGTAACATGGCATCTCTATAAAATGTTTAAAAAAGAACAAATGCACATGCAGTAGACATGCACCAGTGCCTCATTTACTTGAATCAGCAAGTGCATTCACGATTCAGCCACATGCATTAAAAAAGCTGGCTTTTTTATTTTCTTGTCAGGAATGGCATGTGTACTGAACTGTCACAGTTAACGTTCTCACCATAAGCTTTCTGAAAATAAATCTGATTGTATGTGTGCTAAGAGAGAAGAAAGAGAGATCAAAAGAAAAGTAGAGATATTTTAATTAAAGAAAAATGTAAAACTATTTTTTGGTATAGAGTATTATTATGACTGGAACTTTGTCATGTGAATTCCTAAGACATAACCAACATCATAATTGACAATTATAAATAACATACAATCAATACACTTAGAAAATCATGAGGGTTTTTTTCCAATCCTCATGAGGACGCATAACACCCATACTTCAAATATCAGGAGAAGGATCTTCAGCCCACCTACAGCTTTGTTTTTGAAAGGGTGCCTGGGCAATTTTATCTCTTTGGGTGTCTGTCACAATTAGTTCTCTTCTCCTAAATGTGCACCTGGTAGGATTAAAATTAAGGCCAACCACTAGGTTGCAGGATTCTGTTAGACTTCAGGGAGAAATGAATCATTGATTCTTACTCCATAATAATCGAAAGTCAGTTTTAAAATCCACCAGGAAGGGTATGGAGTGAGAGTGGCTGAAGAGTTCTTTTTTCAATGTGAAGAACAGCTTTTCTATCGACCTTTAGACATTGAGGGTATTCTCTTCGTTTGCACACCCTCAAAATTCACTTAATCTGAATCTTGTTTGGAGTGTTTGCATTGTGGGACTCGCCAGACAAGAATGCCCATGAACTGCCAAGTATCCATATGATACCTCTAGCTCTAAATTTCTGATTGTAGAACATCGGTCGATTGCAAACTATTTTCCTGCTTGATTTAAGGGATTCTATTCTTCATGTCACAAGAAATCTAAGATATCAACTGTGTTGGCTTACCCTGACTGATCTGTTCTCTTTGCTGCTTTAGGCTATAGTTGACTCCATTCTTTAGGACCCCTTTTCATGAGTCAGATATATTTGAGTTATCTTACCTTTCAGGACTCTTTCCGGGTCATTGATTACCTTTTCAAACTATTATGTAAGATTATATGAAATGGGAAGGTCATCCACCTTTGTGAAGGTTCTTTTATTTACCTTGTAAGATCCTCAATATATGGCACTAGTTGAAGATTCCTGGACCCCTTTGATATTGACTAGATTTAAGCATGCAGGTAATCATCATTTCATTAGATGGTCCTGAGGAAGGTGGACTGTTACCAACCCTTTGTCCACTAAAATGTGTGTCAACTGTTTTAATTAACCACTGGTATGGGCCTACAGAAATGGAATTATATTTGTTTCATTTTCTCTTTGGTAAGACTCCTACTATGCAACAGGGACCATGATTTTCATTTATCTGGACTGATTGGACTGCTAGAACTTTTTTTGTGGTGGCGTCACTGTCTAAAGTACACAAATTCTTATGATATGCAATGTCTTTGCTGAAACTTTTTTGTATGGTTTTTCACTAATCAAGTATAGAAGTCATAGTATGTTGATTAAAATACTCTGTGAACTGATAATTTGAGATTTATTCTGAATATATTACAGTATATTATTGAAGGAGTGAATGTATGGTACTCTGTGTGTTGTTTTTCAGTGATTATGTGGGTATAGAAGTATTACATTGTTGTTTCAATTTCTGGCGGGGACTCTTTTACCCTGTATTTTCCTGCATTTTCCCACACCCTATTTCTATCTAAAAGGTTTGGAATATCTATCATACATGCAGATTTTCCTCTCTTACAAGCCATATATGTAGCTGAATCCTTTCCATATCCAAATTAGGTGAATCAACATCTGTGGAAATATGCCTGGAGATGTTATTAACACAGCTAAACTGGACCGGGGGATGATGGAACTCCACTATTTGACATTACCAGTGGAAGATATCTGCCAATGTATTCAGAATTGCTAAAAGGATGATGTTAGAAATGTAGCCCACATTTTGCAGACAAATGCTGATTTTTTATAGCTCTGGGATCTGCAGCATTGCTGTCCAGGCCCCAGTACATGTCGACTGACCCCTAAAGCATGATCAAATTGGCTAATCCCAATTGGCACATTTACCGTTCTGATAGGGCCCTAGTATATGGTGCAGACATACACAAATGGCATGGAAGTTAAATGCCGCCTGTGAACTGCAGCACTTCTTGTGCCATTACTAGGCAGCCAAGAAAAATACTGCCTCAGACCTTTATGTGTTGCCTGACTGCTACATCCCGTAAAACAGAATTCAGACCTATCAGAATAATCCTTTTTGACTGGAGGGAACCCTTCCTTGGGACATTAGGGACTAGATTTACTGTTTGGTGGAATAAATATGTACCGTCCCCATAGAAGAGCACTTTCCTCCTTCCATGCTGAGGGCCAGTGGACATCTCTTGCATTTTCAGGAACCGCGTTAAGGCGGTTCCTGTAAATGTATTGAAAGTTTGATGGATGGCTATGTCAACATGAAGGAGCTCTAGATCACACTTCAAACTTTTTTATATTTCCAAAAACAAAATTTCTTGGAAATAAAAAAAACAATGACCCCCCCTCGTCATGGGAGTCATTTTGCATTGTTTACTGTCCCTTACTGCCAGGTTTTACGGACAGTGTAAACTTGCCATTTGTCTGCCCACTCTAAACAGGGTGGGAGGACCAATGGCAAAAACATCTGTCGGGCTGTCGGAGGTGTTTATTGGTGGCGGAGATGGAGTAGTTTCTGCCGTTGACATTCTGAAGGCCGAGGTGTATCTAATTGAGGAGGGGAGACCTTTATTTTGGTGGATAGTGTACTGCACTGCGACTCTGCCAAACTCTAAATCAGGCCTTAAGTAAGTCATTTTTAAGTAGGCTTTGCAGTCCACAAGGTAGAGTTTCCAGTGTTTAAAAGTGGAACATGAAAGAAATTAGGTTTGCCATGTTCTTACACTGACTAACCGTCAAAGGTTGCTTTCACTGTATAGGGCTGTGGCTTACTTCACAAAGAAAGGTTAAGTGCCAAATACAATTTTTTTAAAAATCTTTTGCTTACAACTGATTACAATGTTCATTTAACTGCTATTTGTGTTACTTTTGAAAATCCAATTCATGGTGCACTTGGATTTGTTTTTATAAATATATAGCAACAGTAACTTTTTGAAAATTATACTTTGTGCTTAAAGTTCTAGTAGTCTTGAGGACATACATGCTTGGAATAAACTGCATTTAAAATCCAAGAGGGTTCAAGACATCCTTGACATGAAAATTGTATGCTGTGAATTTAAAAAAACACTACTTAGCTAATCACTCAATAAAACCAAGCGTCCAAATAAAAATGTGTACATTACTGTAATATTTTTTTAAATAATTACAATTTTATTTCACCATAACGTAAATAATTAGACAAATACATAATACATTACAATAAACTATATTTTAAATGTCAATATTACTATAAATGAGAGAACAAAGGATATGTTTAGATTCTATATTTTTGTCCATGGTGTTTTTGCAGTCACAATATTTTAACAATGATATTATTGTTGAGTTGATATTTAGGTGCAACACCAATCTAAGAGTGGGTTGCTGCCAATTCTGCCTATGCCGCTTCTTTTGAAAAAGTTTGGTTTTCAGCTTAGTAAGAGTGCTATTTTAAATGGTTTATTAAATGATTTCCGGGTTGCATCTCAGACACCTCTCATTTCCTGCTTACTTTTGTTACTGAAAATTTTATAGTCACACCTCAAATAAAACCCTTCATGGCATTCCAAAATTTTCTTTGAGAGACAGTGTCAGCTCAATAATTTCCTTATTTAACTCTCACGGAAACTGCTTTATTAGCAGTCGTCGAGGACTCCAGAAGGATCCTCGATGCAGGAGGCTCCCTGGCCGTGCTTCTTCTAGATCTTAGCGCGGCCTTCGATACGGTTAATCACCGTATTTTAGTCCAACGGCTTCAGGACTTGGGTATTACTGGAGTTGCCCTGGACTGGCTGCGATCCTTTCTGGAGGACAGATATTTCCAAGTAGCCGAGGGTGAGGCCATTTCCACTCCCCGACCTCTCCATTGTGGGGTTCCTCAGGGGTCGTCCTTGAGCCCCACTCTTTTTAATGTTTACATGGCTCCTCTTGCTGGCATTGTTCTTCCATTTGGGGTGCAAATTATCACTTATGCCGACCACACTCAATTGGTCGTCGCTTTGAACCATATTAACAAAGCATCTACCTGTCTTGGCCCATGTCTCGAGGAAGTGATGAGATGGATGAAACATTCCCATCTTAAACTAAATGGGGACAAGACTGAGCTTATGCTCCTTGGCAAACCTTCTCTCTCTGAAATAGCTTCCACCTGGCCTATTTGTATGGGCTCTATGCCGGCCCCTAAACCAGAGATAAAGAGCCTTGGTGTTTGGCTTGATTCTGAGCTCGGCTTTAAAACCCAAGCCAGAAAGGTTGTTGCCTCCTGCTTCGGCATTTTAAGAATGCTGCGCAAAGTGCTTCCTCTGCTACCCCACCAGGTCAGAAAGCTTGTAGTCCAATCGCTTATTTTATCCCGCTTGGACTACGGAAATGCTTTGTACCTCGCTGCCCCTAGCCTGGTGCTGGCCAAACTCCAAACTGTGCAGAACTGTGCCGCTAGGATTCTTATGAGAATTCATAGCCGCCAAACAGCAAGGCCAGCCTTAAAGGCTCTCCATTGGCTTCCAGTTTTGGAAAGAGTCCAGTTCAAAGCTTTGTGTATTACTCACAGGCTGATAGGAGGGAAAGGACCTCCTATTATCTCATCTCTGATCCTGCCCTATTTAGCTAATAGGGACCTTCGTTCAAATAATCTTCATTTGGCCTCTGTGCCTAGAATCAAGAAGGCCCGAAGCGGCGGCCGTCTTTTTTCTTACAACGCCGCTAAGCTATGGAACTCACTTCCTCTGCAGCTCCGAAAGGAACCCAACTATATGACATTCCGCAAGATGCTTAAAACTTGGCTTTTCCCCAAATGATCGTGTCTCAGCTTGATTCGACTTTGCCTACAGCGCTGGGATGTCCGCGGGTAACCATGCGCTTTATAAATATTATTTTCATTTCATGTATGTAATGTAATCTAAGTGGCTTTAAAGTAGTATACAGAGAACATTATCTAGTGATTCAATGGTGTCATCATAAAAATATTAAATTAAATATGAGTGGGACTTGGTTGACACCCAAATTAGATTATTTATGAAAAAAGTTATGCCCTATTTATGTACTAGGTCTTACTGACCCATATCTATTTGTTTACTTGCCTCGAGCAACTGAGATGCCATGAATACATTTGACAGTAAGGAGAAAGGATGGTGAGCTGCATATTTTTACAGTCCAGTAAAAGGTGCAGGTAAAGGGCTATGGCCAATAAGATAACAATAAGACATAGAGATGATGGTGGAAGCAAAGTGAGCATCAAGCTATTAGGCAGCTTTGCTGAGTCATGTATCAACAGAGGAGTTGTGGTTTTATGGTTCAGTCATGAACTGCCTGTCAAATAGAAAGATTTGTATTTCAATTTTGGAAAATTCATGAGTAGTACTGGTGTGTAGAGTTGGTAGAGTGGATTTCTTACTAATGTTGCCCTGCCAGAGAATGATTGCATCAAAGCGCAGTTGTTTTGAAGATTTGGTGGCTCAAGAAAATGTGAGTTTGCAGTGATTAGTTGTCATTGTCCAGTGGAGAATTGCAATTTTTCAGCCAAATAGACACATATAGGGATTTGTGTGTGATGCAACCAAATTTAAACTGAGCTCTAGCTTTGAAGGAAGCCATGAGTCAAACTCTTGGATTCAGAAACAAAATGACTAGCCACAATGTAAACGTCCCTGATTTTTTGGTAGGGCGGTGAGGAGCGAGTTAAAGTAGTCCATTGGAGGCAAAAAGATGGCTTGTACAAGTGCCTCATGGTTTTGCTCAGAAATTAACTGCTTGGCAAAACATAGCAATCTAAGGTTGTAGCTAGTAAATTCGGCATGTCATTAAATATAGATTGTAGCTTGACTCTGTTACTGAGGATGATGAAACCTAGTTGATCCACACTTGATTGGGTAAATTAGAATTTTTTAGAGTGTTTAGCAAAAACACTGTTCTCAGGGGATTGAGTTTCGAATGATGAATAGTCTTTCATCTTTGAATGGTCTCCAAGGCATTTGTGCATAGTGAAATGCCATTGGGGGTAGAGATTTTAAGATACAACTCTGTATTATTAGCATATTTATGATATTGTATCCCAGAGTCCCTAAGGATTACCCCAAGTGCTTCCATATATAGATATATTTGAAAAGGATGGGAGACAATATGGAGCCTTGAGGGACACCTTGTTTAAGTCTGACCTGGCTGGATAAGGAACTATCAATTTTGAGTGATATAGAAGGCATTGACAGGTAGATATTGAACAAATTCAGGGCCATATCATCAATGCCCATTTATTCTTTAAGGATGCTGATCAGAGAGTTGTGGTTGACAGTGTTAAAAGTCGTAGAGTGTTCTAGAACCATGAGTTTCCCTAATCATGAAAGCAGAGCAGATAATCATGGACTTGCAAAATAACTGTCTTTGAGCTACAAACCAATCTAAATCTAGACTGAAAATTGTTAAGGAGATTGTTATTAAGGTTATGTTTGTCAGGTTATAAAGCTTTCAATCATCTCTCTTTGGAAAAAGAAGTCCTAATACAGATTAGAAGTTGTTGAGATTGTTAGTGTCAGTCCAATTTTAAGGGAGTCAAAGACTACACCTCGTCCTACAGATGAATAGAGCAAAATAGTCCAACAGGGCAGGATATGAATGGCTAAATTCTTCTATATATTTCTAAGCCGTATCCGAACAGTGATGTTAAGGTTTCACTTTCTCTACATTGTGAGTAAATTACACTCTCTCATATCTGTAATGCGAGACCATGCAGCGTGGACTTTACATTTGAAGTTGTGGTTGAGAGACACTGGAGATAGAGAGAGTTCGAGGGAGTTTCCTTTTCTAAAAAAAAAAACGAAAGTAAAAAATCTTCACATCTTGATTTGGAGTCACAAAATGTGAAAGTAGGTGAAGGGATTTCGACTGAGTTGTCGATTAATTTGAACAGAAGGTTACACCAATTATTGGAAATGTCTAGCAGCATTTTAATGTGAGTAGGCTTCACCATTGATTAGGATGTGATTTTTGTAGTTCCTTCTAGCTGTCCTAAGCAGATAAGACAGTAAAAGAAATTGTCTCCATTCATTCTTCAAGTTGTTCAGCATTTTCTTCCCCCAAATATATCCTTACAGAACCATAGAGCAGAGGGTTTCAATCTTTTATATTTGCGATTCGAAGAAGCAACATCATCAAGAAGATCTTTCATGAAGTCATTGTTAGCTGTGATGTCATTAACATGGTGGTAGAGTCTCTAATGCCACCATTACTACAGAAGTAATGTCAATATTTTTAGTATTCTCTAACAAAAATGTATCCTTTTTGGTTAATCAAAAGTTTTAGACTGGGCAATGTGAAAGGGATCTTTAGGTGATCCCATCAGTCCACTGGGATAGAGTCATCTGTAGTCAATTAGACATTATTCTAAATTGTCAAGTCAGGTATGGAAACATTGGTGTGCGTGGGAATGTGGCAAAAGCTCATTTTGCAAAGAAATGGCAAGAAAAAAGTAAACGCTGTGTCATTAAAGTAACCCCAATCAAGTTCTAAACCTCTAAGGAAAATGTATAAATCAGATATGCTCAATTGGTTTAGCCCATTGCATTGTATTCTCTTTGATTTAGCTTAAACAAGAGCAAAAATATTAATCGTTGGTGATTTTAACTGCATATTAATACCCAGTTTAGACTCCTCTAATCAGAGGAAAGGACAATCAGAACCCATAATCTACTGAGGCACTTTTCCTTATTAGAGAAACTAGGACAAACCACTTTGAAGGAACATGATGGATTGCACTTTCACCCCACACTGCCTACAAAAAGCTGCAAAAAAACAAATTTCAGATCAACTCTTTCAGAGTTATGTTGTTTTTTACATTTGTTTCTGCCCCTAGTATTGTATGTATATTTTGTTTATAGCACCAGCACACTTTATTCCACATGTAACACCATTCACTTTTACTGCGCCGTTTCTGCTTCTTGTGATGCAATGTGTTTGCATATTCATGAAATTACTATACAGTCAACTAATGTAACTGTATTGTTGTCAAATACATTTCTCAAAATTAATTAGCACCCTAATCTTGATTAGCCAAGGAAGTCTAGGCTTACAGTTCCTCCAAGGGGACAACTGTCTTTTTTATTATTGATTGATTGGCAAGCGACTATGCATTTGCCGGCTGCAAAGCTGCTTTAGATATTGAAAAGGTGTTTGAAATCCATGATATGGTGCCTAGGCTTTCCAGGGCAGTTTCTTACTGAATACAGGTGCTCCATTGTTCACCGGAATTTCACCCCACGCTAATGTTCTCCTTCCCCAATCCTGTACACAATCTATATGGAGCCAGTCAATTTAATGGTGTGATTAGTGGCCTCTAGCACTCCTATTGTCTTGGCAAACACATAATCCAAAGTTGTGGCTAATGTGGGTGATATCATGATCATCATTACAGAGCCTTTAAAGGTATTACCACCATTATGTTTAGGTTTAGGTTTTATTGAGTACATACCTAAAGCAGAACTGGGGCATCCCAGTGCAATGACTCTGCCCAAAACTGCATAGAAAGGATGGGAGCTAAAATACCCAGGTTTTAAATTGTTTTTTAAAGAGAGACTCAGCAGGACTTTGTCGAATGTGCAAAGGTAAGCTGTTCCTGAGTTTGGGAGTGATATATCTGAAAGAATTGACCCCTTGTCTAGCAAGCTTTGATTTGGGGAGTCACAGCAAGATAAAGTTTGCTAGAGTGGAGAATGTGGGTCAGTATATCGGGTTGAATCAATTGTTTAGCTTACTAAGGCCTTGACGAAAGCCTTGACAGAGTAAGGGCACTATACGTTAAACAGTCCTGTTGGTGATCTGAAGATAGTGCAAGTTTTGTAAATGAGAGGAGATAGAATATCACCTGGGAGCATGCAGAATAAGGCAGGCTGCAGCATAGGTGCATGAGTAAGGCCTGAGTAATATCTAAGTAGAGGACATTACCATAATCCAAGCATTAAATGATGATTGCCTGCACAATGGTTCTCAGATAAGATGAAGCTAGGAGAGGAAGAATTTTCCTCATGCACCAAAAAAGGCCAAAACGTCAAGTAGCAAGTGTTTTTATTTGATGGTCCATGGAGAGCTTATCATCCAACCCAAATAATGAGATTTCTCACAGCTTGCTTAGGGGTCAGTGGAGGACCAAGGGAGTAGGGTCATCAGTTAGGGGGCTAAAGGTAGGGCTGATTTCCCAAGACCAGGATCTCAGTTTCTTTATCATTCAGATTTAGACAGCAAAGGCCCATCCATTTAGCCACTGCTAAATAACTACTTTGAAATTGAGTGGGATTGGCAGGGAATGTACAGGTAAGAGAAACAATGATCTACATATGTAAGATGGGAGAACTCAATGGGCTGAGTAGTTCCTGCCAAAGGAAGGCGATACACATTGAAAAGCATGGAGCTTAGGGATGAGCCTTGTGGGACTCTGCATAACAAGGGGTCAGTGCAGGATGAAAAAGGTTTCAAAGAAACTTTGAAAGATCGATGCTGCAGAAAAGAAAGAAACTATTTTAATGCTTTTTACTGATACTTCCCTCCCACAATCTGTTGTGCAGGGTGTAATGATATAAATGGTCAAAGGCCACTGTGAGACCCAAAGGAATAAGGGCAGCAGTGCCACCATGATCTAGAGCTTGGCTCAAGTCTTCTATGGCTGTGAGGAGTGCACACTCTTTCTGACAGAAACTTGGTTAAATAGTTTTTAATGCCAGATATGATACTTGCAATCCCAAAAGTCTATTCTTAGATTAAACTGCCCCAACCAGCACAGCTGTGACCTTTCCATTGCTTTTAAATCTTGCATCAACTGTAATATTTTTGAATTGCTTCCCCCCTACCTTTTCATTCTCACTTGCACTAGGGTGGATCACAATTTCACCTTAAATCTTATGCAGGTTATTGAGCCCCACATTCTAAAGTTCACCTTTACCATCATGGATGACCTTAACCCCCAATTAGAAAGTTCCACTTGTAAGGATGCCAAGACTTTTATCAACATCCTGGCAGTTATATAGCTTTACCAGCTCATTAAGTCTTCACCCATATAACTGGGCATATCTTGGATCCTTTCTTTACCAATCTTCATGGTCTCAAAGTGGAATCACCTGTGCCCCGTATCTGGTCAAACCAGTATGCAATACCAGTGAATTCTTCTTTAGATTTCTCCCTCTGCCATTAGAGGCCAATGTTAATCCTTTTTTTCATTGGTCAAAACTGTTCTGCTGTGTTCTACAGTACCCTCTATGATTCAGTCCCTTCTCTGCCATCTGATCCTCAACAGGCCAATAGTACTGTCACTCACTGAATCTCAACTGCTCTTGATTCTTCCATCCTCTAGGCTATGTATGACAATCAGATATCTAAACCTTCTTTGCCCTGGGTAAATAGCCATCTAACTCCTCTCAAAAGAAAAAGCAAAGCACTTGAATGGGCATGAATAAAGTATTATGATCTAGCAGCAAACTGAAGTGCAAAGTTGAAATTAAGTCCTATGAAAAAGCTATTAGGTCTGCCAGTACTGATTTCTATGTGGATAAGAGCAAGGCTGATTAAAATTACTCCACATAATGTTTTTCTGTAGCCCTCAACCATTTGGGTCTCTGTTTAGCAGAGTTTATTTAACTTGTCAAGGCAGATTCCCTAGCCAGCGTTTTTAGCTCAGGCAAATATGCCTCTCTCTGAATCCTTTCTTTCTCCATGCACTGGCCTTAGGAACCCCAATTATTTACTATTTTAGTTAATCTTCTCAACTTTTCTATTAAAACCACTTCAGTTCCTCTGGACTAAAAACAGGCAATAGCAATTTCACTACTAAAGAAGCCTTTCTTTTATACCTGCTGGTATTAGGAAACTATTGACCCATTTTCCTCCTTCAGTTTCCAGCCAAGGTCCAGGAGAAACACATCAACAGACAGCTAACATACCACCTTATGAGTTTTTGGACCCCCTCAGTCAGGTTTCAGTCTAAGACACAGCACTGAGTTTACACGCCTCACTGACCATTGAATTAGTAGCTTAGCTTTGGCATTCTGGGCTGTTTCAAACTTTAGGGCCTTATTATGACTTTGACGGTGCTGGAGCGGGCCGCCACACCAGCCAAAGCCATAAGTAGACCACCCATTGAATTCCGACTGGAATCCAGTTTGGGCAGTCCTCCAACAGCTGGACCACGACTGTGACTGTTTAATGGATCATAGGAGAGCCATAACAGGCACAGCAATGGGAACACTATTGCAGGTTCCTGCAAGGCATGGACTGTCAAGTCCATGCCCTACAGGAACTGGGGGGCATGAAGACAGGGGGGCACACCATGGGCCCGATTCACAGAACTAACTTACGACAAAATCCTAAACTTACTACCATTTTGGTATTCACAGAATGAACTTACTCATTTTGGTATTCACAGAATAAACTTACTCATTTTGGTATTCACAGAAGACACTTACACATTTTGTGTAACTTACACATTTTGTGTAACTTACTCATTTTGTGTAACTTACACATTTTGTGTAACTTACACATTTTGTGTAACTTACACATTTTGGTATTCACAGAAGGCACTTACTCATTGATGAGTAAGTGCCTTCTGTGAATACCAAAATGAGTAATTTAATTCTGTGAATACCAAAATTGTTGTAAGTTCATTCTGTGAATACCCAAATGTGTAAGTTTATTCTGTGAATACCAAAATTGTTGTAAGTTCATTCTGTGAATACCCAAATGTGTAAGTTCATTCTGTGAATACCAAAATTGTTGTAAGTTCATTCTGTGAATACCCAAATGTGTAAGTTCATTCTGTGAATACCAAATGTGTAAGTTCATTCTGTGAATACCCAAATGTGTCAGTTCATTCTGTGAATACCAAAATTGTTGTAAGTTTAGGATTTTGACGTAAGTTAGTTCTGTGAATCAGGCCCCATATGCTCCTCTGCATGCATCCCCTGGCTCAGAGGAAACAGGGAGCACTGTAGAGCTTCCTTTGTTTCATGTCTGGAAGACTTTTCATGGTGGGTTCACTGCCTCAAAAACCGTGGCGGTAAGGAAACTCATAATATGCCTGGCGGGATCGCATATTGTAGCCTCAAGACCGCCGCAACACCGTCAGGGATCTCCAAGTCATAATGGGGCGGTCGGACCGCCGGTGGCTACAGCAGTTCAATGGATGGCCGTAGTCATAATAAGGCTCTAAAGAGTGGATAGCAGTCAAAAACTAACCCTGGTCATATCCAGGGAAAGATCACAAGATAGTTGGATTATTATGAACCTCAAATATCTTGGGTGTGGCTTGCAGACCAGTACTCCAGGTTGAAGAGTCAGATTAATGAAACAGCTATAAGGTACAGTATATACAACTCTAAAATGTGGGACTATCATCTATAGTCTGCTGAATCCCCATTCTGATTTCTGTATAGCAGATCTTTCCATTAACCCTGGGCATCCAATTCCGCTCCGCTCGCGGAATTTGCGGAATTTAGGCAATTTCGCGTTCCGCGGAGAACGCGGAATTGCCAACAATTCCGCGATCCGCGGCGTAGCGGAATTATTTTCTTGTCGCGCTTTAAAAATGCGTTCTAGCGCGCGCGATAGCGACTTACCGGGATTCCTGCGTTCGCCGATGGGTTTTCCTATCCGTTCGCGTGCGCCACGAGATTTCGGTAGCCGGACGCGTTATCCCGCAAGAGTTTGCGATCGCGAACACATCATTCGCCGCGCCGTCGGACAACGCGAGAGTGTGCGATCGCGAACACGTCATTCGCCGCGCCATCGTGCACCGCGAGAGAGCTTGCGACTGCGAACACGTCATTCAGGCGCGCCATCGGACATCCGGCGATATTTTTGTACAGCTCGCGATCCCGAACATGCAAAATTTTCAATCTGGAGAACAATAACATCGCAAGCAGCATCAAACCTTCTATAAATTGATGATTTGGCTGAAAAAAAAAACTCAGATTGATATTTGGCTGTCCTTTTTGGTCACATTTTTTGGGGGGGAGAGGGAGGAAGTGCCACAGAGTCTCCTACTTCCTGTTCCTGTCCAGCAGGCTCCTCCCAGTGCTTTGTCCATCTCCTGTTCATTTTTCACTTGGATTTGAGCTGGAAGGATCACTCTTTGTGTCTGCTGCATCATTATCATTGGATTTGAGGATTTTGGGATTTGAGATTTTACAAGTAAGTTGGTGTTGTTTGATTGGGGCATTGCAGTTGCTGCAACTTCATTTTTGGTGCTTTTCATCATTTTTAAAATAAATCGTTGTGGGTAGCCAGTAGGTCCAGAGCTAGTCATGGGTCATGGATTGCTGTGTGATGTATTTATTAATTTCAAACATCATTTAGGGGCATGGATGGCATTGGATTGAATTGGAAAATGTGTTTTTTGGGGTGTATTTCAGTTTTTGGGCTGTGTGTTAAATACATGCCTTAGTTGTGTGTGGTGTGCTGCAGGCCTTGTTTAGCCCTGTGTATTTTCGTTTTTGCATTTTATTGCATTACAGGCAAAGCAAAAGCAGGGTGGTTTACCATGCAGCCTTTGCCTGGCTATTATAGGCCTGTTTTCAGTACATTGTTTTCCAGGCCTCCTGCTGGTTGCTTGTGATTTGTGAGTGTCCATGTGGCTGGTAGCCATTTCTGGTGGGAGTTACAAGTGTGCTGCTTTAGCCATATACTAAGGCCTGCATGTGTTTCCCTTTGTGGCCTAGGCTTCTTGTTGTGGGCCTGGCCATGAGGCTGGCGGCCATTTTGAAGCCAGGCAGTGTGCTTTTTGCCATGGGCCTGCATTGTCTGTCTTCAGTTTCTTGTTGTTGTGGGCCTGGCCATGAGGCTGGCGGCCATTTTGAAGCCAGGCAGTGTGCTTTTTGCCATAGGCCTGCATTGTCTGTCTTCAGTTTCTTGTTGTCGTGGGCCTGGCCATGAGGCTGGCGGCCTTTTTGAAGCCAGGCAGTGTGCTTTTGCCATAGGCCTGCATTGTCTGTCTTCAGTTTCTTGTTGTCGTGGGCCTGGCCATGAGGCTGGCGGCCATTTTGAAGCCAGGCAGTGTGCTTTTGCCATAGGCCTGCATTGTCTGTCTTTAGTTTCTTGTTGTTGTGGGCCTGGCCATGAGGCTGGTGGCCATTTTGAAGCCAGGCAGTGTGCTTTTTGCCATAGCCCTGCATTGTCTGTCTTCAGTTTCTTGTTGTTGTGGGCCTGGCCATGAGGCTGGTGGCCATTTTGAAGCCAGGCAGTGTGCTTTTTGCCATAGGCCTGCATTGTCTGTCTTTAGTTTCTTGTTCTTGTGGGCCTGGCCATGAGGCTGGCGGCCATTTTGAAGCCAGGCAATGTGCTTTTTGCCATAGGCCTGCATTGTCTGTCTTTAGTTTCTTGTTGTTGTGGGCTTGGCCATGAGGCTGGCGGCCATTTTGAAGCCAGGCAGTGTGCTTTTTGCCATAGGCCTGCATTGTCTGTCTTCAGTTTCTTGTTGTTGTGGGCCTGGCCATGAGGCTGGCGGCCATTTTGAAGCCAGGCAGTGTGCTTTTTGCCATAGGCCTGCATTGTCTGTCTTTAGTTTCTTGTTGTTGTGGGCCTGGCCATGAGGCTGGTGGCCATTTTGAAGCCAGGCAGTGTGCTTTTTGCCATAGGCCTGCATTGTCTGTCTTCAGTTTCTTGTTGTTGTGGGCCTGGCCATGAGGCTGGCGGCCATTTTGAAGCCAGGCAGTTTGCTTTTTGCCATAGGCCTGCATTGTCTGTCTTCAGTTTCTTGTTGTTGTGGGCCTGGCCATGAGGCTGGCGGCCATTTTGAAGGCCGGTAGTGTGCTTTTATCCATAGGCCTGCAAGCTTGTAGCCTAGTCTGCCAACAGGCCTTTCATCCAGTGGGCCCAGAGGTAGTCAGGGGTGCATGAAACAACTGTTTCTGTGTGTTCTGTTCAATTTAAACATCATTTAGGGCACATGGATGGCATTGGATTGAATTGCAAAATGTGGATTTTTGGGTGTATTTCAGTTTTTTGGGGTGTGTTAAATACATGCCTTAGTTGTGTGTGGTGTGTTGCAGGCCTTGTTTAGCCCTGTGTATTTTCATTTTTACATTTTATTGCATTACAGGCAAAGCAGTGTGGTTTACCATGCAGCCTTTGCCTGGCTATCGTAGGCCTGTTTTCAGTACATTGTTTTCCAGGCCTCATGCTTGTTGCTTGTGATTTGTGAGTGTCCATGTGGCTGGTGGCCATTTCTGGTGGGAGTTAACTAAGTGTGCTGCTTTTGCCATTTAGGCCTGCATGGTTTTCCTTTTGGCTTACTGCTTGCATCCATCCCCTTTGCCAGCTGCAGCTCCCTGAATGATGTGATGACTGAGCAAATAATTTAATGCCAAACAGGGTCCACTTCTATTACATTTGTATTTTGGTTGTTGTTCCTCTTCTTTCCTATCCTTCCTGACAGTGTACACAGTATACCATGAAAGCCCTTGTTGACAGTCTCACAAATGGCTACACTAATTTATATCTTTTATTTGTTTGTTTGTACTGCTAGTAATTGAACCACAACAACAAATGCAACATTTCACTGATGTTCTTCTCCTGGCTTCTTTGCTTTTAGGTGCACAAAAAGACAGAGGAGGAGGTGTCATCATCACCCGTTGTACTGCCAGGCAGAAGTCCTGCTGCGCGTCACGTCCACGTGTGACCACAGACATCTCTGCAACTTGTGCACCTGCGTCCTGCTGACATCTGAAGAAGATGGCCCCAAAGAAAGGTACCAGGTCCTCCAGTACCAAAAAAGTTGCCAGTGAGAAGAAGGGACAGAAGAAGGAAGTGGCACTTGCCAAGACTGGTGTGCCGGCCGATGTGTTTTTTGGTAAAAAAAAACTTACGCCTGCAGCAGCGGTGTCCAGCAGGGACCAAGCTGGGAGCAGCCCCTCTGCATCAGTGGGCCCACCCCAGCAACCTAGGCCCAAGCCCATGACTGTGGCAGAGGTAGCCAGTCTACTAACGACCAGTGATGTTGAAATGTCATTATCGCAAAGTAGTACCCAATCCACGCACTCGCAGGCGGAAACTCAGCAGATAAGTGGGCAACCACAGCCGCAACCCCAGCCGCAACTCCAGCCGCAACCCCAGCCGCAGCCAGAGCCGCAGCCAGAACCGCAACCACAGCCGGAACCACAGCCGCAACCACAGCCGCATCCGGAACCACAGCCCACAATAGTAGTTGTTCCACCTGAAGTAGGGGCAGTTCAGGAAATCGAGCTTTTTGCAGACGAAGAAGAGCAAGCCACTGTTCCAGAAGATCCATTGTCTTCCATACCCCCAGCAAGGAAAAAGAGGGTTAGTCCATCAACTTCTTCTTCAAGCCCCGCTTCTGATGATCTAGATGCCACTTGGAAGCCACCAGCTAAGCCTGAGAGTGATGCACGCCACAAGACAAGGCTAGTGAAAAGGAAGGTTCCAGAAAGCCTTACAGTTATGGAGGTAGATGTAGACGAGGGGGGTGATGATGATGATGATGATGAAGAGCCAGTCATCATGAACATCACTCCTGGGCCTGCGGAGATGGAGACCAACATTATTAGACTATCCCAAATCGCTGCGAGGGATGTAGCACGGATACCACCAACACAGGTAACGCCAACACGACCTCCAGCTTCCATAATTGCCTTTGCAAAGGCCCGGCAGGGACCTACATCCAGCTCAACCGTGGTAATGTAAGTGCACAGAGTCAAATTCCATGCACACCCTCCATTTCATCTGGTATTGAAAGTGGCACCTTCAGCAGCGCCAGAAAGTTCTCCTCCCCAGTTTGGGACTTCTTTTCGGTTATCAGTAAGGAGGAGAACATTGCTATATGCTCAATTTGTCGGCAGGCTGTTAGGCGGGGTAAGCTTGGTACAAACTATGGTACCGGAGGACAAACAAGTCATCTCAAAAAACACCACACTATCAAGTGGGAGGCTCACCTACTTCACTTAGAAAAAAGGAAAACTGGACCCATTGCTGTTGTTGGGGATGAAGAAGTAGGGGAAGATATGATCGCGGTGGAAGGTCAACAAGAGGGAGACATTTCTCGTCCTACCCCCAGCAGTGTACTGGTAATGCCCACATCCTCAGCAACATCTGAGTGGCACCGTAGTAAGAGTCAACATGAGACACAAAGGCAACCGGGCACTGCAATGAGCAAAAGTGCAGCATCGTTGAGCCTAGCTGGGTTCAAGAAGAAAGGTGCACCACAAAGGAAAATATTCCAGCCTACCATTGACAGCATGCTTAGGTCGGAGGGGCAGTACCAATGCAACCACCCAACGGCACGGTTGTACAATGCGAAGCTTGCTAAAATGTTAGCGCTGGACCTTCTCCCTTTTTCATTTGTGGAAGGGGTGGGTTTCCTTGAATTTGTGTCAGCCATGTGCCCTAAATGGAAGGTTCCCAGCTGGTCCTATTTCGCCCGAGTTGCTGTTCCAGCACTACATCACGATGTGCTGGAATTGGTTGGACAAGCTTTGCAGCAGAGTGCTGTTCACAAAATCCACCTGACAACAGACATGTGGACCAGTTGCCAAGCCACTGATTACATGTGCATCACTGCACACTGGGTCTCTTTTGTGGGGGTTAGAGACAAGCTATCTGAAGTAGGTGCTGTTGACACAGCTGCAATTTTTAATGCTTCTCGGAAACATGCAACTGTAGCCATGTTCGCCATGGAGAAATCTCATACTGCTGAAAACATTTTGGAAGAGTTTAACAGCAAGGTCTTTGAATGGCTGCGCCCCAGAGTGCTTCACATTGGTTTTGTTGCCACGGATAATGGCAGTAATATACTTAAGGCCATGACGCTTGGTGAGTATGTAAGGGTCCCGTGTTTGGCGCACTGCATTAACATTATAGTTCAAGACTTTCTGAAAAAAGAACCCATAGTCAGCAACTTACTGACCACCTGCCGCAGAATATGCACGCATTTCAGCCATTCTTTTAAAGCCCGGAAGCAGCTGAGGATCATTCAACGTGACTATAGAATGACAGTCAAAGCACTCATCCAGGAGGTGGCAACACGTTGGAACTCAATGTATTACATGCTTGACCGTCTGTTTGAGCAGTACAGACCAATCAATGAATATGTCATGCGAAGGGCGGATGCTACTGTGAAAGGCATGACCCTTCAGATGGACCAATGGTGCCTAGTTAAATCTCTTACAGAGATGCTTCTTCCCTTCGAGGTCTTCACACGTGAAGTCAGCAAGGAGGACTGTACTATGGGCCAAGCTATCCCATTGTTGCACATGCTAGAGCAACAGCTGAAGGGGGTGTGTGAAGCGTACGAAGGTGTGGAGGGAAAAAAAGAAGCATATGAGTTGGTGGAGAGCTTATCATGTCGCTTAAGTGAAAATGCAAGGGTGCAAAATAAGATTCTGTCACAACAACATTACATTTGTGCCACAATTCTGGATCCACGGTACAAATCGGCACTGCACAGTAAGACATTACTCCCTTTTTCAGAAGTGGATGTTGCCCGGTACAAAACTTGGATAGCTGAGGCAGCCAGTACATTGGAAAATGAACGGCTGGTAATTAAAGGCCTCAAACCCACGTCAAGTACTGCAGCAGAGCATCCGGCGTCAAGTTCAACTTCAGAGCCTGTGGGCAGTGCATTTGGTTCACAGCTGTCACCAACACTATCGACAACAGCAATAACCGGATCATCAGCCCCAGTACAAACGGCACAGGATTGGTATTTACAGCAAGGACTTGCTAGGTCCAGTGCTGATGCAAAGACAAAAGAGGCCGCACTAAGTTTAGCACCCCTGAACATTGACCGAATGGTCCAGGCCTACCTGGATGACCGAACAGAGGTCTACATTGATCAAAACCCATTGCGGTATTGGTATGGCAAAAGGGGCCAATGGCCAGTGCTCAGCAGGCTGGCGATAAACTATCTGGCTTGCCCTGTCGCAAGTGTCTCTTCTGAACGTGTTTTCGGTGCTGCTGGTTCCATTGTAACAGTGAAAAGGACCAGTCTCTCACCCAAAAACGTTGAGAGGTTAACCATGATCAAAATGAATCAGCAATTTATACCACCGAATTACATTCAACGCAGGAAGATGAGGACAGCGGCTCAGGTGACGGAAGTAGCGTGTTGGATGCTGATTACCTACTTCTGGTTGAACCTCCAGAGTTTGAGGACGAGCTATACTTCCCTGACAACTAGGCTTCCACTTCTTACTGTGGTTCTCCCTTATTTACTTCTATTTGTGTGTCTGTCTTTCTGTTTGGAAACTTCAAATCACAACAAATCCATCACCACCGTCTTCGTATTTTATTGCCTTATATGAGTTTCAGCTCTCTGCATTTCAGTCCACTCCTCCGAGTCCTGCTCCTCCTGAATCGACCTAAATCTATTGCCCTCAAGCCAGATGATAATTGGATGCAGCATAATCGAAGAAAAACTAACACCTCGTTGAGTCTCTCCAAAAGAAGTGGAACATGATGATGACTACTATAGCTATCCTCCTTTCCGAGCCGATACAGACTGCCCATTAACTGAAGATGAGAAGGAACAGGTAATGAATGATGACATGCATTGGACGCTGACTGAGTGATTTGTGTTGTTGTTGTTTGTAGTGCATGAAGGTAATTCATTGTGTACTATTATCTAATCTACACACTAAAAGTAACTCAATGCAATGTTTGTTTCCATTCTTGTTTTTCAATAACAATTTTCTACTTCTACTGCAGGTCGATCCATTGCATTTTGAATATGGAAAGGGGACTCAATCTGTACACTACTGCACACTGAGTTGGACAACAAACCTGATGATGACCACAGTGACATTATCTCTTCGCAGTCACTCAGTACGATCAGAGATGATTGATGGAATAACTCAGTGCTTTTCATGAGTGCATTAAAAGGTAACCAAGTCAACAACAACCACTGCAGACCTACATGTCTGTGTAGTGGTGGAGTCGAGTGTGGTGGTATGACTGACAGCGGGGCATTGATTTAGTCACTTAATTTGTAAAATGCTATGTTGCTGTATATCTGCTTTGTCTGCCTCTGTCAAAAAATGTACGCTAAATGGAGGATGGGTCACGGGTGCCGTGGGCCTGCTCTGTCCTGTTGTTGTTGGAGGTTAATGCTGGAAACAGACTAGAGTAGACATGATGTATCCAAATCCATGCCGCCTCTGAAAGTGTTCTTGTTGCACTCCACCGTAATTTAGGCATTTTTTTCTACTTGATTTTTCAATATCCCTTTTGTTTTCCCATCTGCAATTACAGGCCGGCCCTTACCCTGTGCTACACTGGGAAAAACAACTCTCACTTACCTTACCAATGAATCTACATCTGCCAGGCAGGCAGTGGCGTCACCCAAGATTGATGGCCGGAGCGTCCATGGAAGGGAGGACCAAGACGAATGCCGAGATGCAACTCCACATTTTAACCAGGATAACATACAGTAACAGTATCAACTTTCATCATCTTTTAAATTTGATTCATTTTTTGTCTTCAATCATTACTACTGTGTATTGTTGTTGTTATGTTTGCTCTCTGCTTATAATTCAATTCATCCCTACAGCAATTTTTGGCTTTTCTTTGCTATCTTTAAGCCCGGGCCGGTACAACACAACAGAAACTGAATGTAATTCGGGTCTCTCTGAGGGCAGACAGGCAAGGCAAATTGCATAATATACTGCTGCCCTGTACTGTCTAATTGTCTAGTAGTAGTAGTTAATAAGTACTCTCATTAACCATCAAGTTATCATCATCATGCATGCATTTCCTTTTTCTCCCTTAACTGATTTATGGATATGGTTGTCTGCCAAGATTGTGTTTTGTTGTTGTCCATGCGTACTGTTTTTCTTTGTCAAACCTTTCCCAAAACCCCCTTCCCAACCATTCATCAAACCCTAACCCTCTTCCCCGGGCTGTGTGACTTATTGAGGTGTGACTAAATTAAATGTACACCAATAATTTATCACACGCTTGCTGGGGCGGATGTGGCTAAAGCAACAAAAATGCATTTTCAAGGCAGGGCACGGATCTTCTGCTTGCCCACCCTCCTATGAGCAGTATATTTGCGATTTTTTTTTACCAAAGGAACCTAATCCATCAACATTAATTGCCGGCATAGATTGGATTTGTTGTTATCCTCCGAAACAGCACTAACGGTTACGCTTGTGTCGAGTCACGGTGTACTGTAGGCCTAGTCGAGTGACTCGACACAGCTAGAGTTTGTAACTCTATGTACTAGGCTATCCCCGCAACCATTATGTTTCCTTGTATTTTGGCATATTATTGTTTGGCAGTAAGTTCCGTACTGTACTTCGTTCTACTACTCCTCCCACAGTCTCTCTTAGGCGACTGACTGTCTCGTTTTCTTTTATTTGCAAGTGAAACTGCCAGGGTCTACTACTACTACCACCACAACCATGGCATGTTGGGAAAGAAAACCATCATCACCATGCAGCCATCGCCGTGCCCAAGTTAAACATCAAGCACAGGTAAGAGAAGAAGTTTGGGGGAGGCATAATTAATAACAGAATTTTTTTCACTAATTCTATTTCACACACCCCTTTGAGTCCAGTTGCAAAATGCATAGATTAGGAGGAGAGACTGACAGTACTAGTAGGACAAGTCCCTCAGGGAGGGGTACCGCATCTGTCTGTTTGTGTCTTAGTAACTCAGCCAATTATTTAAATCAAACACTGGCTGTGGCACTGCACCAGCAAGGAAACCGTGTGACGTAAAACAGTAACCCCACCCACAAAACATTAACCACATCGTATAAAGTCTAAATATGTAATTTAATACCCTAACAAAAATAAACTATGTAAAAAAATCCCACAACACCTGACCCACCCCTCTCCCTAACCCCAACCAATGTTCATGTCCCAGAACGAAAAAGTCCAACAAATGTCCAAAAGTCCAAAACCCAACACCCGATTCCCACCCACCAAAAGAAGCTATAAAAAGGGGCAATAAATAAACGGGGTCTCAGCGGGCTCGCCTCTCCAGGACACGGATGCGCTCCTCTAGGCGGGCCACGCGGTGCTTCAGCACGCGGCAGTTGCATCCACAGGGGGGCAGCAGTGCTTCTTGCTGTGTGGCGGCGGGCGGCTGACAGGCGGTGGCGCCGTAACACTGTAGGGGGTGTCTGGGGCCCGGGGCATTGGAGGAGGCTGCAGCTGCTGCCGCCTCCTCCTCCTCCTCCTCTAGAAGAACCAGCCGCTGGTATTCGGCCTGTATGGCCTCCAGCTTCCGGCGCCGGGCCTTGGCTGCCAACTCCTTCCTGTCGACTTTACCTTTGGAAGGAGTCGCTATATCAAGAAGAAAAACAAGACTATTGAAAAATATACTCTTAGCAAAGCAGTCAGACAAATTCATTCTACACATAGTGGCACAGTAGCACTAGCAAGCACAGTAGGTAACATTTGTGGTATGTATCTATCCTCCCACTACCTCGGCCTTGAACATTTGTGGGAGTTTCAGGCATTCCACCACCCATGCATCTGATTCATATCACACACCTATGCATGCATCCCACGTATCCTTCTCTGCCAGTCATAAATATAAAATCTCGCCCGTCCTTCCTCCTTCCACCCTTCTTTCCCTTTTCGTTCAACCCATCCATCAAGGTCATCTGATCAGACTTTGTCTTCTCCATAAAAATTTCACAGCTGAGTTGAAGTCCGATAGAAGAGGCCATTGGTTACTCTCAGTACACTCCCGTCGCTAATGCTATTGCTAATGCTAAGTAAAGGGTGTCTTCTTCAACCGTTCACAACAACTTCTTACTTAAGTCTCAACAGTACAGTATACATTACACCCTTGCAGCAAGTGTAATGTCAATAAGTAAGGATTAGGAATATAACTTACCACCACCCGCCACTGCTGCTGGCTCACCCCCTGCAGCTCCTCCAACTGCCGCATCACCTGCACCCTCAGCAGCCGCGTCACCTTCGCCGCTGGCCCCGGTACTGGTGGTCGGTAGTACGCCTAGAAAAAACATTACACATTTTTCAGATGCCATATACACCTCCCCTATTTTTGACTAGCAAGAATGAAAAAAAGTTAATACATAGATAATACATATACAACATACATCACTAGTATAAATCAGGTAGTAGAGTAGACACTGGTAGTGTTATATGGTCCCTAGGGTCATTCTAGTCTTTGCTAAGTTACCCCGAGCCATGCAACCATTTTAGCTCTGTCTTATTTTTGCGCAAGTTACCTCGCAGCTTGTTGTGAAAGACGCCTTTGAGCCCACATGAGCTCATACTGCTACTGTCTGAGCGCTGCGTACAAGGTCGAAAAACAACCGACTTTGTTATGGAGTTCTGGTGTTAGTCCATATTGCTTATCCATAAAAAACTGCACTTTTTGGCACGACTGAGAAATGCTTGCACTATACTAACGCGCACCATTTTTCTCATTACAGACGGAAGATTCCCTTATACGAAGAACCAGAGCTTTGCAGACCTTATGATGTAACCAGTACTAGGTTCTTCTAAGGTGAGGGCTCCCAGAATTCTCACATCTCCATTTATAATTTTATATAAACTAGATTCCTACCAAGGGAGGGTGGTTCTTCCACCACTGTTCAGTTATCATGATCTTGCCTTTTGGCTTCTATGGACTTGTAGTTGTAAGTAACTTGTAAGTCTAACTAAGTGTAACAATGTTTATTGTTTTCATCTTATGCATTTTGCTGTTGCTGCTGCATTATTCAACGTACAGAGCTTGTCAGTTGGAAATAAAAATAAACCTTTTGAACTTACATAGACTCGGTGGTATTTGGTGTGGACTTACACAAGAGAGTGAGCAAAGGGTGTGCATTGCTTCCGCGACAGAGGTTGGGAGTGTTATGTTGTCTGGGTTGTCTACTCATTGGGTATTTTGGGGGGCGTTTCGAGTAATGAGACACTATAACTAGTTGGTCAGGGGATTGTGGTGGCTTCTGATTGAGGTGTGAGGAAGGTCCAACCTCCCATCACCAACGTCCTATTTTCTTGTGCAAAGTTCTGTATGTGCAGAATCCCTACAACAGTAGTAGTATGTCCTATCCTATCTAAAATTCTAAAATGTGGTTGGGCATTTTCTTGGTGGGAATTGTCGAAAAGACTCAAGAATAAGAAGACTAGAAGTAGTAGAAGTGGACAACCCAAAGGACTGGACTCAATGGCTATAGCTATTGGTGAATATGAGTTTTATTTAAAATATTTTAAATAAAGAGTGGGCAACTGGGCAAGCTTAGCTACAGACAGACTAATAATAGTAGTACAGAGAGTCATAGCAGACGCAGTTAGAGGCAGGGATAACAAGAATTTAGAAACAGATAGTATAGAGCAAAGAAGATTTTGTCAAAATTCGAATTAGGAGGATACCTAAATAATAGTTCAGAAAAAATAAGGTGCAGGAAAAGTTTGGGAAATATAATTAATAATATTAACCACTGGAGGACTTACTGGGGCCAGCAGCAGAGCCCTCGATAGAGGAGCGGTCCTGTCCCTGGGAGGCATCTTGTTGATCTTCGTGGCCCACCGCCTGCGACCCCGTCTTCTTGCCCCTGGGTGCTGCTGATCATGTAAGATTTCATAAAGAAAGAGACAAAAATTAAAGTTTGGTGTGAAATAAATAAAATATTTTAAAATACGCACCAAAAACTTTTTGGGTAACAACAATTGCAATAAAATTGACTTATCTGATCGACTGGTAGTATTGCGAGATTAACGGACTGTCTAGCAAGCCTAACTACCACCTGACGTAGCCCACCTATTCCAATCCAGACGGGCCAATTGTTCAGTAAGTCTGCATTTCCATTTATTTTAGTCCTCAAAAATGCATAGATGGAGGACACATGCATACATTTTTGCATACACCAAATTGTTGGCTGGTTGCTGCTGATGTTCTGCTAGTGATGATATAAGCCTATTAACACTCAGAAAACAAACTACAAAAGGTTCTGCGAAGGACTGGGGTAAGCAGCACTCAGCAGCACGTGACATGACAGAGGATGCGTCACGCACACCACTTACAAATTACCAACTAATAAGTAACTAAACCTATCAATCCACCACTATCCCTTCTTAGTGGCAGGAGGACAAAGGAAGGACTACTCTCTCTAGCATTACATCACTTAAGTTCTCTAAAGTAAACTCTTACATAATCATCAGGCCAAGCGAGCGCAAAGTTGCAAACAAGTAAGATTAGTAGCGCCGAGCGCCTGTGTCATAACAATCACAGATTTGTAAACGTAATTTACCTGCAATGTAAGCAGCAGCATTCTTGCTGGTCGGAAAAAAAATATATTCGCAATCTATAACACAGAGCAGAACACAAAGTAGTAATATTAAATAGCTACTCACCAAGCCCCGGGACCTCCACTCCTAGCAGGTCCAGCAGGTCCTGCTCCCGGTCCAGAATATCGGACCACCGGTGCGTCAGCTGATTATTGGTGCGCCGGACACCAGAGCAGCGAAACACTGCCCGACGCACCTTGCCCCACCGCTGCCGATGCTCCCGGAGCCCGTACCCGGACCCAGGCCTGCCGCCTGCTGCCAGGGTTAAGGGGA
Source organism: Calotriton arnoldi (assembly GCA_963921515.1). NCBI lineage: Eukaryota > Metazoa > Chordata > Amphibia > Caudata > Salamandridae > Calotriton > Calotriton arnoldi. The sequence goes on from CAWUFW010010212.1 coordinate 498,018, forward strand.
GGTGGCGCTGAACAAAAAAAACCAGAGCGGCCACCTCCGACTCATTGAATAAGGCCGGTGCCTGCACCCCTCTTTGGCGCCGCCTTCCGCAAGGAAGGCTGTCGCGGCTCTGGCTCCGACTTCAAGCCCTGTGGCTGTGGCCCTTTGCCATGGTTCTGGGTAGGCGGGGGACGGAAAAGAAAAGGTAGGAATTACAAAAAAGTAAGTAAAAGAAATGAAAAAGCAGGTAATAGAAAAAGTGTGAAAAAGTAGTTAAAAACACACAAAAAGTAGAAAAAAACTCAAAATATAGAATCAGGAAAATAGAGAGATAGATAATAAATAAAAAGACCCAAAAAAGTTTACAGAAACAAAGGATTGAAAAAATAGAGGGAGGATTGAAAAGCAGGCCCAGAACCATAGCAATAGACTGAAAAACAAGATGGCCGCGCCCATTGCGACCGCATGGGCAAGTTTGCGCGATATTTCCCCCCCGAGCATGCAAAAAGCGTCGCGAACACGTAATGCGCGTTCCCAAACAGGAAACCCTTATCGCGAACGGGCGGGAGCATGCAATACGCGACCCGGAACTGGAAATAAGCATCGCGAGCGGGCGGGAGCATGCAATACGCGACCCGGAACAGGAAATACTATCGCGAGCGGGCGGGACAAGTGAAGGCAAGATGGCCGCGCCCGTTAGCGACCGCATGGGCAAGTTAGCGATATATTTCCCCGCGAGCACGCAAAAACACATCGCGAACGGACGGGACCAGCAATTTCGTGGAGATTTGCGTAACGCGACTACGCAAATTCCGCCCACCCTTACTTTTCATAACTGGCTACTACTGTCTTAAATGCTGATTTTGCTTCTTCCTCTATAATGCAGTCTAGTGTTTGGGTAGTGGTCTTTAAGCTTTGTCCATCTGTAATCTGCAAATTCTCCAGAAGTTACTCAAAAGGACACTCTATTCCTCAGTTTAGGTTCCCTTTTAGTCTTTCACCTGCTCCCTTAATCCAGCGTCCTAGCTTGGTTTTCTCCTTCTCTCTCAATACCCACCACTCAAGCCAACATGGCATGATTTGTTTCCTTGTGATGGTCGTGGGGTAGGGGTGTACTTGCGTGGAACCATTAACCTCCTATGTCTGTGACAATGCCATCTGTTTCAACTGTCCCTGCATGGCCATCTGCTCCGCAGTTCCAGGACTTTCTACAGAATCCCTTGCTGGTTGCACCCTTTGTTTCCCTGAGCCGTCTTGGATTTTACTCCCTCTGGTGTTGACTCTTCTTGGAGTCACATACCTGTCGAATAGCATGCTCTATCTTCCCATGGAGTGATACCTGCTTTCCAGTGAGGGATACCTGCTTTGCAGAGCTCAAAGAATGTGAGAATTACTCTGCCACATATAACAGAATTCCAGTGGCATCCCTGGAATCTCAAGTATGTCGGCTCAGCATTATCCAGATCCACACAGCAATGCTTGCCTCGTAATAGGTAATTGTGAGAAAGTCGGTTTGGGGATGTGGGTGCTCACAGGGCAATCAAAATTACCATGATCAAAATATATCACTTATATACTCCAGGTGTCCCCGGGCTTCTTTAACTGTTGGTGATGTACCCATTTTAGTGCCTGGCATTTAGGCTAGGAAGACAGGGACTTGTCCAAAGTTTATCCATGGAGGTTCCATGGACTGGACACCTAGAGGTCAGCAACATATTCCAATAATGCACTATATTCAGCCAGTGCTTTAGCAAGAAAAAAAGGTACACACATAGCTAAATTATTTGTGGACATTTGCAAATATTCAAAACAATGGTGGGTAAAACAATGCGCAGCACCTCTCTATGGGTCTACCAAGAATTACTATGGTGCAACTCATTTAGCTCACATTTTTATCAGAGGGGGTAACTAACATTAAATAACAAAGTGCTTGCTTACAGGATCTATTACAGTATTACAGCAAGGCACCACTAAAAGCTTTTGCCTTTACAACAGCTTTTCACAGTCAAAAACCCTAAATCTACAGGCCTGAAAAATCACTTTTCAGAATAGGGCAGGAAGGCCTGCAGCCTTTGTATTTGCTTTAACTCTCTATTTAGACAGATAACACACAGTTCATTCAGAACTACGTGCTTAAGACTCTGTCTAGAGAGGCTAATCCCTCTATTAACATACATACATATTCAGATATGCACACTGACTGACTGTCCACTGTCAAGGTGAGTTCAGTGACAAAATATAGAAACCACAAATATCGTAGTGTATAAATATCAAGTCAAAAATTTTGCACGCAAAAAAAATGTGTTATCCTATACTTATAATGTAAATAACAAAACAAATCTGAAAAAAAATATTGTTATACACTAATATCGAAGACATAAATATATAATTGAAATTAATAAACATTAAGGGCCTGATTACGAGTTCGGCAGTTCAGCAGTTTGGCGGTCCATCGGACCACCAAACCCGTGGTGGAGGTCCCTGGACCTCCAGACTGATGGCTGACCTGCCGTATTATGAATATAGCAGTGGGACCACCACAGGATGGCCGTAATCACCGGGGATCATGGATCTCCGCGGCGGTCAGAGGCCAGAATATGCTTATCGGGCTGCTGCGGCACCGCCAAGCAAAGTAGGAGTTTCCTGACTGTCTCACTTTAAATGGTGGTGCGCCCGCCATTAAAAGTGTGGAAACTTAAGGGACCCTACAGGCCCCCCTGTTGTCTGAGGGCCATGGGATGCATGCAGGGGGCCACATAGTGTGCCCCCGTCTGTATGCAACCCCATTCCTGCACAGCATGGGCTGCATAGTCCATGCTATGCAGAAATGGGCTTTGGCGTTGCCATTGCAGTGTCTATTTATTGGCACAGCCGTGGGAATGTTAAAGGACCTCCCACCAGACTAGGAGAAAACTCTTAATCTGGAAGGTGGTCGGACTATGGGTTTGGCAGTCCTGGAGTGGGGTGCTGGCGTGATGGCCCACTCCAGGGCCGCCAAACTTGTAATCAGTTCCTAAATATATTGATATTTAACAGTAATATCATTAAAATTAAATATATATAAATAATTTTAAAATATATGTAAATGGTATACTTATTTTTTAGAAAAAACATATCAATCTATGTGTGTATGTTTATTTAAACATTTATAATTTAAAACTATTGTTAAAATAATAATTTCAATTTATGTTATAATTTCCTAATTTTTTGTAAAATTAAAAAAAATACACATATATATAAATAAGTTAAAAACAATACCAAATGAACTCTAAGTTTTTTTTTAAAACAGACCAATTAATTTGCATATAAAAAGTAGACAATATAAAAAATTACATTTTACTAAAAATATATTACATATTACAAACATTACTAAATAAAAATAATATAATTTTAAATGCACAAAACATCATAATAGTCCAAATTTAATCAATATAAACAGGACTTTAAAATTGTAGGAATACTACAAACACTATTCCCACTCCAATCTCTGCAACAGTAAGGAAAACATTGGACTATTCCCACTGCAGTCTGTGCAACAGTAGGGAAAGTGTTGGATTCGTGAGTGGTAAAATGTACTATTTCCACTCCAGTCTGTGCTACACTAGGGAAAATGTTGGACTCAGGAGCAGTACAAATAACTATTTACCTGCTACGGCACTAAAAATAACAATAAACTATTAAATTAAATTTAAAAAGAACTAAAAATTAACAAACTATATTAAGAAATATTAACACTAATTATACAAACAATTTATAACATATACAATTAAAATATATACTAAAATACATTATTATAATTAAAAAACATATTATTAACAACAATATTTTTGCAAAGGAAATTAACAACATAGATAATTTTAACATTGATATTAATAATATAGAAATTTTTAACCTCAATATTACTGCCACTTTCTCCAATTTAAAATTAAGAGGGTGAGCCAAAGTTTGATGTCACAGGAGAACCTCCAAATTGCAGAAAAACTCCCTCTTCACCAAACACTAAACTCTAAGGGTCTTATTACGAGTTTGGCTATCCTACATCCATAGGACCACGTCCCCCCCCCTGCAAGCAGCCCATTGCACTGGTGGTCCAAAGACTGCCGTATTATGAGTTGGCCATGGGGCCTGCGGTGTGGAGGCAAGGATTTTGCATCATTGGTGAGTACTTTTCACAAACATATCAATGTCTGTGTGTTCATTTCGACTGCAGATGTGTCAGATGCACACATATGCATGATATGTGGAAAAATACCATATACCCATTACCGGGGTTCAGCCCATATATGGGCAGTCCTGGCAATGTGGTATATGGTTGGAAACAGACTCACGTGAAGATCGTCGCAAACAGGGTCGTAATCCTCGGGGTGAAGATCCTGTTGTGAAGGGAGAACCTGGAGAAAAGAATTCATGTTGGAATCGGCCTGGAAGAAGAAGAAAGATCCCCCCCAGATCCTTCATGACCACCACCTTGAAGAGGCACTCGGACCGCCGCAGTCCGTTCATGGAATAGGTGACTCATAACATGCACAGCGGTCCAGGTCCCCTTTACCGCCCTATGGCGGCTGCCTTTCCCCCACTGAGAACCCGGCAGTCAGCGGACTGCTGGCAGTCCTAGCGGTCTTCCCAAAGCCTCACTGTTTTACTGTTTGAAGTTTTGCACAAATACTTCACACATTGCCTCTAAATTCAGCCTGACTGCTCTGTGCCAAGCTGCCAGGGGGTTGAGCTCAGGGTAATTTGGGGTTTGCTTGTGCCTTACCCTGACTAGGATTGTAGTTGCTGCTTGACCAGTGCTCACACCTTAATCAACCAGTAACGCAATTTCTAACTCCTTGTCATGTTTTAATATATCTTTCATTTATGTTGTACGAATAACAAAATCTTGCCCTTCCTCGCCGGTATCTTTACTGATGTATCCTCGGGCATCTCCACACCAACATCCTTCTCCCAGTTGTCAATGTGTCCATTTTTAAGTAAGGGTTGTGGTATGTTTATGTGATGATAGAACATGGGGATTCTTTTGCATCTTTGTATATGAGCGAACGTTAATTTAATCTATGTCTTTTTCCCGCATACCAGGTGGGAATTCATTATTTATCTTTGGTTTTGGGTTGCTTTCTTCAGTTGGTAGTATGTGGCATGGGAGATGAGGGAGACGAGAGGTTCTAGATCAGTATGCACACAGGCTAAAACCCAATAGCTCACTGGCTTTACTTAAAAATCGCCGACATCCACGACAGCTGCAACACCACGACCGCCCCGGCAACCACCGAGACCACTGCCCCCACAACCACCAACCGCCTGCTCTCCTGGACCAACATCAACGACGAGGACACCAGCGAGATCATGAACACCATCCACTCCGGTTCACCGCTAGACCCGTGCCCTCACCACATCTTCAACAAAGCCAGTACAGCCATCGCGCCCCATCTCCGGAAAATAATCAACATCTCCTTCGAGACAGCAACCTTCCCGGAAAGCTGGAAGCACGCCGAGATCACCGCCTTACTCAAGAAACCCAAGGCAGACCCCAAGGACCTCAAGAACTTCCGACCCATCTCTCTGCTCCCGTTCACCGCGAAGGTCACCGAGAAAATCGTCAACAAACAACTGACCCGCTACCTCGAGGAGAACAACATCCTGGACCCTTCCCAGTCCGGCTTCTGCAGCAACCACAGCACCGAAACCGCCCTCATCGCCGCCACCGATGACATCAGGACCCTGCTAGACAACGGAGAAACAGCAGCCCTCATCCTCCTGGACCTATCAGCCGCCTTCGACACGGTCTGCCACCACACACTACGAACACGCCTTCACGACGCCGGGATCCAAGAGAAGGCCCTGGACTGGACCACATCCTTCCTTTCCGGCAGAACACAAAGCGTCCGCCTCGCTCCCTTCCGATCCAAGGCCACCAAGATCATCTGCGGCGTACCCCAAGGCTCCTCCCTCAGCCCAACGCTGTTCAACATCTACATGGCACCCCTCACCCACGTCGCCCGACAGCACAACCTCAACATCATCTCCTACGCCGACGACACCCAGCTGATCCTCTCCCTCACCAAAGACCCTCACGCCGCCAAAGCCCACCTCCATGAAGGAATGAAGGCCGTCGCCGAATGGATGAGGACCAGCCGCCTGAAGCTGAACTCGGACAAGACGGAGGTCCTCATCCTTGGTTCCAACCCTTCAGCCTGGGACGACTCCTGGTGGCCAACATCACTGGGAACAGCCCCGCCACCCACCGACCATGTACGCAACCTAGGGGTCATCCTCGACCCCACCCTCTCCATGACTAAGCAGGTCAACGCCGTTTCCTCATCCTGCTTCAACATCCTCCGAATGCTCCGCAGGATCTTCAAGTGGATCCCCACCGAAACAAGAAAAACAGTCACCCAGGCCCTCGTCACCAGCAGGCTGGACTACGGAAACGCCCTCTACGCAGGAACGACGGCTAAGCTTCTGAGACGGCTGCAACGCATCCAGAACGCCTCTGCACGTCTTATCCTCGACATCCCCCGACGCAGCCACATCACACCCCACCTGAGAGACCTGCACTGGCTCCCTGTCAACAAGAGGATAACCTTCAAGCTCCTCACCCACGCACACAAAGCACTCCACAACTCCGGACCAGCCTACCTCAACAGACGACTCAGCTTCTACACCCCCACCCGCCAGCTCCGCTCGACCAGCCTCGCCCTCGCCACAGTCCCCCGCATCCGGAAAACGACCGCCGGCGGCAGATCCTTCTCCCACCTCGCCGCCAAGACCTGGAACACCCTCCCCACCAACCTCCGACAGACCCAAGACCTACTGGCCTTCAGAAGACTCCTCAAGACCTGGCTCTTCGATCAGTAGCAGCACCACCCCCCTCTTCACCCAGCGCCTTGAGACCCTCGCGGGTATGTAGTGCGCTTTATAAGTGACATGATTGATTGATTGATTGATTGAGGTTGGGCAGAAAGAGGAGCCACCAAGAAGTTAGTCGATTTTTGAGTAATCCTCTACTGCTGAATTGCATGAATGTAATTTAAGCAAGTTGCTGAGTGTGTTCATGGAGCTTCGCTTAGCTTGCTTCCCTAAATATTGAAATAACTGAACAAAAACGTGCTTGATTGGATTAAAGATGCCATTATTGATTTCCCTGGGTGCTACTTTAACAAAAAGTGAGAACTTTAGTTGGACAATATATTGCACCCAACATTGCATCTCTGCCATGGTTTGGAATGTGGAGGTAGAATCAAAGGATACAAAGAGTACCTTTCAAATGAATGGTACTGTGAATATTAGGATACTAAGATGATCCCATGTCGCAAATGAATCACTGTGTACAAATGGAGACAAAGGATTCCGATATGGCCTTGGAGAGAAGCCATAATAATTCAGTGCCTATGAAGGATAATCATGAAGGACCCTTCAAATAGCCATTACAAGCTTTAGAGAATACCTACACTCTTTTCGTAGGGAATAAACAACGACATTAAAGTGAAGAGCAGTAGATGATTCCAGGGAAGAGTCAAGAGTGTAGTCCATACAAACAGGATGAACACCGACTGGGTTTTACCTTTGCAAAAACATTTTCAATGCTTTTCCCACACTTCTCTGAATTTGTAAACCTACAACTGAAAGAGTTAAGCGGCTCGTTTTCAAAGTTTTACGGAAATTTTCACCCGGAAAGTAATTTTCCACCCAAAGAAATCGCCTCGATAAAAATAAATATGCAATTTACCACTTACACTTACGCGGTGGCTACATCTTTTCGATCGAGTGCAAAATCAACAGTCGCAAAGAACATATATATATATATACAAGAAACTTAAGAAAACTGTAGCTTTGCCTACAATAGATTTGAAAGCTGTGTGCTCATGCCGAAAGTCGTAAATCTGTGTTAAGCAGGTTTAATCCTTCCAGTGCGGATAATTACAATTGCTTCAAAAATCAGCCTTTGTATATTTTATTGCATCATTTATAAAAATTAAAAAAATACCAACCATATGCAGTTTTGCCCTTATGTATATGTTCCCATGATTTTCCTTTTAATGAGCTCATGTTTGCATCATTTGCTAATGCGTCTATCATTAGCAACATATGGTAAATTATTTTAATTTAGATTGTAGCATAAGCTGCAGTTAGTTATGCCGGCCTTTAAAATAAGTACTAAACTCACATTACAACATCTGAAGCAAAGCAATCTGGACAGAGGAATCAGATTGCAAAAACAGTGCAGCATGTACACTGCTAAGCATAATATGGAATCAGAGGCAATAAAAACCATTATTTGTTTCTTAAACTCCAAGGCATTGTAAAAAAACGTTCGTCTCTGTTTTATTCTTGCAAACTTTGGTCTCGCTAATGGAGCGGATTAATTGATGAGAACAACTGTTTTCAATCCTTAGGGGCGTCTGAGTAATGAAGATGGCCTCACATTTAGTTTAGTAACCATGCCTGATTGACCTCAGCTCTAATGTAAGCAGTATCAGCTTTTACTTACTTGGTTTTTGTCTATTGGCCTGGCAATGAAAACTAATTGTTTAATAGACATTCACGGCAGTGATTTCAGTCACGCTATGACCTGCAATATTTCTGCAAAGACATACAATCTTTCTGTCCCTTTCTGAAAGGTCTAACAAGCTCTTGATTTTTAAAAATAACAGTATAGTATAGACAATAATGTAAATGTAACTATAATCGTTTAAGGACGTTAACCCAAATGCCTCTAGCAATACAAGACACAAAAGAGGCAATTGACAAGGCCAGAAATCCTTCCTGAGGCATATAAATAACTGAGACAGAAATTGTGGTACAGATTTATTAATGCTTTGCAACAGTTTCAAGTTACTTTTGTGATGCAAACCTGATGTACAGTGTTTTGCTAAGGTTTACTATCCAATGCAAATCAGGATTTGTGTTGGATAGTTTCCCAAACTAACTCAAAGCTGTGCTATGTGCTGTTTTCAGGGGCAGCTTCCTCCTTGAGAGCGGAGGATCATCGCCCCTCCTGCTGCGAGTGCAGCAGGCACACGCAAATAAGTAAAATGGCACGTCAATGCCATTTTATTTACAAGCGCAGTGTGATTGCAGGGGGTGGGGCTGAATACTACGATTGCAGGATTACAGCTGCCCCTGCTGCATGTCGGGTTGGCTGCCTGGATTGCTTCGGCCAACCCGACATGTGCAGTGTGCACCCAGCAATCCCATGGCTGTGAAACAGCCGGTGGATTGCTGGCACAGGCCCCCAGCCTCAAAAGGAGCACTGGGTTAGCCTGCTCCCTCCAATCCTGGAGCTGCTCTCATGCTGAGAGCGGCTCCAGGATTGTTTTTTGTTTTTTTCTTGAGCAGGAAGGAAGTCCTTCCTTTTCCTGCTCGAGTACGCGGATATGGGGAGAGAAGTGCAGCCCCCCGAGGAGCAATAAATATGGTGAGTTTGCGCTGTCACATCCACCATATTTTTATAGTTGTAGCCGTCACTGGCTGTTTTGCGTTATTTTGCATCAAGGGGGCATTCTGTTAGTTCGCGTGCAACCACCCATGGATTTTGATACAAATTCCCAAATGCCAGGACAGGAAGAACCCAGTAGGTTTCATGCTGGGCAACCAGTTTTAATGAAAATGTGACAATAAGGTATGCTTGGTACCTTAAATGAACCTAATAGAAAGGAACAAAATAAGTCAGCATATATGGCATGCTTGAAAGGCTGCATGACAAATTCAAAATGTATGTACCCACAAAGAGTAGATAAGTGACTTAAGTAAAGTGATCACTGAGGGATCCTTAAGAGGTCCTGATGAAAGCCTAGTGACCTGCTGAGGCATAGGTGAATTGGATGAAACAGGTTGATCCAGGAACACTAGATAAAATAACTCTTTCATATAATAACTTGGTTTAATGTTGTCAAGGAGTTCTAATAAACTAAGATCGGGACACCTTAAGCAATTTTAACTTCCTGATTCCTCTGAATATTGCAGATCTCCCTTGGTTCTCAAGGTTGAGCCCATATAGCTACCCTAGGTATCTGGACGTGGACTCTATGATGAAGCATGCTCAAGAAAGTAGTGGGTGAGAGCCCTAAATAAACTCTATGTCTGTTTTACATAGTGTATGTAAAAAAGACAGGGAACCAGCATAAGGGGGGTCCTCTCTCATTAAGTTTTTGCAAATTCCTACCTACAAACATTCGTTTAAAGGCATTTGAGCCAAAAGTCTTAAAACCTCTTGAGGTAGGCATAACAAGGAGAAACGTTTTCATTTCTACTAATGTTTACCTAATTTTTATGCATGTTGCATTATACAGCACACATGCAAACCAGAAAAAGTGTTAAAGGATAGTTTTATCACTGGAAGAGTCTCCTTCCAGTACTTCCAGCCCAAAAACGAGTCCTTACAGAACACACAAACTCTTGCACTATGGTGCAAGTATGTGTACGTTGGTACATGGCAGCCTAAAGTACACCGGTGCAGGGAGAGAGGAAAACAATGGCATATTTTAGTAGATATGGCACAGTTCTGCTCTATCCCTTTCACTCAATGCATTGCCGCAACTTTAGTTGCAGTGCAGCATTGCATGAATTGTTCGTAAATCTGGGCCTGCAGTTAGAGATTTCATCACGGAAAGTGCACTGGACATGTGTTCATATATTACTTTACAATGTCACAATTTTGGTAGCAGAGAAAGAACAAACGGCAGACCAAGGTCAAACACATTCAATCCATATGTACAATAAAGTAAAAAATGGTGCAATCACTTCCTGCACCCGCCGTCCGGAGGTGCCACTAATAGCCAAATGTTCAAGAAAGATGGAAGGTGCACTCGTTGTGGAGTCAGTAAAGCAAGCAGAGATCTGTTCCAAAAGTACTTCTTTTATTCCTGTCATTCTTACAAACTGGCACACAGCCAACGCGTTTTGTTCCCAATTTTGCCAGAGGGAACTTCATCAGGGCTGTAACATCATAGACAATACATAACATAAATACCACATTAACGAACATTGAAAAACATTAATAATTACAAATGGCCCACAAACTTATGAAAGCAAAACATCGCATAGCACATTGACAAGCATTTGAAAGAAATAGATAATTTCAGATGACCCACGTACATATATAACAAAATCTCACATACATCCAACATATATATTAAAAATGCATCACAACAACATCAATAAAACCCACGACTTGAAAACAGGGTAGTGACCCAACAGTAGCAACTGCATATTTTGAACAGTGACACTATTGGTAAGTGAATAAATTTGTGCGCTCCTATAACAATAGGAACTACACAATCTCAACTCTAATAAAAAGAGACTTCTCAAACAAGAACAGCATTTTATATGTGCTCGTATACCAATAATTATTTACACCAGACTATGAACAATAACACTATTGATAAGTGAATGATTTTATGCGCTCCTTTAATAGTAGTTGTTTACCCCAAAACAATAAGCAGTAACGATATTAAAAAGTAAGTGATTTGGCTGCTAGAGTTCCCCACCCAGTCTGTGCAATAGTGAGGGACTAAAAGTTGAACTCGCCAATTTGCCAGTTACACATAAGAAAAGGCTGCAACTAGATTTGCATAATAGTGTGGGCTGTATCTCACCTCATCAATAACCAGCTGGTGGGTAGTTTTCAGAAGTATTTATGGTAAGTCAAGGCCTCAGAGGCAAGATATGGCCTCAGTAGTAGTGTGTATTCACGAAAATCTAAGAAAAGAAAGAAAGTCAAGGTCGTAAGCTGTGATAGAGCTTAAGACCAATAAAAAGGATAGCCTAATGGTAATCACATATTATAAAAGTTGAAACATTCTATTGTGAATGCAGCCTCATGATTTATACCAGAAACAAGAGGGGCAACAAACATAATGATAAGGAAGCTTGTGTACCAGAATTAGTGCCTTATATTGAAGGAAGGTGAACTCACCTAGCACCCAATAGGCTGTAGGGTATCGAGTATCCCGAGCTCTGTATTGGAAATATGAGAAAATCCCAGTCACCACCGTCCCATCAGGGGACAAATTATCTATGCGGTCCTGGTATATATGCTGCCGAGTAAAAATAACAGAAATCAGAGAGAACACAACATATTTCATTGCCTCCATTGCCCATAGTTTTAAGAAATTATAAATATTATTAGGATGTAAAGCATCCAAAACCATGTTTCCACATCGAGCACCCATAGTGATAAATAAACCACCTTTGTAACCGGGTGTTACCCAGCATGTAAGCCATATATCTATTAAAGGTGAGTATCAACATATAACAGCGAGCCGAATATGAGAGACCGAAGTAAGAAGGGCTGTAGTGAATGCAGCACAACAATAAATTGTATAATACGTGATCAAAGCCGTGGAGCAATAGAAACAAAATGGCATACTCAGTCTGGAAAGTATTAAGATAAAAAACCATGCCGCGTAGCCAAGACTAAAAAAGCTACAGCGGTAATGCAACATGTCCAATTGTCATGTATTCAGGTATAGAGCGATATACTGAATAACAGCGTAGAGCAGCTAGTTTGAAATCCTAAATAACCGCGCTAAAGCGGCATATTTTAGAAGTGTGGTATAAAGAATCCCGCCGCTGTGCCCAAATTAAGGCAACCATGAGGGAACGCGAAATAAAGGACAATGTCCCGATATAAATGCCCAATAACCACAATAGAAACTGGTGTCAACCCCCAGAAGTCCCCATGCCACAATGTATTAAAAAGCGTACACATAGCGGGAATACTGAAAAAACCACTACGTACATAAGTGCTAAGGCTAAGAATTAACCAGCCCTTATCTTACCTTTAGAACGGCATGGTCGCATGCATTACGGCATGATAACCGGCAAGACTGATCATGACAACATCGCGCCATTATTTGAAGACCGAAGCAAACGCTACGTATTGCGTTCAGTTACGGTCAGGTGGGCGTGGAGAGAGACATGGGGGGAGCGTCAAACAAATCAATCGTCCAAAGGAAGGACAGCAGCGGCCATATTAGAGTGGCTAATGAGTACCATATCTACCTCTCAAAGAGACGGTGAAAGGTTAAAACCAATGAGAGAAAATCACAAATAAAGAGACAAAACACAACGATATTCATAAACAAAATACCAAATATTCCGCAAAAGGGAAAAGAAAATAATTAGATAAAAAAGAAACATAAAAAGCAACAAGAACGCGGCGGGGTAGGCCAATGAAAGGGAGCACCTGAAGTACGTGTCCCTAGTCCGAAGGTTAAAATTATAACAATAACAGACGTGACCATCTTAAAGTTCCCTCCGATTATCATAGCACAGATAGCAATTAGCGGCAGAGTACGTCCTATTATGGTCTATGGGGTCAAAGCTATGATCAGCAAACTGCCCGAGGAGACCATAATACAGGGCCCCTTTTGTTAGCTTGGGTCTGCCCCAGTATGAGTGTGGCCTATATAATTAAAGGTGTATAGGTAATCGTATGCAATGGGAAAAGTGCCCAGGGGAAATATAAACAGCAATAAAAAGAGATATTCACGCCAAATACAATGGCAAGCGAAAATAAAATAACAGTTGACCCCAGTATAAGTGCGATCTATATGCTGAAGACTGTATTGGTGACAGTGTACTATTAAAGGAGCGCATAAAATCATTCACTTATCAATAGCGTTATTGTTCATAGTCTGGTGTAAATAATTATTGGTATACGAGCGCATATAAAATGCTGTTCTTGTTTGAGAAGTCTCTTGTTATTAGAGTTGAGATTGTGTAGTTCCTATTGTTATAGAGCTCACAAATTTATTCACTTACCAATAGTGTCACTGTTCAAAATATGCAGTTGCTACTGTTGGGTCACTACCCTGTTTTCAAGTCGTGGGTTTTATTGATGTTGTTGTGATGCATTTTTAATATATATGTTGGATGTATGTGAGATTTTGTTATATATGTACATGGGTCATCTAAAATGATCTATTTCTTTCAGATGCTTGTCAATGTGCTATGCGATGTTTTGCTTTCATAAGTTTGTGGGCCATTTGTAATTATTAATGTTTTTTCAATGTTCGTTAATGTGGTATTTATGTTATGTATTGTCTATGATGTTACAGCCCTGATGAAGTTCCCTCTGGCAAAATTGGGAACGAAACGCGTTGGGTGTGTGCCAGTTTTTAAGAATCAAAGGAATAAAGGAAGTACTTTTGAAACAGATCTCTGCTTGCTTTACTGACTCCACAACGAGTGCACCTTCCATCTTTCTTGAAAAAGTGTCACAATTTTGTCAAAGGGAAGCACAACTATTGAAATCACACAAATTGAGACATAATAAACAAGTCACTTTCATACAAAGATGACAATAAGGCAGACAACAGGCAGTAACATTTAAGGGAGAAAGACACCCTAATAATCCTGTCTTTTTGAATAGAACTAAAATAATTTGCCCTTTCACAAAGAAATATCCAAAGGCATAAATTCACCATCATGACACCAGCTCCTCCAAAAACAACTATACCAGACCGTACCTAAGAGGGATAAATCAATATGTGTAACTCCACGCAACAGAACTCTGCCTCATAGAGAAGTACAGAACACCAATGTACAAACAGAGCAATTTTATACAAAACCAACAAAGTTTTGGCAAACCTACACCAAATCTCCACATAAGAAGCACACACATATATGGTAATGACAAGTGTAGCTACTAGGAAGCTTATTTACAAGCCCCTTGAGCTGTGTCACTTTTTGTGACGCACCAGTGGCGCAACCTGCTGCCCCATATTTACAAGGACACGTAAAGCCACCCTGCGTGGCTTTTTGTATCCTTGTAAATATTGCCCGTTACACGCAACACTCTGCATGAAAGGGGCCTGCCATGGATGTTTCTGTAGGTGTTCCCATGGCTTCTGCCAGATTTCCAGATTTCCGAGAAATCGTAAACCTGGAAATGTGTCAGAATGCTACAGCTCACCAGGGGAGGCTTGGGAGGCGCAACAAGGAGAAATGTTTTAATTTCTCCACACTTTTTTCCTCTTTCTATGCATAGGAAGAGGAAATTGCCTCTTGTGATTGTTTTTGTGCAGGAAGGTGTCCCTTCCTGCACAAAAACAATCATCCCTGTAACGCAGGAAAGGGTGCCTGTATTGGTGCATGGCAGCTAATTGTGCGCCAGCGCAGGAGAGACCAATGGAGATATGTAATATCATTGTAGATATGACGCATCCCTTTGCTTTGGAATTAACCCAGCTCGGCGCAGCCAAATGGCTTGCAGCACCGCGCTGCGTTAATTCCTTGTAAATAAGTCTCTAAATGTTAAGCACAAATCAAAGCAGCCTTTAGTAGCTCAGCTAACATTGGCGATAGAAGGACTTGATAACATTTAGAATGCATGAAGTATGCATTGAAATAGAAATGAGATGTAGACAACAGAATCACATTCTCGAGAGAAAAAGAACTGCCCGCCGCAAAGGTCTATACCAAATACAGACCAAGTTTAAAGTGCAATGGTGACCAAGTCATTGAGCAGGGGAACATTGTGGCCTCCACTTACAAACTCTAAGGCCTCGTTTTGTAGTGGGAAAGCTAAATCCGATCCCTGTGCTTCTGAGTTTAACACCAGCATATCATTCTTCTGCCAGATTGCACAAGATCAATCCTGGCAATATCTATCCGGGGGAAAAATCTGATATTTGTGGAAAATGGTGCATAAACTATTGATTCTGCAAGTAACTCCCAACACAAACTCAGAATATGAGGTAATTTCCACACCTGTTTATACCTCACACTTGTCGAATTGTATTTACTGGGTTCAGCAACTATTTCACCCTTTATCAAGGAACTAGTAATGAAGGCCTATGTCGCAGTTAACATGTAACTACGAACTTATACAAAAACCGATTGCTGGACATAGAATCTGGTATCCAAACATGTGCCAAAGTGATACCATTTCCTTTTGTGGAAGTTGGTAGTTCAAATCAACTCGCCATGTCCCCCAAAGTCACAACTGAAACAACAAACTGTCTAGGACACATATACAAAGTATGTTACAGGCAGGATGTCAGCCCATGGCACCATGAGCATCAGCATCTACTGTGCAAGATGACCATCCATTTGCGGTATAGTGAATCCTCCTGTGGAACACAACACAAATCAAATTACACACTGCAATGTTGGTCTCCATATAAGAAAAGAACAACGTGAAATGTGAAGGGTGTGAGAATAAAAACCCTCAACTACCCTGCTGAAAACCCATGGACAAAATCGCAGGTACCTAGACACCTGTAGCACACATAATGAAGCTCAGATGAAAATTGGAGAGTCAATAGCATAGAATCACTATTAGACACCAACGCAGTTCATTAGGTGTTCAGCACATGATTTTTATTTTTGGTTTCATTTATAAAGTTTTATATAGCGCGAACATGACCCACGCGGGTATCAGAGCACTTCAAAGAAGAACAAAGATAACAGAGAGGTAGACAAGTAGGTCAATCAACAATCTGAAAGTGCAGGATAAATGAGTAAACAAGAGTACCAAAATAACAGAACATCACATAAACACTATACATGAGAATACGTGTGAGGGGGGAGCATCAGAGCATGGCCTTCGGGGGGAGTAGGTACATTACAAGTTCAGAGAGTATGCATAAGTAGTGCTTTCACTTCTTTTTTGAAAGAGGACATTGAGGGATTCAGTCTGGTTTCCAGAGGCAAGGCGTTCCAGATTCTCGGGGCAATACCAGAGAATGCTCCTTTATAGGTTTTCTTTCTTTGAAATTTTTGTGGTTTCAGCAGCAAAGTGCTAGAACTCCTCAAAGATCTGCAACCACCGGAGATTTCCAATTTCCAGGCAAGGTACAGAGGAGTGTTAAGGTGAAGGGCTTTGTGGGTCATACAAGCAATTTTAAGATGAATCCTAGCCTCAAATGGAAGCCAGTTTAGAGCTTTCAATTCCTTTTGAATCCTATGATGAGCCTAGCCGCCAAGGCCCTAAGCGGTGCCAACTTGTAGCTCGGCAGACCACAGAGGGTTGCACTCCCATACTCCAGTCTGGAGATGACTAGTGCTTGAACAGCAGACTTGAAGTCTTCCGGAGGAAGGAAGGGTTTTATCTTTCTTAGTATGCTCATTTGGAAGTTCGCTTCTTTGGTGGCAGTGCTGATGTGCTCCTGCATGTTCAGGGCCTTATCAAGTATTATTCCAAGAGATTTGGTAGAGTCAATGATGTGTGGAATACAGTTGAGAGCCGTTAGCTGTTTCATGTATTCAACAATAAAGGGCACCTGTTTAGGAGGAGAGATAAGGAGGAATTCAGTTTTGATGGAGTTTAGCCTGAGATGGTTGGAAGTCAGCTAGTGTTGGGTTTTGAGTACGGTTGAATTGAGTGAATTGATATTTTCGGGGGAGGAGATTTTCAGGTACTATTGGATATCGTCAGCATACATGTAATAGAGTATATTGGATGATTTGAGCATTTGCGTTAAGGGCTCCATGAAATGGTTGAAGAGTGTGAGTGAGAGCGAGGAACCTTGTGGGGCTCCCAGAGTGATCGAAGTAGAGTTGGAGAGGGAGTGATTGGCCTTATTTCTTTGCATTCTGTTGTGAAGAAAAGTGGCAAACCAGTTTAACACTGATCCTGAAAGTCCCATCCTGTGTTCCAGTAGGTCCAGAAGTTTGTCATGTTTGACCGTATCAAAAGCCGAAGAGAGGTCAAGGAGGATTAGAAGGCACGCTTCGTTCCGATCCAACATTTTTAGAGCATCATCCAATACGTGGGTAATGGCCGTTTCAGTGCTGTGACCCAGATTAAATCCCGATTGGAATTGATCTAGAAGCTGGAATTGATCAATGTAGCTACATAGTTGGACACAGACACATTTCTCTAGCAGATTCGATAGAGTAGGAATGTTAGTGATTGGACGGAAGTTGTTAAGGTCGTCTTGCTCCGCAGTAGGCTTTTTAGGAATGGGTACAACCTGGTCAGACTTTAGACAATCAGAAATCACACCTTGCTGTAGGGAGGCATTTACTATCTTGGTCCAGATTGGAACTAGGGACCTCTTCATTTTATTGAAGAAACCAGGGAGTAACTGGTCACTGAAGTGGTTTGAGGGTTTAAGTGTAGTAAGTATGTTAAATATAGAGATTTCGTCAAAGGGTGTGAATTGGCTCCAGGAGGTGCTGTTTTTGGGTGTGAACACTGGAATAGGGGGTGCCTGAGGGGAGGGAGGGATGAGGGGTAGATAGGGGATGGGTCTCAGAGTTGGTCCATCGATGTCTGGGGATCAATTTCAATCGTATCCATCTTTTCCAGGAAGAAGTCAGCAAAATCATCACAATTTGGCTGTATAACAGAAGCCGTTGGCAAAAGAATGGGAAGATTGTTGGATTGGAGTTTAATTATTTCAAAAAGCTTTTTGGGCCTGTTTCTGGCTTTATCTAGTTGGCTTCTGAAGAAGTTCGCTTTCGCACTTCTAATATGTTTATTGTAAGTGCTCCTCCTAGATCTCAGGAGCTTAAGGTGTTCAAGAGACGGCGAGCCTCTCCAGAATCGTTCGGCTAGTCTCAGATTGCGTCTATCTGCATTTAAGCAGTTGTTGAACCAAGGTTTTGAGTCTTTGGTGGACCTTCTTTTTAGTTGCAAGGGGGCAATAGCATCAAGAATGTTCAATATGGAGTTGTTGTAATGCTCAGTGAGGTCATGGACCTCAGACATGTGAGAAGGTGGAGGCAAGGTCATGTTGCTAAGGAATACCGTTTCATTCAGGTTTGCATTTCGGATGGATCATTTCCAATGCCTAGGTTTCTTAGGTTGAGATTTTAACTTAGTCCAAGGTTCCATGATACGGAAGGAGATGTAGTGATGATCAGTCGAGTCACAAGGGACAATCGAGTCAAGTTGAATGAAGTTGGGTTTAGCGAAGCTTAGGTCCAGGATCGAGCCCAAGATGTGAGTGGGGCTGTCACAGATTTGAATCATGTTAAGGTCAACTAGGAAAGTTTTGAGGCTATTCACTGCAGGTTTATTAACGTCATTCCAGTGAAGATTGAAGTCTCCAAGAAAGATTTGGGTACAGTGATGATCCACATTGGAGGAGATGGTTTCCATAATTTGTTCCACAAAAGGGAAGTTATCACCAAGCGGATGGTAGAATGTGTGCAAGGTACATAGAGGCCTGTGGTTGCTTGTGATGTCCATGCACATGTATTCGCAATAGGGGAGAGTAGCCATGTGTGACTGTTTCACAGTAAGACTGTTCAGATATATACAGGCAACCCCTCTGCCAGGTTTCACCGATCTGTCGAGTCTGATGATGTTATGGCTAGGAGAAACTAAGATTTTAAGGACCGGACCAGAAGACTCCTTTAGCCAGGTTTCCGTAAGTATTAGAAGGTCAACTTCCTGCGCCAAGATGAGATCAGTGATGTACACGGCGTGTTTCACAGCAGATCTACAATTGATAAGCATGCAATTCAAGTGGGGAGTTGAGTTGGATGAGGTAGACTGAGTGATGAGAACTTGTTTGAGGTTGGCGGTGTTTATAGTATTAGGGTTGTGTCTGAGTCTTCTGTGAGGGTATGTGGGAATATTCTGAATATGGTCCTGTTTATCCAGTTTGACTATATGAGTGGAATTGTATGTAAGATGGAGGGAGTGAATGTCACTATCTGTTAAAGAGATCTTAAATCTACAAGTTCTGGAGGCAGCATTCGGGCAAGGAGTGGTTCTCCACCTTTTGGGGGGAGACACCGCTTAGGGAGATAATCCTTTCCTTGAAAGGGGAGATGACAGCTTAGTGTAATAGTTAGTAGCTGGTACTTGATTATGTCTGTTTTTCCCTAACGACCTGTGAGCCAAAAAGTCATTAGCCAATTCTGACGTGATGATAGTAAGCTTTTGTTGGTCAGCCTTAAGTATTTGAAGATCCCGAGAGATATCAGCTATGCAAGAAGCAGGGAAGAGGTGAGGATCAGACAACAAGGAGTGTATCCAGGAGCCCATATGTGGGGAGGGAGAACTGATGGTGGAGTTCGGGTGATTCTGGCCTGGGAGATCAAGTGGCGGGGAGGTTGAGTTGGATAGGCTTATCAGAGAGCGTGTGAAGACTCCTAAGCTGATTACTTAGAGATGATAGGGTCGTATGAGTACTGATGTAGTTAGTGAAAATTGGTTCAGACTTCAGGGTGGTCACCTTGTGAGCCATGGGACGTGTGGGAGACATATTAGTAGTGAGTGGGCAGGGGATAGCGCAGGATGTGGGTGTATGTGTAGTAGCAGAGGGAGAGCCATTGATATGACTGCCAAGATTAGGGGGGTGGGTAGTGTGGTGGGTAAGATCACTGATAATTATGTGAGAATAGGATCCCGCTGGCAGAGGAGGGTAGATGGGAAAGTGTGAGCTGCTCGAGTGAAAAGGCAGGAGGGACTATGTAACGAGATCACATGGGGGAGCTGTGAGAGGGATGAGGGGCTAAGCCCCTATTTGCAGTATCAAGATCGCTGAAGCAGAAGTAGGGATCAGAGATTAGGGTTTCTGGATAAGATTCAAGAATTCTGTGTTTGAGGGGTTTAGATGCATTTTTCGATTGGTTAGGTGGGTATTTAATTGTAAAAGCATTGAGGCCCAATGGCTCCAGCTTGGCATCAAGTGACCTCTGTGAGGTGGTATCCATGATTGAGAGAGACAGAGGATCTCAGAGTAGGCGAAGATGTAGGGAAGCGTAGTTGTCCTTGAGCCCAAATTAACAAGCATTGAGTCCCAATGTCTCCAACTTGGCATCAAGTGACCTCTGTGAGGTGGTATCCATAATTGAGAAAGACAGAGGAACTCAGAGTACGCGCAAATGTAGGGAAGCGTAGATGTCCTCGAACCCAAATTAACAAGATGGGAGTGCAATCACCTGCTGTTGGATTGTATCTCGTTGCAGTGACACAAATATTAGCAAAAAAGAAACCACATCATATTAATCACTATCAGTGGCTATAAAGTGACCAGGTGGAAACCTCTTTTGGGCCAGAGAGGGAGAGACAGAAGTAGGGTTATTATAGAGAACGGAGACAGCCAAGAGCAAAAGCGGCAACCAAGCCCCTGCTAATAGGGCCACACTGAAATTCTATTGAAGTCAAATGTGAGTCTGAAGTCCACCAGAATAGAAACGGGATGGTCGAGGTGCATAGCTGTTACAAGATGGCCGCCCCTTTATCCATAGAGATCTGGATGGCAGAGAAGCAGTCCTACTTTAAGTTCTATGGCAGGAAGGAAGACTCCATTTTACGAGGTGCCCTCGTTTGTGGAAGATGGAGGGTAGCTATATTGACAGTGCCCCCACCATGAAGTCAGACACCAAAGCGAGGGGGGGGACAGGTCAGAGAATGAGTGCAGGAATCTGGCAAAGCACAGTCAGATGCCACACCCTCTAGTTGGAGAATCGGCCACCGGTTGAGACAGGACCCCTGAGGGGATCTCCTCGATAGCACTCAGCGCTCTCTCACGCCGCATGGGAGACACATCTTGTGAGCAGCCCTCAACAGCACCAACTCACCTGGAGATGATTCCCACCAGATCACCCCCTGCTTCAGGCAGGAAATTCAGCATGAAGATCAGCGGAGAGCATGCAGAGCTCATTAGTAGAGCCCCCGCCCAGAGCGCTGGTGATGAGCCTACGTTCTTAGCTCAACCTGGCACACAAGCGGACGAAAGCAACCTGCTCAGCCATCCCACCAAAGATCCTTAGGGACAGAGGAAGGCCCAACAATGCACAGGGAGAAGCCCTCTGCACAAACACACAGCCCATGCATGTGGTGGACGCGGACCAGTGCAGCCGGCATCACCATTGGGGCCGAATGGGCGGCAGCCAGAGGATCGACTATCTTTCAAGCACCAGATCTCCCACAAAGGGCACTAATGGCAGTCCTGATTGAAGATCAAAGATCTTCCTTAGTAAGTACGTGGGCTTCACGTCTGAAAGTGAAGCAGTGCAACAGCAGTGCAGCTTCCTCCTGATTGCCGCACCACAGCAGACCACAGATCAGCGTTGATGTCAGCAAGCAGCATGGAGGCCAAAAAGTCCACAAACCAGCAAAGTCTTCCGGTCAGCAACAGCCATCCACAGTGAGGCAGGACGCGATTCCCCAGAAAGACCGCAGGATGAGCATGTAAGTAAAGCAGGATTCAATCCACTGTTTCTGTTTCCCGCATGATCTTTAACAAAATGAAAGCATTTGAGCGGGTGGATGGCAGGAATAATCAGGGATATTAAAGAAATTAGATTCCATGCCCAGGAGCTTGCCTTAGGCACCTCCAGCTCCAGTGGCCATCTTGGCTCTCAAGATGATGGAAAGAGTAACAGGAGAGAAGAAGTGAAATGAGATGCACAGCAGTGCAAGCCACCAAGGGTCGTATTTATATGAGAAAAACGCATCAGCGGAATATCATTTGCTATTATGCCTGGGGGGTGGCCTTAATTCAACCCTATTTCATGGAGAAAGGTGAGAGAAAAACTAACTTGTCAGAACATACTGCATCACCACAGCTCCTACCAAAATCTAATCTAACCAGCCCTTTGCCAATACAAAGCAAGCATACTGGAGCAAGCAGAACCATCATGGCTGTTCATAAAATCTACATACATTATAGTTAGAAGAACTCAGATGGTGCAAACTGCAGCCATACAGACCATGCTATGTTATGTAATGTTGCTTTGTATAGCGCATGTTAGAAATTGGTTTATTAGTTGACAGGGTTGTGAGCCCGGGTCAAGCAGCAACCACAATCCTAGTCAGGGTAAGGTACAAGCAAACCTCAAATTAACCCTTGCTCAATCCCCTAGTAGTTTGGCACAGAGATGTCAGGCTTAACTTAGAGGCAATGTGTACTGTTTTCGTGTAACACTTCAAACAATAAAACAGTGAAACCACCACACAAAACGACGCCACACCAGGTTAAAACAATAGAGCAAAAACTAATAAATAAAACAAGACCAAAATGACAAAAATCGAATCAGTAGAGTTATGAATTTTTTGTGAATAAAACTGCAGTATAGCGCCTAAAAGCATACAGTGCCAACATTGGCTATGTGGTCACACTTTACCAGGTCAAAGTCAAAAGTTCTGGTGGACCACAATGGAGCACAGGTCGGATACAGTCCCAGATTAGTCCAGCTGAAGTTTTACCTTCTCAAGGTTTGTCCCAAGACTCCCATTCTCGTTAGAGAGGGTTGCGGGGACAAAGGAGAGCATCGCTGGCAGTGGTCAGTGTGGCACGAAGAGCTGAATGAGCATTGCAGACAGGTGGGCTGGAGCTTTGAGGTAGCGTTCTTCCATGGGTATCGATGCTTGCTGTGCAAGTAGACAGGCTGGCGGTGGCTCATGTCAAGTTTCTGTGCGAGCGGCACATTCTGGTGGAAATTAGCCTGTTTGCTGTCGCGAAGAGCTCAAAAGCTTGATTTAAGAGCCCACTGAGTCACATCAAGGGTCCAGGACCTGAGGGGCATCACTTGGGGGTCAGGAACCTGTTGCAGACGGGTCCAGGAGCTGTTGTCGGGCCTTTTATGTCACTGAGGCTTTGATTAGGAGGCTTGCAGACTAGCCTTGAGTCCTTCTGAGGTCCTTGGTTCAAGATGGGTTGCAGGTCCATTTCATGTACCCCAAGCAAGAGGGCAGCAGGATAGTACAAGAAGGCAGCAACTCCTTCAGGGTAGGAGAACAGCAGAGTGGCAGTACTTGTAGCAGCACTCCAGTCATCCTTCCTGGCAGAGTATCCACAGGTCCAGAAGTGTACTGACGAGGTGGGGTGGAGGTTCCCTTTTTATTCCCTGGTTCCCTTCTCTTGGAAGGTGGAGAAATGCTTGTGGAAAGGAGTTGTTAGGCCCGTTGTGTGAAGGCAGAGCACCAACTATTCAGTTTCAAGTGGGGCTGCGCTAAGCTCCACCCCACAACTCTGCCAACATACGGCCCATTCAGGCACACCTAATCCAACTATTATGTAACTGCCTGGGAGGAATTCACATAGTCTAACTCTCAGCTGCACCCAGTCATGTAACCCACGACAGGCTGCAGGCACAAAGGGCTGAGGACAGGAAAATGCCAACTTTCTAAAAGTCTTTAAAACTACAGGGGTTGGATCTTTATCTCAGCCAATGCTAGATCACACTTTAAAATGATAACATTGAACCTCCATCCAAGGTACAATGTTGTTCTCAACTTTCTAAAAGTGGCATTTACAAATTGCAATGACAAATCCAACTTTACCATTAAAGAGGGTTTATCATTGCAATTTTATAGGTACTAAACATAACATATATACCTGCTCCCAATTAGGAATTTCAGTTGATTAAATATAATAAGGAAGCCCAAATGTTATCTTATGGGAGGGGTAAGCTTCACAAATGTGAACAACGAATTTCGGAGTTTTTCACGACCAAGACATGTAAAACTTAAAAGCACATGTCTAGAATTTTGATTACACAGCACCCTGACCTGTGGGCTACCTAGGGCCTATGTTAGGGCTGACATATGGAATAAATGGGGAGTTTTAAGGCTTGGCAAGGGGGTTTTAAAAGCCAAGTGGACATGGCAGTGTGACACTGCATTCAGGCTGCAATGGCAGGCTTGGGACATGTTTAGGAGGGCTAATTAAGTGGGTGGAACAATAAGTTCCGCAGGCCCACCGGTATTTATTTTACAGGCCCTGGGCTTTATCAGAGACTTATTAGTAGATCAAATATGCCAATTATGCATATGTCAATTAAACCATGTTTAGGGGAGTGAGCAAGGTGCAGAGTCCTAGGGTCTTCAAAACCGAAATCCATCAAAAATTGATCGCACAATAAGCTGGGATCACCACGTCTGAAAAGGCTCCTCACATATGAGTTTCTGGGAGTATTCTCACCACAGGAGGTTCTTGCAAAGTTAGGTTAAGTGGGCAAAACATTTGAGGGAAGACCACCCTACGACTGACAGGTCTAACACATGCCTCCCCAGCTGAAAGTGGGTAGACCTACCCAGCCTCCTTGGAGTTCTCATCACTAATGTAATGTAATGTAACGTAATACACACTTATAAAGCGCACTATCACTCCACGGGTATCCTGGTGCTGAGATTACCTTAAGTTCCACTGAGCACATGCACAACCGATCCACAACCAAAATAAATTCAGATCGAAGGCTGGGGTTATTTAGTCTCTCGGAAAAAGCCAGGTTTTGAGCCTTTTTCTAAACTGAGGAACATCGTCTATATGTCTGAGATCTACCAGGAGGTCATTCCACAGTTGCGCGGCTACAGTGCTAAATGCTCTGCCTCCCATCCTGGTTTTTTTAATTCTAGGGGTGTTCACCAGCCTAGCTGTTGATGACCTATGGCTTCTGACCGGGTTATACCAGGTACATTTACTCTGCAATGGCCTGGGTCCCATTCCATGTACTGCCTTGAAGACAATGCAGAGCGATTTGAACTGTGTTCTGCAAAATCGGCAGCCAGTGAAGGTCCTTGAGGGACAGGGGAGCTGATGACCTATGCTGTCTCTTTAAAGCTATCTTGGCCGCTATTGTCTGAACTCTTTGAAGTTTCTTCAACAGAGAGTTTGGTGCACCCAGTAAAAGAGCGTTACAGTAGTCGAGCCGACTCATGATAACACTTCTCATCACCAACGCTCTGACTGAGGTCGGTAACATAGGAAGTATTTTCTGTAAGGCTCTGATCAAAGAAAGACAAATTCCCACTGCTTTATCTACTTGGGAGTCTAGTTTTAGATTATCATCAAACATCACCCCCAGATTACGCACTGTCTTTGATGGGATTAGTTGTTTTTCTGTGGGAGTTGGCCAAAAGTTGGCCAGAAGTGGGCATGGGACTTTGTTTGCTGTATAGTACAAGATTTCCGACTTGTCACCGTTAAACTGTAAAGAGTTGTCCCTAAGCCAACTTGCCGTT
Source organism: Calotriton arnoldi (assembly GCA_963921515.1). Classification (NCBI taxonomy): domain Eukaryota; kingdom Metazoa; phylum Chordata; class Amphibia; order Caudata; family Salamandridae; genus Calotriton; species Calotriton arnoldi. The sequence goes on from CAWUFW010010212.1 coordinate 523,876, forward strand.
TGTTCTCATACATTCGTGGAATCTGTCAAGTTATACTGATTGATTCCCCTCAAAATGAGAAGATAAATTGTGTGTCGTCGGCGTAGTTTACCAATTTAATTCCAAAGGATTTGATGATGGAAATTAGTGGGCTCAAATATATATAAAACAGAGTCGGGCTGATCGCCGATCCCTGAGGGACACCATGCTGAATGGTATGGTATTTAGAAGTAAAGGGAGGTAAGGCCACTGCCTGTTGCCTATCCGATAGGTATGACTGAAACCAGTCCAGTACTTTTCCCTCAATTCCGACATCCATAAGTCTTTTCAAAAGGATGTTATGATTAACCATGTCGAAAGCGGCTGACATATCTAATAACACTAGTATAACTGACTGGCCTGTGTCAGCTCGCATTGTTAGTTCATCTAAGACAGTGACTAGAGCTGTTTCTGTTCCATGAGCTGGGCGAAACCCAAATTGTACATCATCTAACTTATGGTTGTTTTCTAGAAATTGTGGGACGGTTTTGCTGACTAGTCGCTCTAGAATCTTTACTGGGTAAGGGAGCAGGGAAATAGGTCTGTAGTTGGATGGACAGAGAGGATCAAGCGTGGTTTTCTTCAATAGTGGTGTCACAGTTGCCTGTTTCCAGCAGACTGGCACAACTCCCTCGTTTAAGGATTGGCAGGAGATTTTACGGAGCTGAGGAAACAACTCTTCCTTAAATTCTTTCCACACTCTGTGTGGGAGAGGGTCCAATGGTGACCCGGAAGAGACACTCAAAGCAAGTTTACTAAACTCTTCTTCTATGGGAATCTGGAAATGATCCAGAATTATCAGCTTGTCTTTATCTACTTCCTCCTCCTGCTTCCCCGGTATCATCGGCTCATATAGTCCGAATCCACTATCTATCTCATCTCCCTTGTTAATATCCAGACCATCAATAATTTTAGTGATCTTCTCCTCGAAGTAGACTGCTATACTGTCACAAAGGTTCTGGGTTGCAGTGACCTTGTTTTTCATGCAGTCTGGTTTAGAAAGGTCATTCACTATTTTAAATATAGCTCTGGCATTATTAGATGCCTCTAGAATGGATTTTGCATAGTACTCGGCTTTTGCCTTGGCAAGTGTTCCTTTGTATATGCCTAGTGCTACTTTCAGCGCTATTTTCTCCTGTTCCTCATAGAGTTTCCTCCATTTTCGTTCAGCTTGTTTACAACACTTCTTTAATATTTTTAGCTCCTCATTGTACCAGGGGGCTGATTCTTTTTGTCTATTTTTTAGCTCTTTCATTGGGACCAGTTGATTGAGAGTATGGTTTATTCGATCACAGAAGTTAAGATAGTTTTTCTCCACCAATTTACTAGCTTCGAAGAAATTAGTCTCTGTGAACTTCGGGGAGTGTTTTGTTTTCAGCAATTTGTTCCATTCCCTTCCACGTCGATTGTGTCCCCTAGGAGCAATTTTATTATTTGTTCTAGAAATTATTACCAAGAATTGGACAAGGAAATGATCAGTCCAGCATAGAGGTAATATATCCTCCACCTTTACACATTTATTATCCTCAAATACTAAATATAAGACATGGCCACCCTGGTGAGTTGGGTGCCGCACCAGCTGTTGCATGTTTATGCTCTCACAAGCTTGAAGCAGGTCTTTCAACACAGGGCCTAGGTTCCCATTTTCCCAGAGATTGAAATCACCTAGGATGATCATTCTAGAGTGAGTGAGTGACATATTATAGATAGTGTCAATTAATGCTTGATGCTGAGGACTCAGCATTCCAGGGGGTCTATAGCAGATGATGCCGGTAAGCAATTGTCCTTTAACATCTTTAAGAGAGAATCCTAAAAGTTCAATACCCTCTACTTCATCCACCTCCATTGGGGCAAACTTCCATATATCCTTATAGATAACTCCCAGCCCTCCTTCTCTTCCAGTGAGTCATGGGTTGTGGAAAGCTTTGTATCCCGGGGGGCATGCTAACCCCAACTCAACCTCTGAGTCCTGTTGTGTCCATGTTTCAGTTAGAAATAGTGCTTCCAAACTGTGGTCTTCTAACATAAGATGTATCTCCTGGTGATGTTTAACCAGGGATCTAGCATTAACTAGGCCACATTTGAGGTTGTCTGTGCTATTTTTCACCGGGCTTGCATTCATATCTCTTAGTTCTGTAGATTTGGATGCCACCCCTCCCTGTTCACCTACAACAACAGTTGTTCCCTTGAGTAACTAAGGCGGAAGAACCTGTATAGATCATCAGCATTGGAGTGGTCTGACCCAGGTCGGTGTTCCACAGTAAAGTCCATTCCCTGTAGGGAGATGGACCACCTCAACTAATTTGGATCCTCACCCCTATGTTTATGTTTCTATGTATGAGATTTATAAAGCGTGACTGTTACTCCGAAGAGTGTCCTGGCGCTACTGCAGAGGGACCGTCAGCAAGAGGAAAGAAGGACAGAACTTGGGGCAGAAGAAAAGCCAGGTTTTCATTTTTTTGCGGAACACAGGTGTCGCCTTAATGCACCTGAGAGTCAGTGGAAGCTTGTTTCAGAGAGAAGGGCCCAGGAAGGAGAGAGATCAGTCCCCTGCCCTTGTCTTTCTAATACAAGGAACTATAGCTAAACAAAGATTTTCAGAGCGGAGGTTTCTCCTGGGGAGTGTAGAGCTTAATTCTGTCTTGTAGATAGCCCAGGCCAGTTTCGTGGAGTGCTTTCTGGGTAATGAGCAGTATCTTAAAAGTGATCCTCTTCCTGACCGGGAACCAATGAAGGCTTTGAAGAAGGCAAGTGACGTGGGAATTGTGTGGGAGTCCAAAGATGGTACGTGCTGCTGCATTCTGGAATATCTGCAGCCTATCGATCAGGTATTTGGGCATTCCTATGTACAACCCATTCCCGTAGTCATGCCGTGAGATTATCAAGGCTTGATTCACTTGTTGTCTAACCTTAAAAGATAAGAGATAGACAAATGTCCTAAGTACTTGAAGGAGGGCAAAACCAGTGCCCACCTCTGAGTTAATTTGGGAACAAAATAACAGTTGCCCATCAAATTTGAGGTCCACGTTTTTTACCACCTGACTTTGAAATAGCAGGGGGGCATCCTCAGGCCAGAAAGTCTCCCACAGTATCTCGGCCTCTGAGCCAAGAAAGAGGAGCTTGGTCTTCCCGGCATTACATTTAAGTTGGTTACTGGATAGACAGCTGAATGTTGCAGCAAGACAGTTAAAAATGTCCTCACCTGGGAAAGCCTTGCCCTTCCCCCAGGAAAAAAGGAGTTGGATGTCATCTGCATATAACACAATTTTTGCCCCAAAAGATTAAACCAAGGAGGCCAAGGGAGTAAGATAGACATTAAATAGAGTTGGACTAAGGGCTGAGCCCTGTGGCACTCCTACCCCTAGCTTACAGGAGGCGGCAGAGAAAGGGTTGCACCATACCTCTTGTCCTCGTTCCTCCAAAAATGAAGCAAGCCGCTGCCAAGCCAGCCCTCTAATTCCCATTGACTGTAGACGAGCTAAAGGATGGGGTGAGAGATGGTGTCGAACGCTGCTGACAGGTCGAGCAAAACCAGCAGCGCTCTGCCACCCCTGTCCAGACTGAGACGGATGGATTCAGGTACTTTCAGCAAAGCTGACTCAGTGCTCTCGTGTGGCCGGAAGCCAGATTGGCTAGCATGAAGCAAGTCGCTGATTTCTAAGTACGTGGAAATTTGTTGGTTAACATGTTTCTCAAGTACCTTTGATAGAGCTGGGAGGGGAGGGATTGGTCTGTAATTGGTTGGGTCATTAGGGTCCGCCTGAGATTTTTTTTAAAGCTGTACAATTTTCGCCTGTTTCCATGCTCTAGGCATCATAGCTCATGAAAGGGAAGTATTAAATAAGTGATGCACCAACGGGATAATGACCTCAGCCCAGCAGGCTAGAATAAAGAAAGGACCAGGATCAGAGGGTGAGCCCGATTTAAGGCAACTTAGGGCTAGAAGGGAGTCTTGCACTGAGATGGGAGAAAAAGAGTCCAAGAAGCTATCTTTACTTCTGGAGATGGACACTGATGGAATCGGGTCTTCTGCCTTCCCCCTCTGTTTGCCGATCCATTCCTCCATGCCGTAGCCCAGTAAGCAACTGTTGGCTCTTGGAGGCAGGAGGCTACCTTGAATAGAAGCTATTTTGTCATGGAAGTAACGGGCAAGTTGTTCACACCATATTTGGGAAGAGGGTTTATAGATCAGGTATTTGGGCATTCCTATGTACAACCCATTCCCGTAGTTATGCCGTGAGATTATCAAGGCTTGATTCACTTGTTGTCTAGCCTTAAAAGATAAGAGATAGACAAATGTCCTAAGTACTCAAAGGAGGGCAAAACCAGTGCCCACCTCTGAGTTAACTTGGGAACAAAATAACAGTTGCCCATCAAATATGAGGTCCACGTTTTTTACCACCTGACTTTGAAATAGCGGGGGGCATCCTCAGGCCAGAAAGTCTCCCACAGTATCTCGGCCTCTGAGCCAAGAAAGAAGAGCTTGGTCTTCCCGGCATTACATTTAAGTTGGTTACTGGATAGACAGCTGAATGATGCAGCGAGACAGTTAAAAATGTCCTCACCTGGGAAAGCCTTGCCCTTCCCCCAGGAAAAAAGGAGTTGGATGTCATCTGCATATAACACAATTTTTGCCCCAAAAGATTAAACCAAGGAGGACAAGGGAGTAAGATAGACATTAAATAGAGTTGGACTAAGGGCCGAGCCCTGTGGCACTCCTACCCCTAGCTTACAGGAGGCGGCAGAGAAAGGGTTGCACCATACCTCTTGTCCTCATTCCTCCAAAAATGAAGCAAGCCGCTGCCAAGCCAGCCCTCTAATTCCCATTGACTGTAGACGAGCTAAAGGATGGGGTGAGAGATGGTGTCGAACGCTGCTGACAGGTCGAGCAAAACCAGCAGTGCTCTGCCACCCCTGTCCAGACTGAGACGGATGGATTCAAGTACTTTCAGCAAAGCTGACTCAGTGCTCTTGTGTGGCCGGAAGCCAGATTGGCTAGCATGAAGCAAGTCGCTGCTTTCTAAGTACGTGGAAATTTGTTGGTTAACATGTTTCTCAAGTACCTTTGATAGAGCTGGGAGGGGAGGGATTGGTCTGTAATTGGTTGGGTCATTAGGGTCCGCCTGAGATTTTTTTTAAAGCTGTACAATTTTCGCCTGTTTCCATGCTCTAGGCATCATAGCTGATGAAAGGGAAGTATTAAATAAGTGATGCACCAACGGGGTAATGACCTCAGCCCAGCAGGCTAGAATAAAGAAAGGACCAGGATCAGAGGGTGAGCCCGATTTAAGGCAACTTAGGGCTAGAAGGGAGTCTTGCACTGAGATGGGAGAAAAGGAGTCCAAGAAGCTATCTTTACTTCTGGAGATGGACACTGATGGAATCGGCTCTTCTGCCTTCCCCCTCTCTTTGCCGATCCATTCCTCCATGCCGTAGCCCAGTAAGCAACTGTTGGCTCTTGGAGGCGGGAGGCTATCTTGAATAGAAGCTTTTTTGTCATGGAAGTAACGGGCAAGTTGTTCACACTATATTTGGGAAGAGGGTTTATAGATCAGGTATTTGGGCATTCCTATGTACAATCCATTCCCGTAGTCATGCCGTGAGATTATCAAGGCTTGATTCACTTGTTGTCTAGCCTTAAAAGATAAGAGATAGACAAATGTCCTAAGTACTCGAAGGAGGGCAAAACCAGTGCCCACCTCTGAGTTAACTTGGGAACAGAATAACAGTTGCCCATCAAATTTGAGGTCCACGTTTTTTACCACCTGACTTTGAAATAGCGGGGGGCATCCTCAGGCCAGAAAGTCTCCCACAGTATCTCGGCCTCTGAGCCAAGAAAGAGGAGCTTGGTCTTCCCGGCATTACATTTAAGTTGGTTACTGGATAGACAGCTGAATGTTGCAGCGAGACAGTTAAAAATGTCCTCACCTGGGAAAGCCTTGCCCTTCCCCCAGGAAAAAAGGAGTTGGATGTCATCTGCATATAACACAATTTTTGCCCCAAAAGATTAAACCAAGGAGGCCAAGGGAGTAAGATAGACATTAAATAGAGTTGGACTAAGGGCCGAGCCCTGTGGCACTCCTACCCCTAGCTTACAGGAGGCGGCAGAGAAAGGGTTGCACCATACCTCTTGTCCTCGTTCCTCCAAAAATGAAGCAAGCCGCTGCCAAGCCAGCCCTCTAATTCCCATTGACTGTAGATGAGCTAAAGGATGGGGTGAGAGATGGTGTTGAACGCTGCTGACAGGTCGAGCAAAACCAGCAGCGCTCTGCCACCCCTGTCCAGACTGAGAAGGATGGATTCAAGTACTTTCAGCAAAGCTGACTCAGTGCTCTTGTGTGGCCGGAAGCCAGATTGGCTAGCATGAAGCAAGTCGCTGCTTTCTAAGTACGTGGAAATTTGTTGGTTAACATGTTTCTCAAGTACCTTTGATAGAGCTGGGAGGGGAGGGATTGGTCTGTAATTGGTTGGGTCATTAGGGTCCGCCTGAGATTTTTTTTAAAGCTGTACAATTTTCGCCTGTTTCCATGCTCTAGGCATCATAGCTGATGAAAGGGAAGTATTAAATAAGTGATGCACCAACGGGGTAATGACCTCAGCCCAGCAGGCTAGAATAAAGAAAGGACCAGGATCAGAGGGTGAGCCCGATTTAAGGCAACTTAGGGCTAGATGGGAGTCTTGCACTGAGATGGGAGAAAAGGAGTCCAAAAAGCTATCTTTACTTCTGGAGATGGACACTGATGGAATCGGGTCTTCTGCCTTCCCCCTCTCTTTGCCGATCCATTCCTTCATGCCGTAGCCCAGTAAGCAACTGTTGGCTCTTGGAGGCGGGAGGCTACCTTGAATAGAAGCTATTTTGTCATGGAAGTAACGGGCAAGTTGTTCACACCATATTTGGGAAGAGGGTTTATAGTTAGTCTCAGCCTCGGGTGAGATGAAAGACTTAACAATTTAAAAAACCTCCTTGGAGTGGTTGCCAGCGTTTAAAATTTTAGCCTCAAAATATAATTGTTTTGCTAATTTAATCTCTTTATGATACTTCCTTAGAACTTCTTTATAGTCTGATTTTGCATTTATTTCCATTAGCCAACTGAGGTGCCTGTGGTCTACCTGAACCCAAAAGTGAGTCCCAAACAAGTATGGTATCAGCTTCTTCAGTGCCCAGACCACAGCAAAGGCTTCTCATTCAATAGCACTCCACCTCTGTTTCCTGGAAAGTAACCTCCTAAAGATGAAATCTGCAGGTTGGTCTGGGCCCTCATCATTGAGCTATGAAAACACTGCCCCTATACCATGCTATGAGGCATATGTTTGTACTGTAATGTTTTCTCGAGAAAAGTCAGGAGCCTTGGGCAAGGGGCTGTAAAATGACCTGTTTGAGGGAGTCAAAGGCTTTCTGGCAAGCCTCTGTCCAGATCACCTACCTTGGCTGCTTCTTGGAAGTAAGCTCAATCAAGGGTGCCATACCCCTTAGCAAACCTCCTGTTATATTCTGCGAGTCTCAGGAAGGCCCTCACCTCAGTTTGAGTTTTGGGGGCTCCCAGGCCAGAATAGTCCCTATTTTGGCATGGAGGGGCTGCACCTTACCCCCGCCTACAAGGTGTCCCAAGTACACCACAGACCCCTGCTCTATCAGGCACTTACTGGCCTTAATGGTCAAGCCTGCCTTCAGCAGGGCCTAAAGCGCTTCTTGCAGGTGAAAGAGGTAGTCTTTCCAGCTGTTACTGAAGGCAGCTATGCTATCCAAGTAAGCAGCACCAACTGCCTTTATACCAGTCAAGACCTGGTTCACCTGACTCTGAAAGGTGGAAGGGCATTTTTCAGTCTAAAGAGCATATCTGAAAGTGTTCCTCTGCAGTAGAAAAGACTGACCTCTCTTTAGCCCCTTCAGTTAGGGCAATCTACCACTACCCATGATGTTAATTCCAAAGGTACTCACTAACTTGACAGCCCCTAACCTATCAATGAGCTCATCAGTTCCCTGGAGGGGGGAGCATCAGTTTTAGTAAGTGAGTTGAGCCCCCTGTAGTCCACAAAGAACAGGAGTTCTGAGGTGGCGCCCGGTGGGGCAGCTTTTTGTACCATCATCACTGGGCTGGACCAAGAGCTACTGGAGTGCTCAATGACCCCCTAGCTCCAACATTTTAGAGACTTCCTCTTTGATGTTGGCCCTCACTTTATCAGACAGCGTGTATATTTTTTTTGACAGGGGGCTGTATCCTGTATCAATGTCTTGGGTACACAGATCTGTTAGCCCAGGAGTGAAAGACAACAGAGAGGCAAACTGTTAGAAATTGGGTTTCTGGCTGGCAGAGGTACGCACCCTGTCTAAGCAGGAACCATAATCCTAGTCATGGTAAGTGTAGTAAACACTAAAGGTTTACTTGTGCTTACCCTCTCGTAGCTTGGCACAGAGCTGTCAGGCTAAACTACAGAGGCAATGTGTAAAGTATTTGTGCACACACACACACACACACACACACACGCAAACACAGTAACACAGTGAAAACACCACATGAGACTCCACACTGTTGTAGAAAAATAGTATCTCTTTTCCTCTTTCAAACAAGACCAAAACAACAAAAATCCAATTAATGGTTTACGAGTTATGATTGCTCAATGTTTTGAATGCAAATACAGTGCTGAAAACACATGTGCTTCTAATAGGTCATTTACAGTATTGCTGGGAAAATTACAGCGATCCAAGCAGAGGGTCAGCAAATAGGCATTCTCAGCACGTAAGAACTAATACGTTGCTTCGATAGTCAGGGAAACAGTAAGGCAGCTGCAGGTCCATTGAGAGCAGTGGAATTTAGGCAAATCCAGTCACTCGTGATAACGTGCAGGTCGGCGGTGGAGACCTCACGGGTCTCAATACACACAGTACTTTTCTGGGGGGGGGGAGCTGCAAGGTCGACAGCCTTGTGAATGGAGCCCCCAGTATAGGGATCTCCTCCTTTGAGAAGTCTACGATGTTGTGGCAATCTCTGTCAGCATACGGGCAAACAGCTGCAGGAATCCTGGTTTGATGCTCTGGACTGGTCAGCTGGTAGTGCTCCGGGAGAGCCGGGTCCAGCAGGAGTGTTTGTAGGAGCAAAGTCTTTCATGGCCCTGAGAGGTCTTTAAAAGGGGGAAAGCCAACAAGCCCTTGGAGTTACTTAAGTTGTCTTTGTAGAGGATGCAAAGAGTAGATCCAATCCTTCTCGTTATCAGGCAAAAGGCAGCAGGCAGCAGGCCAACAGAGCAAGTCAAGTTTAAAAGTGGCACTCCCTCCTGCAACACAGCAATCAGCCGGCATTAGACCAACCCAGCAGAGCAGTTAGTAAAGTGGTGTCAGAGGTCCAGTACTTATACCAATTTTAGCCTTTGAAGTAGGGAGACTTCAAAGGAAGGTCTTTGTAGTGCAGAAGACCCTGCCCTTCCCTGGCTCCAGACGCTCTACAGGGGGAAGACAGCCCTTTGTGTGGGGACAGGACCTCGCCCTTTCAGGTAGAAATGTCAGCCTATCCCACACATCCTGCTCAGGCAAATCCATCAACATGGAGACGACCGCTCGGGCACACCTATCCTTCCTATGTGTATGTCTGTCTAGAGGGAACACAGGAACCAAGCTGTCACCCAGCCCAAACGTGGATTCTAAAGATAGGCAGAAGGCACTAAAGGGTTTTAAATAATTAAATTCCATCTTTCAAAAAGTTTAAGAGTGTTCCACTACCAGGACATGTAAAATGTAAAAGTACATGTCCTACATTTTAAGTACACTGTACCCTGCCCATGGGTTGTCCAGGGCCTGAGAGGGTATTCAGGTGCTTGGTCAGATGTGTAGGTGTTTGGTCCTCAAGGTGCCTATACAAAGAGCCAGGTATTCCACTTCTTGTGGATCTCTAAAAGTAAGGACGAGGCTCTGATGTGTTGTAGGAGGTTGTTCCATGTCTTGGGTGCAATAAAGGAGAATGAGATGGTGTTCTGGATGGTTTGGAATCTGTGTAGGAGTTCTTTGTAGATTGCAGCATAAAGAGTATTGCCGTAGTCCAGCCTGTTGGTGATGAGTGCTTGCATGACGGTTCGTCTGGAGTTCTGAAGCAATCATTTGCACATCTTTCACAGCATGCAAAGGATTTGGAAGCAGGAGGTATATGCTGCGTTGACTTGAGCCGTCATGTTGAGCATGTCATCTAGGATGATCCCTAGATTTCTTGCGTACATCAGTAAATCTGTTGCTATCGCCATATTAACTTATTTTAATTGTCCTCACAACGGCCTTTTAATCTTTTATGCTCAGTTGGTATTATTCGCCAGTTTTGTGTGTGTTTGCTGGGTGTTGTGTTTAAACTTACTGGGTAACTTACTGGGTTCTTGGCCTCACACCCTTTTTTGCTCTTGTGCACTTCACCCACCTGACTGGTGACCTCTATCCTGATGTATCTCTCGCCCTGTTCCGCCGTGGCTGTGTACCGTTTGAGCAGAGGGTGTTGCGATGACACTCTGGACTTTCAGGCTGTTTTCCCACACTTCCGGCATTTCCGGTGGTAGCGCGGTCTAGTGCTCACCCCCACCACTGTACTTAACCGATGCCGAAGCGGGCGCGCAGTGGACATCAGTAAGTCTGTTGCTATCACCACATTAACTTATTTTAATTTTCCTCACAAAGGCCTTTTAATCTTTTATTCTCAGTTGGTATTATTCGCCAGTTCTCTGTGTGCTTGCTGGGTGTTGTGTTTAAACTCACTGGGTAACTTGCTGGGTTCTTGGAGCTCACGCCCTTTTTGGCTCTTGTGCGCTTCACCCGCCTGGCTGGTGGTCTCTATCCTGACATGTCTCTCGCCCTGTTCCACAGCGGCTGTGTGCCGTTTGAGCAGAGGGCGTTGCAACGACACTCTGGACTTTCAGGCTGTTTTCCCTCACTTCCGGCATTTCCGGTGGTAGCGCGGTCTAGTGCTCACCACCACCACTGTACTTAACCGATGCTAAAGCGGGCGCGCAGCGGACGAGCCGATGGCGCGCCAAAGGCAAGCCTGTCTGCGCCCGTCCACGGCTGGCTGGGGCCTCGGACCAGAACCCCTGTTTCTGTCCAGCAAAACCCGATTACTTATTCTTCTTCGACCCTTTTTTCGCTAAGACCTGCTCCTAAGGCCAGCTGCCAGGTTTCTGATATTTCCACCCGCCCTTTCTACTGTACTAGCTGCCAATTTGACTCGACCTGCAATTTCCAGCAGCAGGTGGGTTCTGTTTGTATTAATGGGGGGAGTCACTCCGTCCCCCTTCATATGCGATGGCGGACATATGCGCCTCCAGCGAATTTAGTTGTTTTAGCCTTAACTGCCGCTCCCTTCCGAAACATCAACTTCAACTTTTTAATTTTCTCATAGATGTTGACCCTGATGTGGTCTTTTTAACCGAAACCTGGCTCCACGATGGGTCCATTCTAGGCCTGGGCGGTAAATTCCGTTCCGCTCGCGGAATTTGCGGAATTTGGGTAATTTTGCGTTCCGCAGAGAACGCAAAATTGCCAAAAATTCCGCGATCCGCAACTTCGCGGAGTTTTTTGCTTGTTCGCGCTTTCAAAATGCGTGTTCGCGAGATATTTCTCCCCGAGCACGCAAACAGCGTTCGCAAACAGGAAAAAAGCATCGCGAACGGGCGGAACAAGCAATTCTGCGTGTTCGCGGAACTTTTGTGTGCTCGCGGAGATTTTTTACCGTTTCGTGGAGCTTTGCGTAGCGCGACTACGCAAATTCCGCCCACCCCTAGTCCATTCCAGACGTCATTGCGGCACTCCCTGACAACTTTGCTTTGTTAGGCATTAATTGACCCTTTAAAATTGGTGGCGGTATTGCCATCATCTTTAAGAAGCACTACAATTGTAAAATTGAGGAACTTCTGATTCCTAACTGCAAAGCTCTATTTTTTTCCATTCCTTTCTCTCCCAAATTCACATTTTCCGGCGCTCTTATTTACTGACCTCCGAGTCCTTCTAACAACTGGAGCCCAGCTCTCGCTGACTCACTGGCCCCTCTTATTCTCCGTGTGGCTAATTTTTCGGTAACTTGGTGACCTCAACTTTCATCTTGAGGGCTCCAAAAATAAGCCAGCAGCAGCTCTCATAGATGACCTGCAGACTCTTAATCTTTGGCTCATTAACTCCTCCCCTACTCATTCGACGGGGCACCTGTTGGACCCCATCTTTTCTAACCTTGCTTTTTCTGCTGCATCTCCTATCCAACTTAGCTGGTCAGGCCATTTTGCTGTCCCTTTTACTATCAAGTCACCTCTGGCCCCTCCCTCCTGCCCTATCTTAATGTCTAAGACTAGGAATTGGTCTAAACTTGGTATGCCAGTGATCCAGAGCCAATCAGGGATCGATAATCAATAAAACACAGTCAATGGCCCATACTCATACACCCAACACATAAATCCCTGTTGCACTGTTTCAAGTTTGCGTTAACTCAGTTGTTCAAAAACTACAGGCTCGTCCTAACACACAAGATACATGATTGAACCTGTAATCAACTCTCTTTCCTCTGGTCAATGGACCATTAGTTGAGAAGTTGATGGTAATAATTAGAAACTAACTATCGATCTATACTACTAAATAAATCACAAACTTGGAATGAGGTTAATAATATTTATCGCAAATAATGTGAAGGTAAATGCTCATGTACAGTTTTACAAGGCAAGCAATGCAAAACTCACAGAGAGAGAACATTTATCAAGGCAAAACGTGTCAAACTCAAATCATAATGAACAGAATGCAATGAAGGAGTGGATAGATGAAGAGACAAAAGTTTCAGAGATAAATTTACATTTGCAAATGTTTATGCAAAATACAGATTTTAGCTATACTAACCCAAGTATTTCAGTGGAAAATCTATCCCACTGGCCATGAGAATGGATGGGGGATCCCCGAGAAAGTTTAGGGAACAAAGAGTAGGACAGGAACAGGAAACAGGTAGGCCTCTATCTGGATACAGCAAACCGACGGACAGCGACGATCTCCCCTCTCTAGCTTCTTCTTCAAAGGTGCGCACTTAACACCCCCCACACACCCCAGTTATACTCTAAAACCCTTCATGTCCAACCCACCATTGTAGCAACATTTTCAGAATCTTAGTCTCTCATTGGTCAGTTTAGGGGGTGTTCTATCACACCACCATAGTCACGTCCATGTTTTCACAGCATTCTTTGTTTTACATTTCTAACAATACCTAAACCACGTCTCATGAATACACGCTTCCTCCAACTAGTAACATGTTACAAATCTCTACATTTTCATTGTCCGCCTCTGCAGCTTCCGCCAAAGAAGTTTGTACATTTGCACTTGGACCCACGGTCATCCTTCCGTTACTTGGCAGACACACAATAATTTCTTGAAGGTTATCTGCTTTAGCCTTCTCCATTCTCTCCCAGAGCTCGATTTTCGGCTTATTTATTAGGGGGCATATTAGCAAGACCCACGTTAAAATTATCGCCGTTTTAGCGGCAGGAAACTGCCGCTAAAACGGCGATAATGGGCTTGCTAATATGCGTTATAGAATTCCAATAGAAGCCCAGGTTAGATGTGCAGGACATCTAACCTGGGCTTCTATTGGAATTCTATAACGCATATTAGCAAGCCCATTATCGCCGTTTTAGCGGCAGTTTCCTGCCGCTAAACGGCGATAATTTTATCGCCGGTCTTGCTAATATGCCCCTAGGTTTTCTTTTTAACCCCCATCTCGTCATGCAACGATGTAGGCCCATGCAAGCATCACTACGATGAATAAAACACAGTCATTATTAATTTCATGAAATATAATTCTCACTGTTTTACTGCCCACCATTTGCACTATCCCGTGTTATATGTCTAACAAAGCATTAACATGCAGAAAGCAGCATTATTATTATTTTTATTTTTAAGGAGAACGCGAATGCGGCCTAGTATTTCATGCATTAGTCCACGTATTAATGCACACATGCGCATAAGCATTTCCCCGTGTTTTTGTGTTTTTGCATGGTAGTTTCACTGCAAACTGTTAGTAAATGTTACCGAGGAGTTAATCCAAGCAGGTTTTATTTTCTCAAAACCCTGCTCCATCACCAGCACTGAATGAGCAGCTCTCCAATACTATCCCCATTCTTACATCTCAGTCTGATAATGATCAAATCTCTGTGCATTATTGGCTCACTGAGGCTATTGATTCTATTCTTCCGTTATCAGCCAAACCTCAACTCAGAGTACATCCTCCAGCCCTGTGGTTCAATGATTCCCTTGAACAGATGAATAACCATTGCAAAGTTCTGGAGAGACTATGGAGGAAGCATTATGCGTCCCCGGCTAAGCTAGCCTATCAAATTGCACTGAAACAATATCATGCTTTGTGTAGATCAGCTTGCGCTATGTTTTTTACGGATAGGATTACCAACTCCCAACATTGTCAGAAAACTTTGTTTAGGGTTGTGAAACAGCTTTCTGCTGCCAGTACTTTTCTGCCTTCTCCTTCACTTTCACTCTTACAGTGTAATGAGCTAGCGTTGTTTTTTCTTAATAAAGTAGTGGCTATTCACCGTCAGTTCGTTCATGATTTACCCCTTTTAGATAATTCCTCCGTCCCTGACATTTGCTTCACTGACCTGGTTACTCACACTCCCAGGCCCCCGCGTTTGACAAGACTCTTCAAATCAGTGCCTGGCTCCCACTCGACTTGGTTTCCTTTCAACTTTTTGGGGGAACCATTAAGTCTAGATCACCACTTGACCCTCTCCCTCCTTCTAAGCTCAGACTTCTGGATGAGTCGATTCTTAACGTGATTCTTAATCTTCTTAATACCGCTTTAAGTTCTGGGCAAGTTCCGCAGAACTGGAAGTACGCTTTGGTGCTCCCCCTACTGAAAAAGACTGGGCTTGATCCTTTCTGCTGGTCCAACTATCGTCCCATATCTCTTCTCTCTGTCTTTTCGAAAGTCTTGGAAAAGCATATCAACTCCCAACTCTCCTCTCATGTGGCAACTCACAATCTACTTCATCCGTCTCAGTCCGGCTTTTGATCTGGCTACAGCACTGAAGCTGCTCTGCTTGGGGTCACTGAAATTCTCAGGCAGCAGCTAGATTGCGGTGGTACGGCAGCTCTTATTTTACTGGACTTGAGTGCGGCATTTGATACTGTCTCACATTCTATCTTGGTTGATTGCCTCAAAGCGTCAGGTGTGCCGAGAGTGGCCTTGGAGTGGCTGATATCTTTTTTAAGGGATCGCTCATTTCAAGTCTTTTCACACACCGCTTAATCTAATCTAGTAGCCTTAACCTCTGGAGTGCCACAGGGTTCAATTTTGAGCCCTTTGCTCTTCAATCTTTATGTCCGTCCTTTGGCTGATATCGCGGAGAAGTCAGGACTGACTATCTTTTCTTACGCTGATGACACTCAGATCATCTTTTCTCTTTCGGCAGCACATCATCAGGACACTTCCCTGCTCCAACTCGGACTGAGTAGGGTTTCTCGGTGGATGTCCAAAAACACCCTGAAGCTGAATGGGGAAAAAACTGAGGTTCTCATTTTGGGAAACACGCCTGAACTGTGGGGTATTACCCATTGGCCCGACTCCCTGGGACCTCTACCTGTTCCAGTCCCGAAAGTAAAATTCTGGACTTTACCATCGAAAACAATCTTTCCCTTAAAGCACAGGTGTCCGTGGTCACTGTGACCTGTTTTGCTGTCCTTAAGTGGCTCAGGAAAATCCTTTGGTTAATTCCTCCAGCCGCTCAAAGAACAGTAATGCAGGCGCTGCTTATATCCAGAATTGATTATGGCAAAATGTTGTACTTAGGTGCTGATAAATCTTTCGTCCATCGCCTACAGCTTATACAAAACGCAGCGGCCTGTCTTCTTTTTCGGCTGCCTCGCCAGGCCTCATCCTTACCTTTGCTCCAGCAACTCCACTGGCTCAGGGTGAAAAAGCGTGTTGAGTTTAAGGCCTTATGTTATATGTTTAGGGCTAAACATGGCTTATTGCCCCCTTACATACAAAGTCTGGTCAAACCTTATGTGCTCACTCGACAGCTAAGATCTGCTAGCCTTTCATTGTTCTCTGTTCCCAGAGTCCGTCTTGCCCGCATGAGAGGGCGCTCTTTCGCCTATCTTGGCCCCAGACTGTGGAATTCCCTTCCTCTTCAAATTAGGTCATGTCATTAGCTCCTAGCCTTCCGCAAAAAATGAAAGACCTTTCTTTATAATCAGGTTTAACTTCCCTCTGGTCTTCTGCAACTAGTGGCTTACGTTTTGGTCCTGCTTCAGCGCCAGGAAACCCTGTTGGGTATCTGTGCGCTTTATAAATCTTTATAAATAAATCAAATTGCATGGTCTGTGGGTTTGGGTGTTGTCCTCGTTCTGATGGCCATCAGGTGGCTTCCCATGGGGAGCTCTTGTTGCCAAAAACCAGTAATTCTGTATTGTCAGAGTTGAGCTTCAGGCAGGTGTTTTTCATCCAGTTTGCTACCATGTTCATGCAGTTGGTGAAGTTGGTTCTTGGGGTGGTTGTCTTGTACGTCAGGGAGATGATGAGTTGTATGTCATCAGTGTAGGAGTCAATGATCATGTCTTATGATGATACTGAGTTGCTTGTGATGGCCTTCCCAATCACTTTGGCTGGATAGGGCATCAGGGAGGTGGGTCGAAAGTTGCTCAGTTGATTCGGGTCAGCTGTGGGCTTCTTAAGGAGGGCGTTGATTTCTGCAAGTTTCCATTCACTTGGGAAAGTTGTGGAGGTGATGCAGGTGTTGATGATGTGAGTGAGGTTGGTGCTGATTGCTGATGTTCCAAGGTTGTAGACGTGGTGGGGGCACGGTACCGCTGAGGCCCCTGGTGCATTGTCTGCATGATTGCAGCTGTGTTGTTTCTGGTGAGGGTTGTTCATTTGGTCAAGTGGCCATCTTGGTTGGTGGTGGGCAGGTTATCTTAGTTCTCTGGGGTTAGGTTGGTGTGCAAAGCTGCTGTAGATGTTTGCGATTTTGCTGTGGCAGAACTTGGATAGGTTGTCGCAGAGTTGTTGGGTGGCAGCAATGTTTTTGACAGTGGTTGAGGGTGAGTTGAAATCCTTGATGATCCAGAAGATCTGTTTGCAGCTGTTGGATCTTCCTTCGATGCAGTCCACTAGTGTTTTTTTCTTGGTATCTCTTATTTCCTGGTGATAGCATCTAAGTGCAACCTTGCAGGTAGTTTTGTCTGTGATGTTGTGGCTGGCTTTCCATTTCCTTTCTAGCTATTCGGAGTGTTGTTTGTTGTCCCGGAGGTCTTCTGTGCACCAGCTGACCTGATCTACTATGCTTGTTCGGTTAGATGGGTGCAAGGGAGTCCCCACAGTTCTTGATCCAGTTGTTGAAGTTGTTGATGTCCTTGTTGAGGTTGTATGTGGTTCAAGATTGATCCTTGCTGAGGACGCTGAGCCAGTCTCCTTCTGTGATTTTGCCCCAGCTGTAGCTAGAAATCCTGAACCTGGTGCAGTGTTGACTTGAGGGGTGTTGATTTGGAAGTGGATGATGGGGTGGTCGGTCCATGTGAGTGGTGTGGTGGAGTTGTATTTGATGCTGTCACTTGTGGTGAAGATAGGGTCCAGTGTGTGTCCTGCAGTGTGTGTTGATTCTGAAATGAGCTGGGTGAGGCCGATGTTGCTCAGGGTTTCTAGGAGAGCTGTGGAACAGTGGTTGTTTCAGTCTTCCAGGTGAAGTTGAGGTCACAAAGTCGGTGATGAGGTTGGTAAAGGTGGTTCCTGGTCCGGGTGGTGAGCACACCAGGGTTCCATTCAGTGTTTTTGAGATTTGCAGTAATGTCAGACCTCATTAAAGTAGAAAGGCTTATCAAATTCAAATCTATCCCTGTGTGTGCTCTTAATCAATTCAAAACTTGACAGAAAAAGGATGAGTGTGCAAAATGCACAAAGAACCGGATGTCCAATAACGTCTGTGCCCATTCACAATACAGCTGAATCGTTCCATATCTGGAGATGAAAGCCACTTGAGCTTTCCACTGCAAATATATTCAATCCTTGCACAGCAGTGAATGCAGATGCAGTACGAATATTAGATGACCCTGCAGGTTTGGTGCTGGTGGTGTCATCCAGAATGACTTGGGGGCAAATCAGAATAGCATACTAATGAATCATACAATAACAGTAATCACAAAGGACTGCTTTGGAAAAGAATTAGCAGCAACTACAGGAAACCAATTATTTGTCACCTCTAGAGGCCAGGTGTGATGGCTTAAAAATTCAGCGATATTTAGGTGAGTTTATGGATTTTCTAGCACATCAGAGAATCTTGAAATTTTGTTTATGCCATATTTGTTTTAGCTTTTTTTCCAAATGTTGACGAAAGACAAAGTACCCTTTATGAGAACAGACCATGAATCATCGTTAGCCCATATGCTATATTTGTGTCCAGGGTTTGTTGACATCTTTGGCCTATTCACAAGGTTAAATTGTACATTTTCAACTCTAATTTTACAATGAAAAATTCATTCTATTGCAGATGGCATGCATATTTTTTAATGCTAGAGTCTTTAGTAAGTGCTTTGGTTCATTGTCTAAATATCGGCATAATATTCTTAAACGTTTGAATCAAGTAAACATAATTCGTTTTAGGAAACTGAAATTAACTTTATTTGTATATTTTAGAATTTAACTGCATAATGGAGTTTGTTAGCGACTAATAAAGGGGCATATTAACAAGGCGGCGATATGAAATTATCGCCGCTTTTGCGTCCGTTTTCGGGCGAAAAGCGGCGATAATTTCATCGCCGTATCAGCAAAGACACGCTATTGCGTGTTTTGCTGACTTAGCGCCCGTTCCCAGCACACCTAACTTTGCATCGCTAATGAGATGCAAAGTAGGCGTGGCTGTGAAACCAAACAGGGATAATATCGCGAAGGCAGCTTCGCGATATTATCAAGGAGGGTTAGCATTTTTTAAATCACGTTAAGTATGCCTTAACGCAGGAATTTAACGTCTGTTAAATTCCTGACTAAGGCATACTTAACATGGGGGGTGGATTCTGTGGCTAAGACCACAGGCCCTATCATCTAGGATATCGCCGTTTTCCACCATGGAAAACGGCGATATCCACGCTAGCTCTGGAATTTTATCGCCTCAGAGATGCGCGTTGGTGATAACGCGCTAACCGGGCGATAAATTACAGAGATAGCCGGCGATAAATATGCATGCGCTAAGCGCGCTTTGCGATATTTATCGCCGGACCTTGTTAATATGCCCCAAAGTCTTTCAGGTTTCGTATTTAGAGCATAACGCCTTCTGCTATGACGTTTTGGCTTTAGCATTTTTTTTTTCTTGTAATAGCATCTTGATTGATTTTAAAAACAATACTTAGATGCATTTCTAAAAACAGCAAAGAGGAATTGAATTGAATTAAGTTGTGGCCAATGCAAGCAAGGGGAGCACACCAAGCGATGTTGCTCCAATAGTTTCTGGGTGGCAGGCAAGAGATACATAAAGTTACACTGGTGAAGTTTTATTACCAATAGGCTAAAGTAGGCCAGTATCAGGAAAACGACAAAATGTGTGCACAATTCTTTTTTTTACATATTTTTTTATAGGTATACAAAAGCCATAACAAGCAAAGAGAGAAAAAACCAGAACACAGCGGTGAGCTACAATCACATAAGTTGTTAGCCCCGTCCCAGGCCATGATGTAAACCCTGAAAAATTACAGATTTAAATGTCCTCACAGGATTCACTCCCACAGGCCGCATAACATGCCAATCAGAGCATCACAGAAACATGGCGTCAGAGATACAATTCGAATCTACATACTTGGGGGCCTATTACGATGGAGGTCGGAAAGCCTCGGTCGAAGGCTTTCCGACCCCCATCATTGGTTTCAATTCCAACTGGTGGATTATGTATTAGCCGGTCGGAATTTAAACCAGCCGGTGATTCCAGCTGGCTTCCGATGGGCTTAAGGAGCCGGTTGGCCAGTCGGAACCGGCTTGTAATCCCAAAGGGCGGGCCGTTTCGCTCATGGGATTACGATGCATGGTTTCCAGCATGGTTTCCATGCTGGCCTGTTCGACATGGAAACCATGTCGGAAAGCATGTTTGGGGCCCCCAGCAGGGTCTCCTTGTGTGTGCAGCCTCCGGTTGGGGGCTGAGAGGGCACCTAAGGTGCCCCCCTGTTGATCCCTGCACCCTGTGGCACCTTAAGGTGCCTGCCACGGGGTGCAGGGATGAACAACACCTCCCATTCCCCTATGGGAGTATGCATTATGGGGACATTATAATCGGCCCCTTAGTCAGGGAACTGCATATAGCAATTAAATGTATAAACAATACAAATGCCAAATAAACAAATCTGTGTAAGTATTGGACCCCTTTAACCCTTGTGCGGGTAAACAATTCTCATTACGCTTTTTACAGCTCTCTGTTGTGTTACATGTGTTATACTCGGCAAACAAATCGACATAAACATAGACAAAGACCACACTGACTGGACATGCAGCTGTAGTGACCTTCAATTGGCGCACCTTATCCATCCTTCAATTCACAAGGCATAGCACAGTGGATATATGTAATATTTAGATGTGTGGCACTAGAACAGGACCTACCATTAAAGTTCTCAATAGCATTTCACGAGTTCAAGCGATCAGTCCTGGGGTTTTCTGGTTAGGCGTTTACCTGACACCCAAGTCTTCAAAACAGATGTGACATGTTCTCCACATCGACTTGACAACTTGATGACTTTAGATGGCAACAGAAGTCGTGACACTGCGACATTTCCTGACTCACAGTGTAAAGAAAGTACATTTATTTCTAAGGGATTGAAGAGTGTTCTGTAAATAAGGAATAAGACTATGCTTCACTCTAGTACATCTAAGAGTAGGTAGCTAGGGACAAAAATTGAAAGAAAGAATTGACATGCCTAGAGTCAGAATAGTCCAAGAAGAAAAGACCAGAGATCTGCGTTTACATGCCCATGCAGGGATATAAATATTAAAACATAGGAGAGAATATACCCAGACCTTAACATACGCTGGTATGTGTGAATATTTACATGAATGGCAGCAAAAGGTGCAAAAGGTATTGGGATGAAGTGGGGTTCTTAAAAGTCTACAAGTGAACAAACAGGTAGAGACAAGTGTTTACAAGAAGTCATTATGGCTTTAAGGGATAGCAACAGATAATGTTCACCATGGAAGTTCTCACTACTTGAAAATTAGGTGGTGGCTACGCTAGAAGGGTGGGAAGCACATAAGAAGCATAGGAGGGTAATTCAGGCTGAGGTGAAGGAGGAAGGTCACTTGTGCAGCACAATGAGTGACATGCGATTGCCAGTCTTGAAATACTATTGAAAGTGGTTCTTAACCTAAGAAGTCTTTGAGCAGCTTTTACAAGCACCTCTAATTGACATATGATATTACTCTATACATATAAAGGGCAAAAATTGAGAAACACCTGTGTTCTTAGAACCCAGCACAGTCTGTGCCAACAATGGCGAACATTTTGATACTTATGAGAAAGGTAAATAGATTGTTATCATGTACTGTCTTTAACATATCTTACTTCCGCTGATTACCTCACCTCCCACTATAACACAAAAATGGCACAACGTTTCTTCACTTTCGCCCCACTAAAACTCAAGACACTAAGAAGTATCCCCTCCAGATTCTGGTTCAAAAATGACTTTAATAATAAGGCGAGACGACAACTTAGGCTGGCTGACCCATCTCGCTCTCCTCCGAGCTGAACACCAAAGTACAAAAAACATATCTACAGAGAGAAATCCTTCTTCTTCTGAGCCCATCTTGACCACTCCAGAAACAGATCTAAAGACCTTTTCAACATCACCAAACAGCAAACCTCCTCTTTCCCACAACATTCCACTGATGACTCTGCTAAGCTCTTTAAGGAGTCGCCAAATTCTTCTCAGAAAAAAATAACAAACATCAAACTCTCTCTGGATCCCATCATCATCTCCTACCAAAGATGGCCATTTTACCAAAGATGATCCTCCCACTGCTACACCGCCAATTAATGGTGATCCCCCCAAACATACCCCCACAGTGAGCCAGAATACCAACCACAATCTCAAACAACGGAAAAACAATGCAACCTGGACCCAGTTTGAAAATATCACTTAGGATGAAATCATTAAAATACTTGCAAGAATGAAGCTGACATCGCACCTCTCTGACCTTCTTCCCTCGTCTCTTGTTAAACATCTCAGACATGTCATTTTCCCAACATGGACTAAAATCATTACCTCCTCCTATGCCAGTCTCCCTCAAACTTGGCCAAGTCACCCCCCCATCAAAAAGCCAGATGCTGACCTGAACGATCTTAACAATTACAGACCTATAACTTACCAGCTCCTCCTGCCAAGACTATTAAAAAATGTGTGCTCTCACAACTCAACAACCACATCGAATAATTCTACCTACATGACATCTTCCAATTTGGATTCAGGAAAGGCTGCAGTACGGAGACTGCAAACCTGATCATCACTGATGACTTACACAGAACTCTAGACAATGGTCAGGCCTGCCTCTTAATCCTCCTGGACCTCTTTGTAGCCTTTGATACAGTCAACCACAATACTCTCTTAAACACCCTCAGACAGCATTCAGGTATCAACAGTACTGTCCTTAAGAGGTTTGTCTCATACCTGAACCAACAATCTCACTTAATCAAGCTAAACAATTCCACCTCATAAGCAGTATCAGTCACGCAAGGTGTCCCCCAAGGATCAATCCTGTCCCTTCTCTTTTTAAATTTCTACATGGAACCTCCAGCAGTGATCCTGAAACAAGCCACAATCGCCTATCATCTCCATGCAGGTGGCACCCAACACTACATTAAAATCTTATCACCGAAAGACATCAGCACCTAAGCAACACTCTCTACATGGTACAATCCTGCCTGACCAACAACCACCCAGTGGCGTAGCTGGGGGGGCGGTGGGTGCGGTTTTGGGGGCGGCAGTCGGCCCTCCCTCCCTTCGCTCTTACTTGCAGCCGTTGTTGCCGCAAGAATCGGCAACCCCCTCCCTCTTACCCGCGGCCGCATGAATCATCCCCCGCTCTTCGATCAGCCACAGGCGGCAAACGCAGGGGCCGCCACGGGCGGCCTAAGGCCTAGTTACGCCACTGCAACCACCTAACGCTTAACCCCAACCAAACTGAACTCCTCCTCCTCCTCCAGCCAAAAGTAAAGTCCTATCCTAGTCACAAATGGCTAGACAACGTAATTTCATTGAACTGTAAACTATCTATCTCCAACTCTTTTAAGTCATTAGGGATTACACTTGACAAAAACTTGAACATGAAAGACCATATTAATGCCTCAGCAAAAAGTGCCTTCTACAGGTTGAAACAACTTAAAACAATAAAACCCTTCATCCCCATTGAAGACCTAAAAACCGTAGTTCAATCCTTATTCCTCTCTAAACTGGACTACAGTAACACAACGATCACTTCTACCCCTAAAAGCCACCTTATCCCCACGAAATCCACACTCAACGCAGAGGCCAGACTTCTCTCTAGGTGGAGCCAATATGGTCACATCACTCCCACACTTTAGAAACTCAGCTTGGCACTAATCGAAGTGAGAAGCAATTTCAAAATGGCCTGCATAACCCACAAAGCCCTCTACACTGAAAAATCTATCTACCTCCCAAACAAACTATCAGAACTGTCCGGAAGAGGCTTCTGCGAAGTTCAAACACACTACTCTTGATTCCCCCCAAATTCAAAAAAGAAAAATCACTCACCGCTCCTTCAATGGGACTGTACCTTGAATTTGGAACGCTCTGCCACAGGACCTACTTGAAAATCCCTCATTCCTACACTTCAGAAAAAACCTCAAATCACTTCTTCTCAACAAATACCTGAACCCACCCGCCTAAAAACTACACTCACCACCTCTGAACTATATCATCCATCTATTCCACTATTTATTGTATATTATTACCCTGTATGCCTACTATTTTACATGTGTATTCCTCCTTTATGTTGAACTCGGTAAAACGCTCTGATACCCTCAGGTCAAGCTCACACTATGTAAAACTCGACAAATAAATAAATAAAACATAATTCATCTGGGATAAATGTGTTCTGTTATGCCAGTAAGTTTACGCCCTGCCCCCTTTGATTAGCTTCACCTTGGAGTTACTGAGCCAACAAGTCATGTGGATGCACCTCCGGCCTGGGAGTGGTACTTGAGAAGATTTTGGGCAGTATTTCCAAGCACCACCAATGAAATGTTACTCTCTTCAGATGAAGAACAAAAATCTAGAAACAAGTGTCCACAGATACCCAGCACTAACTGTGCCAATAATGGCAGACACTTTGACACTTGTGAGTAAACAAAAGAGAATGTTATAATGCACTTTATTTTCCATAATGGACCTGGAATAAATGTATGCTGGTATGCTAGGTAGAATGCTCCCCAATCCCCCTTTGTTTGGCTACTCTTTGGAGTTACTGGGTTGACGAGCTGTGTGGATACACTTTCACTTCAGGAATGGTACTTAACCTGAGACGACTTTAAACAGCATTTCCAGGCACCCCCTGACTGACTTGTTACTCTCGTGTGATGAAGGGAAAAAAACAGAAACACCCATGTCTAGAGATACCAAGCCCAAGCAGTACAAGCAATGGTGAACACTTTGATACTTGCGAGTAAACTAAATAGAGTGTTATCAAGCACTGTATTTATCATAATGCATCTGTGAGAAATGTGAGCTGGGAAGCCAGGCAGTGTGCTTCTTGGAGTTACTAGGTTGATGAGCCCTGTGAATTCTCCTGTGCTCTGGAGGAGGTATTTAACATGAGAAGATTTTGATCAGCATTTCCAGCATCGCCAAAAACACATTACTATCTTATTATGAAGAACACAAATTAAAAACATGCTTCCAGAAATACCAAGTGGTGACTGTGCATATGGCTAACACTTTGATTCTTGTAAATAAGCTAAAGCGACAATTATCATTCACTTCATTTACCATAATGAAACCTTTGCTGTTGTGCCAAGCAGCGTGCTCCCTCACCCTTTTTGATTGGCTCCTCCTTTGAATTATTGGACTGAAAAGGTCTGTGGATGCACCTTCACTCTGGGAGTGGTAAGTAACCTGAAAAGACTTTGAGCAGCACTTCGAAGCACCCCCAAACTGACATGTCACTCTCAACTGATGGATACAAATCCAGAAACAAATGTGTCTAGATACCCCCAGCACTGGCTGTGCAACCAAGGCTAACACTTTGATACTTGGGAGTATGCTGAATAGACCGCTATCATACCCTACATTTACCATCATGCATCGGGGAGACATTTGTGGTATTAGGCCAGGCAGTGTGGAACCCCCCAACACCCCCCACCCAACTTTGATTTAGTTGACAAGCCTTTTATATGCACATTCGCTCTGGGGGTGATACTTTACTTGAGAGGAATCTGAGAGGCATTTCTAAGCACCCCCAAACTGACATGTTACTCTCTGCTGATGAAGAACAAAAGTCCAGAAATGCAGGCATCTAGAGACAGTCAGCACTTACTTTGGCAATAACGGAAAACACTTTGATACTTGTGAGTAAGCTAACAAAAACGGTTATCAGGCACTGCATATACCATAATGCATCTGAAATACTTTTGTGAGAAGCTGGTTCTTAAGTCTCTTGTCTGTAAAGAGTGGAACCAGTGTCTAATTTCTGAAGGCAGGTTTTTACAGATTCGACCCGCATTACCTGAGAAAGTGGAGAAAAACAGGTAGTTGTTTTCAACAGTGAGAATAGGCAGGTTTTTTTCCTTACTTTTGACCGAACTTTTATCCTTTGGATAAGGTATTTGGGAGTTTTCAGCAGACTGTCTTTTGAGGTAGGCAAGGTAAGAAATCTAAACTAAGCAGGCCTCCAAACGAAGTTATTTCAAAGCTTTGGGGACAAAGTGAGATGTAGAATGCATCACTCATAGAAATAGGAAATAACGAGGAGAAGAAATAATGTTTCCTCCCTGGGAGGCATACTGATATGATCCAAACCCAGGTTTGCAAACGTTTGTATATCTGGGATTGTGTCATCCATGAGTGGATGCATGGGAATGCCCATGCTTCACCCATGGAATGTCTGGCAGTTTTAAATGTAGCGTAGCTCAGCATAAGTCTCTGTTTTGCATTACACTTCTTTACAAAGCCACGCAAGGTGCCACAAATTGCACCTTTCATGGCTTTCTAAATCTGAAATAAGGAAATGCGCTCCCTTGCCTCACCTTGCATGACGCAAGGACAATGCAACCCCTTGACAAATCTGCCCCCGAATCTCTGATGTTGATTTCTGTCTGCATCATGATTTTACTTGCTTCATTTTTAGATGTATTTGTGGTTTTGGCCCTTTTGCCTTTCCCAAATTACTTAGGTGCCTCCCCCATCTCTACATCTGCTCTTTATTCTTTAGTACTCCTTTAGTTCTCCTTTAGTGGGAGAGGATGTGGCGTAAGGGCCAGAGCTGCAAATTTTCGAGCTAGAGAGCCAGGTTTGAGTCTTTGTGTCGGCTCAACATCCTGTGATTCTGGGCAAATCACTTAGGGGCATATTCATGAGAGCCTTGTGCCATGTTGCACCATGCAATGTGGTACATGCATGACGCAAGGCTCTGAGTCATATTTAAGAAGCCACTTAAAGGCACCTTGCGTGGCTTTGAGTGACATAATAAATCTTGAGTAAGGCAATGCAGCCCAAATCACTGAGTCACCTTACTCTGCGCAAGGGAAGCATTCCTAGGGCGTTCCGGTGGGTGTTCCCAAGCAACACCCAGGGGTTTTGAAGCATTTCCAGATGTATACGGACTTGTAACGAGTCAAAATCTTAATCCTCCCCAGGGCAGGCATAGCGAGGAGAAATGTATTTATTTTTCCTCATTTTTTCCTGTCTATGTGTGCTGCATTCTGCAGCATACATACAAGGGGGGAAACACCTCTATGGATTGTTTTTGTGTAAGAAGGTGTCCCTTTCTGCACAAAAACAATCCTGCTACAACACAGACACCATTGCACCATAGTGCAAGGGTGCCTGCGTTGGCTCTAGGTTGCTGAAATGGCACCCGCGGAGGGGGAAAGGACAGGAATGCACCATATTGGATAACTACGGTGCATTCCTGACCTTTACCTGTGGCGCAGAGCCACGCAAGGTTAATTACTGCACTGCCCTGCACCATAAATCCCATATATAGGACCCTTAATCTGCCCATGCCTACAAAAAATTAATGCATGCTTGTGTAATGTAACTGGTGCTCATGGAAAGTGCTCCCATACCTTCAAGTCATGTCCCCCCATATAAATCTCCTAAAAAAAAAAGCCCTCCACTGCTCATTCCACCACATCCTTGTCCTTTTCATAGTTACCCCACTTTATTCGTGCTACTTTTCCTGACTCTTTTCCTTCTTTGTTGAATGCATTCAAATGTTACCTTGCTGAAGGTCTCATTTACCCAGACAACATTCTCATGCTTTTTTTTTAAGTTTGAGTTTATTGAAAACAGCAAACAACAACTTATCAATAATAGACATAAGTCACAATATGGAATAATATGGATAAAATGTATTATATATATATGAAAAAGTGACAAAAGAAAACTAGATATATATATACAAAAATTCTACGCTGTAAGTAATTGTATAATGATAAAAGGAAAGGGTGCAGGGGAAAGGAAAACAAAGAGCAACTTGCTATAATAAATAGAGAAACTGTGAAAACTGCTAAAAAGGCTGTAGACGTTTACAAAAAGGAAAAAAAGACATCTTATGCAAAAAAAATTAGAATGTAAAGATTTCCTATTAAATAAATAAATAGGTAGATTAGGTGTAATTCAAGGTGGCTTATTTACTTCCTCTGAGACAATAGTATTTGATATTAATCAATGGAGCACAATACGCTAGAAGTTAACAAATTCCCGCAAAAAATCCTTATCCTTAAAAAGAGTAATTCCTGTATTATTTTGTAAGGATTCAATTCTGGTTCTATCTCTCCTGATTTTTAAATAGTTTGCAAGCAATTTTACCATTTTATTTTGACCTCCATAACAACGTGCACTACTCTTCAATAGGTAAGAGGAAGCAGCATTTGTGGTTATTCTGTTAAAGGTAAGCTTGGCATCTATAAGATTTTGTAGGGAGAACTCAGTTTTGAGTGATTTTTAATTTTATCAAGCACTTGGTTTGATTGGGCTTCCATAGATTTTTTCTTCTGGAAACAAAATTTATTATAAACCCCCTTGCTGCAGCTTTAAAAGAATCCTAAACCATTGCAACAGAAGAATCAGGTGTGCTGCTAATCACAAAAATGGTAAAAGCTTCAAATTAGGATGTGAATTTGGTATCTAAAAGTAGTGAATTATTAAAGCACCATCTCTCTGTGTGTGGTGAAAAGGGAGTTGAGGTCATGGTCCGTGTACACGGATGCATTGTCATATATTAATATGGAAACTATATCAGATTGAAGGTCTTGTTAGGCCAATAATTTACTTGGAAAAATATCATCTATGCAAGATTGTGAAAGGTGAGCAGCAAATAAGAAGGTATATTTCCAGAGATCCAGGTGATATAATCTCTAACTATTACATTTGAGGGCTGATTTAAATTGCAAATTCATTTTAGTATGGACAAACTTGACTGTTGAATTTCCTTTCCTATATAGAATCTGAATTTGATTACAGTCACCACCAAATATAATATAATCGTCATCACATAAAAGCAATTTAAAAGAGAATGTGATCCAACAGGTATTATCAACAGAAACTGGACCATATACTAGTTAAAAGTATATTATCAACTATAAGTTTAACAACAACCCATCGACCTTCAGGTTCAGACTCTTGGCTAAAAACTGTAACATGTAACTTTCTATGGCAAAGAATCAGTACTACGTTCTTCTTCCCCAAAGCAGGAGAAGCAAGCACATTGTCTACCCAACATCTTTTTAATTTAGCAAAATCTATGTCAGATGAGATTCTTGTAATAAGGCTACATCCGTTTTGAGTTTAGCTAAATGAGATAACACTCTCAGTCAGCTAAATAAGATAACACCCTCAGTCATTTAAATGGGTTACTTAACCCTTTGGTGTTCCAAGTAGTTACACAGAATGAAATACAGTAACAATAATATGTACAATAAATACATCTACAGAAATAAAGTTAGCTAAGAAATGAGGCCAATATTGGAGAGAATAAGAATTTAACTTAAAGAGGAGAGAGAGGGAGAGAGGGATGGTAGGGCAGGAGACAGAAAAGAGGAAAGAACAACATACAAACCTAGCATGAAATAGCACTGAAGGTCTAGTAAAAAAAAGAGCATAAAGACAGTACAAGTCATACAAATGACAACTGAATAACATACCTACAAAACACTGAATGAAAGGGAGGGTGGCAACACTGGAAGACAATAGCGACAACATCAAAACTCCACAGGACATCAGGGCAGCCATAACTTGGATGAAAACATCACACAAAGCACAACCTTACGGGAACAAGAGGCAAAGACATAAACCGTTATCATAAAAAAGAAACAATACAGAATTATACTGTGTTATAATGAGAAAGAGACATCATAATAAATTAGTCATAGGAGAAATCAAAATGTAATTATTATTATTAACAAGAGAATAGTCAAGAGCAAAAAATAACATTCAAGTGATTTTCGAAATGTCCATATCTTCTCCTCCATGCAATTGAAGAAATCTTTTAGGTGCAGCAGGCTCCTCATAAGTAGTTGTTTTATCCTTATACGTCACCTTAAACAAGCAGGGATCAATTAGGCCAAATCTAGAGTTCATTGCTCTCAGTTGAGGGTGCATATCCAAGAAAAGTTTCACACGATCTGCAGTAATGTTAGCTACATCCTGAGAGAAAAAACAGTCTGTGACCTGCCCAGATAATTTGCTTTTTCATTTTAACAGCAGACATAACCTGTAGGAGGTCCATGTCTTGCAAGAAAAATAAAATAACACCTCAAGGGTTTTCTAGAAACTCTAGGGCCAAACCTGTGTGACCTTTGTATGTTAAGAAGAGTAGTTGTAGACATATCAAGGAGTTTTGGTAAAAAAAAGTTTGAAAATAATTTATCAGATGAAACCCTTTAGTGTTTTCTGGAAGACCATATATGTGCAAATTATTCCTGTGATTTCGATTTCCTTTTTTTATTTTAATTTTGATTTTGAGCAGGTATAAAAAAAAACATAGGTTCAGTAAAAAAATAGGGTACAATTCATCTTATCCCACACCACAGGGTAATAAATAATTTTGCATTAACAAGCAACAAAGGTACAACATTTCCGCCTTTTCAAACAAACCATCCAATCAACACATCACTTCATTTACCTATGGTAAAAAACACAGTTCAGATGCAACTCATCTTGCCCCTACACCTGCAGATAATAGTTTAAAAAAATGTATAGAAAAGAGAAGATCTTTCCCCCTTTTCAAGTAAACAACTATAGAATATTTCATTTCATTAACCCAGGAGTAAAATATACAATGTCTTATTCTCACATAATATTTCATAAAACATTAAAAACATCCTAATTCATATCACAAGGTTAACTAATTACCAAGAAAAGGAGGACAAAGAACATTCAACAAAAATGTATTAAGATCCCTAAACATCACCATTAGATCATTCATTAGACTATAATGAATCATTATTATCCTACAGGTGTTGACTCCAACCTACTGACATTAAACCATGGGAACTACACTATCTTCTTTTCCCCTACCCATATTTTCTGAATTGTTGAACCCGCCCCAATACGCAAGGCATAGAGCTCTTACCTTGCTTTAACCTGTTGCTTTTTTTATACCCATTGCTCGTAAGACGGAGCTTCTTTCGATTTCCATTTTTGAAGAAGCAATGATTTGGCCACTAGAGTCGAAATAAAATAAAGCTGCTTCAGATGAATCATCAGGTTTGCAAGGCTGCATATACCAAAAAGGACCCCCATTGGCTCTGGTAATAATGTGGTTTGGAGCTCAGCCCCCAACCATTCAAAGACTTTGCTCCAAAACATAAATAATATTGTGCAAGTAAAGCTTATATGGAGCCAATCCCCCTTGTCTACCTCACATCTAAAACATAATCCCGATAAGGTTGGAAATATCCTCTGGAGTTTAGCTGGTGTATAATATAGTAGCCATTTCGAAACAAACACCATCCTCTTGAAATGAACACCCCTGATGGCCTTATGGGCCCATCGGTTATAAGCATTCCAAGTTGAGGGTTCCCTAGTACAGCCAGTGGCGGATGCAGTTTTCACTAGGGCATCTGGCCCTACCTTGGGATATAGTAGTTTCGGCAAAGTATCGTACCATTTACCAATTCCCACTTGTCCTGAGACAGAAAATTCAAAACCTAATGCCGAATTCGGAAGATCCCCGGGGGTTTATTGCTATAAACAAAATGCTGTATTTGGGAATATGATAAAAAATAACCATCAGAGATTGTGGGATTAGACTCCTCAAATTGTCTCCAGGGACTCATGGTCCCTGCTACCAGAAAGTTCCTGAGGCTGTGCAACCCATCTTTTTCACACTTCTGAGGGCAGCCTCTTCCTAACTGCAGACCTAGCGTGTCACACTCTTTCAATAGGATATCCGGATAAAATTGAGGAAAGCGATAGACTTCCTTCAGCTGATTAAATTTCGAGACTAACACCAAGGGAAATTTGTATCTATAGCGTTTTGCATGCTTGGGAATTTTAATGAAGTGGTAAAGCTTGATGTCTGCTTCTCTTAACATAAGATTGAGATAACAATTCTTTGTGGGATTTTGAGAAGTTGCTGCCCATACAAACCAATCTAAAAATGCAGCTTGAAAATATTTCTTAAAATGCTGAGTTGCTAAACCACCATCTTCAATTGATAGCTGTAGAGTTTCTAGGCTTGTCCGAGGCTTTGTCCCTAACCAAATAAATTGCTGCATCATTTGATCTATATCCAACATGAATTTCTGGGGAACTTCTATAATACCATTGGAAAAAATAAAAATGATCATTTTATTTAAAGCATTAGGCCCAATGATAGTGAATGGATAGAGTTGCCATTGCGATAGCAATGACTGAGCTCTCGCCAGTGTAGGTATATAATTAAGTTGATAGAGATCCATGAAATCCCGAGAGATAAAAACACCTAAATATCTAATAGGATGCAAAGCTTGAACCTGCAGTTGCATTTCGCTAGGTAGTGCCAAGATGCGGTGTTAAATAGTACAATTTCTTTCTGATTTCAAATGACTAACTATGTATCCCCCAGTTCGGAAAAGGCTTGAATCTTATCAAAAGTTTTCATAATATTGTATCCTTCAACATTCAGATAGAGAATCAAGTCATCTGCAAACAATTTAGGTTTTGGAGCGCTGAGAACAGGAGGTTAAATTTGTGCATCTTGATGAATAGAAAGAGCTAGCTGTATACTGAATAGTGCAAAAAGAACCGGGGATATCTGGCACCCCTGGAGGGTCCCCCGGATGATTGTAATGCTTTCTGCTGAATGTGAATTTACCATATCCTTAGCTTGGGCTTGATTATACAGATTTCCCAAGTACTTTACCAATTTCGAAGGAAAGCCGAATCTATCCATGATAGAAAAGACAATCTCCCACTGCATTAAATCAAAAGCTTTTTCAGCGTCTATCATAATAATAGACACATAGGGCCTGATTCACACAACTAACTTACGTCAAAAACATAAAGTTAGTACTTTTTGGTATTCACAGAATACACTTACTCATTTTGGTATTCACAGAATGAACTTACTCATTTCGGTATTCACAGAAGTTAGTAGTCCTAACTTTAGGACTACGAAATGCCTTCTGTGAATACCGAAAGTCTTAAAGTTAGGATTTTTCTCAGTTTAGGAGTAGTAAAGTTAGGACTCCTAACTTTAGGACTCCTAAATGCCTTCTGTGAATACCGAAAGTCTTAAAGCCCCTGGGGCCGGCTGCGGCAGAAAGAAGCAAGCAGAAGCACATAAAATGGCTCTAGCAACTCACCAAGTACTGAGGAGGAGATGCATGGCTGTCTACTCTTTTTTTTTATAATCAATTTTATTGGATTTTTTAACAAGAATACACCAGCGATAATCATAGTATAGCACATTACAGTAATGATAAAACATCACTACATTTTGTCTTTGGATGTTATGCACTTTGCAGATCATGATCCCATAAGTCCACATACAATATATACTGTCACTGGAGTACAACATATTTATTTTATCTGGCCCAGCCATTTGCCCCAGACCCTACGATGTTTAGCCGGGCATCCCCTGGCTTTGTACAGGGGTTTCTCCTGTGCCGCACACCAGTCCACTCCCCTGCGACACTTTGTTATACTAGGTGAGTTTGGATTTTTCCAGTTAGCAGCAATATCTCTTTTGGCCACGATCATGGCCGCATTAAGGAATAGTTTATCATTCCTGGACCCATCCAGGCCATCTGTGATTCCCAGGAGCGCGTTTAGTGGATTGTGTGGGACCTCCCAACCCAAGACTTCGGTGAGCTCTGTTTCTATAGATTCCCAATATTGCCCTAGGAGGGGACAGGTCCATACCATGTGAAAGAAGTCTGCTTGGTCTCATTCGCAGCGAGTGCAGGATGCAGTCAGGTTCAAGCCAGCGCTGTGAAGACGTTTTGGAGTTAAGTAAGCTGCATGTAAGTAGTACAGTTGGACCAGGCAGAGCCTGGCTGAGGTGGTGATTGTTTTGGGTGCCATCAGTGCAACCCTCCAATCTTCCTCCTCAAGGGGGGCCCACCCAGTTCTCCCATTGACTCCTAAGCCGGTTTAGTGTGGTTGGAGTGCTGTTGGTTAGAGAACAATAAATGCGCGAGATTCCTCCCTTCCCTAGATTTCCCATCATGGTTTGTGCTTCCGGGGGACTGTATTCTGGTAGTATCATGCCATCTGATATATGCGTGTGGAGGGCATGGCGTAATTGTAAGTATCTGTAGAATTGTGATGAGTGTAGGGAGTGTCAGTTGTGTAGGTTGTGAAAAGTGCGCATGTGATCGCCGGTCCACACATCCCCAAGCTGAGAAACACCAATAAGGTCCCACGCCCGGAATCTCTCTAATTCGCTAACCTCCCTGAGCCAGGTGCCCTGCCAGAGTGGTGTATATTGGGTCAATTTGTTCGTCCAATGGGTGTGGCGCAGGGAGGCCCGCCAAGCTAGGAGAACTGCTTGCGTCACCACAGGCAGAGTTTTTGGGTATGGGCCCCACATACATCATCGCCTGGATCTGGGGTAGGCCTAGTTCATTCAGTTCAAGTCTGTACGCCGGGTCAGACCAGCCCCCGTTAAACCAATCATGTAAGGTGAGTAGGCGAGTTGCTAAGTTGTATATTGGTCATCCCCATGCCTCGGTCAAAGGGTGGAATTGGCATTGGGCTAAGGCTATACGGGGTCTCCGTCCACCCCAAAGGAACTTAGTGGCTAGACTATCTAGCTCCCTGAACCAAGTCTGTGGAAAGTGAAATGGAGTGTTTTGGATTACATAGAGGAATCTAGGGAGGATCATCATTTTAAAAGGGCGACTTTCCCTAAGGGGTTAAGTGGCAGTGTCTGCCATTTGCAGAGATCTTCTGTAGCTCTCTTCACAAATGAAGTTATGTTGAGTGACCAGGCGAGGCCGGGGAGCAGTGCAACCCAGATTTCCAGGTATTTAAATGATGGCCGCCTGATGGGTATTGTGGATTGCCAGTCGAAGCAATCTCTTCTGACATGCAGGGGGACCAGGATAGATTTACTTGGGTTCAGTCGCAGGCCGGAGACCTGTCCAAAGGAGTGTAACGCCCGGAGACAGTGGGGGCCAGATTGGTTCCGCTCCGCAAGGAAGAGCAAGACGTCATCGGCGTACAAGGCGATTTTGTCCTCCTCCAAGCCTGGCCATTTCCAACCCTGAACTCGGTCGTCGGACCGAATGAGACACGCCAGGGGTTCCATCGCTAGGGCGAAAAGGAGGGGTGAGAGGGGGCAGCCCTGCCTCGTTCCTCTTCTAATGGGAAACATTTCGGACAGTACCCCATTGACAAGCACCCGTGCTTGAGGTCGGGAGTATAAGATCTTAACCAGGTTGCGAAAGTGTAGGGCTATACCCATCTCAACCAGTACATCCTCCAAGTATTGCCAATCCACAGAATCAAAGGCCTTCTAGGAGTAGCACTAAGTAGGGGGTTAGTGACTGGCGGTTTGGGGTTACTCAGAAGATACACAGCCAGCGGAGCCCAAAAGTCTTTAGGGCGCGAGGTTTCAGGCAATTCCTCTGCATAGATCTCAAGTTGCTCCTTGCAATAAAGTAAAACTCAGACCCACTTTTTCAGTGTTGGGGTGAGTTTAGAGCCCCAGCATTGGGCTACCGCTCTCTTAGCCAGTAAGGTCGAAACAGCCACCAATCTGCGGTTACAGGGTTTAAGAGTCTTTACCCAGCCCAATAGGCAAACCTCAGGAGTACATAGCACTGGTTCCGACACCACTTTTGTGAGCAGATTCGTAACCTTATCCCAAAAGCTGTATATACCTTTGCAATTCCATGCAAGATGCAAGAAGCCCGCATCCCCCTGCCCACAACGAACACAGCAGGCACTCTCCCGCAGACTAAAGCGCATCAGTTGTAGCGGGGTATAGTATAACTGGTGCAGGTATTTAAAATGGATGATGCGGAGGTTACAGTTTGCCATTAAGCGGCCAGTCAGGGCGCAGCAGAACCTCCACATATCCGGTGACAAAGAAGTACCCAGTGGTGCCACCCATTTGTTATAGGAAGGAGAATCAAGCTGTTCTCTTTCCCTAAGGGATGCATTATACAACTTCGTGATCAGGCCTGTGCGATCCGTCCCCACTAGTACCGCCTGCCGCGCTAGCAGCGACTTGGGCTCCTCTGGGTAGTCGGGATAGATAGTTCTTATCGCCTGCCGCACACGCACATAAGTGAACCCGAGCATCAACCCCCGGTCCCTGCCACCCTGTATGTCAGAGAGCGATCTGAACCAGCCGTGTTTATAAAGGTCCCCTAAGTGTGTTATTCCCACCGCACCTAATGCTTTAAGAGCAGCTGGCTCTTGTGCAGCAGAGATATCCGGGTGTGCGACGAGTGGTAATGTCGGTGCGTAGAGATATTGCAATCTTGCACGCGCCACAAGCATCTTCCACGCCCATGCGGTGCAAAGTGCGGGATTAATTTCAGTCCTGGGTCCACCACCGCCACCAGACAAGGCGGTTGAGACAAGGGCCAATGGAAGAACAGCATCGGCCTCAATAGCTACGTGCGGTTGGAATCGCAGTGGGAAGAACCAATAATGAGCAAACTGGGCCTGTGCACAGAGATAGTATAAGCGCAAATCCGGGGCCTCCAAACCCCCCGCTCGAACGGCAACACCAGCACCTCCCAGCTACATCGAGGCTTCTTGCCACCCCAGACGAAGGACAGCAGTGCTGACTGAAGTGAGTGGAACACCGCGAGATTGAGGCGGATGGGAATATTAATGAACAAATAAAGTAGTTTGGGCAAAAATGTCATTTTGACCACGGCGATGCGGTCTGCTAAGAAAAGCGGGAGTTTGCCCATCGCGCTGCTCGATCAGTGATTTGGGTCAGGGCGCAGCCATAATTCTCAGAAACAACCACCTCAGGGTCCCTGTGTAGCCATACCCCTAAATATTTGACTGGGTCAGTTGACCATGTTGATGGGAAGTCTAGCTCCACGCGCTGCGTACCAGCGGTTAGCGGGAATACCGTCGATTTTGCCCAGTTTATGCCAAGCCCTGAAAAGCGTTCGAATTTGATATACTCATGAAGCAATCCTGGGAGAAACGTTTCAGGTTCTCGGACATACAGAAGCATATCATCGGCGTACATTGAGACCACCGATGGACGCTGTCTAAATCGTAACGCTGCCTGAGCGTGGCATTGGCGGAGCTTACAAGCCAGTTGCTCCAATGCCAGCGCGAAAAACATCGGCAACAGGGGGCAGCCCTGCCGCGTGCCACGCCGAATAGGAAATGCAGTAGAAACCCAACCATTGACCCGCACACGCGCCGCAGGCGCCTCATATATTAGGTGTATCCACTTCAGAAAAAAGGGCGGAAGTCCCATTCTGAGTAGGACTGTGAACATAAACTCCCACTGCAGGGAATCAAATGCTTTTGCTGCGTCAAGTAGCACAGCAACCGCTTGAAAATCAGCCTCGAAATAATGCAGGGTGGAGAAGATCGTACGTAAATTGTGCGCCGTCGACCGGGCGGGTACCAACCCCGACTGGTCCGGGAGGACCAGGTTGGGGATAAGGGGTTGCAGCCTACTGGCGATCATTTTCGCCCATATTTTGGCATCTTTACTTATGATGGAAAGGGGGCGGTAGGAATCGCACCGATTAGCAGGCTTATCTGGCTTAAGAAGCATAACCAGGAGGGCCTCTTTTAACATTGGGGGGAGAGTTCCACTGTCGTACGCCTCCGCAAAGACGTCCAAGAGTCTGGGCGCAAGGTCATCCGCATAAGTCTTGTAGAACTCACTAGGGAGTCCATCCAGGCCCGCAGCCTTACACGTGGGTAGTGACATAATGGCCAATTTTACATCTTCCACGTCAAAGGGCTGTGTGAGGTATTCATGTTGGTTGAGAGACAGCCACCCCAGTGCGACATCGTCTAAATACGCATGTATATCAGCAGCTGGTGCCTGCACCCGATCCCCATAGAGATTGGAGTAGAAGTCCAGCACCACCTCACTAATTTCAGGGGAAGTATAGTGCGCCATCCCCTCAGGGTCTAGCATTTCTGTGATGTAGTCCTGGCTACGAGGTGCAGCTAGTTTCTGAGCCAGCGAGCGACTAGGGTGACCTCCCTCACCATAGTAACGAGCAGTGTAGCGCCGTGACCTATGTGCCAGCTCCTGATCCACTGTATCATTATGTTCCGTTACCAACTCCCGTATAGTAGCTAGTATGTTTGAGGCTGGGTTTTGGGCATACTCGTGCTCCAGTGCAGAGATTTCATCCACCAGTTTATTTATCCGACAACGCAGGTCCTTCAAAACCCCGGCCTGCGCCCCCATGCAGATGCCCCTGATGGTTACTTTAAATGCCTCCCACAAGACCCCAGCACTGTCTACTGAGCCGGCGTTTTCTTTAAAAAAGTTACTAATGGCCGCGCTTATTGTACACCTGAACACCTGGTCCGTAAGTGAGGAGAGCTGCAATCGCCATTGAAACGGGGGCCCCTCGCATGCGGGGGCCTGCATCTCTAGCAGCACGGGGAGTGGTCTCTCAATGTTTTGGCCAGGTGGCGAACGTCAATAATCCAAGTGCATGCAATCTCCGAAAGAAGCCAATAGTCCAACCGGGACCATGTGCCATGCACCATGGAAATGAATGTACTTTCGCGAGTACCCAGGTGCCGCATGCGCCAAATATCCTGTACAGCTCCTGCATCGAGAAAACCCAATAACGCCTCAGTTGCCTGTCTGTGTCGCGTCGCCCCGCTGCCCTGTCTGTCTAGTTGCCCATGTAGGCAGGCATTAAAGTCACCACCCCAGAGCAATTCAGCCGGAGGGAATTTTGAGATGCGGCGCCAAACATCTGTGAAGAAGGAAGGGTCGTCGACATTTGGGCCGTAGACATTCACCAGAAGGACCCCCACACCACCAAGATGACCATAAACCAGCGATACCCTGCCTTGGGTATCCGTCTCTGTGCGAAGCACAGTAAATGGGACCTCTTTCTTCACCAATATCATCACTCCCCGAGCGTAAGAGGAATAAGAGGAAGTGACCCTAAGGCCCCGCCCAGCGCGCGCCAACATTCTTCTCCGAGTGCTGCGTAAGATGCGTTTCTTGTAAGAACACCACCAGGACGTCCAGTCTGTCTAAGTGTGCCAGCACAGATCGTATCTTCTTGGGACTATTTAAGCCTCGCACGTTCCATGTAAGGAGCTTTATGTTACTGCCCATGGACTCGCAGACTCAGATGTAATCAGTGGCGTGAGATAGAGTATGGAAACCAAGCCGCAGAGGTACAATAAAATTACAAGATGAGAGTGCCAACTGTCCCAACCAGCCCACTCCCCACAGCCCCCCACCCACTTCAGTGACCCAAACTTGCCAAAGCCATCCTGTCCCGACATAAACAATCCCCAACATGGGGAGCAAAGTGAGCGTAACTTTTTTGGGGGAACACCCATGGGGGGAACACCAGAGTGCTACTAGCCTCCCACATAGTAGGAGGTGGCTGATCAGGACAAAGACATGTGCGAGGATATACGAACAGATACCAATAGACATTGCATCGAATACATTCAGTCCAAAATTTGTTGCCGTCCCTACAAGGTGGCGAGCTTGAATGATCGAGGACCACAGTGAACGTCTGCAACAGAAATCTACCCGGTGGGAGAGTGAACAAGTAATACAATGCATCACCGTATAAGCAGCCAGCACTTGAGCGCAGGCAACAAGAGAGGCACCTGAAGACAGCAGCGGCCATCCACCTGCCCCACAGCGCCCCGTGCCAGAGTAGAAAGGGGAGAGACACAACACAGTACGTTAAGTTAGGACCAAGCCCACTAAGAGGGCTAGAGTCAGGGGCGGGGTCCGCCACCCCCAGCACAATCGGATACTGCAATAAAGGAGGGTGAGTATGCAGAGCACATGCAGAAAAAATCAACAGGTAATAGCCAACTTAAGTACAACCAGGTGACATCATGAGCATAAGAGCACAGCATGAAAAGTCAAAACATGTCACATCTGCCGAACAGGGACCACAGCTATAGAGCAGCCCCAGGTACAAAATCACTGCTCCCCGTCGTCCTGATCCACGGGCGTCTCAGATCTTCTCCACTTCAACTTCTTGACATGATCCATTGCCGCCTTGGGGGACGTGAAGATTTTACAATCCCCATCCTGGCCCACCCGTCAACGGGCGGGGTACAGCATGGCATATGGAATGCCTTCCATCTGCAAGAATTTTTTAACTGCGCCAAACTCCCGTCTTGCTGACTGAACACCCACCGTAAAGTTAGGGAAGAAAGGCAGTGCGTTCCCTTGGTGGTTTACAGTGCCCTTTTCTCTCGCAAGCCTCAAGATGACATCCCGGTCCCGATAGTTCAGTAGGCGGGCAATTATAGGGCGAGGTGGGGCACCTGGAACCGGTTGCGCAGCCAGCGAACGATGGGCCCGCTCAACTATAAACATAGGAGAGAGGTTTTCGGGGCCAAATATGTCCTTGACCAGAGACTCAATAAAGGTCTCCATCCTGCCGGTGTTGGTGGACTCCGGAAGGCCTGTGATGCGGATGTTATTGCGGCACGACCGGGCCTCCAAATCCTCATTCTTTGCTTGAATAAATGCTAAAACCTTTTCCATGTGGAGCGCCTTGTCCGTCACCTCGCTGAGGCTATCCTCGTTTGTGGAGACGCGCTGCTCTATTTCCACCATCCTCGCATTCTGCTTCTCTAGTTGGGATGACATATGGTCCAGTCTGTGATTCACCGCCGCCATAGTCCCTTCAATGGATTGGAGACTCTTCTGCATGGCGAGCGGAGTTGTTTCCAGCGTGGAGGAGACTTCTCCCTGGGCGTCCGCCTCAGAGTCCGAGACCGCCCTGTGCTGCGACTTGGTGGACTTTCGCGCCTCAAATGAGAGGCGAGGCTGCGTCTTGTCAGTTCTCCCCATGTCTGCCGATAACAAGGTGAATGAGGGTCCCACTCCTCCGCAACCGGGCCCCAGAGGCACAAGCACCGCAGCCAGCGGGCGCAGGTGTATTGCACAGCAGATCACAGCGCCAAACCGAACTCGCTAGAACATGACCACCCACTGGACAAAGTAGATATAGCAGGGAACAGCAGCAGGCCAGCCTCAGGTAGGATCCAACAAGCACCAGACACGCAAGTTACAAGGCGGTATAGGCTAATGTCCTCAACAGAGCTGCCATGTCCCCACAATGCCACCGACAGGTTGCAGCCGAAGTGTGATCCAGAACCAAAGCACATCCAACAGTTCCGATGAGACATACAAACTCACTGTCAGCAACGCAGAGGGCCCGGAGGCACCTGGTGTGGAGGATAGGGAGGCCACAAAGGTATCAATCAAAGAACACCATGCGGAGGAAGCCTCCCAAGCCAAGTCTAGATGTAGAAGCTTTGCAGGGCCGCGCAGGAATACACAATCGCCAAACACCTCTTGCCGCACTCACAGGCCGCAGCTCACAGAGCGCGGCGTATGCTCCAGCCCCCACCCACCTCCGCAGCTGAAGGCTAGGAGCCCAGCCGCACCCCACTTACCACCGCCTGCAGTTCGCGTCGTCAACCCCTCAATCCGCGGGCTCGAACACAGCAGGAGTCCGTCGCGTCTCCTGCAAAGTGCCGGGCAGAATCTGCACCGATGTATGCAGCGAGGTAGGCTGCGGCGCCCCAGGCCCCTCAGAGCTCGGCAGCCTCAGACAGGGACTCCTCCACTCAACGCGCCAGGTGAGGGCAGGTAACACCGCCGCCGCCACAGGTCCCGACGATCTATTCAGCAGCAGTGGCAGCAGCTCCCGTGTGGGGCGGACCTCGGCAGGCCACCGCACCCCGCGGCAGACCCCTGGTCAGTTGTAAATGGCACGAAAGGGAGCCGCCACCACCACCACTTCCAGGGCGACACAGGCGGCTGGTCTCAGCACCCTCCATCTGGCAGGATTTTCACCGGCAGGTCCCACCTTCTCGCCGGCAGTCCCCCGCAC
This sequence comes from Calotriton arnoldi, assembly GCA_963921515.1. Taxonomy (NCBI): domain Eukaryota; kingdom Metazoa; phylum Chordata; class Amphibia; order Caudata; family Salamandridae; genus Calotriton; species Calotriton arnoldi. Next base: position 565,606 of record CAWUFW010010212.1, read on the forward strand.
ACAGAGCAGCAGCAGCGGGGAGAATCCCCATCAGGCTGCGGCGGCTGCCATATTGTCGCTCGCCAGACGTTTCACGGACTTCAATTTACAGCCGCCTCAATGCCATCAGGAAGCCGCAGTTTCTCCACCGGCTACAGGGTGCAAGCGCGATGCAGGGCAGCCGATTGCAGGCATCGATGCAGCAATATTAGGCGGATCTTAGGTGGATTAGGGATCAGCCGGGCGGAGCTGCACTAAAGTGCAGCGGCCAGGGCAGCTGACTTCGGAGCACAGCGCTCACGGTTCGATCCCCGGCTCCGACGGCAGCTCAGCTCAGCACCTTGTGACTCTGGGCAATAGCTCACTTAATTTCCACGACGGCCCCCAGCGCCTTGAGACCCGTATGGGTGAGTAGTTCCCGCTTTACAAATACGGATTTACATTTACATCTTGCCTGGCGCCCTCTAGCGCCCCCAATGAGGTCTTCTGCATCCTTAATTTCTCGGATTATGCGGTTGGCCATGGGGTATGTGGCCAGTCTGTGCAGGATCTTCCCATTTTTGTCTCCCCAGCCGTACACCCTAGCTATGGAGGATCTTCATAGTAGCTTTGCGGCTTCCATGGAAAGTTGCCGGATTTTGTCCATTAGGTGTGCGAGCTGCCTCGTCTGAGCATCGTCTTGATCTCCAGGCGGACGTTTCTCAACGAGGGTCGCCTGGGACTCTAGGAGAGTGATCTGGCTATTGTGAGTCAGACGTTTGAGTTTAAGTTGGCCTTTGGCGAAGCCATGGATGGTGGCCTTGCCTGCTTCCCATAGGGTACCCGGACAGGAGACAGAGCCGTTATTGGTGCGAAACCATTGCTGCAGTTCTACCTCGATTGCTTTTTTTAATTCTTTATCTTGGAGGAACCAAGCGTTCATCCTCCATGTCGGGCGGATTGTGTTGGGGGGTTCCCCAATGCTCAGGAACGTGGGTGAGTGGTCCGAAATGCCCCTGGGAAGGATACTGACATCCCTGATCCCCTGGCAGTCGAGAGAGGGCATAAAACGTTTGTCCATTCATGTGTGAGTGTGGTACGCAGCTGAGGTGTGAGTGAATTGCTTGCTCTGGGGGTGCCAAATTCTCCAAGTGTCACAGATGCCCAAGGCATCCGCCCAGTTCGCTAAGTGTTTGGCATGTGTGGCCCTTGTGGCAGAAGGCGCAGTTGCAGTATCAAGGTCTGGGTGCATAACTGCGTTAAAATCTCCTCCAATTACTGTCGTCCCCAGGGGTAGGGATGCAATGAGATCGGCAGTACGCTTTAAGGTTGCTGTAAGCATCGATGGAGGAGAGCATATGGAGACTAAGTTGAGGGCGTTCCCTCCTATGGTTCCAGTTAGAGCCATAAAACATCCTTGAGGGTCGTTAGTGGCCTGTGCAAGCACGAAGGGGAGATTGCACTGCAGGAGAACTGCCACCCCCGTGACCCCCGGGCAAACCCTGAGTGCCAAACTCTATCATATCCATATCTCGCTAGGAAGGGACAGTGGTTGCCCATGAGGTGGGTCTCTTGAAGTAGGAGTATGTCGGATGCCTGGCATTGGGCATAGCGCAAGACTGCCGTCCGTTTAACCCTATCAAGAAGCCCATTGACATTCCATGATAATATTTGGAGAGCGTCTCCATTATTACTTGTGTACGTTTGGAGGCCTACAGGGCCGGAGCTGGCTGTGGGATTGGTTGGGGTATGTTCTGGCTGCAAGGTAATAACTGTGACGCTATTTTGCGGGCAGTGCTTGTGGCTATCATACTGTAGAATAAAAAAGCTGGTGTGACAAACACGGTGCGATAACAAAAACTCTGGACAACAGTCCCAACCCCCCTCCCTAGCCCCTGCCCCCTCCCCCCACCCTATACTTCAAGAACAGAAGCATCTGTCGTCCCAATTAAGTAAGGTTAACTGACCAAACTAAAACGTTCAGGTTGGAATTGTGTGGAGGACCCCTCCTTACATAAGGACATTCATTGTCTCGGCTAAAAGGACTAGAATGTAGCAGAATACACCCACTTAAGCGTAGGTTTGGTGGTGATACGTTGGACAGTATGGCTCTGGTTAGGCCACTCATTCCAGAAGCGCTGGACTGCGAGAGAGGTCTGACTCAGTGGAGTCGATGTGGAGAGTCTTAGGTGAGGTGCTTCTGGTTTCTATGCGGTCTGTGGAGCCGGAGCACCGTGGGGAGCGGGAGTTGTCAAAAGTTGCCTGGTTTCTAGGGTGTAGTTCGGATTCTGCAGGTGAGCCCGACCCGGTTCGGTGGGCCCCACGCCTCCTGCGGGATTGTGTGCGCCTTCTGCGTGGTTTGGGTGATCCCATCCGGGTGCCTTTAGCTCAGGCCTCCGAGGGTGGGTCTGAGGCATGCATCCTGAGAGGCCGCTCTTCGGTCAGCCAGGTCCAGGCCGTCTCAGGGGATTTGAAGAAATGGGTTTTGTTCTGAAACACCACTCGGAGGCGGGCTGGGAAGAGCAACCTGTACTGGAGATTCAGGGTACGCAATCTTTGCTTCATTTCTGTGAAGGAGTGCCTCTGTGCCTGGACCTCCCGCGTGTAGTCTGGGAAGATCAGTATGGGGTGACCACGGAAGGTTAGAGTCTTTTGGTTGCGGGCCTCGCTCAGGATGGAGTCTCTGTCTTTAAAATTGAAAATCCTGGAAATTATGGGCCTGTGTGGAGCTCCCGGTGAAGGTCTGGGAGCCAGAGAGCGATGGGCACGCTCCACCGCAAACCAGGTGGACAGGGAGTCCTTAGGTATCCAGGATCTGATCCAGTGCTCAATGAAGCCTCCCATCTGCCCCTGCTCTGTTCCCTCTGGGAAGCCCACGAGGCGGAGGTTATTACACCTCGACCTGTTTTCAGCATCCTCTGCCCTCATGTGTAGCTCCTTCATGTGGGTCTGTAGGCGGGCTACTTGTTCTTTTAGTTGAGTCACATCATCCTCGACGGTAGAAATGCGGGATTCAGTTTCTGTGATGCGGGCTGTCGCATTTTGGAGATCTTGCCGGAGGAGAGCCATGTCCACTCGGCCTACAACGATCTTGCTTTCGACCGAGGTCTGCGAGGCGCTGATTGCTTGCAGGATGGTGTTGAGATCGGCAGCAGACGTGGTAGATTTCACGGCCAGTCCGGCTATTGTCCCCGGGTCGTTGGTTGGGTATTGATCCATTTTGGTCTGTGTTGGGGGGGCTTGGGCCCTCTGTCTTTCCCCAAGGCTACAGCCGCCGTGGATAGTCTCTGTATTATGTGTCTTGGGATGTGAATTTGCGGTGCAAGTTTGGCAGAGGCCAGGGGTCTGACGCAGCCTCAGCGCAGGCCTTTAGCGGGGCAGAGCGCCCGTTTTTCAGTTGGTGCCTCTCGTTCTCGTGTCTCAGGGGACCCAGCAGGCCACCACCCCGAAGTCACCAGTCTTTATTCGTGGGGGGGCTCAGGATTGGTACTGGACTATCCCAGCCCATTAGCAACCCTGTAGGGCCCAGGTCGTGAGTAGTGGACCACCCTTGGTTTCACAGCACCTAACCCTGCTGGGGTGACCCAAATGCAGTCGAGTAGCTCCCAGGGGGGGAATTCTACACCCAGTCTTCTTCCCAGCTTCCAGGTCTCACTGCTTACCAGATTGTCTGAGGGGGGGGCAGGAGCCCACCGCCCCCCCCCGGGTTCCAGGAGTCAGGTGCCTCACAGTGATTCAGTGGTCCAGGCCTGGGACACCGGCAGTTAGGCCTGTTGGTCCCTCTGAGCCCCTATGCACTGCCTGGTCGTGTTAGTATGCACCAGGAACAGAGAGATAAGCCAGGCTTGAGGCAGCAGAGTGTCACAAGTCTCTTTTATAGGGGGTAGTACTTATCAGGTGGTGTGAGAGGGGGTTCGGGGTTGTGGAAGCCACTGCAGGCCTCTGGCTTCAGCCGCACATCCAGGGATCAGGATCACAGGCTCAGGTCCCCGACGGCCGCTGCCGCCACACCACCTCCGTTGGGGCATCCCGCTCACCGTGTGTCCCATGTTCCTGCTGCAGGTTTGTAAACCGCCTTTTCTTTGCCTGAATCCAGGCTGCCTCCTGATTTATTATTTATTTATTTATTTATTTATGCGTTTTTATATAGCGCGGACTTTACCCGAGGGTGTCAGAGCGCTTCACAACAGGATCAGCAACATTACATAAGGAGGAGGATACAAATGAGCATAATACAAAGACAAGCGTTACATTGCATGAGGAAAAAGTGACAATTGTGCAAAAACAAACAAACCAAATACAAAAGAGGAATGAGTTCCAATAGGAAAAAGTGACAGATGTGCATGAAACATGGGATACCAAATACAAATGGAGGTATAATACTGCAATAAATGGCAGTCACACATGACACACTGGGAAGGCGCTTCTATAGGCTTGGAGTACAGAATTTCCTATAGTGGAAGAACTTCCTTGAGGTAGTAGAGAGGGCGTGGATTCAACAGGGGGTACATGGGGTACAAAATATATGATACATGGGGTACAAAATACACTAAAGGCAAAATACTGTAATAAGTGGCAGTAACTCGAAGCACACTGAGAAGGCCCTTCTATAGGCTTGGAATACAGAATTCCTATCATGGAAGAGCTTCCTTGAGGTAGTAGAGAGGGCGTGACTTCACAGGGGACTTATAATGGGGGAACACGCACATAAAAACCAACACAACACATAAAATAAGGAATGAACAGACACAAGTACAACTTTATACTGACGAGCGGACTTCCTAGAGGGGCCTAAGACCGAACGTATTAGTTCTGGAAGTGTCTTTGGAATAGAAGAGACTTGAGGTCAGCTTTGAAGATCCGGGTAGAGGAGGTGGCACGGAGCAGTGGGGGAAGCGAGTTCCAGATTCTCACCGCATTGCCCGAGAAGGATTGAGCCATCGATCTTTCCCTTTTGAAGACGGGGGGCTCAAGCAGAAGCTTTTCCGCATTGCGAGAAGGGCGAGAGCCACCGGACAATTTCAGTTTATTCGCCAGGTAACGAGGGGAGGACGTGTGTAAGGCTTTGTGTGTGATGCAGGCAGTTTTGTAAATAGATCTTGCCTCGATCGGAAGCCATCGCAGAGAGGACAGGATAGGAGTGATGTGGTCGCTTCGTTTAGACCCTGAAATGAAGCGAGCTGCTGAATGGAGGATGGATTTGAGAGGGGAGAGGTGGGATTTGGGTAGGCCAGTCAGAAGAGAATTGCAGTAATCCAGTCTTGAGAGAACCAGAGATTGAACCAAGGTTTTTAAGTCTTTCTCCGGGAAGAACCGACGGATCCCCCACAGAAGGCGCAGCTGGTACCGTGCATTCTTAGCAATAGAGTTGATGTGGGCGATTAGGTTGAGTCTTTTGTCGAGAATGACACCTAGGGATTTAGCGCTGTCAACAATGATGGGTTTGTTGTTGAGAAGGTTCAGCTGATCCATCCAAGATTGAACAGGAGGAGGTGAGAGAGAGGTAGAGAGGAGGAGGAATTCAGTTTTGGCGGGATTCAGAATGAGTTGGTGAGCAGACATCCAGTTGTGAATAGAGTTGAGGGTAGAATTGAGTAGGGAGAGATCGTGTGCGGAGGACACCTTAAGGTAGATTTGCGTGTCGTCCGCATACAGATGGTAAAGGATCCCAGATTTGCTTAGGAGGTTCCCTAAAGGTTCCAGGTAGAGATTAAACAAGATGGGTGCCAAGATAGAACCTTGAGGGACGCCTTGACCTACGGCAACAGGAGATGAAAGACTGTTCCCTATCTTGATCATTTGGGATCTGTCCGAGAGGAAAGAGGCAAACCATTTGAGCACTGTGCCATCCAGTCCCATTCTCTGTTGAAGAGTGTTGAGGAGGGTGCTATGATTAACCGTGTCAAAGGCTGCAGAGAGGTCTAGAAGAATCAGAAGACATGAATCCCCAGCGTCGAGTATATGCAGCGCATCGTCAATCACTTGCAGCATGGCTGTTTCAGTGCTGCAGTTTTGGGTGAAGCCCGACTGGAAGACGTCGAGGAGGTTATTGTCCATAATATGTGAGGAAAGTTGTTTCGCAACACATTTTTCGGTGATTTTCGACAGAAAAGGGAGGTTGGAGATAGGGCGGAAGTTGTTGAGGTCGTTCGCATCCGCGGCGGGTTTTTTTAGAAGAGGGGTGACCTGACCTGATTTGAGGGTAACTGGGAGGGAGCCTTGACTGAGGAAGAGATTGACTAGCCTGGTCCAGTAAGAGAGAGTATAGGTATAGAAATCGATGGCGATGTCGCTAGGGATGGGGTCGGAGGAATGGTTGGAGGGTTTAGTTTCGCGGATGCATTTGAGGAGGTCATCTTCCGAGATGACGTCAAAGTTCTGCCAGGTGACCAAGGATTTCCGCTCCTCCATGGGGGGGTGGGCGACCTTATCCACCAGAGCTTTGACCTTTTCATCGAAGAATATAGCGAAATCTGCTGCTTTCTTTGAGGAATCCTCAGGCTTAATGGTTGGAGGAGAACAGTTTGGGTTTTTGAAGAGGTCAAAAAGTTTTTTGGGTCTGTTTTTAGCCGAGTCAAGGAGGGATCTGAAATGTGATGCTTTTTCCAGGAAGATGTGATTGTGATATATGGATCTTGCTGAGCGTAAAAGAGAGAGATTAGTGGTGGAAGGAGATTTTCTCCAGTGCTTCTCCAGGAATCTAAGGTTTTTCCTTTCATCGTAGAGCGCTTTATTGAACCAAGGTGCTGAGGGGGTGGGTCTTTTCCTTTTGCTTTGGAGAGGAGCAACAATGTCGATTTCGACTGCTAGTACTGAGAGGCACTGAGAAGTGAGATCGTTGACATCCACGCTAGGGTCTAGTCTAGGAAGTGCCTGCATAGCGGAATCACAAAAAGTGTCAAGATCAATGTTCTTAGTGTTACGGAACCAGGTAGTAGCTCTTTTAGGTTGGCCGAGAGTTATAACGTGCGAGAGGTGAAAGCGGAAGGGAATGAGGAGGTGGTCAGACCAGTCTACATGGATGGGGGAGCAGTGGTCAGCAGGTCTTCTTTGGATATGACAAGGTCCAGAATAGAGCCCTTAGAATGTGTGGTTTCCGAGCAATGTTGGAGGAGATCATTGGCTGAGAGAAAGGAGGCAAGCTTGTTGGCAGCCGAGTCTTCCAAGGAGCCCCAGTGGAGATTAAAGTCACCCAGGAAGATCTGTCTGTCACTTTGAGAGAGTTGGTCACTGATGAAGTCAGTCAGTTCCTCCACAAAGGAAGAGCAGTAACCAGGCGGGTGGTAGATGGCATGGAATCTAAAGGGTGAGCCGTGATGTATTTGAAGTTCTAGGGAAAGGCATTCGAATGTATGGAAGAGGGTGGTTGGGACCGCTTTAATTTGAAGGGAGTTTCTGAAGATGATAGCGACACCTCCTCCAGTTTTGTCTGCCCTGTCATTTCTGAGGATAGAATAGTCAGTGGGTACCAACAGATCAAACAAAGTATGAGAGGAGTCATTAAACCAGGTCTCAGTGAGGAAGATCATGTCAAGATTTTGGTGAGTGATAGTATCAGAGATTTCCACTTTGTGTTTGACTGCAGATCTGCAGTTGTGGAGCAAACAGTGCAGCTCTGACGCAGATGTTTTGGTGAAGGGGGTGTTAGGGTTGTTCAGGGAGATAGGGATAAGATTCTTGAATGAGGGAGCCCGGCAAGAGGGAGGTTGGTGAGGTCTGACAGAGGAGATGACCTGAATAGGAAACTGCGTAAAATTCTTAGGAGAGGAGGGCGGAGAGGGAGTGACGTTGGTGGTCTTGAGGCTGGCCCGTAAATTGGTGATGTCTGCAGAGGGCAGACTGTGATTGGTTTTATTGGGGTGCGGGAGCAAGGGACTCCTCGGGAGGGTGTTAGGGACAGGGGATAACTTGGCGCTTAAGCGTGAGATGGACGCTACCAGCTGGGAGATGGAATAGATGAGAGAATCCAGTTTATTTTCCAGAGAGAGGAGAGCTGAGCATGGAGTGTTAGGTGGCTCGGTGGATAAAGAAGGGAGTGCAGAGGGTGAGGGAGGACGGGGAGGGGTGGGGGAACGAGTAGAGGGCGTTGGTGCAGAAGGTAAGGGAGGACAGGGCGGGCTGGAGGAGCCGGATATGAGATGGAGTGCAGATGGTGAGGGAGGACGGGGCGGGGTGGTGGAATGGGATAAGTGAGGGAGTGCAGAGGGTGAGGGAGGGAGGGGAGGGGAGGGGGAATGGGTGGGGGTTGGGGAGCAAGGGAAGAGGGTGAGGAACGATGGTGAACAGAGGGAGTGGAAGGAGAAACAGTGGTGGGAAGAGAAATATTTTTACTGGAGTTGAACAGAGGGGAAGAGAAGAGGGCATACGTCCGAGGAGGAAGTTGAGGAGTAGGAGGGGGATAAAAGAGGGCCGGAGGTAAGGGGAGAAGAGGGGAGACGAGACTGACCCGGGCGGGGTGGGCGGAGGGACAGATGAGGTCCGAATGTGCGTGGATCCGAAAGAAAAGGGGGCTGTAAAGGAGGGGGAGGGCAGGGGGTCCGAGGAGGGCCAGAGGAATGGGGAGAAAGGAGAGGATGGTGCAAGATAGGTACTGTAGGCTATGCAAGGCGAATGTAGGGGGACAGGTACCAGGTGGAGTGGGGGGAATTGACTAGAGGGAAACTGAGGGAGAAGCAAGGGACTGCAACGTCGGAGGGAGAGACGAGGAAGGAATTGTCAGGGAGGGAGATAAGGTTGGGAAGCAAGGGAAGAGGAAGGTGGGGTTGAGGATAGATGGGAGGTGGAAGAGGAGAATTTAGGGTACGGGGGACGGGGAAGAGCGGAAAGGGATGAGGCGAAAGGGGGAGGTAAGGGGGAAGGTAAGGACAGTTGATGGGAAGACCAGGTTGTAAGAGAGGTGAATTAAGAGGGGGGCGGAGGGCACATTTAGTGGGATTAGGGGGCGGATAAAATGTTGGAGAATCGAGCAGGTGTAGGGTGGGGAGGGGGGTGGAGGCCAGAGGCCGGAAAGATAAGATAGGGTGAGGGGCATTTTGGAAGGGGGGAAGAGAGGGAGATGAGGGAGCAGTGACTGGGGGAGCAAAGGGTAGACCTGCGCCTCCCGGGATAGCGGCCTGCTGGAGTATCGGGGGTCTGGGGGGAGAAAGGGAGAAAGGAGAGGAGTTCAAAGAAGAGTTGGGGGAGATCATAGTTGTGTGGGTTGGACGAAGGGAGTGGAAGAGATGGTCAAAGAGGGAGAGACAGGAGTCTGTCGCTTGAATCATGACGGTGCCATTGTTGTAGAGTGTTATGGTGAGCGAGCCCTTAAAGCTCGTGGAGGGGGAAATTTTTAGTCGCTGTCCATGCGGGATAGGTGAGGAGGAGGAGACGTTGAAGAAATTGAAGAAGCTGGTGGACCAGGAAGGGATGTCATGGGTGAAAAAAATTAAGTCATTTTTTAGCTTCCCTAGGTGCCCATTATGGAATTGATCAACAAAGAGGGAATCAGGGAAGTGTTCAATGGTGTTGTGTTTGAACCGTTTTGCTGCTGCTTTGGACAGATTGGGGGATAGATGACTTTGAAGCAGTTAACTCCCGACTTAATTCGAATGGAAGCCATGGTAGGGAGAGGAGGGCCACTAGGGTAGCGATGGATCAGAAAAGAATAATATGAAGAGGAGGGCACATAAGCCGGAAGATGAGTGAGGATAATCCAATGAGAGCGGTCAGGAGGCTACTAGACATGCAGGGCCAGGGCCTCTGGTCTTACTCCCTAATAAGACATCGTACCGGTGGGATAGAAGGCTGGCTTGTCTCCAGCAGTGGAGAGGGTGTGGGATCATACCGGGGCAAACCCTACCACCCGGGATTGGGACCTCCCAGTGTGGAAACCCGCATGGAAATGGGAGTCGCCTATAGGATCGCAGTGATGGGGAGGGACATTCTTTGGCTCCCCAGGGAGGAGGCCCAAATGGACACCATACCTCAACCAAGAGCACAGTTAGAGGAGAGCCAAGTGAACGACAATTATGTGCATTACTCATCCCATGGGCCACCGATCGAGCCAGGACAGCCCAATCGGAAACTGGCAATCTCAAAGAGGGGCTCAAATGTCCTATGACCCAAAAGTTCCGGGCGCGCTGCCTAAGCAGCGAAGGTCAAGGGTGCGCAATCTGCGCAGGTCTCAATGTTGCAGCTGGCACTATGTGCTGCGCAGCTGTGAAGGACCAGGGCGCGCTGCCTAGGCAGCGGAGGTCAAGGGTGCGCAATCTGCGCAGGTCTAAACGTTGCAGCTGGCACTGAGTGCTGCGCAGCTGTGAAGGTCCGGGCGCGCTGCCTAAGCAGCGAAAGTCAAGGGTGCGCAATCTGCGCAGGTCTAACTGTTGCAGCTGGCACTAAGTGCTGCACAGCTGTGAAGGTCAGGGCTAAAGGAGGGCATCTCACTTCTAACAGCCAAGGTATGACCCCCAACCCAGGTCTAAACGTTGCAGCTGGCACCTGAGTGCTGCGCAGCTGTGAAGGTCAGGGCTAAGGGAGGGCATTTCACTCCTAACTGCCCAACTCAACATTAGCCTAAACGGTGCAGCTTCCCACTACTTGCTGGGCAGCTGTGAAGTGAAAAGGCCTGGCACTAACCGTGCCTTACTAGCCTCTGCAGCCACAGCATCGCCACCAACAGGGGCAGAGGGGCTGCAGCAAGTCGACTCGAGATCATGAGAGTAACAGACAGTCTGTTGGTCAGTGTGTGAGGAGGTACTCTGCTGATGTGTCTGCCTTTTCGCCGCTCCTATTGCTGGTCTGGCGCTATAATTAAATTTAAATTTTCCCAGTGTTGCCCCGTACTCCGCTGTAATAAAGTGTCCTGCCTGGGCGCCATTTTAGGGTCAGGCAGCATGGGGCATCTACTTCGGCCCGGGAGGCCCCATTGTCCGTTACTTCTCAGGGAGGAGGGGGGGCAGGTAGAAGGCAGCGATAGGAGGGTGGTCACTCTCCCGCATGGCCGGTTCCCCCGCCTCCGCGCTGTAGCTGGAGCACTCACCGGTTCAGCCGATCGTACTCCCGTTCACTAGCGCTGCTGGCCCAGAAACGAATTTGTACCGGCCGCCTTAATCTGTGGGGCGAACTGGGACCCAGTGAATGCAAGGATAGGTAAAAAGCGATGTATTCTAGCAGGGTACAGGATCACTGTGATCGCAGCACATTTGGCATCTAAACGTTTGGAAGAAATGGAGCCGTGCACAATATAATGAGGCCAAACGAGGTGGCGTGGTTAGCGTCGGAGAAGGGAGCCTCCACTTCCCGTCTAAACAGGCAAAAAAGAGCGTTGTTCCTCACCCCGCATAGTAGGAGGATGTGTCTCGCGGGCATTCGGAAGCTTCAGGCTCGATCTCCACTCGGTCGCGGTGGCATTCGCAGTCAGTCGTAGCGCGCGTTCCGTGCCCCGCCCTCAGTCTTACCCGAGTCCCCTGTTGACTCGGGGCCTCCGAGGGCCGCGTCAGGCCCAGGCACATCGCGGCGCCGATCTCGGTATTTACAGCAGTATAGCGGGGTATCCGTAGCTCATTCAGCTCACCGGGATGTCAGGACCTCGCGTCGCTGCAGCAGGGCTGAAAGTACAGCGGCTATGCACGGTGCGGCGGACTTCGGGCTTATGCATGGTAAACGCGGAAGCCCGCGCGAATCTGGTTCTCCGGCCCAGCCGTCCAATCTGATGATCTCATCCGCACCCTGGGGGTTCTTTGTTGGGTGTCAGGATGCCGCAGCCAGTGGCGGGTGTGGGGGCCGCACCGGGCCAGCTTCCGTTGGCCCAAACAGTTATGTGCTCCCGCCGCCAGGCAAGGAGCGCTCATCAGGGAGTCTAGGGCCCACCTACGCGGTCGGGGCACGGCCCAAGGGGTCCGATCCCCTCCCCAAGGCTGCATGAGTCACTTCGGTTGCAGGTGGTTCCTCGCGTAGAGGATGCTATCTGCCAGGTGATGCGGGAGGGGGGCTGGGGTTGTGGGGGCCGCAGAGGCTCAGCAGGCCTCAGTCGGGCAGCCAAAGATCAGGTTCAGGAGCCCAGGCAATCTTGCAGTTCACACCCCTAAGCGAGAGGCGTTCCCCACCACACCGCCGGAGGGAGTCCGGGGCGCAGGCTGCCACAGGTCACATGAGCTCTACCTGTGCGGTCGGGGCACGGTCCCAGGGTTCTGATTCTTCTCCCAAGGCCCAAGGCCGCGTATGCCATCTAGGCCGCAGGCGGGTCCTCCGCTCCTCGGCTTTGCCGCAGCAGTGTTTCTTCGCGACTGGCTCCGGCTCAAATTCAGGCCACAGCTTCCGGATCGGCAGCAGGTCAGGAGTCTCTGCCGCAGGCCCTGGTGCATAGGTCTCATGGGGTCAGGAGATATGGGATGTCTTCAGGTAGGTGTACTGCTCTCGTCGTCCCTCAGATGTCCGCGGCCTCAGATCACCAGCCGTGCTGCCATTTTGCATGGGTGCTCGTATCTCGGCATCTCCGACATGGGCCGTCCCCAGCTACCTCGCGGCTTCACCGCTTGCCCAGGTATTCTGCACTGCATCAGTGGGGTATCGGCATGTGTTGGTTTGTATTTATTCGAGCCGATGGTGAAGGGTGCTTGGGCGGATGACGGAGGGGTCCGGAGCACTCTTAGAGTGCGACCGCCGTCTTGACGCACCCAGCCACGCCCCTCCTGTCTACTCTTTTAAATGAGAGCTGGAGCAGTCCTGAAGCAGCTGAAGGCTCTTGTGTCCGGTGGAGCTCAGCATGGCACTTACCATCTTGTTTGGCACCGAAACCACACCAGACAATCTCATGTTGGTCTCTGGAAAGTGCCCTGGAAAAAGTGCTATAGAAGCAAATCAAATTTTTTTAAAAATCCTATAGCTAAAGTACTGTCCATGGTTCATTATGCTAATGTACATGCCACATGTGTACCTTAGACATGCATTGATACAATGTAGGAGTACTGTACACACTGATACCTCTGTGATGGATTCTTGCTTTTTCTAAAGGCCATTGGGTGGCTGTATGTTGTCTGAATATGTAAAGCCGTCTTTCAAAATGATATCACTATTTGTAATGCATTCAAACAGACACAATGAAATGATGCAGTCCTATATTGATGGAGCTTACATGGAATTGCAGTCATGAGATATCCACCCACTTCATAACTTTTGAAAATATCACATATACATTTTTGTGACTCCGAGAAGTATGATTCACCAAGGCTCATTCGAAGAGCCATATAATTTAAATCCATGCATATGTGGGCCTTTAGTATTAATGTCATGTGCAAATTACTATGATTCGCAATGCCATGTAGATTATATGGGTTTGAAAACAGAAACCGAATAAAAATTAGCCAGTGCAAGAAGGAGCATTGTGTTTCAAGGCAAAGTTAATGGTGCGCTGGAACAATTCCATTGTTGAACATTCAATGGACACTGTTAGTGTGGACTGATATGATACTTATAGGATAAAGTAAACCTGCTGTACATTATAAGGATATTGCATGTCACAGAGGAAGACTAGAGCCAAACAAAAGAACAAGGCTGAAGGCCATGTTCCTTTATATGGTTATGGAACACTGAAGTAACTTGCACTATCCTCGTAACTCTATTGGAGAAGGTTTCTTTTCCTTAAAATATATGGTTAAACCATCACTCTTCCAATGAACATTTCATATTCATGGGGGATTCGCTACTTCATAAGAAAAAGATACTATGTTTGCAGTCATGAACAATAAAAATATGATCTCTAGTAGGAAATTAAAAACACATAAAAAGTTTTTTTCCTAAAACATATTTGAATCAATTTGATGTAAATCAAGTTAAACAGAGCTGTAGAAAAATAGTATCATGCTGAGAGATTCTTTTTCCTGTAACGAGAGATAATTAACCAAGTTCAGTAAGCTAAGAGTTAAAGTATTTGTTGAGGAGGAGGAGTTTTAGGTCTATTTTGAAGCAAGGGAAGGAGGGGTTGCAGCGTAGATCGCTAGGTAGAGAGTTCCATACGCTCGGTGCATTCACAGAAAAAGATCGAGTCTTGGTTGATGTATTTTTTTAGTTTGGGAGGTAGGAGCAAAAGTGCGTTGGAGCTTCTCAAAGATCTAGTACACCCAGCTTTCGTAAGCTTGTTGTTAAAGTAGTTGGGGGTATGTGGGTGAAGGGTTTTGTGGGTACTGCAGGCAGTCTTGTAAGTACATCTTCCTTTGATGGGAAGCCAGTTAAGGATCTTGAGGGCAGGAGTGATGTGTTCAAACCATTTAACATCTGTTATGAGCCAGGCTGCCATGTTTGGAACGGATCTAAGGGGGGCGAGGTGAGTTTTCGGCATCACTATGAGGATGGCATTACCATAGTCCAGTTTGGAAAGGAACAGAGATAGCACAACAATCTTAAAGTCATCAGAGGGAATGAATGGTTCAATTTTCTTGAGGTGTTTTAGTGAGTAAAGCTCTCCTTTGGCTGAATTTTTGATTTGACCGTTCATTGTCATATTGTTGTCCAGGAAGAATCCAAGGGACTTTGCGGAGTTGGATAGAATGAGAGAACAATTTAATGCATTCAGGTCACTGAGCCATTCACAGATTGGTAGGTGGTTGCTTTTGGGGGAGAATAGAATTATTTCTGTTTTGTTGGGGTCTAGCTTTAAGTGGTTAGAGTTAAACCAAGGTTGTATCTTGGTCAGTGTGGCATTAAGATGTCGAATGTTACTGCGTGATTTGATTTTGTAATAGAATTGAGTGTTAACGGCATAAAGGTGATATTTGATCCCTGCCTGCTTCAGGATGACTGTAAGGGGTTCCATGAAGAGATTGAAAAGGGAAGGGGAGTGAATTGAGCCCTGTGGCATGCCAAGGGTGACACGTGTGGGTTTCAGTAGACATGAGTTGATTTTGAATTGTTGTGATCGGTGCTGTAGGTAAGATGTGAACCATTTTAAGACGGTGCCATTGATACCAAAGCGAAACTTCAGTGACTCAAATAGGGCTGGGTGATTAACGGTATCAAAAGCAGCAGATGAGTCAAGAAGGATAAGTATGCTTGCATCTCCATTGTCTAAGGATCTGTGGATGTCATCTGTGATATTGAGCATGGCAGTTTCAGTACTACAGCCTTTCCTTAACCCAGATTAGAAGGTGTCAAGGAGGGTGAATTTTCTTATATGATGGTTTAGTTGTTGTAAGACACATTTTTCCATAGTTTTGGCTAGGAACGGGAGGTTGAAGACAGGTCTGAGGTTACTGAGATCATTAGGGTCAGCCCTGGGGCTTTTGAGTATAGGTGTGATGTGTCCTAGTTGGAGAGAGTCCAGAATGTGGCAATGATGTGGTTGAGATTTTGTACCATCATGGATTGGAGGGCATCCTTAGTGTGGGCCGATGGCTTTAATTTCGTGAATATATTATTATATAATTACTTCCATTTCAGTCAAGGGTTTGAAGTCAGACCAATTGGCATTGTTTTTCAGTCGGGAGTGATTAAGGTAGCCATTAGTTCATTTAGGGGTCATTTGGTCAATAATGGGTTCTGGGGGTGGAGCTGCCGAAGGGGGAGGTGGGTCGGTGAGGGTGGTAAGGACGGAGGGAAGAGTAAAGACTTGTAAGAAGAATTGCTCAATTTTTGTCAGTGAAAAAGCTAGCAATTTCTTCACATCGTTCATTAGTGGCGATTATATCATAAGGGGGTGAAGACGTGGTTTGTCGTTTGACACTGTTAAAGAGCTCCCGGGGTCTATTCTTTTCACGGTCCAATTGGTTGCAGAAGAAGGAGGCTTTTTCTCTAAAAATGTGTTTCTTGTATGATAGCCTTGTAGTCCTAAGTAGTGCTAGGTGCTTTGTCGAGGGGTTCTGTCTCCATGTCCTTCCTGCTTTTCTGTGTTGTCTTCTTTCGCTGTTAAGATCTGAATTAAGCAAACACAAGGAGATGATGGACGGAGCGCTGAAACTTTTCAGACACTCACCCCCAGTCACAGATCTGGGTTGAATCCATCATCATTCTTTAGCTCACTTCGCCACCTCAGTTCAGACCCAGCTATATGCAAATCAGTCTTGACCCTGTGCCTCATGGGAACAGTCCAGCCCGAACTGCCAAGCCAGGCCTTCCCTGAACCGGAAACAAGCATCCTGGGACCGGTTTCGGGCTACAGCCCTCATCAGTCAGGCTAGCTTGAATCCAGTGGCAAAGTGAGCAAGGGACCCACGTCTGGGCATACACTGCCAACTTAGGGCGAACAAAGCAAACACAAGGAGATGATGGACGGAGTGCTGAAACTTTTCAGACACTCACCCCCAGTCACAGATCTGGGTTGAATCCATCATCATTCTTTAGCTCACTTCGCCACCTCAGTTCAGACCCAGCTATATGCAATTCAGTCTTGACCCTGTGCCTCATGGGAACAGTCCAGCCCGAACTGCCAAGCCAGGTCTTCCCTGAACCGGAAACAAGCATCCTGGGACTGGTTTCGGGCTACAGCCCTCATCAGCCAGGCTAGCTTGAATCCAGTGGCAAAGTGAGCAAGGGACCCACATCTGGGCATACCCTGCCAACTAAGGGCAAACAAAGCAA
The DNA here is from genome assembly GCA_963921515.1 of Calotriton arnoldi. Classification (NCBI taxonomy): domain Eukaryota; kingdom Metazoa; phylum Chordata; class Amphibia; order Caudata; family Salamandridae; genus Calotriton; species Calotriton arnoldi. The sequence continues at coordinate 582,112 of CAWUFW010010212.1, forward strand.
ACACAAGGAGATGATGGACGGAGCACTGAAACTTTTCAGACACTCACCCCCAGTCACAGATCTGGGTTGAATCCATCATCATTCTTTAGCTCACTTCGCCACCTCAGTTCAGACCCAGCTATATGCAAATCAATCTTGACCCTGTGCCTCATGGGAAAAGTCCAGCGCGAACTGCCAAGCCAGGTCTTCCCTGAACCGGAAACAAGCATCCTGGGACCGGTTTCGGGCTACAGCCCTCATCAGCCAGGCTAGCTTGAATCCAGTGGCAAAGTGAGCAAGGGACCCACGTCTGGGCATACCCTGCCAACTTAGGGCGAACAAAGCAAACACAAGGAGATGATGGACGGAGCGCTGAAACTTTTCAGACACTCACCCCTAGTCACAGATCTGGGTTGAATCCATCATCATTCTTTAGCTCACCTCGCCACCTCAGTTCAGACCCGGCTATATGCAAGTCAGTCTTGACCCTGTGCTTCATGGGAACAGTCCAGCCCGAACTGCCAAGCCAGGTCTTCCCTGAACCGGAAACAAGCATCCTGAGACCGGTTTCGGGCTACAGCCCTCATCAGCCAGGCTAGCTTGAATCCAGTGGCAAAGTGAGCAAGGGACCCACGTCTGGGCATACCCTGCCAACTTAGGGCGAACAAAGCAAACACAAGGAGATGATGGACGGAGCGCTGAAACTTTTCAGACACTCACCCCCAGTCACAGATCTGGGTGGAATCCATCATCATTCTTTAGCTCACTTCGCCACCTCAGTTCAGATCTGAATTAAACCACGATTTTGATTTGATTGATCTCAGTTGTTTTAGTTTAGGCGGGGCAACTTGGTCGAGAACATCCAAAATCGCTGTGTTATAGTGTGTAGTGATATCATCAGTTGTGTACGTGAGGGGGTTACGCTGTAGTTGTTCACAAATCTTGGACTCCAGTTCAGGTATTGGGACTTGCTTGAGATCTGTGGTCAACTGCTTAGGTTTCTTTGTAACGTCTAGGGGGGGTCTGACTGGGGTATTGATATTGAAAAGAATTAGATGGCGGTCTGACCAGTCAATAGGTGAGATGGAGCTGAGAGGGACCAGTTCATTTTCAGTGATAATCGCATCTAGAGTGGAGCCTTTGATATGTGTTGGTTCATTGCAGAGTTGATTATGGTCATTCTCATAGGTGAGGTTTGTACCTGTGAAAGGGTTTATTTTGACAGGTCGAATTGCAGTGTTTACACTTCTACGATCGGGCTTCAATGGTCCACCAGAAGTCATGTTGCCCTGTCACTTTATTGGATGGCACAATGGCTGTAGCAGCCCACTAGTGACTTTTAACTTCTAGGCCCTGGGTACACTTTGTACCATATACTAGGGGCTTATAGGCAAATTGATATGCTAATTAGGAATATGCCAGTTCACCCATGTTTAAAGGTTGAGCAGAGGCAATTTTGTACTGATTAGTCAGGGTAAAGTGCACAGAGTTCTAAAGCCAGCAAAAACATAGGGCCCAGCAAAAGGAGAAAATCCAACGATGACCACTTTGAAAATGTGTATTTCCTGCAATGTCAATATTATGTCATAGATGCGATGAGGGAACTCTTTCAAGAGGTGAAGATAAGGGGGAATATAGAGTTCCATATTCTTTCCTGCCAATCCCAACACATCTGGGGATATACATATATTGGCACAAAGTATATGGCTAGTTTGCTCCTCAATTACCTGTCTTCAGTACCCCTCAACCCTTTTTTAGGGAAAGGCCCGGGACGAGGAAAAGGTAAAAAGAAAGATCTCAATGTCAAGTAGGCAGAAGATAACCAGAAAGTGACTTGGATTATGGCACAGGAAACTCAGTGAGGATGGAGCAAACCAACAATCTAGTGCTAAATATACCCAGTTCAAACCCTACAGATACGCAACTTCAACTACTGAATAAGGGTCACCATTTAATTCCAATGCCTAAGACACATGTTTACCCTCAGAAGTGAGCTTACGGAGTTTTTTTAGAAAAATAAGATTACTATTCTTTTTTTCCTAAGCAGATAAAAATTAAAAAATAAAATGTAGATAAATTTGATGAAGAGATTGCCAATAATGGTCTGAGGAATAAGTCTAGCTTCCATCCGCCACCTTATAGCATTCCACCAGAAATCACAACATTTGAATACGCAGTAATAAAGGAGGTTGAAACCCTTGATTTGAGAGTAATTTACAGTTTTAATAACTCATCAAAAGAAAAACATAAGGCCTTGAGTGAACTATATCAATAATGTAATAATTAGTAAGCCAGCAGATATATGTGGAGCTATAGTTATCTAAATATCAGATAATTATAAAGAGGAAAGCTTGAGGCTATAGAATGGCACAAGAAACTATTGAGTCATGGAATATGATCCAACTGAGACACTGCACATTGTAATCAAGACCATGGTAGAGGAAGCCGAGGTGTGGATAACTAAAAAAAGCAGATCTTTTGGTAGCATAGCAATCAAGAATCCCATATTTTTACACTTAGCTACAGATGCACAAACCCAGATTCCCTCCCCCAGTATGGTCAATTGTTTCTAAAATCGGTTCAGTATTGGAACCTTTATTGAGATTCTATGACTGGTTCCTCAGACTTCTAATTCTTACTATGGCCTCATATTTTAGAGACACAAAAGACATGTTGAACTTCATTATTGATATTGATTTGTATTCTGACTTTGTACTCATATTTGGTCTTGACAGTGGATCCCTTTATACAAGCATACCCAGGAAAAGACTCTGCGGGTGATTGAAGACCTTTTATCAAATATTATCTGGCGATATATGACACCTATAAGATTTGTGATGAACTATGCCAGACAACCTCTTACTAAGTGCTTTTTTATTATAAAGGGGTAATCTTCAATCAGATATTTGGTAACTCAATGGGCAGTACATTTGTTCCAATCTTGGCCCTTTTTGTATGTCTGTAATTGTTAAGCTTAATAATTTACTTGAATACCAATTCCTGCAATGAAGACATATGCCTATGGAGAAGATATATTTACAATGTTTTTGTTATCTGAACAGGACCAGAAACTACAGCCCTATAGTTCATCACATGACTCAATGGGCAAAACGTCTATTTGAAATTCACTAACATGATTAACAATAGGGTACTGTTATTTGGATTAATTAATTTCCAAAAAATGGAAAATTTGTGACTGATGTATATTATCATAAACCCACTGACAAGAACAACATATTCAGATTTGATAGATTCCATCAACGACCACTATACAAACTTTCTGTTTGACAAATTCCTGAGGCTGAAATATAATTGCAGCGAAATGGGTGATTTGAAGATAAAGGCAAGATTACTCACAAGGAAACTGGAAGAAGACAGTATCCTAGAGAGAGTATTAGCTCAGCTTCACAAAAGAGCTTTGAATAACAAACAGGAAGCTCTTGTAGAAGACCGCTCATGCCCAGAGAAAGACAAACTGGCATGTGTGACTACGCACTAATCATTGTCAAATAGAGGAGAGAGAAATAGCAATAAAAACGGGCATATTTTCAACACAGGTTCTCAGACCCAGGATAAACTGTTATTTTCCTATAAGACAAATAACAACTTGAAAGAAATTCTGGTTCCTACATATCCCTGGAACACAAGGCCTCAAGTCACACCAGTACGCAATGAGGGTTACCCCTGTCGTACAACATTTTCTTTGTGGGAGTTCTAGTATATGCAAATATATGAAGGCCATCAAAGAAGTAGGATTAGGCCTTACAAGTCAGTGGTACCTCACTAACCTTCCTAACTATAACAAGGAGAATGTCATTTATTCAATAATATACTCAAAATCTTAGGGATGCAACAGAAAAAGCAAGGTTCTGAATTGCAGAATTTAGAAGTAATATCAGAAGTGAACGGGTAGAATGTGCAGTGACTACACTGAGAAAGCACATACAAAAAATGACATCAGCTGGTTCATACTTGAAAAACTAAAGAATTTGGCAATATTTGCTGACACAGCCAGATTTTTACAAAGTAAGAAACAAAGATGGCTCTATAAATTGCAGACACAATGATATTCCTTGGGCCTAACTGAATTCAGTATATGATCCACATTTATATGGTCCATGGTTGGCTATCTGTTTTATGATTTTCTAGAAACAATTGTGAATAAGCACACATACTGACACACACCAAGGCAAAACATATACTGCAATGGCGAGATAGATTACAGAATATGTGCACCCTTCTTTGAATAATCTTGCAATTTATAGTATGTTTTTTCTTAATTAGTATGCATACTGCCTTCTGCACCAAGATACAACATATATTGTGACTGGGCGCTGGGCCGAATATCTAAATTTTCCTCCAACCAACCTTTTTAGGTGCCTGAGGAATAAAGAGGAGTTAACATTATGCACAAATTTAATTTACAGTGCAACCAATCTGATCACACAGTGAGCACCCAAAGTTGGTAAATGAGATTAAGTAGGGTTTATTACAAATTCAAAGCCAGACTGATGTACACAAGTCTCAACAATATATTGTAAAAGTACAGAATAACTACTGGCACACTGAATCATCTGACAACATTAGGGGCCAGATGTACGACTGCAAGATTTTGCGACTCGCAATTTGCGAAAAATAGCATGCCGCAATTTGCGAGTCGCAAAAATCAATGTACGTACCCAACTGTTCTTCAATTTGCGACTCGCATCGCAATTTTGCAGGAGGCAAATTGCGACTCGCTAAGCGCATGCAGATAGCGTTCGTGGTGGAACAACCAGTTTAGAGTGCACGAATAGCGTACGCGGCTGGAAAGGGCATTTTGCATGCGCAAATGGCGAGCGCGAATAAAAAAAATAAAAAACACTTCTGGGAGAGCAGAAGGACCCCAAACCAGGAAGTGGTGTCCCTGGAGAATCCTTAATAAAATTGACAGCACATGGCAAGGTGCAGCAGCACAGTCCAACACTGCAAGCCAGCCAAGCTAAGAAAAGCAAGATGTCCAGCAAGTCCAGTGAGAAGGCAGGGAAGGAGAGGCTGCCCAAGCTCAAATTCTCTGAGAAGGAACTGGACATAATAACTGAAGAATGCTGCAACAACCACAAGCAGCTGTTTGGGAGGACATCTCATACCGTTCCTGAATCAGCTAAAAGGCGAATCTGGAGAGATATCCAGCTGGCATAAATGCCCTGGGTGTGGCTGACCGGTCCCTGGACAGCATAAAGAAAAGGTGGTATGACCTGTGCTCCAGGGCCAAGGAGAGGGTGGCAGCAGGTCTACGTGAAGCACAAGAAACAGGAGGAGGCCCATCAAATGTTCCTGGGGCTTCAACAGCAGAGGCAATGGTGGAAGGTACCCTTGAGAGAGAGGTAGTAGTGGGATATGGGACCCTCGACACTTCACAAGCTCCACCAACCCCTGGTAATTGTGAGATATGTGCCATATTAGTATGTCAAACAAAAGCCAGCTCCCCACATGCATGCCCCACACCCAGACCCAACTGCATCTACATGCTCCATCTACATGTTCCAAAAGTCACAGTTGGTGCATTATGGGAAATGTAGCATGTGACATAAACAGTGCAGTTAGGGACTGACATGAGTTGTGAACATAGTGCCACCACTGAGATAGTGACTCAGAATATTTTCTTTATTTCCCCTTTTATAACATAGATACACCTCTGGGAGGAGAGCCAAGGGAAGATGCTATTGATGCACAACAGGAGCAGGTCCAGATGGAGGAATGGCAGGATGAGCCAACTTGTTCAAATGTCCTGGGAAGTGTTGCACAGAGTTCATCACAGGCTCCAGCGCATGACATACCAGCAACACAGCAGCAAGCACCATCCCATCGCACTCTGAGTACAAGGGTCCGGGTACAGCATCCGACACAGCAGTCAGGAAGGCTGCTTCAAGCTCGGATGCACACTACCACCCACACCGGAGCAGGCACTCATTCTGTGTTTGGTGGCCTGGAGCAAGCCATATTAAAGGTTCAGTGCCTGCAACAAAAACAGATAAGGCTGATAAATTCAAAGCTGGGCCAGGGATTCCTCAACATCACCCAACAAATGGCCGAAAACCAGGCCCACTTTGAGGGGGAATTTGATGCCCTTACAGGGGCTATTGGGCAGCTGTGCACAGAGTTGTCGGAGGAGAGAGTGCAGCACAGGAGAATGGAGTGTAGCAGGGCACACAGAATGGACTCAATGACCAGGGCAACTGGTAGGTTGGCAACGGCAACAACGCAACACACCAAGCGCACACTGGCACTGCAGATCGAAATGGGCCACTACAGTGGTGACGTTGCACGAGGGCTGCAACAAATCACAGCTGATGTTGAGGCAATCCAGACAAACATGGTTGTAACTGGAGAAGCCACAGAGACAGCTGACAGCCAGGTGTCCAGCCGCAGCAGCGTCTCTACTGCAGATACACCTATGCTGCGGAGAAGCAGCAGTCGGCAGCCACAAATCCCACATGCCAGATCCCCACATGCTGGACGTGGAGGCAACAAATGATTTGTTGGATAGAGAAGGGCCTGTTTTCTTTTTTGGGTGGTGCAGTAACCACATGACACTTCAACTTTCATTTGGCTATTATGGATTGAGATGGACAGGTTGTCCAGCAAAGTCCATTGACATGACCTTCAAATAAAGGGAAATTCAAATTGTCAGATTCACATTTTGTGGTGTCATTTGTTGTGTGTAGACTGTCAATGGTAATGACGTACCTTGAAAAATAATGTCTGGCTATGTGGTCCTTGCGCCTTCTCCCCTCTGCTGCTGAGCTTCCCTCGCTCGGCTGTTGGACTGGTGGGGTCAGGGTCTTCATCTACCGAGTCTGAATCAGACACCTCCATGGGCAAGCCACGCCTGCAGGCAATGTTGTGGAGTATTGCACAGGTTGCCACAATTTTGCAGACTGTCTCAGGTGCATACTGCAAGGCTCTGCCACTCTTGTGAAGACACCTGAATCATGATTTTAGGATGCCAAATGTGCGCTCAATGACTGACCTGGTGTGTCTATGTGCCCTGTTGTACCGCCTTTCAGGTGCGTTGGTGGGAGACAGGTATGGTGTGAGGATCCATGGTCGCAGGGCATATGCACTGTCACCTGGGGAGAGACATAAGATGATGAGATAGAATGCAGTCAGATATCATAGTGCAATTACATTTCACTGTGGACATGAGAAATCAGTACCTGGTGGTATCCTTCATCAAAGTCACCTCTCTCTAATTTCTGGTATATCCCAATGTGTCTGAAGATGTATGAGTCATGTGTGCTTTCAGGATACTTGGCAACAATGTCTGTGATGATGTTGTTTGTGTCACGGACAGCTTGGGTGTTGAGGCAGTGTGTGCTTTTCCTATTACAGAATATGCATTCTATGCGTGAGGGGCGACATATGGGCACATGGGTCCCATCTATGCACCCTATGACCTGTGGAAACATTGCTATTCTATAAAATTGCATTTTTGTATTTTCAAGTTCCACATCATTCCTGGGCAGGTAGATGTGTTGATGGATGTGGTGTAGCATGGCATCTAGGCAATTGTGTAAGAAACGCGAAAGCACACTCTGCGACACACCTCCAGCCAATTCAATGACATCTTGCTAGCTACCAGTGGCCAATAGGTGGAGGGAGCACAACACCTGCACATGTGTGGGGATTGCATTGCTGTGCAGGGTTCTGCTTTCCAATTGTGGCTTCAAGGTGTCTTTGAGGTCTAGGGTGACAGTGCTACTCAGCCTGTACTGGTCATATATCTCTTCCTCTGTCTTCTTAAACAATGTCAGCCTGGCTCTGAAAATCCTCTCCTGTCTCCGCCTCCTCTGCTTAGCAGCCAGTATCCGCATCCTCCTCGCTATCACATACTGGGCAGCCATTGTGGAAAGATTTCAGATGCATTCTGAGCCACTTTTTATAGGTTGGTCCTGTTTACCACCTGGTTCTGATTTGTGGTAAATTGCATGCACAAATGGGCCAATTAGCGCATTTTCGCAATTTGCGAATAGTCTGTCCATTGTCATTTGTGACTCGCTAATTGCGAGTCGCTATTTTCGGAACGCAAACACCGGTCGCATTTCTTGCGAGCCGGTATTCGTTTGCATCGCAATTTTGAGATTTTGTACATTGCGCTCAACCATTTTTGCATGTGCAAATCGGTTTGCGACCGATTTTGCACTTGCAGAATGGTCGTACATCTGCCCCCAGGTCTCTTTAATCTGAAGCATATAAGGAATTTGATGATAGAAATGCAGAAATTAAGGAAGAGAATTTGATGATCTATATATGATTTGCAGTCCTCTTGTCTAGGCATGAGTAAATCTAACTTTCCCAAACTAAGCCTACTCTATGTAGAGCTGATTGGGGATACCCTATCTAGATCCAATAAAGTAAGAAGGTTTCAGCTTCGCAGAAGTTCTGTAAACATTCTCCAAAATTAAAGTATTGCATAGCACAAAGCCACACAACAGAGATAATACAAAGAGTCTGTACTTCTCTAAATCTAACAGTAGTCTGAATCTAGCTGGAGTGTGATCCCCAGTTAAATTCCCTAAAAGAACATTTTAAAATCCCATATCACGTATCTCATTATTTTCCAACTACACACAGTAAAAATTGACAACTACTCTTTAAACTGCTTTCCCTTGGTCAGCACATCAGAACGTCCTTGAATTCCTCCCATCTCCCAATTCCACCAAAACAGTAGTTTGCCCTTCGTTCGTTAGGGCTTCCTGTCCTTGTGAAAATTACTCCTTCTAAAACTCACTATCCCTCTCACACAATGTGACTTTTCTATTTGTAAGATCACACAACTTCAACTGCAGAGGAGAGTAGAACATTGCATCCAAAGCAAACGTTTACGTTGAAGGTTAAACATTAAGAAATCCAAATGCTCAAAGGCCTTTGGTCAAGGTAATGTGGCAAGCATCTCAATATATTTTTTAATGCATGATTACGGATACATACATGGTTACAATATAGATGAAGAGTACTATTAACTTATATACATGATTATATAAGAGTTAATAACATGAGTCAAACCACACAAATGAAGATATATATGGGAACTGCAATTTGATGTTAATGTAAAGGAAATATTACTATGCACGCTTGTTTGAATGTCGAGATTATACTGTTGTGTACTTCCTATATTACCCATACAGGACCTGCGCGTTCGGATAACATAAACTGTGGGCTTGGTGGCAGACTGACTCTGTGCACCCCCACCGAGAAATGTTAGCCTGTTTGCATAAGCTAGCTCACAATGCCACTAGTGCCTCCTCTTATCGGGGAGAGAATAGTTTCTGGCAACCTCAGAACAGGACAATCCTGATCCCTCAAGATCGTGGAAACAATGTACTACTTTTCGCTCAGTCACTCGTGCTTACTTATCTTGTTTCAGAGATACACAGAATAAACAGTCTGGGTGTGTCAAAAAGGGTTTATTGAACAGTCGTTATTCTCGTGTAGAATATATGAGCTCCAACAACCATTAGACAGTAGCAGAGATATATGATTAGCAGTGCAATGAATATAAATGGATAGTACAGTTCTACCATCTTGCAATACGCATGAATAAATACATGAATATAAAATGCAGAATAAAAGAAAGAGCGTACTCCTACGATTCCTGTCTAGATGTACCTAAGTGTACCTAGCATGTGAGTAGGTGTAAAGCCAAGAATCCCTCTAAGGTTTAGTCGAACGCCATTACCTGAAATGTGAGAATGTAGGAGCCCTTCTTGGTCTCGAGTTGGACACCCCACGAGGGATGTTCAGACCACTGTCAGCTGGAGCGTCTGCATGCAGGAGCCTCAGCGTCTCTGGTCAGTGTGTCGGCCTGGAAGTCTCAGTGCCCTCTAACTAACACTAGCAAGAGGTGCTGTATTTATACAGAAAGTATCTAGGGCTCCTTTGACCCTTTTTTTTGTATTAGCCATTGTTGGGTTTGAGGATGACGTATGGGATGAACCGTGTACGTAGATATGGGGAGGAAGGTGGTGTAGCCCCAGCCTGGTTTCTAAGAATCCTTATGAATATTTATTCATACTGTGTGAGTCTATTGATGGAGTTATAGGACTCTATTGTTTAGGAGAAACCCTCCTTCTGCACCCAGGACTAGAACTAGGTAAAGGTTAAATCCTAAAAGGCTCGTTACAGTGTAGTGTAGGGGAGGTAATGTAGGTGAAGGGGTATGATGTCACCCGGGCCTATATTAGGGTACCTATATGGAACATAACACCCACTCCTCTTCCGAACAGTCAACAATGACAAAAATGCTGGTGAACCATTTCCACTATTAGGTAGTAGCGCATTAAAACCATCAAAACCATCACAGAGTGTTGTAAAAACATTGTCTTAAAATCAGTTTTAAAAACAACCTCAGGGGGGATTTTTTTTTTTAAAAGCATTTCTTGGATTTGCTACTTAAGTTAAAAGTCCTAATTGCGTTCGTTTATACAAGTCGAACCACTATAAGCATCAGGAGGCCATGCTTTTCAGCAAAAGTATCAATTTAAAGGAAATGTTCCAAGTTTAGTTGAGTTTTGGAAAAAGAAAGAAAAAAACAAACTGAATTATTTCCCAGCCCACGACGAGTCAATTATAGATTAAGTGTCCTGGCTGGGAGACGCAACATCGTCGTTGCTTGCTGCTGCAGGGGACGGTCCTTGTAACACCTCGCAGAGTACGTCAATGGAGCAAGATGATATTCAGTGCTGCCAATAGCTGGTGTTGAGGCAGCCGGTACTGTAGTCAATACCTGGGTGCTAGTGGTGCTAGTGGTGGAGCTAAAACTCACCCCAGTTGTAAAAGGCACCTGCGAATTCTCAAGGAATGCAGCCATCAAGATGGGAATACGCTGGGGACATTGCCGAGCATGGGCCCTCAGGGGTTCCAGCCTGGTATTCAAGTCCGCAGGCGTGTCCGCTGCAAGTGTCAGACAGAGGTCCAACACGCATTCTTCACCGCAAAACAGGCATCGAAGAACAGGTAAGATGCAGTCCATCCAGACTGGTCTTAACGATAGGAACCAAGAGGCACTTAGTTCCCTTAGGCGAGGTGTGCCCAGATGTTGTACCATGCGTTCACGGTATTTCTGCTCCAGGAGCGCTTTTGCCATCTCATTGGTAATTGGGCCGTCGATTGCGTAGCAGGTAAATGACAATCAGGACTCCCGCTATTGATAGCAGGATCAGAGGTAGCCCTCCAAAAATGCTTCCAAATACGGAGTGTATAAAGTTCAGGATAACTCCGAGGATTGTCCGGAAGGTGCTAAGAAGTCCTGACCCTATGGTCTTAAATAGGTGTACAATACTACTAGTATCAGACATATTAAAGATACGACCCACCATTTCTGCAAAATGAATGGGGCAGTTTGTACGTATAAGTGCCTGTATCTCAGTCGAGGTCCTTGCGATTTGAAGATCAAAAGTCTCTCAAGCAGAGGTTAAGTGTACGGTTTGCTGTAAAAGCATTGCTGTCAGTCTGCTCAAAGTATCAAATTGTATAAAGGAAACATTCAATGAAGGCCATAACGGCGCCTCCCTGACTGTACTTGTTGGGGGAAACAATACTTGCATACAGCAAGTAACCCTGGAGTTCACAGTGACCAGATAGGCTTTGCCCGGAAGCATTCCACAGCAACCTTGATCGTTCAGCATCAAGTAACTCCCATTTGAGAGCAGCTCGAATACCGGTTTAATCACGGCAGCTGGAGTCCCTTTCATGTGGCAGGACAAGTTTCCTATCGACCCATTACACGTTCCGTGCAATGAAATGTCCCGGCACATGAGAGAACCGCTCAAAGCGCTTTTGCAGTTTGTACCACTTAGAAACACTTCTCGATCCCCACTCCGGCATCGAAATCTATATGGTAAATCCCAGGATTCTTTAATGTATTCCTTACCCATTTTTTAGGTCTCGCCTGAGCCAGCGCATGCGCTGCTCTGGCGAGAGTTTTAGTAAGCGGGTTTTGGAAGTGCAAACAGTGGCTTTTGCTGGCGACCAGCTTGCGTTCAATCGTGCGTGCACGCGCGATCAGGCGCCATATGGCTTCCCTCGCCATCTGGACGCTCGCGTGAACGCAAGCTGGTCGCCAGCAAAAGCCACTGTTTGCACTTCCAAAACCCGCTTACTCACGATTACTTTCACTTTCACGGCCGCGCGGCCAATGCTTGTTCTCTGTTTGCCTTGCGACACCTTTCATCTTGCTCTGCTCGGCCATCTGGTATATATTCCTGTGGCTCCATGGAGGGCATTTTACTGACCCTGTTTCCGTGAGCTTTGGAACTTCAGCATATTTGATGAATACTCCTTACAATAGGGATGTTTAGAGGCATTGCTGGCAGCTCTCAGTTTATGGATTTTTTTTTCCACTGTGCATGCTATTTGTTCTATAGCACAAGTTGTTTATAAAGTTTTGTGGCCTATTGAAAAAACAAGTAGAACAGTGTGCATATATTATTAGTTGTTTTATGAAACTGTGTTTCATTATCGTATATGCAAAATGATTGTAAGGCCATTATTTTACCCTGTGGCTGCGGTAAATGTTGCACTCATACTTGTGTTAGTGCATGTTTGAGGCACAAGGAAAGGCTAGTTGTGAGCTGTTGATCTTTAAAAGTGAAATGCTTTTCCGTGAATTGTATCATTGAGCTGCTGTAGAGAATGCATAATGTTGCATTTTTTTCTCCCTTGTTAGTGCGTTTTTTAGGCACATGGGTCATGTAATTGTGGGTGCTATATGTAATCTGTGATAGCATTGGGAATTTCCAAAGAAACAACTTATGTTTGCTGCTGGAATCCTATTCCTGCCTGTGTTTTGCGAGCAGCTAAGGAATGCGCTTCCTGGAGATAAGCACAAGATTTATAGGGTCCTTGTGTTCGACATGTAGGCTCCTTTACGATCATCCGAGTCCCTTGTGTCCGCTGTGAAGTGGAGTGGTGTGCGGGGTTTTTATGACCTTTACTTCCCTTTGCTTGGAATCTGCATCTGGCGCCGCATTAGAAGTGTTCTGCCCAGATCTTTACTGCCTGCGAGGTACAAAGGGGCTTATTCTGCAGCCGGCCATAATGCTATTTGATGGCTTAGTGAATGTTTTGTACGTGGTATGGGAATACCTTTTGGAATTAACCCTCCCGTGTAGGTCTGAACATTGTTTAAGAGATGTATAAAGTCTCCTGTTAATTTAAGTAAAAACCCCATGTTTTTCTTTGTGTAGCTTAAGCCCTTGCAAGCATAGCGTGCAAATCTCTGCATTTAGCAATGTTGGAAATGAAAGAAGACTTGGGAATAACTCGCTCCCTATAAGCGTTGTGCGCCGTGCTGTATGGAAGAGGCACTTTTGTGTGTTCGCAATGTATTATTGAAACTATGAAAGTTGGTTTCAAACAATGTAAAAAAACGCATACGAAATGAGCAAACAGTACATTGAAAGACTGCCGTAAGCGCAGCCTGGTAGATGTGTTGGTATTTTCCAACCTTGTAATTAAAATGCGGATGAGCTGCGTTATATAAACTTTTTTGCTAGTACGTGGAGCAATTCACCCGTGCTTTTGCTCATATATTAACTATAAAAGAGCAAATTCTTACCTTGTTTCCGGATGAACCCTCAGCTCCCTGCAGAAACATCCCCCGAATACCTGGAGACTGTATTCTGCTTGCGAAAAATGTACTTGCCCTGGTGCATGAGGAACAAAGTGAGCAGCGCCAAAGAAGCTGCCTTGCTTAAAGTTTCCCCCCTCATACTACTTCCTTGGTACCACCTCTCTCCTTGGAGTTTCTGATGGGCTTTCTTTCTTGTCTGCGTCTGCTGCTGTATTTTCTCAGACGTTTTCAGTGCACCTCCGATCTCCATGGCGGAAAAAATAATCTGAGAGCTTGCACACACACAAAGGGGGTTGTAGCCTGATCAGGGGGATCAGGTATCACACCCATCCAAGGGGGAACAAGCATTGGCATAGCCAATAGGTCTCGCCTTTGGAACCTTATAAGTATTTAGTTATGCAGTACAATATCCTTGGTGCAACAACATCAACTGTTGCATGGCTAAACACTTATAAGGTCCCAAAGGCGAGACCTATTGGCTATGCCAATGCTTGTTCATATTTGCCCGCCTGCCTTTGTTCAAGGCAATATTGAAACAGAAAAGTAGTGACCGGTAGAGTTATGTGGTCATGGATTAGCAATTCAGTAGACAGAGCTTCCACTACTGTAAATGGTAGTCGGTCCAGTTTTTCAATACGCAGCATTGTATATTTATCTCCCCTTTGTGCCATTTCAACCTGTTTATCTGTTAGATTATATTCAGAAAACAGAGACGTACTGTTTATAAAATGCCAAGGCACAAAGCCTGCACGCAAAGATTGCAGCGTCCAGCTCAAAAACATGATAGAACGTAATTGAGATTGCCCGTGTTGTAGTATGGCCAAATCTTGTTCTAGGATATTTATAGCAGAAGACACAATGTTGCCCATAGAATATATTCTGGAGGACAAAGTTGTTAACCCATTGTCTACCACAGCCAACGATTTTTCTTAGTTAATACGGTCTATTTCCCATATTCTCTCCGCGGCCTCTTGTTGGGATATTTTCCAATTTTCATTATAGTCAGCATAAATACCGGCATATATGAAACGTTTCTGACGTTGTTTCTTGGGACCTTGGAAAAAATCCCTAAGATCCATATCTTGTGAGAGTAAGGCTAAGTGTTGTTTCACTTCTGTTAGTGTTGAGGTTTCTAGCCAATTAAGGCACAACTGCCCAACACTGTAGGATGTCACTACCCCTGGGTGTTCTCTTTGTACATAACACGGGTCTGGCCTATGGATATTGAACCCTTCGGTGATACCCAAGAATCTTTTCTGACATGTGTTCGTGTCTAAGGGCCAAACCATCCATTTTTTCCAATCAGGGTCTGTTCTATTGTACTGTAAAATGTCATCTATTGTTGCCCCTTCTTTTGAAGTCGAATTTTGCCACCCCTCCATCTGCGATGGTGTTGGAAATTGAGGTGTGTTCAGGTCCTATTCTTGGCTAGTCCAAGACAGGATGTCTGTTGCACAGTTTCGTTTAGAAATATCATCTGCTGTGGAATGAGGCATGCTCTAAATAGCACTTCTGTTCCCTGGACTTGCCAGTCCCTAGAACCCCAAACTGATTTTAAGTCTATTGTGTCCTTCCATAGGTCAAAACCCTTTTCAGACAATTGGGCAATAAAGGAAGCAGAGTAAATCTGTTTGGTGTTTGTCAACATAATTTTCAGTGCTGATGTTCGTGTAACCTTATAATAATATGAGGTCGGGTCAGTGGTATTAAAGCCGGAAAAGTATGAAAATTTCTGTGCAAATGTGTGCGAATTACTTTTTGGTGGTGTAGGGCAATGTTCCCACTGATGGTACTCAAAAACATTTCTAGGTGAAATAGATTTGTGCAGAAAATGATGGCCATAATGTTGTTAACAGTACAAAGTGTCATAGTCTGAATTACTTTCTAACATTTCAGTGTTCGGAAATGCAGCAGTTTTTTCTAAATCAGACAACATGTTGTTACCAGTTTCAGAGTCCCAATCAGCAGAAAATGTACTGGAGGTAATGATATCACTTAATGAAATTTTAAATAAATGAGAAATTTTTAAATGTTCAGTTGGTCCGAATATTTTGAAATCAACCTTGTCCCACACTATACCATCCGGTATAGGGACCGCTGTGATGTTTACTAATAACAAGTCTCTGTTCACGATGAGACGATTGATGTGGTTTTAAAATCAAATTAACTTTCGGGGCTGTAGAGCTTTGCTGAAGATATCGTCCATTAATAAGCATGCTAAAAGTTATTACTAAGCCTAGCCAGAAAAGAAAAAATCTAATCCCAGTAATTACCCAAAGTTCTAACAAAGGCGATACCAGGTAAGTCTTTTTGAGAAAGTTCAGAAAGTCTTTAGATTGCTGTTTGCGTGATTTTTGGGCTGGCGTCGTTTCCGGTTCACTTGGATCCAAAGAAAACGTATCAAAGTTCATGAAGTAGCCAGAAGCAGTTTGATAAATTGTAGGAATTGCATCGGGATTTGTTGAAATCTCATTTTGCTCTCGTCGAGGCATGTTGATGTAAACATCCGCATTTGGTCTTATTGCAACCTGATTGTTATTTTGAGTTTCATTTTGAAGTTGAACTTCGGGTTCAAGGGGAACGAGTTCCATAGCATTGTTGCTTAGTCCTTCATTCCGCACAGGAGGCTCTTCAAATGTGATGAGTCTTTCTGTTTGAACTTCTTGGATTGTAGCGAGAGGAGGGCGTCTGCTACTGTGGAGTCCACAAGGCCTACTGTTCAGCATCGGCCACATAGTGTGGTTTGATTAAGTCAATTGAGACAAATCTTTTCTCCTTTTTCCCGGCAAGAGGCGGCAGAAGTACAGTTCTTGTTCCTTGTACTGCCAGGACCAGTACAGGCTTTCTGTAGTATGGCCCGAATTCTTTCTTGTCCGTTATTTTCTCTCTGACCAGATCCCCGACTTTTGGGATTCAGACAGGTCTTGCCGTGACTGCCTTGACTTCCCCAGTGGTGGCTTGTTTGGTGTTGACGTTACTTTGTCTTGTCCTGGATTCATTTAGATCCTGTAAAACAGCCAAACGATCATGGATATCAAATGTTTTCCCATCCGCCACTGTGCCTTCACAATCAAGATCAGGTACCAACATTCTCGTCCCAAATAGGACCTCATATGGAGTGACACCCCCTAGAGAACTTCTTGGCTGATTGTTGAGTGCTCTCTGAACCCCATATAAGTGATTGACCCAACTACCGCCCTTGCCAATACCCTAGCTGTTAAAGATTGCTTTAAGTCCCGGTTTTTCCTTTCCACGACCAAATTTCCCTCAGGATGGTACGGAGAGGAGTACCGCAATGCTTCACCCAAACTTTCCATGGCCTCTTTGTATCCCGAGAGCTAAACGCCGGGCCACTGTCAGAATGTAACGTGCCAACTGCGTATGTCTCTATAAAGACTCGCAAATCTTTTATAACAGTTCGGGCATCAGCCGAGCGCTGAGGCCAAACCCATAGGAATCTGGAACAAGAATCCACTGCCACCAAGATATACTTGTAAGCCACATCAGATTGTAAAGGACCGCAGTGATCCAGATACACACATGCGAGAGGTTTGTCAGATATCAGTAGTGGTGTCTGCGCTGGGCGTTTTATGGTGGAGTCCTTCATCTGCTGGCAGATGTCACATTTCAAGACCTAGTCTTTAGTTTGTTTTGTTAGACCTGGCCACCAATAGCGCTGTTTCAGTAATGAAATAGTCGCTGTAACACCTGTGTGTGCAGAGCCCAAACCTTCGTGTGCAGCAATAATTAAGCCTTGCCTACGATCCATATTTGGTATTACTCTATCCCCCACTCCAGGAATCTGAGCATATGGAATGTTTTGTGCTTCTAATTTGTAGGAGTACTTGAGTGGAATTTTTTTTGGTACTGCTGAGCTGCCCTTGCGTGAAGCAATGACAGCCACCATTATCTCGCCATCTATTCTCATTTTAGAGCGAGTGATTGCAGCTACGGAAGCCGTTCGCACAGCCCCCTTTGCAGCTTCATCAGCCAATGAATTCCCTTCAACGTGAACGCCATCACGTTGATGACTCAGTGTATGAATCACGTGAGCCCTTGGTAGTTCATTTTTTAACTCCACTACCTGTTCACATAGCATTTTATGCTAAATTGTGCCACCTTTTGCATCTTTAAACCCGTTTAGTTCCCAATGTTGTAAGTATTCATTGTATGACTGTACACAGTAAAAGGAATCACACACAATTAGTGTGGGGAATTCGTGATCCGTATTTACAAGTGCCAGTATCAGTGCTTTTAACTCTGCCAACTGAGCCGTGCAGTCTCCTAGAGATTGCATTTTTGTGCAACTCGGATGGAACTTTCCATCCCGCATGCGACCTTTAACGATAGCACACGCTGCGCTGTATTGTTGCTTACTCCCTATGGCCGGTTGAGCAGATCCGTCAGTGTAAATAATATATTCATACTGATCTAGAGGCAAAATCTCATTTGGTAGAGGATATTCTTGTTCGTATTGCAGAAATGCTTGTGTTTTTAGACTTGGATCAAATCTGTATTCAACGTCCGTTGCAGTAAGAGAATTAGCCCATTGTATCCATCTCGGATGTAAGGCTTTTGCATTCGGAATGCTCGCCTTAGTAACAGCTTATAAAGCTGGTACCGGGGTTACGACAATTATGCGTTTCCCCTGAGCCAGTGCTCTTTCTCTTGCTACAGTGGTCTGAACAGCTGTCAGTATTTTTTCTGTTGAAGTTAAACGCATTTCTGCGTTTGTGTACAGATGTGATTTGTATGCGATCGGTACTGTTTCGCCTTCATTGAAGGTTAAGAAAGTGTACCTGCATTGACCCGCTATTACACGGATCACCAAGTTGCGTACGTTTACGCGTGTCTGTAAGTGTTTGGAAGCAATCATGTCTTATTGTGCTGAACGTAGGATATTTGAATGTTCCTGTGTCCAATGTCTAACTGAGAAGTCAGGTTTTATTAAGTCGTAGAAAGGTTTTACTCTTTCTGCGTAATCCAAAATGTATGTTCTGCCGAAATTTAGGAATCCCAGTACTGATTGCAAGTTTTTCAATGTTTTGGAGGTTGGAGCAGCGCACAGTTTTCTAAAAAGTTAGCTGCCAGACTTTTCCCTCACTTGAAAGCTCATATCCTAAAAATAGGACATTGAGGTGGGCTATTTTAGATTTCTTAAAATTAAATTTGTAGCCCTCAGAGGCGAATCCCATAATAATGGTGCTCACCCTGGTCAAGTGCCTTTTTAAGTCATCATCCGTCAGATAAATATCATCCACATAGGACAATGCTTCCTCATCAAAATTTTGGAGTAACTCAGTTACTCTTGCTGAGAAGACCCCCGGGCTGTTCTTATACCCCTGGGGGAGATGACAAAATTGTCATGGTGACCCCAACGCTGAGAATGCGTTCAAATACCTGCTTTCAGGTGCTATACATTTGAGATATCTAGTGTAGTTTTGTACTTTTTCCGCACAATGTTATTCATTAATGCGGCCCTGTGTGCGTTTTGGACAGCGAAAGTCTGTGTGCATGTGTTTAAATGGCTGTAATCTAAAACTAGACGATATGAGTTGTCCGGTTTTGATACTGCAAACAAAGGGTTGTTCATTGGTGAGGTGCATGTTTCAATCACCCCTTGGTATTCCAGTTGATTTAAGATCTCCCTGACCTGTTTTTTAGCTTCTTGCTTTATTGGGTATTGTCTCCGTGCATTTGGTGAAACTTTTAACGGGATCATATGGTGGGTTGACCCCTCATCCCACCCTGCATGATTTTTATACAATGCTGGAGCTAGGGCTACTGCCAACTCCCGTGCATATGCATGTTTAAGGTGTATGGGAACGAGGTCGGAGAATGCTGGAAAAATTATGTTTAACCCCCTAGGGCACTCCATATCAAATGCTGGTGGCCAATCTTGTTCTGCTCATAGGATGTCATACCCAGATGACAGATTTTCCCAAAAGAGACCCTTAACTTTCCTGAGCTTGTCCCCCTCCATTTGGAGTGTTATCTCGTGTAACTTATGTGGAACGCTCACCCTGCTGTCTGGTGTTTCCACCGTGATGTAATCATTCAAGTCTGCTGTCACCAGAAATTCCTTCAGGTTCTGGCGAGCTATTGTTACCTATGCCGCACTGTCTAGCATCGTCAGAGCCCATTCCCCGTTCAGAAGTTGCGTCCTCAGAATTCTGGGCATGTCTGATCTTTATGCGTGCAACTTTCTTCTTCTTAAACTGAGGTTTTGATTTTTGCTTTTCTTCTTTTTTGAAAGTATAGTCTTGAGCGTGCTGCTTGTCTCTGGACCTTGTACGCTCCTCTTTGTGTTCTGACCGTCCTTCTCTCTCTGAGTTTTTCGTCTGAAAGGAACGAGAGGAACGTGTATCAGCATCCTGATACCTGTCAGGTTTCCTAATATTATCCCTATTCCTGAGGTTGTACCTCTTCTCAGAGGGCTCCTGTGGAGGAGATCTACCTCGGGATTGAGATCTGTTTCCTTTAAATGTTTGTTGTCTTTTATTATACCACTTCTTTTTAGAAGAAGCAGGTGTCTGCTTGGTAGTGTCCTTTTCATGACTGCCCATCAGTTGTGGTTTTAAAGCTTTCCCACCGAAACTGTCTCTGCCTAATTCTGCATACGCAGTTTCGATTATTTTGGGTAGTTCGTGTTGTTGATCCAACAGATTGAACTCCCTTAGGCGTTGGCGGATTGCCACTGAAGCTGCTTCCCCCTTAATATTAGCTAGTATTATGGCTGATACCTGGTCATAGTTATTTAATAACTTCATCCCTAAGTTCAGAGCAGGCTCTGCTCCGTACTCGTTTTGTATTTGTCTTAATACATCTGGTATCATCGCTAATGAAGGACTACCATGTGTCCTGGTATATATGGCAGCAAAGGCTGTGCCCCAAGAGGTGCAATCCTCTACTTGTGGTGTTATCCCCATGGGCAAGCAGATTTTTAGCATTCTGTGTTTTTCAAACGGGGTAGTATTCGGGAATACTGCCTCGAGCTGAGTTATTTTCTGAGCTACCCAGAATGGCATTTGTTCTCGTTTCGTGGGCATCTTGCCCATTACTGCGTGTAATGTTTGTGGTGTGATTTTAATGACTGTACTCTGATATTGAGTTCCATTTGTTGCAACTGTTGTTGGTTGGACTGTAAAAGTCCTCATAACGAATTGCGTCAAGTTTCTGTAGATTCTAATTAAATCCTTGTGTTGTAAGAGTAAGTCTGCCTGTGGCATTGTGTCAATGTCAGGATGTGGTGTGAAGGCCACTAATATTGGCCATGTTGCCCCGTCTCCTCCGAGCGGGCCTAATCTTACTCTGTGACTTATATGGGGTAGGGCGCCTTTAAACCAGTATAGGTGTTCCTGGTACGTGAGTGGAACTTCTATGTCCTCGCAAGGACCATATTCCTGTGGTGCATCTCCTTCTACATAGTAGTGAAATGTCTGTGTTCTTGCATCTGCGTCTGGGAATGTAACCCATGAATAGAATACCCCTGTTTTGTTTGATTTGTGTGCCTCAATCACAAAAGCTACTAAGCCACCCCTAGCTGATAAACCATATTCTAGTAGTTTCAGGGTGATGGTACGTCTGAATTTAGGTGCAATGAGTACTCCATCCACCTCTTCATCTCCTACTGAGATGCGTCTAGCCACCACTGGATTATCTCCGCCCTCAGTCATTTTGTAAAGGAGAAGTTTGTTCAAGGGAACTAAGATAAGGTGTTATGCACAATTTAAGGAACAAAATGTCCTTCAAGCTTGATTAACCAGCAGCCAATAAATAGGATATCTCGCCTAGTCAGCTGTGGCGGAGTTTTTGTGCCCACCTACTCCAGACGTCTCTGGTGTTTTCTGAGTAGGGGTCTCTGAGACTTAGCACGACTGAACTACTCAGATTCTACTGTTAAATAAGTACCCAACCAACGTTGGGTGCCATGTCGTGTAGTTCCTTTATTACCCATACAGGACCTGCGCGTTCGGATAACATGAACTGTGGGTTTGGTGGCAGACTGACTCTGAGCACCCCCACAGAGAAATGTTAGCCTGTTTGCATAAGCTAGCTCACAGTGCCACTAGTGTCTCCTCTTATTGGGGAGAGAATAGTTTCTGGCAACCTCAGAACATGACAACCCTGATCCCTCAAGATCGTGGAAACAATGTACTACTTTTCGCTCAGTCACTTGTGCTTACTTATCTTGTCTCAGAGATACACAGAATAAACAGCCTGGGCATTTCAATAAGGGTTTATTGAACAGTCATTATTCTTGTGTAGAATATATGAGCTGCAACAACCATTAGACAGTAGCAGAGATATATGATTAGCAGTACAATGAATATAAATGGATAGTATAGTTCTACCATCTTGCAATACGCATGAATAAATACATGAATATAAAATGCAGAATAAAAGAAAGCGCATACTCATATGATGCCTGTCTAGATGTACCTAAGTGTACCTAGCATGTGAGTAGGTGTAAATCCAAGAATCCCTCTAAGGTTTAGTCGAACACCATTACCTGAAATGTGAGAATGTAGGAGCCCTTCTTGGTCTCGAGTTGGACACCCCACGAGCGATGTTCAGACCACTGTTAGCTGGAGCATCTGCATGCAGGAGCCTCAGCGTCTCTGGTCAGTGTGTCAGCCGGGAAGTCTCGGTGCCCTCTAACTAACACTAGCAAGAGGTGCTGTATTTATACAGAAAGTATCTAGGGCTCCTTTGTCCCTTGTTGCTTATATTAGCCATTGTTGAGTTTGAAGATGACGTATGGGATGAACTGTGTACGTAGATATGGGGAGGAAGGTGGTGTAGCCCCAGGCTGGTTTCTAAAAACCCTTATGAATATTCATTCATACTCTGTGAGTCTATTGATGGAGTTATAGGACTCTATTGTTTAGGAGAAACCCTCCTTCTGCAACCAGGACTAGAACTAGGTAAAGGTTCAATCCTAAAAGGCTCGTTACAGTGTAGTGTAGGGGAGGTAATGTAGGTGAAGGGGTATGATGTTACCCGGGCCTATATTAGGGTACCTATATGGAACATAACAATACCAAAAATTCCCTTTCCGAAGCTGTTGGTGCACCGCATCACGTTAATGATATTAAGTCACACAAATACATGAGACCATGTGTAAATATATGTGGCCTGGTTATTCATAAAAGGATGAAGCTAAACTTACGCTGCTCCAGTGCCCCCTCTGATGGCAAATCAAGCCATCACAGCTTACACTCAGTTCGTACCAGACAGATCAGCTAAAACACATTGTGGTTTTAAGCATCTTTCATCTATATACTTCCAGTTGTTTCATCTTGTCATAATACCTACTCGGACTCTCCTAAAACTCTACATCCACCCTCTTTCTCTTCACTCCCCATTTGACTTTCATGCACTTACATCCCTTAAAGATCACAGCTACTAATATCACGCAAAGGGCAATTATCACAAAGGGTTTTTGAGATGGCACATAAAATTTCTCTTACCATGTTTCCAAACCATTTGTCTACAGCAAAAATACATCCCTAATTGCATCCTTGCGCAAGTCAGAAATATTATTAATAAACGTCTTAAAGTCCTTATTCTTGTCAGGAATGTAGGTGCATCATTGCTGGAACTTTAACATCCGGCAGACTCCGCCCTCCTTTGCAAGCAAGATGTCTAATGCAAGACTGATTTGCAAAACCATGGACCTGATAGCCACCATCTCCATATCTACAAATGAAGATCTCTCCCCAAATATACATAATTTCCCTTTATGTTTCTAATATAGGATCAAAGCTTCTTGATTTCCAGCTACCAGATGCTCCTTTTTCTTCCTTAGTCCACTTATGCTAATTCTGAATATTTTTGTCGGTTTTTGACTTAAATTCCAAATTCCTACTCCTATCATCAACCAAATGTAAAAATTTCTTTTCAACCTCTGTTAGGATGCAAGTCAAATTGTGTCTGTGTGCATGGGCAGTGTCTATGACCATGATAGGTTTAAAGAACATTTTATTAATTCCAAGGAACTTAGCATTGGGTTCAATGTGGCGGCTCTGATGCTCAAGTACGGGGAGCTCTAAAAAAACTAAATCCTAATTGGAAAAATAATATTCAAATTGTTCCATTGCATACAGAAGACTCATTGGAAAACTACAAGCAACACCATAAGTCAAAGGGATATGGTGGTAAGTAATACCTACTGCAGCTGATGCAGGCTATTGCGTGCAGATGTAGCATTCCCTGGCATCCATTGTGTCAATATACTCATAAAGCAACTTAAAATAAGCATTTTTTAATAATCATCTCTGAATGTATCTACACGCAAACCTGACTCATCTAATGGATAT
Organism: Calotriton arnoldi; assembly: GCA_963921515.1. NCBI lineage: Eukaryota > Metazoa > Chordata > Amphibia > Caudata > Salamandridae > Calotriton > Calotriton arnoldi. Next base: position 606,028 of record CAWUFW010010212.1, read on the forward strand.
AAGCTGTTACTTCTATGGTGTGAAAACTTGGGAACACTTGCAGACTTTGATTCTACTGAGTTAGTTGTAGATGGGTATAATCCTACAAGCAAAATGATCGGTAATACAACTGCAACTATTAGTGTGCCTGCTATTATGTACCTATGTCTACTAATTTAGGATTGAGCTCCATTACTTCTCTACATGTGAACCGTTGGGTGGAACTTAGCAGCAACAGAGTCCTCTCTGTCGATTTCCATCTGTGCATATAGCAAAACCAGAGTTTGCAAAGTGTGCAATAACTTGATTAGTTACAATCTTCGTGAGACTTCCTTAGCCCTTCTCCATGTTCTTCTAAATGGCAACCTTACACTCTTTCAACAGACTCAGGGTTTGGTACACTTCTTACTTCTCCTACAAAGTCTATTTTAGTGTCTCTGATAAGAAATGGTTCAAGTTGATTGACAATCAATTCCATACTGTAATGCTTCAGTTCATCTACTACCACTAGGAATACACTCGCATGCAACAAAGGAAATTCAGCCACATCCAGTATACGATGTCACAAGGCACTTAAACTTCTGTTAGAAATGGGGGTCTCTAGTTGGCAGAGGTAGGTACCTTTGTCCAAATAGGGACCCTTGCTTCTAGTCAGGGTAAGGGGGATACACACTTTAGATAACCCCTGCTCACCACCTGGTTAGCTTGGCACAAGCAGACAGACTTATCCCAAAGGCAATGTTTAAAGTGTTTGCACTCAAAACACACAGTAATACAGAGATAACACTATAAATGGACACCACAACAGTCTGGAAAAATAAAGTATCTTTATCTAAACTCAACAAGACCAAAACGACAAAAATCCAACGTACAGGTAAGAAGATATGACTTTAGAGCAGTTATTGCAAAAAATAAAGCTTATAGAAAACAAATAGCCCCACCTGGGTCTATTGCAATGTCATGACAGCAATAAATCCAAAGTACGGAGCCGACAGCGAAGAGCTCGGCGTCAGGCACGGAGTCACATGGACCCCCAAATAAACAGTACCTTGGAAACAAGGTCTATGACAATGTACGGCGTCGTGGAGGAGAGGCGTCAGTGCCGAGGTCAAGGCCTGCCCCTTGGCTGCCACGGGGGAGGTGAGGCATTGTGGCCGCGAGGAGGTGACATGTCATGTCCAGGACAGGGGAAGACTGTTGCATCGGCAGTGAGGCATCGGTTCCGGTGACTATGCAAAATTGGCAAGTTCATTGAGCCCCCCCTTGGCGGTTATCGCCGCCACGATAACAGGATGCAGGCCCTGACGATGACGGAGTCGGTGCGAGTGCGGGCGTCGGGCACGGCCAATAATTGCAGGCATCGGCAGGCGCCGAAGGGCATCGGAGTTACGGTGCAGGCCGGGCGGTGCGTCCTTCACTTCACAAGCGGTGTCCTGGGCCTCGGTGCAGGTCGCGGTGTCGCTGATGCCACCGCAGACAGGTTTTCTAGCTTCTCTTAGGTCTCTTCCAGCTCCCAACAACAGGAACAACCTCCAGAGGCAGAAAACTGGAATAGGCACCTCCTGGCAGGTCAGAACTCTCATCAAAAGGGTTCAGGGGAGCTGGGGGTGAAGTCTTTGTGTCCCTGAGACTTCAGAACAGGAGGCCAGCACACATAGGCCCTTGCAGATTTTCTTCAAGCAGGTTCGCAGCAAAGTTCCAGTCTTTGTCCTTTCCTTGGCAGAAACAGCAACTGCAGGCCAACCCCACACAGCACACAGCAAAGGGGCAGTGCTCCTCCTCACAGCTCTTCAGCTCTTCTCCTTGGCAAAGGTTCCTCTTGAGTCCAAAAGTGATCTAAAGTTCTGGGGTTTTAGGTCTAATACTTATACCCAAAATGTATTTGTTCTCTTTGTGCATGGGTCTCTGAGCCCAGTCCAAACCAGTTCTGTCCTCACTGGTGCAGTATGACCACAGGGGATGGATACAGCATTGTGCAAGGGAGACAGGCCCTATTCAGGTGCAAGGAAATCTCCTCCCACTACTCTAAATTCAGTCAAGGTCTATTCAACCCAGCTCTGAGTCATCCAGGAAGGGCCAGGCCCACCCCAACCCACCCCCTGTGGATGTCTACAGTGAATGCACATCCCCAGCCCCTATCACTCCAAAACCAGACACTCAATTCACAAACCGGCAGAGGCACCTAGAATGGTTAAACAGGAAAATGCCTAATTGGCATTTACAAACTCACAATTTAAAAACGAACTTTACTAAAAGATGTCTTATTAAATTCTGAGTTCAGAGACCCTAAACGTTATTTCTCTATCTTGTCCCAATGGGAAGTTATACTTGTAAGATGTTACAAAGTATTTCCCATTCTATCCTATGGGGCAAGATAGCCTTTCAATAGTGAAAAACGAAATTGGCAGTATTTCACTATCACAACATATCACACACATTAGTACATGTCCTACCTTTCACATACACTGCACCCTGCCCACGGGGCTACCTTGGGCCTACCATAGGAGTGTCTTACATGTAAGAAAAGGGAGGGTTAGTGCCTGGCAAGTGCCAAGTCGACATGGCAGTTAACAAACTGCGCACAGACACTGCTGTGGCAGGTCTGAGCTACCTTTTTAGGGCTACTCTTGTGGGTGGCACAATCAGTGCTGCAGGCCCACTAGTAGCATTTGATTTACAGGCCCTGTCACACTTCAGTGCACTTTACTAGGGACTGACCAGTAAATCAAATATGCCAATCAGGGAGAACCAATTGTAATAGGAATTTAAACAGGGAGCACTTGCACTTTGACACTGATCAGCAGTGGCAAAATGCCCAAAGCATCTAAGCCAGCAAAAACTAAATCCAGCACAGCATCAAAAAAATACAGGAGGTAGAGGCAAAAAATCAGCGGACACCACGCCAAAGATGCCAAGTCTAACAACTTCTTAACAAAGGAAGTTCAAAAGTACGATCAAACTGGAGATCAAATACCTAAAGTTTCAGTTGAATCTTCACCATTATACCAGACTTCACAGACTTCTCTCTCTCTCTGTCATTACTGCAAAGTAGGTCCATTCAGAGAAAGAAGAATACCTCTGACAGGGTACTCTAGCTTGTTTTGATCTTTTGAGTACAGTCCCCTCATTTCCTTCATCACCTCAGATAAGAATTCCCAAACATTTCCTGAATGGCCTGGAGCCCACCTTTCTCTTACAGACCCAGTCACCCTCTCTCCTGCCTCCTAGGACAACGCTCTCCTGCTGCCACTTGCGGTTCTACAACACTGGGCCCTTTGTCAGGGTCTGAATCTGGTTCAGTCACAACTAAAGGACTAGATTCTTCATTTTCAGCTCCAGTCCCTAATTCTCCAGGACCCCCCTCAGGCCGAAAAAGTGCTGTTTCAGGTTCTTGTTGGTCCGCAACAGCTTGAGTAACCAGCTCCCATGGTCTCTCCACCACCAGTGGCACTCCTCAAAGAAGTGCTGTTACATCACCAAGGGGCACGCGAAACTCGGCTAGTGTGAGCAGCATGCACCCAGTTAGGGAGACCTCTGCACTTCACGGCAGTTGAAGTAACTAGAATCACCTTGAATGGGCCACGACAACTGGGCTCCAGACAACTCTTTGGCTCATGGTTTTTCACCGGGACCCAGTCTCCGGGGCTGAGGTAATGGCACTGCTCCTGATGTGGCAGGGCGGTGGCAGCTTCAATCTGATGAGACGCAGAACGCACCACGTCAGCCAATCCATTGAGTAGTAAAGTATCAGATCATCAGTAATGTTCACAAGTGTATTTGCAGGTTCAGCTGACAATCTCATTGCCCTGACCATGATTATTTCATGGGGGTACAATTCTGCCCTACTATCAGGTATGCTGTGCAGACTCATCAACACAAGCAGCAAAGCATCAGGCCATTTAAAAGATGCAGAATCACACACTTTGGCAAGTCTGGATTTCAAAGTCCTATTGACTTGCTCCACCAGACCAGAAACCTCAGGTCTGCAGCTATAATGCAGTCTCTGTTCAACTTGTAAAGCGGCAGACAGCATCCTCAGTATTTCTTTTTTGAAGTGCGTGCCTAGGTCTGATTCCAGAGAAGTCAGGAAGCCAAACCTAGGTATTAACTCCATCAAAAGCAGCTTTGCTACTGTGAGACTGTCATTCCTTTTAGTTGGGTATGCTTCAACTCATCATGAAAAGATACATACAACAACCAAAACATACCTCAGCCCACTGCACACGGGCATCTCGAAGAAATCCAACTGCATCCTGTTAAAGGGACCACCTGATCTCCCTGTGTGGTTCAATGTCACCACAGTTCATTTCCCTACATTGTTCTGTTGGCACAAAACACATCTGCGGCACAATGCATCAGCCATCAATCTAAACCTTGCATTAAACCAAGTCTGCCTAAACAACCTGACCATGACATCTCTCCCTACATGAGTCGGACCATGGTATTGCCTAGCCATTGGTGGCAACAGACTATTTGGCAGTACAGGCCATCCATCTTTTGAAACCCAAATCTCATGATCTTCCCTCTTAACACACCTACATTAACCCAACTTAGCTGCTTTACCTCTGACACCTCTTCCTGTAACCTCTTGACTTCCTCTCAAGTATGAACTGTTGCTAACAAAAGGTTGTAGTTGGTCTTGTCTGTCCCTTTGTTCATATATTCACCATTGAAAGTGCAAGCATTATGAGCACAATACTTTGCAATCTCTTCATCATATCTGTTATCAGCGGTCACATAATCATCCCCTTTACAATATGAAGCACACTTGATGACTGAAATCTGTGCAGGCATCTGCAATGCCTCAAGAAGCTTTCAAACATTTTCTCCATTTCGGATGGGCGAACCAGAGGAGGCCAAACTCCTTATCTGAGACCATAACTGTCTGAAATCATGAACGACACCAAAGCTATACTAACTATCAGTGAATATGGTCACTCTCAGCTGGTCAGAGATGTGGCATGCTCTAGTAAGAGCAATAAATTCCGCCATTTGAGCAGAAAACACTCCTTGGAGCCACAAAGCTTCAACTACTCCTGAGACTGTAGGGACTGCGTAGGCAGCTCGTAAAGTTCCTTCATGGTCTCGCAAACATGAGCCATCAACAAACAAAGAAAAATCTAATTCAGGCAGTGGCTCATCTTGTATATTGGGTCTTGACTTGATGCACAGTTCAGTACCATCGAGACAGTCATACTCCACTTCATTTTCATCATAGTCATTTTCAGGAAGGGGCAACAGGGTAGCAGGGTTCAAAACAGAACATCTTTTTAAAGTTACATTCTCAGCTGCCAGTATGATCTGTTCACGCTGGATCAGGCGGCTCTTCGGTAGGTGTTGAGTGTAAGTACACGTCCACAGCATTTCCACAGAGTGAGGCATATACACCATAAAAGGATGACCCATTGTAGGAAGCTGGCTCTGTATATACTATACCAAAGTAAGGTATAGTGTGCACAGAGTCCAGGGGATACCCAGAGGTATAGCAGAGGCTAAATTAGATAACCTCTAACAGCTCTCTTTGTGGTGGTGTGGTTGAGCAGTTAGGCTTATCAGGAAGGTGTGTTAAGCATTTATTGTATTCACTCAATCAAGGACTGATTACACACATATATAGACAGAATCCAGACCAATTAAGTATAAAAAAGGTTTACTTATGTTTTATTTCTAGAACCAAGCAGAACTTGGCACAGGTAGGTAAAATGTACTTTCAAATGCAAAACTTTACCAGGAAATGCAGTTGGGAATAGAATTGCAATCATTACAGGTTTGTATTTGCTTTTAAAACAGTTTAAAATACTGAGAGATAACTTGTTTTACTATTGAATTACATCAACTACTCAGGGTGATATGCCTAGATATCACACATGTGGATCCTACAATACAAAGTAAGTAAGACACTTTTTGTTTCAAAGCACAGTTACTTTTCATTCATACAAAAACACTTCAACACTTAGAACATTTTAAGAACAAAAACTCATAACATTGGTTCCTATGGGGAAAAGTAGGTTATCGGTTTGCAGGTAAGTAAACGACCTGCAAGAAATAGCTTTTGGGGGTTAGAACCAAGGTTCCCCAAGGTTCAGTTAGGCACTCAAATTGAACCACCAGCAGCTGGGTGCAGAGTGCAGGTGCCCAATGTTAGCCAATCGGGCTAAGGGGGCCTTCGGTCAGAGGCTGCTTGCGGGCAGGCCACTCGGGTGTGGGAGAAAAGTTCCAGGGGTTATGATCAGTTCTGCAGTGGCCAACAATCAGCACAGGAGATGCACCACCTCCAGCACAGAGATGGCTGGATGCAGAGTGCCAAGAAGAGGTTGGGAGCCCTGTGGTTTGCAATGGAGATCTCTGGTTTGAATAAAAGGCTGCAGGCTCAGGCACAGAGGTTTCCTGAAGGTGACCACTGGCAGGAGAGGTAAGCTGGGTTCTTGGGGGATGCCTAGACACCATTGGTTGGGCCATTCAAGGCTGTGGGGCATCGGGTGAAGGGGTGTCTTCAGATGTTGTGTCTTGTTACCAGCTCCGGTTGTGGTCGGGGTGGGGGGCTCTTCAGGTAGAGGCTGCAGGTGTCGGACTGAAGCTCGAGGTAGGTCAGGGATCACCAGATTCCAGGTCAGGATAGCTGGGGAGACCACCTTGTGGTGTTGGGCCACTCGAAATGGGGCCGTGGGCTTCGGGTGCAGAGTGGTGCAGAACCACGGAGCCGCCTGGATCCGGGTTCTGTGTTGGATTCTTTGTTGAGCAAATCAGGTGCTCACGGGAGACAGCGTCTTTCAGATGAGTGCAGTGCAGGTCCTATGGGTTCTGGATGGCTGCTGGACATGCCAGGGTTTCACTGTGAGCAGGTCAGTGTTAAGACAGGCTGATAGGGCTGGGGCCAAAGCAGTTGATGTCCTCTTCTCCCTGGGTCAGCACAGCTCTTTGGTCCTTCTTCTTTCTTCCTCGAATCTAAAGAGGCGAGGTTCAAGTTCACCCCTAAAAACTAAATTTGACGGCGTTACAGGGGTGCGCAGGTTGGGACCAATGGGTCCCTTCCTTTTGGTGGGTACACCCCCTATTATGCCACCCTCTAGTAGGAGGGGGCATAAGCCTTGCTCTGATTGGCTGTGTCCCCTCATCTTCAAGATAGAGGGGACTGAGATATGTGCTTCACCTCGCCTCCCCCACCTGAGGGGTGGGGTTGGCCAAGGTGGGCACACCTCTTTCCTAACCTGGTTTACCCACCAATTCTGTGGCCCAAAGTCGGGGTCAGAATCAGTGGGAGCTAGTTGCTGGGGGCAGCAAAAGGCAGGCTCAGCTGACAAAGGCGGCAGGCCATTGAAGCTTCCCCTTTGTGGACCCAGCCCATCCTGGGGGAGGAGGCATGACACCTCTGCCCAGGATGGGCTTTGTTTCTGGACTCAGAGAGCAGAGGCCCTCTACCCAGGGATCCAGAAACGTGTCTGGTGCTGGCAAATGGTGGGTAGCTAATCAGGACCAACACTAGGGTGGTCATTTTTCAGGGGGCATCTTCAAGATGCCTTCTGAGTTCATTTTACATTACATCCCACACTGGCATAAGTGTGGGTTTAATGTGCTGAGAAGTTTGCTACCAAACTTCACAGGTTTCAGTAAAGCCATTATGGGGCTGGGGAGTTGATAATGAACAACTCCCAGATCATATACTCTTTATGGCTTTACTGCACTTACAAGGTCTAAGATAGACTTAGACATTGTAGGGGTGTAGTGCTCATGCAACTGTACCCTCAGCTGTGGTTTGGTGCACTCTGCTAGAGGGGTGACTTACCTAGGCCACAGGCAGTGGTTTGCAGGCCTGGCACACAGGGATGTGTGCCATATCGACTCTTTACTTTTCTCTGCACCAAAAGACGCAGCCTGTAATGGCAGTGTGTGTGTGTTAAGGTGTAGGGGCTCTAACGGTGGCACAATAGGTGCTGCAGCCCTTAGAGGCCTTCCCCAGTCATAGTGCCCTTGGTACAATGGTACCTTTTACAAGAGGCTTACCTGTGGCCAGAGATGTGCCAATTGTGGGTACAATGGTATAGTTTTGGGAAAAAACACAGGCACTGGGATCCCGATTGGCAGGGGCCCAGGGCACATCAAGTCTAAGTGCATCAGAAATCTGGCAAACAGTGGGAGGGGTTACCACAACAAAAACCCACTTTCTTACACCCATGACAATGCCTTCACATCTCTCTAAGCTGACACTCACAGTGGCCACATATTTAAAGCATCCTGGCAACGCCGCAGCTACTGGACCAAGGGTAGCAGAGAAATAGGCCACAGGCTGCCGGGAGTCTGTATAAACACTGAGAGAGTGTATCCCTCCCTCTCACTGCAGAAAAGTGAAAATGCTTTGTTGTAATCAGGCATTCCTAGTGCGGGGCGCGGCAGACGCTTTCTCTCAACTCTAGGAAGGCAACCAAACAATCATTGTCCCAGGGCACCGGATTGGACACATACTTGTGTGTCAACCTTCGTAAAGGCTCAGCCACTAGGGAAAAGTTGGGTATCCACTGGGGACAGTAGCCCACCATTTCCCTAAACATTCTGACTTCTTTCTGTGTTGTTGGTGGTTTCATTTGCAGAATTGCTGAAATTCTTTCCAGCGACACCTTCCTGACTCCCTTTTCAATATGGTGACCAAGATACAAAACTTCCTTGAAACAGTACTGCAACTTATTAGGTGAATATGATTTGATTATGATATCTGGTTAGATTTCCGTCTTAGGAGGGCTCCATAGTTTTCTTGCGACAGATTGTGCCTAGTATACTTCTTTTTCCTTTCAATACTGTCAATGTCCCTCAGAACAGTCTTCTCAAATGTTTGAAGTTGTATCGGCAAGTACAGAGTCAGTGGATAAAAAGTGGATGGTTCTTTTAATGCGGAAAAGTTTCTCTCCTGAGGGGTAGGAAGATTTGAGAAAAAAACTTTTAGACGCATCTTGCGAAAGAACTGGAAGACTTCTAATCTTATTTGCCTGTAATCTGGTCTTGTAGTGGGAATGAAGGACAGCCCCTTTTTGAGTAGACCTGTTTCTTTCTGATCCAAATCCCTCCATAAGAGGTTGTAGATTGGAATCAGCTCTGGTGTCCCCATCTGTACGTTGGTCATCGTTAATTACCTAAGAGATACCATGGGTACAATTAATTCCCTTGAAGGCATGAAATTCATGGAAACAATGGATACCTTTGTTACTCTAGACATTGTAAGTCTTTACACGAATATCCCCCAAGAAGGTGCTTTGGAAGCTATGGAACATTTCCTTAATAAAAGACAGCAATCACAAGAAGTACCAACAGAATACATTCTGGAATTAGCCAAAGTCTGTCTTAAATTCAACCTCTTTAAGTTTAGCAAGCAGTTTTATTTACAAATAAAAAGGACTGCAATGGGAGGTCCCTTTGCCTCGTAGATGGCTATTATGTTTATGGCCATGTACCAGTAAAGATGGATCTACAACAACAATCCCTAAGGGGAGTACATCTATATATGGAAAAGATATATAGATGACGTGTTGATGTTCTGGAAAGGACCAGATAAAAAGATAATTGATTTCACCAATTGGTTAGACTCAAGGAGCCGAGATATCTAATTTTCCTTGGTAACCAACAAAAATGAAATACATTTCCTTGACATAACCCTGAGGCATGAGAATAATCATATTTACACTTCACTATACACGAAGGAGACAGACAGGAACACCTTCCTGCCTTACTCTGTTGCAGGGATTCTGCGCCAACACAGAACTATGCTTGGGATTATGGGACCCCAGTATGCAGGAACTGAGTTATCCTACCACCTTAGTACCCATGAGCCTGAGACCGACTAGCTATAGTGTCTCACTTGCCCTCCTACTCACTCACAGAGGAACAAGTAATTAGACACCCCAGAACACAACACCTCCGACTCTCTCAGGAATCGCAGTTGCAAGACACACCCTTTTTCTCACGCTCTTGTACTCATGCACATTAAGATCTGACAGAGGCACGAACAAGTTTAAAATATTTATTTTAACTAACGTGCTCTAGTATGCAGTATATGTGCCACAATCAGCAGAAAAATGCCTAACACAACTACGGTCAACATAACGAGTAGTACGTAAATCATAAAAGGTGCTGTAATGGTGAATGAAAGCGTAGCCTAACCTCCCTCCCCTTGTATAGAAGCAAGATGACTATATATTAGAAGATCCCATGGGTGTTATTCGCAGACCCCGTACCTCAGTATATAGATAGTAGATCTACATCACAGGTGCTGTCATGCTCTTCTCCATGACAAGGTCCCTCTCCAAGTGTGTGCCACCTATCCATTTACCCTCATTTGACCAAAAGTACGTGTTCCCAAACAACAGCTGCATCTACATCTTTTGTCTACGTGCTAGGGCCTGACCAGAACAGAATAACACGGGGCATTGTTGTTCGACCTTGTTCACAATGTTCAGACTAAATCCCAGGAACGAGCAAAGTGTAAAAACAACAGTAAGTTCTTATGTGAAAGTTTCAATGTGGCACAAGCAAAATAAACTTGTGTAGTAAAGTGCGCAAAGCAGCGGACAGTCTGCAACATGCTCATGCTAACATAGGGAAGACGACAATGCCCATCTGAGCCACGTGACAACTCAAGCTTACACCAGAGAAACTTAAAGGACAACTTATCCTACAGTCATTTCCTCAGGATAAGAAGGAACTGTTCAAAAAGGGAAGATTACTTCATCAATGCAGGACCCTTTTCTTCAAATTGTTCCAGCGTGGTTACCCAAAACAACTGTTCAAACATGCCATGAAGAGGGCCTGATATACACCAAAGGAAAACGCACTTTAACCTGGAAACAAACCTTTGAGTGACATGATGATATGCGGAACAACATTTTCCAAGGTTACAAATTTAGTGAAGGAATCCATCAGAAAGAACTAGAGAATTGTCAATGGCCTAGAAGAATTCAAGGAACAGCAAATATCTGCACTTTCATGGAATAAAAGCATCCAAGACAACCTCATCAGATCGAATATTACTTTGGGGACCTAGACTCCGACTTTGAGCACCATGTTGAGTCTACCACCGGAGAGAGGACACCACAAATGTGGTAACTGTTCTACTTGTGAAAGTACGATCCAACAGGAAGAGTTCACTTATAGACAAATAAGAATTCAACACAAGGAATTTACTAATTGTAATTCCAAGAACGTTGTATACTGTATTACTTGTCCTTGTGAAAAGGCCTACGTTGGAAAAACGGTCCAAGAGATACTCAAACGTATCGTGCAACACAAGTCACGCATCCAGTGCAAGATTTTGAATGCATCCATGGTACAACATTATATGGAAATGAGCCACTCCGAAATTGAAAAACGAGAGGCAAGATGGCAGCTGTGTGAGCGTTGTGGAAAGCTGCTCTCCCTGCCACGCTGGCGTTAGTTTGACGGAGCGAGAAAAAGACATCATTCAAATGTGCTAAAATGATATTTAGCTACTTACTGCTACTCTGATGGACTTGCGGCTTGGAATTATTACTGGACGAGGAGCTGATGAGGGTACAGCTAATCGGTGCGCTGACGGCTCGCGCTCTGAAGACGTTCTCCTTTGCGGTGTCCGGTGTCAGAAGGAAAGTGCTCTGGAGGCTCAGGGAGGTGCATCGATACTTTGTTGCTACGGGAAGGCTGCCAGAGATCAGAGCGGCGGAAACTGGCTGCAACATTGTTACCACGGTGATCAGGCTGACGGGCTCTGAACACTGCATCATGCCGGCGAAAATGAGGCCCGCGATGAAGGATATCGGCGCTCCCGCTGGAGCCAAGGGGACATCTACGACTCGGCGAACGACTACAGAGGAGAAAGGTTTGATTTCTAACCCTAACCCAAACAAAGGGGACACGCAATGGGTGGAATCACCCAAAGATGGGGGAAATAACGTGAGGGACGTAGGGGCACAACGACTGAGTGAATCAGTCACCAGACCAAAACAACCAACTGTGCCCGGGATGTTTGCTGGCCGGGGGTCTGCAAATACCCGGGAAAAAAAAACGGCAAAGGAAAAGGCTGCCTTCCGGCAAAAACAAATACAGACAGCTCTAGGAAGGCCCTAAGGGGGGCAGCCCAATAATAGCAATCAGAGCATAGGAGAGATTGCATTAGAGACTCCTGAGGCTTTAAAGCTGGATAAATTTGCTATCAGATCTGCCCAGTCATCCATTGAAATGTCTGGAAAAAATGTATCAGACTCTGAGGAGGGGACGCCAAGAAACGAGGGCACAGCACAACAAGAAGGCTTGGATAGGGCTATTACCACGCAAGTTTTAGGTGATTTCCCCTTGCACAGGCCTTAAAGTCACACCATGAGGCTAATGCTCAGGAGGATGGTAAAATCCCAGCGACCCCAGACCTTGATAAGTTTTACTCATTGACAGATGAATCTGAGCTATCTAACAGTGAGAAGGATGAATCAGGCGATGATTTGACTGGGGCGGATAGTGGCAGTTCACCTACGAAATTTGACACATTAAAGCGCGCACCTGTCCGCACTAAGAAGAGGAGCTCAAGAGGGTTAGACAAAGACAAGGGCTTCACCTCGGACTATAGTCAATCAAGTCAACTGAAATGGGATTACTCCGCCACCCACTTTGAAAGGGAACTCGCGGATGGGGGTAGGGACCCAGCGTTAGCTCCTGAACTCCTAGCAGAGATAAAAGACAGCGCGGAATCTCAAATACCACCCCCATCTATGGAACTAATTTATTCAACGTTAAAGCAAATGCAAACTGAGGCACGGTATGAACATAAGAGGGCTCATTTGGCTACCAAAAACTGCAAGGAGCAGTACGAAAAGTCAATAAGGCCTGCTCGGAAATATCAGAACGCACTACGGCGCTAGAAGAAAGAATTGTGCAACTTGAGGCCAGCACAGAGATAACGGGGCAACAGACATCTGTTAACGAAGGCAGGATGACCGATGTTCTTTGGAAGCTGGAGGACTTCGAAAATAGACAACGCCGGAACAACCTCCGGCTACTTGGAATTGCAGAAAATGCGGAAGGGGACGATATTCGTGGCTTCATACTGAGAGTACTCAAGGAGGCCTTTCCCGAACTGGCTCATTGGAACTGGGAGCTTGAAGTGCAGAGGGTGCATCGTTTTCCTCTGATGTTGAAAAAGAGGGCTGGGCAAGCCGAGAAACCAAGGGCCATTCTTATATTTTTTGGCAATTTTCTCCTCAGACAAGCTATTTTCGAGAAAGCTAGGCCCAACGCACAGAGGGTGGGGGAAGGGCATTCTTTTTTTGTCCGACCTGATTTTTGTCATGCAACGGTGGAGAGGAGATGGAGACTCCGCTTGCTTATAACACCATTTCAAAAATTAGGCTGTGAAGTCTTTTTACAAAACCCAGCCAGACTTAAAGTTATATGTAACGGTACAACAAGAGTATTCTCGTCTGAGATTCAGGCTCAGGAGTTCTTGAAAGAACTTTCTAAAAAATAAGCGATGGTAGCATGATAGCAAAATCTGATTGAATATTTATCTGTTATGTTTTTCTTTTTATGTTTTGTCTTTTTTTTTTTTTCTTTTCGGGGGTTTTTTTGCTTGTTGGCAGGGAGCGGCTAGGGGGCACAACACATGCAGGAGGCATCTCAAGGGTCCTGGGACCTTTTTTGCCTTTTTGAAGGGAATGGGGAAGGGGGAGAGGGTGGGCTTGATATAAACCAAAGGGAGTTAGGGTGGAATTTTTGCACGGGGATAAGCACTTGGTCTTTTAGATGGGTATTGCTTGTACTGCACTGTCACTTGTTTTGGAATCGTAGCTTATGGCATAATGAGGAAACTTAGAATTGCATCCATTAATATATGTGGGCTGAACGATCCCCAAAAAAGAAGGAGAAGTAGTCATGATGTTCAATTTTTGAAGGCAGATATTCTATGTCTTCAAGAGACACACATTGAAGGATGCAGGAAAGGAGTTTTAGAGATGGCAGGCTATCAACTTATTGCTTGCACGACACAAGAGACCCGGACAAGAGGGGTGGCAATACTGGCTAAAAAAGGATTGGGTAGCTTTCCGCGATCATCCGTAGATAGAATGGGGAGATGGGTAATTTTGCAAGTCAGTCTTGAAGATAAAATGTTCACTCTTTGCTCTGTATATGGATCAGTACTGGATGACCCGGTAATCTTTGATTGGTTGAAGGTTGAACTTGTCGGGTGGCCTCTTCCTCTGATATTATGTGGGGATCTGAATATTAACTTGAGCTGTCAGGTTGCTAATCATAGAGGAACGACGTACCAAGGTCGTAAACCCAAAGTTTTTAAATCACTCTCTCAACTTAAGTCATTGCATGGGCTAGCAGATGTATGGGCGGCAAAAAGGAATCTGATCCAGGCTTTACATATTTTTCTGCACCTCATCAAGTCCATGCGAGATTGGATTATTTTCTTGTGTCACATGAGTTTTTACAAGGATGTTCTATAAGCAAGTACCCCAAAGTTATGTCAGATCATAACCCTTTGGTGATTGAAATAGATATTGGACGTCGATCTGCTCAGACACAATGGACATTCAACAGGGCTCTGTTAAGTGATGAAGGGTATATACAGCAATTGGAGGAATGGATCCCTAGGTTTCTGGACGAAAATCTTGGGAGCGCCAATATAGGTATAGTATGGGACACATTTAAGGCGGGGATCAGAGGAGAAACATCTAGGTATGGCTGGGAGGCGCAAAGGAAAGATAAAGCAGTGCTACAGATCTTGTATGAGGATTTGGATAAGGCAGAAACTGAACTGATAGAGGTATTGTCTAGAGGGGTAGAATCAGAGGCAGCCCAACTTAAGATTACTCTTGCAAGATCGGCCATTACGGAAATCTCCTTAAAAAATCGGCCGGCAAGTTTATGGCCTGGAGGAGTAGGGTTTATGAGAATAGCGAGAGGGTGGGTCACCTACTAGCTTTATGAACAAGGGAAAAAACAGTACAAACACGGGTCAGGGAAATCAGAGATCCCATTGTAGGTATGGTAACTGAGTCCGATGCTATTCTTACTTCATTTAAAAAATGTTATCAAAAATTATATACTGATGATGTCCGGGCTGGGGACAAAGAAATAGAAGACTACCTAAGAGGGCAAGCTTTGGATCAGCTCTCTCAGGAAGAAAGAGCTAGCTTAGACAAGCCAATCACAATTGAGGAAGTAACTGAAGTTATAGATTCCCTTCCATCCGGTAAAGCAGCGGGAACCGATTTAATCCCGGGGGAATTTTACAAAAAATTTAAGACTCAGATCTCTGTATTTTTGTGGGATGTATTTCGTAGAGCACAATTAGATATGGTAGCCCCCGACTCATGGAAATGTGCCAATATTATAGTTTTTCTCAAAAAAGGAAAACCTTGTGAGGAACTGGGCTCGTACCGACCAATTACGTTGGTTAATAGTGATGTGAAAATCTATTCTAAAATCTTGGCAAAAAGACTAGCCGAAGTCATCAAGAAGTTAGTTTCCCCTTTCAGCATGGGTTCGTCCCGGGTAGAGGTACGATTGAACATATTCGACGTATAATTACACTTTTTGACTATACAAGGGTTACAGGAGACCCTATGGCCGCAATACTAATTGATGCCGAGAAAGCGTTCGATAGGGTCTCCTGGCCCTTTTATGGGCAATCATGGAAAGAAGAGGTTTGGGCAAAGGCTTCATTGGAGCTATCAGGTGTATGTATCAGGAACCTGTGGCTAGAATAGCCATGACGGGCTCTATATCTGATGTAATTAAAATTACCCGTGGTACACGGCAAGGGTGCCCCTGCTCACCGCTATTATTTGCGTTGTATATAGATCCTTTAATTAGGAAAATCACAGAGAATAATAAGCTACAGGTGGTTCAGTCTATTGGCGGAGATACCAAGATCCTAGCATATGCTGATGATCTTGCGATAATAACAGCTAATCCGTTAGAGGCTATTAAAGAGGTAGAAAGGGAGGCCATAGATTTTGGTAAAATTTCAGGGTATTATCTCAATGAGAATAAGACGTTGATTGTGAAAAACTCCAGAGTTGGCCTAAATGACTCACGGGTAGTGGGAAAAGCCAGATATCTAGGGGTTGAGATCTCTGCTAATATTGACGAAATTGTTCAAATTAACCTGGAGCCATTACTACACAAAACTAAATCAGACTTCAACAGAATGAACTGTTTACACCTCACTCTTTTAGGAAGGTGCAACGTTATTAAGATGCTATTTTTGCCTAAAATTTTATACTTTTTCAGAGCTATCCCAGTTGAAATAAATAAGGCTTGGTTTTCTGCTTTTAATCAGGCAATATCGAAATTTCTATGGGCCGGAAAACGCCCCGTAGAGCGCTAAAATACATGACCTTACCCAGAGATCGGGGTGGGTGGTCTGTCCCAAATCTTCAGATTTATTATTGGGCGTCAGCTCTACAACAGATGGCCGAATTATTGGGGAAAGAGATGGTGGCAACAGAGGAAACATCTTACACCTCAATATATAGGTTAGTATTAGGGCGGAGGCCCATGGCTGCCTCATGCGACATATCGATTTTGCCTATTTTAAGAGAGTGAAATTCAAAGTTATGTTGGGAGCATTCAAGGTTTGGACGGCAGTTAGGAAGAAACTCAAAATAAATAGGATTCATAGATATACCCCTCTGGCTGATAACGACCTTCTGCCGGAAATTTTCCGAGACGGATATATGAGAATTTGGATGGATAGGGGTATAAGGCATATTGGTGATCTTATGGTGGACAATACGATGCACTCGTTTGATATTATCAAGAAGAAATTTGGGATTGAAAATAACCACTTCTTTAAATTTTTACAGATAAGGGATTATTTATCTAAGAAGGCAATCCGAGGTTATAAAGTTCCCTTACTGGAAACGGCATTAGGGGTCCCATCACCTATTTCCAAATTCTGTAAACTCCTTAGCAATTTGATGGAGGACGACCTCATTAAACATACCAATCGCTGGCATGATACGGTACATGCAGAGGTAGGGGAATGTGAGGATTCCTTAGTATTGAGCCAGACTGCATTTTACTCGGCAAATCTTCAAGTTCAATGCTTTAAAACTTGGTTGAATTTGTACATCACTCCAGCACGGATAGCCAAATGGGGTGGCGCCACAGGTATACACTGCTCTCGTTGCGGTTTTTGCGCCGCCGATAGTGTGCATATGTTTGCAACTTGCCCCCGACTAGTAACTCTGGTTAGGGAGGTGGGTAATTATATTAAGCTCATGTTGGGGTTTGAGGTGGATCTCACGCCTCAAGTAATTTTGCTGGGAGTAACCAATCAAACACTGACTAATGCAAATCGGACGTTGCTATTTGCAGCTATGGCGGTGTTTAGGCTTAGCCTGGCTACTGTCTGGCTAGACAAAGAACCTCCTTCTGTACACTGCTGGCTGGGGAAATTGCTAGCTACCTACCGCTGGGAGAAAGCGATTTACATTAGAAGGGGTTTAAGAGCTAAAAAAAAGGGGGCTTGATATCTGGTCACCAATTGCCAATTGGATTAATGAAGCTACGTTGTGATATGATTTAATTTAAAAGGGGGAGGGGAAAAATAAATAAATAAATAAATAAATAAATAAATTAATAAATAAAATAAATGGTTATTTAACTCTAAGGCTTAGCGTACTGTAAGGCTTAACCCAAATCTGTATCCTTTGGTTTTGTGGGGAGGGTGGGGGGGGGGGCAGATCGGTAGGAGGGGAGGGAAAAAAAGAGAAATAATGGACATTAACTGTATTTTTTTTAATAAGTTTTTGTATGTTTGGCTGTCTAAATAAAAACTTAAAATTAAAAAAAAAAAAAGGAAATGAGCCACTCCCTGTCAGATGTAAAATGGACAGTATTAACCTAAGATTAGAAGCACAAATGATACTCCATTTATGCACAACAGAGAATGGCTTAAACAAAGTTTAAGAAATAGAATTTTTTTGGCAAAATAAACATATTCGAACAAGCAATATCAGTGCACAAACTACACAGCAGAAGAAGCAACAATGCACCCACAAATCCGATAGGATATATTCTTACCAGTCCATAAACATATAAGCATACAAAAATATGAGCTTATGGGGTTCTGGTTCAGAAATAACTCATTTGAGCTTATGGGGAGATAGTTTAGAACTGGCTAAAACTAAGCAAGCCACTCAACAGACATGTATAACCTGAGAAAATGTGTTTTCCTCACAAAAAGAATATGATGTATGATTTATAAAATGTTATATATTAGTGAAGTAATTGAACCATGTGTAAAACCAGTAGAGTTAGTACCGTTTATCCAGCATTCACATGATTAAGAAGTCAAAAATCGGGACTACATTGCCCATAATACCCTGTTAGAAATGGGGTCTCTTGTTGGCAAGGGTTTGCACCTTTGTCCAAGTAGGGACCCTACTTCCTAGTCAGGGTAAGGGAGATACACTTCTAAAATAACCCCTGCTCACCCCCTTGGTAGCTTGGCACGAGCAGACAGGCTTATCTCAGAGGCAGTGTGTAAAGCATTTGTGAACACATACAGTAATACAGTGAAAACATTACATATGGACACCACACCAGTTTAGAAAAATAAGTAATCTTTATCTAAACCAAACAAGACCAAAATGCGGAAAATCCACAATACAGGAATAAAAATATGACTTTCAAATGGTAGAAATAGTTCTGTTCAAAGCAAATTGCAGATGCAACACTTTTCACACAAAGTACCTTGGATGCGTTGCGCACACAAACAAATAGGGTCGCAGGGAAGGTGTTTCGTCGGTTCCTTACAGGCAGGGAAGGTGGTGCGTCGGTTCCTTGCTTCGGGGAGGTGATGCGTTGGTTCCTTATTGCTGCGCAGGGGAAGTGATGCGTCGGTTCCCTACAAGAGAGGAGGTGATGCGTCAATTTCTTACTGCGTGGGGAGGGGATGCATCGATTTCTTACTGCGTCCCCCAATGATGCGACAGACCTGGCGCCTCGATGCGATGCGTGACGATCTGGGACGATGCATGGGTTCTTGCAGCCGCACAGTAGGGCATACGCCAGAATCGGTGCGATGATCTCAGACTTTGGACATTGGTGCACCTGATGCGGCGTACTGCAATTTCTCGAGCCGCAGGCAGGTGCTGTGTCGGTTTCTTCGGGGATGCAATGGAAACAGGTACGGATGTGTTGCGCTTCTCGTCGTTGCATTACTTTTCCAGCTCCCCACAGCCAGAACAACCTCCAGAGTCCCAGAACAGCTACAGGCACCTCTTGGCAGGTCGGAACTCCAAGCAAGGAATTTAAGGGGAGCTTGGGGTGAAGTCTTTGTGTCCCTGAGACTTCAGAACAGGAGGCAATCTCTTCTTCAAGCCCTTGGAGATCTTCCTCAAGCAGGGAACACCGCAAAGTCCTTTTCCTTTCCTTGGCAGAAAGTAGCCACTGATGGCCAACCCCAGACAGCAAACAGCACAGAGCAGTATTCCTCCTCAGTTTCTTCAGCTCTTGTCCTTGGCAAAGCTTCCTCTTGATTTCCCAGAAGTGATCTAAAAGTCTGGGGTCTGGGCCCCTCTTTTTATAATACAAAATCCTTTGTTCTCTGTGGCAGAGAAGCTCTTTGCCCAGCCAAAACCAGTTCTGCCCTCTCTGGTGCAGCTTCCTGGCAGGAGGTGGAGACAGCATTGCCTAAGGCAGACCAGGCCCATTCAGGTGTGAAAGAAATCTCCTCCCCCTACTCTGAATGCAGCCCAGGTCTATTCAGCCCAGCCCTGACTCACCATGGAAAGGCAGGACACACCTCAAACCCCTAAGTGGCTGTCTGAACAGAATGCACATCCCCAGCCCCTGTCACACCAAAGCCAGACATGCAATACACAACACAGCAGAGGCACACTGAATGTTAGGCAAGAAAATACCTACTTTCTAAAAGTGGTATTTTCAAACCCAGAATGTAATAATCACCCTCACTAAAAGATGCATCTTAACATTCTGAGTTCAGGCATATCAAACTTTATTTTCTTGTCGTGTTCCCATGGGCAAGTATGCTAATAAGATGTTATAATCAAACTCATCATTCTATCCTATGGGACAGAAAGCCTTTCAATAGTAAAAAACAAAGTTGACATTATTTCACTATCAGGACATGCCACACACATCAGGGCATGTCCTACCTTTCACTTACACTGCACTAAGCCTGAGCGGAGTTTGCAGAGTTCCACTATGCGGAACTCTGCAAAGTGCATAAAAAAACTCTGCTGCGCTACGCAGAGCTCCGCAAGCGGCGGAGTGCATTAGATAATTGCCGTTCGCAGTGATTTTTAGCGCCAGGTGCTTGTCTGCACTGTGCAATAATCACGAAGGGCACCATGCACAGTGCAAGCGGGCGCTGCTTCCTTTCTGCCGCTTGAGTAGATTTTTTACTCGAGCAGCAGCTTTCTCAACGCGAACGGACGGTTTCTCAACAGGAGTGGTCACGAGCATACGCGACCACTCTCAATGAGAAATCTGACCACCCGCATAGAGAAATCTCGCCGGGAGGTTGATTTTCCATGGTCGCGCTCGCCAACTTGACGTTGACGATCGCGAACTAGGGGTGGGCGGAATTTGCGTAGTCGCGCTACGCAAAGTTCCGCGAAATGGTAAAAAATGTCCGCGAGCACGCAAAAGTTCCGCGAACACACGGAATTGCTTGTTCCGCCCGTTCGCGATGCTTTTTTCCTGTTCGCGAACGCTGTTTGCGTGCTCGAGGAAAAATATCTTGCAAACACGCATTTTGAAAGCGCGATCAAGCAAAAAATTCCGTGAAGCCGCGGCTCGTGGAATTTTTGGTAATTCCGCGTTCTCCGCGGAACGGGAAATTACCCAAATTCCGCAAATTCCACGAGCGGAACGGAATTTACCGCCCAGGCCTATCGCGAACGAGGAAAAATCTCACCGGGAGGTGGATTTTTCTCGCTTGGGCTCGCCAACTTGATGTTGACGAACGTAAGTTAGGGAAAAAACTCTGCTCTGCGGAGTTATTCGGAACAACGCGAGCTCCGTGTAACGCGGAGTGCAGAAAACTCCGCAAACTCCGCAAGCGGAGCGCAGTTCACGGCCCAGACTTACAGTGCACCCTGCCCCCAGGGGTACCTTGGGCCTACCTTAGGGGTGACTAACATGTAAGAAAAGGGAAGGTTAGGGCCTGGCAAGTGGGTGCACTTGCCAGGTCAACATGGCAGTACCAAACTATGCAAAGACACTGCAGTGGCAGGTCTGAGTTACATTTACAGGCTGCTGATGTGGGTGGCACAATCAGTGCTGTCGGCCCACAAGCAACATTTGATTTACAGGCCCTGTGCACACACAGTGCACTGTACTAGGGTCTGAGTAGTAAATCAAATATGCCAATCATGGAATCACCAATCCATAACAACAATTTACAGGGAGCACTGCCACTTTGGCACTGAACAGCAGTGGCAAAGTGCCCAAAGCATCTAGACCAGCAGAAACGAAGTCCAACACACAGCAACATAACAGGAGGCAAAGGCAAAAAATACAGGGAAACCCCACGCCAATGATGCCAGGTCTAACACGTGTCTCCTCCAGCTGAAATGTGGGGAGAACTATCCACCCTCTTGGGAGTTTTCTTCACTAAGGTGGAAAATCTGGACAGACCATGCATTGGCGTGTTCTGTACCAGGGCAGTGTTCCACCGTGAAGTCCATCCCCTGTAGGGAAATGGACCACCTCAACAACTTCGGGTTCTCACCCCTCATCTGCATCAACCATCTGAGGGGCCTCTGGTCGCTCTGAACCTGTAAGTGAGTCCCAAACAAGTAGGGCCTCAGCTTCTTCAGCGCCCAGACCACAGCAAAAGCCTCACCCTCAATCGCACTCCACCTCTGTTCCAGTGGAAGTAATCTCCTACCAATTAAGGCTACAGGTTGGTCTAGGCCCTCCTCATTTAGCTGTGAGAGCACAGCCCCCATACCATGCTCTGAAGCATCTGTCTGCACCACGAATTCCTCTGAGAATTTGGGTGCCTTGAGCATGGGTGCCATGCAAATGGCAGATTTCAGGGCATCAAAAGCTTTTTGGCAGGCATCAGTCCAGTTCACCTTCTTGGGCTGCTTCCTGGAAGTCAGCTCTGTCAAGGGGATAACAATGGTGCCATACCCCTTGATAAATCTCCTGTAATATCTGGTGAGGCATAAAATGGCCCTCTTCTCTGTTTGGGTCTTGGGGGGCTCCCAAGCCAGAATGGTGTCAATCTTAGGCTGTAGGGGTGTCACCTGGCTGCTCCCTACCTGGTGTCCTAAGTACACCACTGAACCCTGTCCGATCTTGCACTTGCTTGCCTTGATCGTAAGGCCTGCCCTCTGCAGAGCCTTCAACACTTCCCAGAGGTGGTGCAGATGTTCCTCCCAAGTGGCACTGAACACTGCGATGTCATCCAGGTAGGCGGCACTGAAATCCTCCAGTCCAGACAACACCTGCTTGACCATCCTCTGAAAGGTGACAGGGGCATTATTCAACCCAAAGGGCATCACCCTGAATTGGTAGTGCCCCTCTGGGGTTGAAAATGCAGACCTCTCCCTGGCCCCATCGGTTAAAACAATCCTCCAGTACCCAGACGTTAAGTCAAACGTACTGAGGTACTTAGCAGCTCCCTACCAATCTATGAACTCATCAGCTCTGGGGATGGCGTGTGCATCAGTCCTGGTGGCTGAATTGAGCCCTTGGTAGTCCACACAGAACCGGAGTTCTGGCATGGCACTGGGTGCGGCAGCCTTTGGGACCAAGACCACTGGGCTGGCCCAAGGGCTGTTTGAGGGATCAATCACCTCTAGCGCTAACATCTTGGAGATGTCCTCCTTGATGCAAGCCTTGAGCCTGTCAGTCACTCTGTAAATTTTGTGCTTCACAGGAGGACTGTCCCCAGTGTCCACATCATGGACACACCACTGAGTGATACCAGGGATCAGGGAGAACAGAGCAGCAAACTGTCCCAACAGTTGGCGGCAGTCACTCTGCTGTTCAGGGGTCAGGGCGGGGGAGAGCGTTACACCGTATACTGACCCATCATGTTCCTTAGCAGACAGGAGGTCAGGAGAGGCTCAGTCTCCACCCCCATTGCAGCATCTGTTGCTAGGAGCATGCCTACTTCGGACCTCTCCAAGTGGGGTTTAAGGCGGTTCACATGTAGGACCCTCAAAGTGTTCCTTGGAGACTGCAAGTCCACCAGGTAGGTGACTTCACTATTGGTCTCCACCACCTCAAATGGCCTAGTCCACTTATCTTGGAGCATGCAAGTCTCCACTGGAGCCATGACCCACACTTTTTTACCAGGCTGAAACTCGATCAGAGTAGCATTATGATCATACCACGGTTTCATCTCTTCCTGGCTGGCTTCCAGATTCGCCTGAGTGAGTTGCCTGAAGCGCTTAGACTTGTTCCTGAAGGCCAGCATGTAGCTATATACATCCTGGGTAGGTTTACTGGGAGCTTTCTCCCAGCCTTCTTTGACCAGACTTAGAGGTCCTCTTACAGGAGGCCCATACAGGAGATCAAAGGGACTGAGCCCTAAGGGCTTCTGGGGTACATCCCAGTAAGCAAACAACAGGCATGGTAAGAGGACGTCCCACTTACGCCTCATGGGTTCACCAAGACCCATTATCATATAGGTAACACCGCACTCCTGCCACAGGGACTTCATATACTTGGATATGAAGTTGGTAGCCCAGTCAGACACCACCTCTCTGGGGAACCCCACACAGGAGAAGATCCTCATCAACGCTCGACCCATCAAGGTGGCCATCACAGTCCGGAGAGGGATGGCCTCGGGTTTCCAGGTGGCATGGTCCACCAAGACGAGGATGAACCTGTTGCCCATGGCTGAATAGGGATCCAGAGGCCCCACAATGTCAATACCCACCCTCTCAAAGGGGGTGCTGATTACAGGGAAAGGTTGGAGAGGAGCCTTCCACTTCCTCCCACTCTTACCTCTTGCCTGGCAAGACCTACAATGTGTGTCAGAGTTCTTACGCATTTGGGCCAGTAAAAGTGGGTCGCAAGCCTTTCAAATGTCTTGTCTTGCCCCAAATGCCCTGCCAAAGGCACATCATGAGCCAGCCCCAGTAGGAAGTCTCTGAAGCACTGGTGTACCACCAGCACACGGGCTGACCCAGCCTCAGCAACCTTAGGTTGACTATACAGGAGACCATCCTCCCAGTAAATCCAATGTGATCCAGACTGATCACCTGCTGCCTGGTTTGCAGCCTGCTGCCACAAACCAACAAGAGATGGGCATTTCTGCTGTTTATGGCAGAATTCCTCCCTGGAGGGGCCCCCTTCCTGCTGCCAATTGGTCATCTCAGGCAGGTCCCCCAGTTCGGCCACTTACACTCCTGTAGGCTCCAGGGTATCCTCCTCAAGGTTTGCTTCCATCTGGTCCATGGGAACTTTGTGGGCCGGTTTCCTGTGCCCTCTGCCTCTTCTCTTTCTGGCAGGCACCTGGGCTACTGTTTCAGGCTCCAGGTCCTCTTGATCACCCTTACCGGCTGCCATAGACCAAGTGGTCATACATGCCCACTCAGGCAGACCCAACATCTCCAAATGAAAATTACGCTCCACCTTCTCCCAAGGGGAACTCTCCAAATCATTGTCTAGCAGACAGTCAACAGGCATGGCTAGCCTCACAGCTACTTTCAAGGTACGTGAACCCCCCACTCAAAGGGAACCTTTGCCACTTTGCAGAGGCACTCCGAGTTGTCAGCTGCAACTACTGAGTAGAATGTGTTGGGGACCACCTGCTCCTCAGAAACTAGCCGACAACTGACAGCTGTCACACTGGCTCCAGTGTCTCTCAGAGCTTCCACACTATGGCCATTGATGCTCACCCACTCCCTGTATTTATTTAGTGTTATCAGGCAGATGAGCTCTTGGGACCATCTCACTGTCTCCTAAATAGACCAGGGTCATTTCTGCGGGCCCTCACCCCTCTTGGGCACCCGACTCCTCCTCCAAGGCTACACTAGCAATCTCTTGGGGCGGTGCACCAGTGGGTGCAGTGGTAATCTTTTTGGGACACCTAGGGTCCCACTGGAAGTGACACACCTGACCACAAGCATAAAATGCTTGGGGGCGCTTCTGGGCCTGATTACCTGCAAGAACCATGGCTTTTTTTCAGTGGGAGACTGGGAACCTTTCACTTGGTTCCCTTGGGAATTACTTTGGGGCCCTTTTTGGAACTGCTTCTGTTTACTCTTGTCCCCCCCCCACTCTTTTGCTTGGGACCCTGCCCACCCTTGGCGGAGTCTCCCACACAACCTTTTTGGACCCTGGTAACGACCCAGTGGTCCGCCTCAACAGCAAGCTTTCTGAGGTCAGTCAGCCTACTGTCAATCAAGTGCTGGCGTAGCTCTGGAAAACAATTATCTGACAAGTGCTCCCAAGCAACCAAATCATAGAGCCCCTTAAAATCATTCACCTGTCTACCCTTCACCCATCCATCCAGTGCTCTTAAAAAATAGGGGACATACTCCAACCAAGTGCTTGACTCCAGCTTCCTACAAGCCCTTAGCTTCTGCCTGTATAGCTCTGGAGTCAAACCATACCTCCTTATCAAGGCTTCCTTCATAGGGGCATAAGACATCTGATCTTCAGTGGGCAATGCTAGCAATGTATCCCTCCACTCAGTTAGGAAGCGGCTCCACAACCCCACTGCCCAATCTCTCTCAGGGATTATGTAGGGCCTCATTTCTACCTCATGTGCTTTGAACCACAGACCAATGCCCTCATGCTTCATAAAATCCTTAATAACCTCCTTGGGGATTGTTAGACCTGGCACCATTGGTGTGGGTCTCCCCTTCATTTTTTGCTTTTGCCTAATGTGTTTTTGCTGTGTGTTGGACTCCATTTTGCTGGTCTAGATGCTTTGGTCACTTTGCCACTGCTGTTCAGTGCCAAAGTGCAAGTGCTCCCTTTGTAAATTGTTGTTATGTATTAGTGATTCCATGACTGGCATATTTGATTTACTAGTCCGACCCTACTACAGTGCACTGTGTGTGCCCAGGGCCTGTAAATCAAATGCTGCCTAGTCGGCTGCAGCACTGATTGTGCCACCCAATGAAGCAGCCTGTAAAATGTAACTCTGGCCTGCCATTTCAGAGCCTGTGGGCAGTCTAGTACTGCCAT
Organism: Calotriton arnoldi; assembly: GCA_963921515.1. NCBI lineage: Eukaryota > Metazoa > Chordata > Amphibia > Caudata > Salamandridae > Calotriton > Calotriton arnoldi. The sequence continues at coordinate 632,161 of CAWUFW010010212.1, forward strand.
GTCGACTTGGTAAGTGAACCCACTTGCCAGGCCCTAACCTTCCCTTTTCTTACATGTCAGTCACCCCTAAGGTAGGCCCAAGGTACCCCTGTGGGCAGGGTGCAGTATATGTGAAAGGTAGAACATGCCCTGGTATGTGTGGCATGACCTGATAGTGAATTACTGCCAATTTCGTTTTTCACTATTGCAAGGCTACCTGTTCCCATAGGACAGAATGGGGAGTTTGTTTATAACATCTTATAAACATAACTGCCCCTGGGAACGTGGTAGGAAAATAAAGTTTAGTATGCCTGAATTCAGAATATTAAAATGCATCTTTTAGTGGGGGTGATTTTTACTTCTGTGTTTGAAAATACCACTTTTAGAAAGTAGGTATTTTCTTGCTTAACCATCCAGTGTGCCTCTGCTAGGTTTGCGTATTGCATGTCTGGCTTTTGGATGGCAGGGGCTGGAGAGGGGCAGTGGCTCCAGAAGTCTGATGAGTCAGGGGTGGGCTGAATAGACCTGGGCTGCATTTAGAGTAGGGGGAAGACATTTCCTTTCACCTGCATGGGCCTAGTCTGCCGTCAAAAATGCTGTCTCAACCTTCTGCCAGGAAGCAGCACCAGTGAAGACAGAACTGGTTTTGGCTGGGTACAGACACTCTCTGCCTTCAGAGATCAAAGGATTTTTGTGTATAAAAAGAGGGGCCCAGACCCCAGACTTTTAGATTACTTCTGGGAATCAAGAAGAACCTTTGCCAAGGAGAAGAGCCAGAGAAGCTGTGGAGGAATACTATCCCTGTGCTGTTTGCTTTCTGGGGTTGCCTGCAGTGGCTACTTGCTGCCAAGGAAAGGAGAAAAGGACTTTGCTGTTTGCTTCGTCCCCTGCTTGAGGAAAAGATCTCCAAGGGCTTGAAATTGAGCTTGCCTCCTGTACTGAAGTCTCAGGGACACAAAGACTTCATTTCTTCTGTGTCTCTGCATCTGGAACTGCTGTTTCAGCTGCCACAAAAGGAAATTGCAACACCGACGCCGGCGAGCGACGCAATAACCTGCACCGAAGCCGTGGGCACCGCTCCTGAAGAGCACCACGCACCACTCCGACTTGGACCGTAGGCCTGACGCCTGCTGATGCCGTGCCACATCGACTCCGAAGCCGTCATAAAGGCCGCTGCCTGCACCGGAGCCGAGGACACCGCTCGTGACGTCCACGACGCAACGTCCCGACTTGCATTGCAGCCCCGACTAAACCAACGCCGGTGTTTCATCAAAGCGGAGCCGATACTCGATGTGGGTGATTCCTGAATCCATCGACACCGCACCGCTGTAAGGAACTGACGCCTCGCCGCCACCATGACGTCACCTCCTCGACACAGTAAGGAACCGACGTCTCACCTCCCCTGCACCGCAGTAAGGAACCGAGGCTTCACCTCCCTTGGGGTCGTAGGGACCGACGCCGCTCGGCGCCATCGAAGCATCACCTCCCCAAAGCCTTGCACCGCCTTTGCTTTCCTCGTTTCCAAGGTAGTGCTCTTTGTGGGTCTGCTTGACTCCACGCCCTACGCCATGCACCTCGATGTCGGCGCCAAACTTTGGGATTTTTATCTGTCACAACGTCGTAATAACTCCAAGTGGAGTTATTTGTTGCTACAAACTTTATTTGAGTGAATAACCTATTTTTAAGGATATCTTGATAAGTGTATTGTGGATTTTTGTTGTTTGGTCTTGTTTTGGTTTAGATAAAGATTACTTATTTTTCTAAACTGGTGTGGTGTCCCTTTGTAGTGTTTTCACTGTATTACTGTATGAGTTCACAAATGCTTGACAAACTGCCTCTGAGATAAGCCTGTCTGTTCATGCCAAGCTACCAAGTGGGTGAGCAGGGGTTATTTTAGAAGTGTATCCCCCTTACCCTGACTAGAAGCAAGGGCCCCTATTTGGACAAAGGTACCTACCTCTGCCAACTGGAGACTCCCATTTCTAACATTGGTGGTCAGCGGTGAGGATCTGGACTTGCATTTGTGTCTTACATACAGTGATTGGTGTACACTACTAGTATAGCGCAGACCATTACGCAACCACATACATTTGGTAAAGTTTTTTCCTGGGAGTTTTTTGCATCCTGCGAACTGCCAAATTTCACCATGAGTAAACCAGCATCACTTGCATCTGTTGATATTGCATTTGAAGAGGAAAGGGTTGATACCTACACTATGCCACAACTCAAAGCTTTCTGCAAAAAATTAAAAATCTCTGTGAGAGGCCTCACCAGAAAGGAGGAATACCAAAAGGCGCTGAGGGCCTGGTTGGAATCAAGGAATGCCAGTGAGCATACCAAAGAGCCTACGGTGGAGGTAGAGAATTTAGATGGGCAGCAGGAGGGGCTATTAGGCCTTACTGGGGGGAAGTTGCCTTCCAGGGTGGGCAGCAGTGTATCTTCAAAGGGTCTGTCTCCAGAGCAGTTGGAGGACAGCGAGAGAAGCAGAGTGCATGAGATGGAGCTTGCAAAGCTCAGGCTGGGGAAGGAGTGTGACATGGAGAGTAAGAAATTGGAGTTGGAGAGCAAGAAATTGGCCATGGTGGAGAAAAAGATGCTTTTAGAGCATGAGAGAGGGTTGAGGGAGTTAGATCGGAAAGCAAAAAGTTTAGATATCAATCCCTCCGGTGGTAGCACACCATCAGTACCTGGAGAAAGAAAGGTATACATTCCCAAAGATGTTATTTAGGATTTCATGAAGCATGAGGACATTTGTCAGTGGTTCCAGGCCTATGAGGTAACAATGAGGTCCCACCGGGTCCCTGAGAAAGATTGGGGAGCGGGGTTGTGGGGCCCCTTTGTCAGTGAAGGAAGAGAGACATTGCTAGCTTTGCCCAGTGAGGATCAGATGTCCTATGCTCCAATAAAGGAGGCCCTGATAGCCAGGTATGGGTTGACCCCAGAGCTGTATAGGCAGAAATTTAAAAACTGCAAGAAGCTGGAGACAAGTACTTGGGTGGAGAATGTTTCCTATTTTTGCAGAGCATTGGATGATTGGGTTAAGGGTAGCAAGGTGACTGATTTGCAGGGGCTCTATGATTTGGTTGCATGAGAGCACCTGAATGAATGAATGAATGATAAGGTATTTCTAAAGCGCATGGTTACCCGGGGGCATCCCAGCGCTAATAGCGGTGCAGCTTCAAATCCGGACAGTATTAGGGAAACAGATATGTTTTTAACTGCTTTCGGAAGGTCAGGTAGTTTGGCTCAAGGCGGATACGAGGGGACAAGAGATTCCACAATTTAGCGGCATTGTACGAGAAGCGACGCCCTCCGCTTCGTGTTTTTCTCTATTTTAGGACTACCGCCAATTGTTTATTATCTGACCTTAAAGACCTATTAGAGCAATAGGGTTGAATAATAGATCTGATAATAGGCGGGCCCTTGCCTGAGAGTGCTTTATGTGTAATACACAGAGCCTTAAACTGGATTCTCTCCTGGATGGGTAGCCAATGAAGCGAGGCAAGCTCAGGCTTAGCTGAGAGGCGTTTGGAAGTATTCGTGAGCAGACGTGCTGCAGTTTTGCACTATCTGCAATTTTTTGGTGGTGGTGAGTGGGGCTCCCAGATATAGGGCGTTAGCGTAGTCAAGACATGACAGGATCAAAGCTTGGACCAGTAATCTTCTGGCAGAGAAAGGTAGCAAGGGGAGGATCTTTCTTAACATTCTTAAAATCCCATAACAACAAGCTGCAACCTTGCGTGCTTGCTCCTTAAAGTCAAGATTGTGGTCCAGCCATACACCCAAGCTCTTGATTTGTTCTTTAGGGGAGGGTGGTGGCCCCAGACAGCTAGGCCAAAATGAGCCTATGTTCAATGTAGTGGAATTACCCAGGAGCATCAGCTCTGTCTTAGCTCCATTAAGTTTTAAACATGAGCTGTCCATCCAACTCAACACCTTTTCGAGGCATAAGGCTAAACCCGAGCCTGAGTTGTCCAGTTGATTGAGCGAGACCACCAACTGAGTATCATCAGCGTAGGTGATGATCTGAATGTCAAAAGGTGTTACTACTTCTGCCAGGGAGCTCATATAGTCATTAAATAGAGTGGGGCTCAGGGAAGATCCCTGAGGAACCCCACATCTAAGGGGCATTCGCTTTGAAGTGATTTCATCATCAAAGACTACAAAAGATCTGTCCTCTAAGAAGGACTGTAGCCACTTTAGCGCTGTTCTGGCAACTCCTGCATTCCTAAGTCTTTGAATTAACAAATGATGGTTCACCGTATCAAAGGCTGAGCTGAGATCCAATAAGATAAGAGCAGCGCAGCCCCCTCCATCCAGAATTTTCTTACTTCTTCCATCACTGTCAGGAGTGCAGTCTCTGTGCCTTGCTGTGGTCTGAACCCAGTCTGTGAGGGATGAAGGCAGTTATTATTTTCAAGAAAGGTTGAGAGAGTATGGTTTATGTGCTTCTCAGCTATTTTACCAATTCCTGGTAATAGTGAGATAGGGCGGTAGTTTGCCAACACGTCAGGATCCAGGTTGGGCTTTTTTAAGAGTGCTCTAACCATTGCCTGTTTCCAGCGGGAGGGCACTAACTGGCACATGCATCAAGCTAGGATTTTGCGAGTCCTTAATAGCGAATATTAAGGATTCACAATTAAGGATTCGCAAAATCCTATGCATGTAGGAATCGCTATAATAATAGCGATTCTTTCACATTCCTTATTTGCGACTCGCAAATGAATGAATGGGAAATTGTGAGCGCTATTTGCGAGTACCAATAGGTACTCGCAAATTGCGCATGCAATTTCAAGGGTGCAGGGGTGTCAAAAGGACACCCTGTTGCACCCTGAAATTGATCCTTGCACTATATAGTTATGCACACACATGTCCCAAGGACATGTGTGTGTGTAACCTTCAACTTTGAAAAATGCACTTTAGTGCATTTCTCAAAGTTTTGCAATTACCATGAAGTTCAACTTCATGGTAAATTGCGCCCTAGTAGCGAAGTCGCTCATTTTTTTACTTTGTTGCATTGCATTTAAGGAATCTCAATTTGCGATTCCTTAAATGCAATCGTAATTTAAGTAATCGCAATTTTGCGATTCCTTTAATTGCGATTTTTGCATTTGGGATGATGCATCCCAAATGCAAAAATACAGGTCGCAAAGGGCAGATTCTGCGAATCTGCCCGTTTGCGACCCGATTTTCGGATGATGCATGGGGCCCTTAACCTGTTGCCAGCTAAGCAATTATCACATCCAAGATCACTGGGGATACAGTCTCAGAGATTAAGTTTAAAATGTTAGGGGGGGCAGCATCTGTAGGTGCTCCAAATTTAAGTTGACTAAGAATCCCTCGAAGGAGATCAAATTCAGGGGGATTGCCTCCAGCGGACAATCTCCAAATTGGGCTGTCCAGTCAGATGACGATAAAGTTTGTGAGGCTGTAGCTAGAGGAAAGGACTTATAGATACTTTGTATTTTATCAACGAAAAATTCAGCAATTTGGTTGCAGCGTAGAGGGATATCAACAAAAGCGATGGGGGCACAGGAGGAGTTAGGAGCACCTGTCAGATAATTGTTTTCCAGAGCTACGCCAGCACTTGATTGACAATAAGCTGACTGACCCCAGAAAGCTTGCTATGGAGGCGGACCGCTGGGTCAGCACCAGGGTCCAAAAAGGTAGTGTGGGAGACTCTGCCAAAGGTGGGCAGGGTCCCCAGCAGAAGAGTGGGGGGAGAAGGGTAAACAGAAGGAGTTCCAGAAAGGGCCCCAAAGTAATCCCCAAGGGAACCAAGGTAAGGGTTCCCAGCCTCCCACTGGGAAGAAGCCATGTTCATAGGAGTTCCAAGGCATGTTTTTGTTTGTGGTCAGGTTGGTCACTTCCAAGGGGATCCTAGGTGTCCCAAAAAGGTTACCACTGCACCCACTGGTGCACCGCCCTGGGAAATGGCTAGTGTAGCCTTGGGTTAGGAGTCGGGGGCCCAAGAGGGGTGGGGTCCTGCAGAAATGTCCCTGGTCTCTTTAGGAGACAGTGAGATGGTCCCATGAGCTCATCTGCCTGATAACACTAAGAAGTATAAGCAGTGGGTGTCCATCAATGGCCATAGAGTGGAGGCTCCGAGAGACACAGGAGCCAGTGTGACAGCTGTCAGTTGTTGGCTGGTGTCTGCAGAGCAGGTGGTCCCCAACGCATTCTACCCAGTAGCTGCCGCTGACAATTCAGAGTGCCTCTGCAAAGCGGCACAGGTTCTATTTGAGTGGGGGGGGGGGTCTCAGGTACCTTGAACATAGCTGTGAGGCCAGCCATGCCTGTTGACTGTCTGCTAGGCAATGATTTGGAGAGCTCCCCTTGGGCGAAGGTGGAGCGGAGGTCTCATTTAGAGATGTTGGGTCTGCCTGAGTGGGCATGTGTGACCACTCGGTCAATGGCAGCCGGTAAGGGGATTCAAAAGGACCCGGACCAGGAAAGAGTGGCCCAGGTGCCTACCAGAAAGAGAAGAGGCAGGGGGCGCGGGAAACCGGCCCCTGAAGTTCCCACGGTCCAGGAGGAGGCAATCCTTGAGGGGGATGCCCTGGAGCCTACAGGGGAACAAGTGGCTGAACTGGGGGACCCGATGAGCTGATCCATTGGCAGCAGGAAGGAGTCCCCTCCAGGGAGGAATTCTGCCAGGAGCAGCAGAAGTGCCCTTCTCTTGTTGGTTTGCGGCAGCAGGCTGCAAACCAGGCAGCAGGTGATCAGTCTGGATCACATTGGATTTACTGGGAGAATGGTCTCCTGTATAGAAAGCCTAAGGTTGCGGAGCCTGGGTCAGCCTGTGTGCTGGTGGTACCCCAGCACTTCAGAGCCTTCCTACTGGGTCTGGCTCATGCTGTGCCTTTGGCAGGACATTTGGGGCAGGACAAGACCTTTGAAAGGCTTGTCACCCACTTTTACTTGCCCCAAATGCGTAAGAGTTCTGATACTCATTGTAGATATTGCCATACTTGCAGGCAAATGGCAAGAGTGGGAGGAAGTGTAAGGCTCCTCTCCAACCTTTCCCTGTGGTCAGCACCCCCTTTGAGAGGGTGGGTATTGACATTGTGGGAATTCTGGATCCCAAGACAGCCATGGGCAACAGGTTCATCCTGGTCTTGGTGGACCAAGGCACCCAGTACCCGGAAGCCATCCCTCTCCGGACTGTGACGGCCCCCATGGTGGGTCGTGCGTTGATAGGGATTTTCTCCCGTGTGGGGTTCCCCAGAGAGGTGGTGTCTGACCATGGTACCAACTTCATATCTAAGTATATGAAGTCCCTGTTGCAGGAGTGCGGTGTTACCTATATGTTCACCGCTTCTTACCACCACCAAGGTAAAGGGCTGGTTGAGAGATTCAACTGGACCCTGAAGGGCATGATTATGGGTCTTGGTGAGCCCATGAGGCGTAAGTGGGACGTCCTCTTACCATGTCTTTTGTATGCTTATAGAGAGGAACAGTGATAAACAGTATACTTTGTCTTTTAGTTCAACAATTCCCTAGGAATAATTTTAACAAGATTAGCCTGGATACATATACTCTATTTTGTATCTACAGGTCCAACTTGTCCTCGGGATAATGTACAGAAATGCGTTGACGCGTTTCAATGGGTATCTGATTATTCCATCTTTATCAAGACAGTCATTACGTTCACTTTTCTTTGTGGTATATTTGATTGTTATACCCTGAATGAAAGAGAGTTGATGTTTGCACTTATTCTTGTACTTCTTCTGCAGACTCGAAGAATGGTCTATTAATAGACCCCTTCTTAAAGGACTTGAATAATCCCGTTTCCCAACTGCTGTATATTCTTGAACGGTTCAAACCGGAACTCCAGATTTCTAGTTCTGTGTCCAAAAATTTGCATATGAAGTCCTACTTCGTCCTTTTGGAAAATGTGACAAAACATTTTCCAAAAGGACGAAGTAGGACGGGGAATCCATGAGCCAATAAGTGCGACGTAAGCGCATCGGTAGGTGAGGAGGTGTATGTATTAAAGCCCCTCTACCGTGGACTTCATATGCAAATTTTTGGACACAGAACTAGAAATCTGGGGTTTCGGATTGAACCGTTCAAGAATATACAGCAGTTGGGAAACGGGGATTATTCAAGTCCTTTTAAGAAGGGGGTCTATTAATAGACCATTCTTCGAGTCTGCAGAAGAAGTACAAGAATAAGTGCAAACATCAACTCTCTTTCATTCAGGGTATAACAATCAAATATACCACAAAGAAAAGTGAACGTAATGACTGTCTTGATAAAGATGGAATAATCAGATACCCATCGAAATGCGTTGATGCATTTCTGTACATTATCCCGAGGACAAGTTGGACCTGTAGATACAAAATAGAGTATATGTATCCAGGCTAATCTTGTTAAAATTATTCCTAGGGAATTGTTGAACTAAAAGACAAAGTATACTGTCTATCACTGTTCTTTTCTCTATTTTTTAGGGTTCTCTGTGGTAAAAGTGTTATAAGATGTTATGTTATGTCCTGACCTGATGAATTTTATTGTTTTTAATTATGTTGAACTGATGCATTGTGTTTTATTATAGGTGTTTTATTATATGAATTGTGTTTTAATAATATTCACGTGCCTAAAGAAATAAATTGACCTTTTTGCACTGTATGTTATAGTGGGATCATTGTTTGAGTGTTTCAGGGATTTTGAGTAATAAATGTTGTTTTTATAGTTTATGTGCTTTATATGAATTAAGAACTCCTCTACTCATAGGGTGTTCTTGTTGATTGAATGAATCAAGGGACAACTTGTTTTTTCGTACTGATAGTACTCCACTCCCTTGGTTGCTGACAAGGGGTCTCTCTCTGTTTAAACACATGCTTATAGAGAGGTACCACAGAAGTCCTTAAGGTTCAGTCCCTTTGAGCTCCTGTATGGCCACCCTGTAAGAGGACCTCTAAGTCTGGTGAAAGAAGGCTGGGAAAAAGCTCTCAGTAAATCTCCCCAGGATGTATATAGCTGCATGCTGGACTTCAGAAACCAGACTAGGCTCTTCAGACAACTTGCTCAGGCGAATCTGGAAGCCAGCCAGGAGGAGATGAAACGCTGGTATGATCAGAATGCCACTCTGATCGAGTTTCAGCCTGGACAAAATGTTTGGGTCATGGCCCCAGTGGAGCCTTGTGCACTCCAGGATAAGTGGACCGGACCATTTGAGGTGGTGGAGAGCAAGAGTAAAGTCACCTACTTGGTGGACTTGCAGTCTCCTAGGAACCCTTTGCTGGTCCTGCATGTGAACCACCTGAAGCCCCACTTGGAGAGGTCCGAAGTGGGCATACTCCTAGCAACAGATGCTGGGATGGAAGAGGAGACTGAGCCTCTCCCTGACCTCCTGTCTGCAAAGGAGCATGATGGGTCAGTGGACAGTGTGAACCTCTCTTCCGCCCTGACTACTGAACAGCAGACTGACTGTCGCCAATTGTTGGGACAGTTTGCTGCTCTGTTCTCCCTGACCCCTGGTGTCACTCAGTGGTGTGTCCATGATGTTGACACTGGGGACAGTCCTCCTGTAAAGCACAAAATTTACAGAGTGACTGACAGGGTCAAGGCTTGCATCAAGGAGGACGTCTCCAAGATGTTAGCGCAAGGGGTGATTGAGCTCTCAAACAGCCCTTGGGCCAGCCCAGTGGTCTTGGTCCCAAAGGCTGCCGCACCCGGTGCCATGCCAGAACTCCGGTTCTGTGTGGACTACTGAGGGCTCAATTCAGCCACCAGGACTGATGCTCACCCCATCCCCAGAGCTGTTGAGCTCATAGATCGGTTGGGAGCTGCCCGGTATCTCAGTACGTTTGACTTAACGTCTGGGTACTGTCTGATTGCCTTAACTGATGGGGCAAAGGAGAAGTCAGCATTCTCAATGCCAGAGGGGCACTACCAATTCCGGGTAATGCCCTTTGGGTTGAAGAATGCCCCTGCCACCTTTCAGAGGTTGGTCAACCAGGTGTTGGCTGGGCTGGAGGATTTCAGTGCCGCCTACCTGGATGACATTGCAGTGTTCAGTGCCACTTGGGAGGAACATCTGCACCACCTCTGGGAAGTGTTGAAGGCTCTGCAGAGGGTAGGCCTCACGATCAAGGCGAGTAAGTGCCAGATCAGGCAGGGTTCTGTGGTGTACTTAGGACACCAGGTGTGGAGCGGCCAGGTGGCGCCCTTACAGCCCAAGATTGATACCATTCTGACTTGGGAACCCCCCCAAGACCCAGACAGAGGTGAAAGCCTTTTTAGGACTCACTGGGTATTACAGGATATTTGTCAAGGGGTATGGCGCCAATGTTGCCCCCTTGACAGAGCTGACTTCCTGGAAGCAGCCAAACAAGGTGAATTGGACTGACGCCTGCCAGAAGGCTTTTGATGCCCTGAAATCTGCCATGTGCACAGCGCCCGTGCTTCAGGCACCCAATTTCTCAAGGGAATTCATTGTGCAGACAGATGCTTCAGAGCATGGTGTGGGAGCGGTGCTCTCACAGCTAAATGATGAGGGCCTAGGCCATCCTGTAGCCTTTATTGGTAGGAGTTTATTTCCACTGGAACAGAGGTGGAGTGCGATTGAGCGTGAGGCATTTGCTGTGGTATGGCGCTGAAGAAGCTGAGACCCTACTTGTTTGGGACTCACTTCCGGGTTCAGACAGACCACAGGCCCCTCAGATGGTTGATGCAGATGAGGGATGAGAATCCAAAGTTGTTGAGGTGGTCCATTTCCCTACAGGGGCTGGACTTCACGGTGGAACACCGCCCTGGTACAGAACACGCCAATGCTGATGGTCTGTCCAGATTTTTCCGCCTTAGTGAAGAGAACTCCCAAGAGGGTGGGTAATTCTCCCCACATTTCAGCTAGAGGAGACACGTGTTAGACCTGGCACCATTGGCGTGGGTCTCTCCAGCATTTTTTGCTTTTGTCTCTTGTGTTTTTGCTGTGTGTTGGACTCCATTTTCTGGTCTAGATGCTTTGGGCACTTTGCCACTGCTGTTCAGTCCCAAAGTGCAAGTGCTCCCTTTGTAAATTGTTGTTATAGATTAGTGATTCCATGATTGGCAGATTTGATTTACTAGTCTGACCCTAGTACAGTGCACTGTGTGTGCCCAGGGCCTGTAAATCAAATGCTGCCTAGTGGGCTGCAGCACTGATTGTGCCACGCACAGAAGCAGCCTGTAAAATGTAACTCTTGCCTGCCATTGCAGAGCCTGTGGGCAGTCTAGTACTGCCATGTCGTCTTGGCAAGTGCACCCACTTGCCAGGCCCTAACCTTTCATTTTCTTACATGTCAGTCACCTCTAAGATAGGCCCAAGGTACCCCTGTGGGCAGGGTGCAGTGTATGTGAAAGGTGGGACATGCCCTGGTGTGTGTGGCATGACCAGATAGGGAATTACTGCCAATTTTGTTTTTCACTATTGCAAGGCTACCTGTTCCCATAGGACAGAATGGGGAGTTTGTTTATAACATCTTATACATTAAAAAGAATCCGCAGGTGATGGATCAAAAGAACCTAGCCAAGAAACAAGGGCGGGTTCACCAATTGGGGTGAAGGCCACCTCTACTGGTAGAAAAGAAAAATGTCTTTTCTTGTGTCCGCTCACTCACCCAGGGTTGCCCCTAGGTGACATGCTTCATCATTGGGGCCATCCCAAACATCTACTGATTGGGGCGTGCTGCGACTTGCGGATTTACATAGGAGCACTTACCTTGTGAGGCTATGTGTCGTGCAGTGTAGGGGGGAGTGGTGTAAGTGATGTTTTAAACAATTACCTAACTAGTGAACTAGTGAGCTATTGTTTTATTCCTGCTCCTAGTTGGTAGGGATAAAAAGGGGGTTAATAAAAGGGAAATGTAACTGTTATGTAATTATAATCCCCTGTATTATGTCAACATGTTTCAAGGTATCCCCTAAACCTTTTCTTCAGGACAACAAAGGGACCAGCCCTTTGTGTACCACTCCGTGCCGGACCTATAATAAAGTGAAGTGAAAAATGATTAATGCACACCTATTGTGTGAGCATTGGAAAAAATATATACATACGGTTGCTTCTGAACACATAGTAACTGTCATTGGGAAGAAAAAGCAAAATGCAAATTAAAACATACTGCCTGCCCACCGTTCTTGTGGGCAGGTAAAGGCGTTACGCTGCGCGTAAAAGAAGGTACTTCATACTATGGTGTAAGTGCCCTTGAAAGCAAACTTAGTTAGTGCTCAGATCTTGTGTGGGTAATACTACACATGATACCTTAATTGTGAGCAGGCAAGGTTGAGAAGACATAATTTAAAAACACTTGTAGTCAAGGACAAAAACAGGACACACACAACATGTAACATAAAATCAATTTCTTTTTGAAACATACTTATTTTTTGGCAAAAGTGCGCCTCATGGTCTGTCTGGGTGGAGGGGCCTGTAGAAACCCTATATTATAATAATAGACAAAGGAATGAGATAATGAGGATTTGTTATAAGCCACTCATTGCTTGTGCCTTCCTATGACTGGTTTAGAAAGAGCAAATGGAATTTAGTGAAAAAAGCAAGTAAAGTTATGTAAATTCCTGTAGGGAGAAAAAAATTGATGATGTCCTGTAGGGAGAAAAAAGTCTTACTGTGCTCAGCAACCCTCCATCAATACGACCTATTCAGTCCCAAGGCAGACCGCATCTTAGTGTGTCTTTGCCTTTATATGTTCCAACACTACATATAGAACCCTGTGAAAATTTAGAACAGATACTACTAGAGAAAGAGCAAAGAAGAGTTTTCAAATTACGCACGGATATTAGAGGTTTGAACGAGAATATATCATGGGGCAAATTCACTAGATAAATTAACACTGATATCTGGAAACCCCACCTGGCATGTTTCTTAACGGCATGTTATGAAAATCAAAATCAAGAACAAAGGCACTGAAATCCTCTACCCCGTGTTTTTTTGATAAAATTGAAGGCAGTATGACAAGAAACATCCCTAGCCTTTGCCCTTTTTCCTTTTCTGTTTATTGTTTTTTTTTACCATTCCAATATGGCCGCCATTTAAGAAACTCATGGTGTCCCTTTGAACAGGGTTCGATACAGACCCAATCTATGTATGACAAAATACCGGGCGTCCTCTTATTCTAGTACGAGGTACTCTTGCACTCAAATTATTAATTTAGACTTTCTAAAATCACAACCCCTTTTTCATAAAATTAGAGGTTCGAACAAGAATATACCATCGGGCCATTTCACTAGATAAATTAACCCCGATATCTGAGAATAAATAAATAATAAAAAAACCCCGTCTGGCATGTTTCTTAACGGCATTTTATGAAAATCTAAATCAAGAACAAAGGCAATGAAATCCTCCACCTCGTTTTTTGATAAAATTGAAGGCAGTATGACAAAACATCCCTAGCCTTTTTCCTTTTCTTTTTCTTTTTCTGTTTATTGTTTTTTTGACCATTCCAATATAGCCGATATTTAAGAAACTCACGGTGTCCCTGTGACCAGGGTTCGATACTGACCCCAACCTATTTTGACAAAATACCGGGCGTCCTTCTTTTTTCGTATAAGGTACTCCTGCACTCTAATTAGTAATTTAGACTTTCAAAAATCACACCCCCATTTCATAAAATACCAACAACATGGTGGACCGTTTACACCACAATACGAGACTACGCTTTACAGGCTCTAGTCTCTAACAGCACGAGGGAATGACTCGGCTGTTTTTCAGACTACTTATACCGGCACTAAGGCAAAGACACACTAAGATGCGGTCTGCCTTGGGAGTGAATAGGTCGCATTGACGGAGGGTTGCTGAGCACAGTAAGACTTTTTTCTCCCTACAGGACATCATCAATTTTTTTTTTTCCCTACAGGAATTTACATAACTTTACTTGCCTTTTTCACTACATTCCATTTGCTCTTTCTAAACCAGTCATAGGAAGGCACAAGCAATGAGTGGCTTATAACAAATCCTCATTATCTTATTCCTTTGTCTATTATTATAATATAGGGTTTCTACAGGCCCCTCCACCCAGACAGACCATGAGCGCACTTTTGCCAAAAAATAAGTATGTTTCAAAAAGAAATTGATTTTATGTTACATGTTGTGTGTGTCCTGTTTTTGTCCTTGACTACAAGTGTTTTTAAATTATGTCTTTTCAACCTTGCCTGCTCACAATTAAGGTATCATGTGTAGCATTACCCACACAAGATCTGAGCACTAACTAAGTTTGCTTTCAAGGGCACTTACACCATAGTATGAAGTACCTTCTTTTACGCGTATCGTAACGCCTTTACCTGCCCACAAGAACGGTGGGCAGGCAGTATGTATTAATTTGCATTTTGCTTTTTCTTCCCAATGACAGTTACTACGTGTTCAGAAGCAACTGTATGTATATATTTTTTCCAAAGCTCACACAATAGGTGTGCATTAATAATTTTTCACTTCACTTTATTATAGGTCCGGCACGGAGTGGTACACAAAGGGCTGGTCCCTTTGTTGTCCTGAAGAAAAGGTTTAGGGATACCTTGAAACATGTTGACATAATACAAGGGATTATAATTACATAACAGTTACATTTCCCTTTTATTAACCCCCTTTTTATCCCTACCAACTAGGAGCAGGAATAAAACAATAGCTCACTAGTTAGGTAATTTTTTAAAACATCACTTACACCACTCCCCCTACACTGCACGACACATAGCCTCACAAGGTAAGTGCTCCTACGTAAACCGCAAGTCGCAGCACGCCCCAATCAGTAGATGTTTGGGATGGCCCCAATGATGAAGCATGTCACCTAGGGGCAACCCTGGGTGAGTGAGGGGACACAAGAAAAGAAATTTTTCTTTTCTACCAGTAGAGGTGGCCTTCACTCCCAATTGGTGAACCCGCCCTTGTTTCTTGGCTAGGTTCTTTGATCCGTCATCTACGGATTCTTTTTGATGTATTCTGATCACACAGGAGGGTGAACCTAGCCCAATCCTCCTCCTCCCCCTTTTTCTGATTTATAACATCTTATAAACATAACTGCCCCTGGAACGAGGTAGAAAAATAATGTTTAGTATGCCTGAACTCAGAATGTTAAAATGCATCTTTTAGTGAGGGTGATTTTTACATTCTGTGTTTGAAAATACCAGTTTTAGAAAGTAGGTATTTTCTTGCTTAACCATCCAGTGTGCCTTCTAGGTTTGTTTATTTCATTTCTGGCTTTTGGATGACAGGGGCTGGAGAAGGTCAGTGGCTCCAGAAGTCTGATGAATCAGGACTGGGCTGAATAGACCTGGGCTGCATTTAGAGAAGGGGGAGGAGATTTCCTTTCACCTGCATGGGCCTGCTCTGCCTTCAACAATGCTGTCTCCACCTCCTGCCAGGAAGCTGCATCAGTAAAGACAGAACTAGTTTTGGCTGGGTACAGACACTCTCTGCCTTCAGAGAACAAAGTATTGTTGTGTATAAAAAGAGGGGCCCAGACTCCAGACTTTTAGATCACTTCTGGGAATCAAGAAGAACCTTTGCCAAGGAGAAGAGCCGGAGAAGCTGTGGAGGAATACTGCCCCTGTGCTGTTTGCTATCTGTGGTTGTACTTATGTATGTTCTTTTTGTTAAATAACCTAAGAAAAGTATCTATAGATATGTACAGAAATGTTATGTCACTTATGTGAGGTCTCATGTTTATTTTTGTGTTCTAAAGGTATTATTTATATTCATGTTATTTATGTGTTTTCTTGTGTTTGTTGAATACTACTTAATCGGGATGGAGAAGTCCACAAGAAAAGCATTGTTGTGTTTTTGAGTGTATAGTTTTCTTTTCCTTTTCTTTCAATTTGAGCATTTAATGTATTTTTTTAATGTTGGCATTTAAAAGTTATATTGGCATGTGTGGTATAATAATGAGAAGACATGTATGAAAAGAAGTGGAATAGGATTTCAATATATCTTGTTATTGGGAGGTGCAAAACAATTACGCAGCCTTAGAAATCAGTTGATGAATCCATGGTGTAAGGGGTCCCTAGTGTATAGTTTACTTTTAGAAAGTTGGCATTTTCTTGCGTTAGCCATTTGGTGCCTGCAGGATGTCTCTAGTCACATGACTGGGTGTAATTGGCAGATGGGCTTTGTGTATTCCATCTAGACATCCACACACAATAGGAGCTTAGGTGTGACTGGATGGGCCATCACTGGCAGGATGCGAGGGGGAGCTGGGCCCAGCCTCACTTACACCTGAATAGGCTGTGCCCTGCCTCCAAACAAAGGGCCTAACAACCCTGCATTGTCACTTCAGCCAGCTTGGAGCCAGGGCCGGGAAGGCTGGGTATCTGTGCACTTCAAGGGCATGTCCCTGGGAGCTTCTCCCCACTTCAAAGGCACAAATGTGTAGAAAAGAAGGACCTCCGACACCACTACTTCAGTACACTTCTGGACCTGTGGATACTCTGCCAGGAAAAAGGGCTACTGTGCTACTACAAGGACTGCCACTCTGCTGAACTTCTGCCCTAAAGGAACTGCTGCCCTGCTGCGCTGACCTGCTGCCTGGGGAAGAACAATTGGACCTGCAACCTCCATCTTGAACCCGGGGCAACAGAGTGACTCAAAGGGCAAGTCTGCTGGCCTCTTGATCTGAACCTCAGGAACATAACAGGCTCTCCCACAGCTCTTGGACCTGTCTTCAGTGAGTTCCTAGCCCCCAAGTGGTGCCCCTTGGGACTTCAACCCATGATGTGGCTCAGCGGGCTCTTAATTCATTCTTTTGGGCCCATTAACACTAGAACCGTGACACTCACACCGAAGTTCAGCGTGAGAGCCACCACCAACCTGTCTACCCACACAGCAAGCATTGACCCCATGGAGGACAGCCACCGGGAAGCTCCAGCCCACCAATCTGTGATGCTTGGCCTGCTTTTCGCACCACGCAGACTGCCACCCGCAAGGATCTCCTTGCTCCCGGCGACCCTCTCCAACATAAACAGGACTCTTGGCACAAAACTTGAGAAGGTAAACCTTCAGCTGAGCTAATCTGGGACTATATCCGACCCAGTTTGTCTTTAAAAATTCATAACTCCGGTTCTACTGATTACTGATTAGATTTTTGTCATTTTGGTTGTTTATTTATTACATTTTGCTCTATTTTCTAACCAGGTGTGGGATCTTATTATGTGGTGTTTTCACTTTTTCCCTGTTTGAAGTGTTGCACAAATACTTTACACATTGCCTCTAAATTAAACCTGAATGATCTTTGCCAACCTACCAGGGGGTGAGCACAGGCTAATTTGGGGTTTGCTTGTGCCTTACTCTGACTAAGATTGAGGTTGCTGTTTTACCTGGGCTCACACCCCAGTCAACCAATAACCCAATTTCTAGCAAGGACATACATCTAGCATAGCATGATATAGTGGCCTAGAAATGCTGCATCCATTGTGGTGTTCTGCAGAATGGAAGTGTGAGCTGCTTCATAAACCTTTGAGAGCTTTACCTGTCCATGGATGTTTATGTAGTTCTGACTCTGTGAGCAAGTGTGCATGAGATTATAGTTCACAATCACAAAGTGCATGCCCTGTATTTTTTTTGTTGCATTACTGTAATGGTCTTGTTTTTTGTATTGTTTTATACCTTGTATTTCATTCTCTACACTATCAGGAATTTTTACTATCTGCTTTTGACTGGCGGTATGTTAAGGTGGTATTTTTCACTGGTATTTAATGAGCTCTCATACTAGTAATTCATTATTCCTAACTCATGATCAATGCCTTAGTCTAGTCTGTTATTCTGGCATGTCCTTCAGGAGTTGTTTACAGAGATGTGCATTCAAGCACTGACTGTACCTATTTAAGAAATCACGGGCACAACGTGAAGCACTCCCGCACATCACTTTGGGAGGTCAAGCCTAGCAAGTGCCTATAGGGACCGGTGTTCACAGGTGGTCGCTGCGTTTGTGCCACAGGAGGTGATTGCTCCAGTGTATCTGGGAACTTACGTACCTCAAAGTCACCGCTGCTCGAGACCACACACTAGAGTCATTATGTCCTGCTAGTAAGCGGTAAAAAACGAGAATGGCTGCAAAATGCATCCGTGTATTGTGTAGACGGCAGGGGTTTCCACAGCCAGCTTTGCTGAGGAGTCTGATTCTGTGGGGAAGTGACAGCAGGTGACCGAGACCGTCCTTCAAGGCCCCCCTTTCCCTAAGGTGTCCAGCACTTGCCAGGCCCTAACCTTTTGTTTTCTTACATGTCAGTCACCTCTAAGGTAGGCCCAAGGTACCCCTGTGGGCAGGGTGCAGTGTATGTGAAAGGTGGGACATGCCCTGGTGTGTGTGGCATGACCTGATAGTGAATTACTGCCAATTTTGTTTTTCACTATTGCAAGGCTACCTGTTCCCATAGGACAGAATGGGGAGTTTGTTTATAACATCTTATACATCAAAATGAATCCGTAGGTGATGGATCAAAAGAACCTAGCCAAGAAACAAGGGCGGGTTCACCAATTGGGGTGAAGGCCACCTCTACTGGTAGAAAAGAAAAATGTCTTTTCTTGTGTCCCCTCACTCACCCAGGGTTGCCCCTAGGTGACATGCTTCATCATTGGGGCCATCCCAAACATCTACTGATTGGGGCGTGCTGCGACTTGCGGATTTACATAGGAGCACTTACCTTGTGAGGCTATGTGTCGTGCAGTGTAGGGGGGAGTGGTGTAAGTGATGTTTTAAACAATTACCTAACTAGTGAACTAGTGAGCTATTGTTTTATTCCTGCTCCTAGTTGGTAGGGATAAAAAGGGGGTTAATAAAAGGGAAATGTAACTGTTATGTATTTATAATCCCTTGTATTATGTCAACATGTTTCAAGGTATCCCCTAAACCTTTTCTTCAGGACAACAAAGGGACCAGCCCTTTGTGTACCACTCGTGCCGGACCTATAATAAAGTGAAGTGAAAAATTATTAATGCACACCTATTGTGTGAGCATTGGAAAAAATATATACATACGGTTGCTTCTGAACACGTAGTAACTGTCATTGGGAAGAAAAAGCAAAATGAAATTAAAACATACTGCCTGCCCACCGTTCTTGTGGGCAGGTAAAGGCGTTACCCTGCGCGTAAAAGAAGGTACTTCATACTATGGTGTAAGTGCCCTTGAAAGCAAACTTAGTTAGTGCTCAGATCTTGTGTGGGTAATACTACACATGATACCTTAATTGTGAGCAGGCAAGGTTGAAAAGACATAATTTAAAAACACTTGTAGTCAAGGACAAAAACAGGACACACACAACATGTAACATAAAATCAATTTCTTTTTGAAACATACTTATTTTTTGGCAAAAGTGCGCCTCATGGTCTGTCTGGGTGGAGGGGCCTGTAGAAACCCTATATTATAATAATAGACAAAGGAATGAGATAATGAGGATTTGTTATAAGCCACTCATTGCTTGTGCCTTCCTATGACTGGTTTAGAAAGAGCAAATGGAATTTAGTGAAAAAGGCAAGTAAAGTTATGTAAATTCCTGTAGGGAGAAAAAAATTGATGATGTCCTGTAGGGAGAAAAAACTCTTACTGTGCTCAGCAACCCTCCGTCAATACGACCTATTCAGTCCCAAGGCAGACCGCATCTTAGTGTGTATTTGCCTTAGTGCCGGTATAAGTAGTCTGAAAAACAGCCGAGTCATTCCTCGTGCTGTTAGAGACTAGAGCGTGTAAAGCGTAGTCTCGCATTGTGGTGTAAACGGTCCACCATGTTGTTGGTATTTTATGAAATGGGGGTGTGATTTTGAAAGTCTAAATTACTAATTAGAGTGCAGGAGTACCTTATACGAAAAAAGAAGGACGCCCGGTATTTTGTCAAAATAGGTTGTGGTCAGTATCGAACCCTGGTCACAGGGACACCGTGAGTTTCTTAAATAGCGGCCATATTGGAATGGTCAAAAAAACAATAAACAGAAAAAGAAAAAGAAAAGGAAAAAGGCTAGGGATGTTTTGTCATACTGCCTTCAATTTTATCAAAAACGAGGTAGAGGATTTCATTGCCTTTGTTCTTGATTTAGATTTTCATAAAATGCCGTTAAGAAACATGCCAGACGGGGTTTTTTTTATTATTTATTTATTCTCAGATATCGGGGTTAATTTATCTAGTGAAATGGCCCGATGGTATATTCTTGTTCAAACCTCTAATTTTATGAAAAAGGGGTTGTGATTTTAGAAAGTCTAAATTAATAATTTGAGTGCAAGAGTACCTCGTACTAGAATAAGAGGACGCCCGGTATTTTGTCATACATAGATTGGGTCTGTATCGAACCCTGTTCAAGGGACACCATGAGTTTCTTAAATGGCGGCCATATTGGAATGGTAAAAAAAAACAATAAACAGAAAAGGAAAAAGGGCAAAGGCTAGGGATGTTTCTTGTCATACTGCCTTCAATTTTATCAAAAAAACACGGGGTAGAGGATTTCAGTGCCTTTGTTATTGATTTTGATTTTCATAACATGCCGTTAAGAAACATGCCAGGTGGGGTTTCCAGATATCAGGGTTAATTTATCTAGTGAATTGGCCCCATGGTATATTCTCGTTCAAACCTCTAATATCTGTGCGTAATTTGAAAACCCTTCTTTGCTCTTTCTCTAGTAGTATCTGTTCTAAATTTTCACAGGGTTTTATATGTTCCAACACTACATATAGACCATCCAGTGTGCCTCTGCTAGGTTTGTGTATTGCATTTCTGGCTTTTGGATGACAGGGGCTGGAGAAGGTCAGTGGCTCCAGAAGTCTGATGAATCAGGACTGGGCTGAATAGACCTGGGCTGCATTTAGAGAAGGGGGAGGAGATTTCCTTTCACCTGCATGGGCCTGCTCTGCCTTCAACAATGCTGTCTCCACCTCCTGCCAGGAAGCTGCACCAGTAAAGACAGAACTAGTTTTGGCTGGGTACAGACAATCTCTGCCTTCAGAGAACAAGGTATTGTTGTGTATAAAAAGAGGGGCCCAGACTCCAGACTTTTAGATCACTTCTGGGAATCAAGAAGAACCTTTGCCAAGGAGAAGAGCTGGAAAAGCTGTGGAGGAATACTGCCCCAGTGCTGTTTGCTATCTGTCGTTGGCCTGCAGTGGCTACTTGCTGCCAAGGAAAGGAGTAAAGGACTTTGCTGTTTGCTTTGTCCCCTGCTTGAGGAAAAGATTTCCAAGGGCTTGAAATTGAGCATGCCTCCTGTTCCAAAGTCTCAGGGACGCAAAGACTTCATTTCTTCTGTCTCTCTGCATCTGGAACTGCTGTTTCAGCTGCCACAGAAGGAAATTGCAAAACCGACGCCGGAGAGCGACGCCGTAACCTGCACCGAAGCCGTGGGCACCGCTTGTGAAGAGCACGACGCACCGCCCCGACTTGTACTGTAGGCCCGACGCCTGCTGACGCCGTGCCGCATCGACTCCAAAGCCGTCATCGAGGCCGCTGCCTGCACCGTAGCCGAGGACACCGCTCGTGATGTCCACGACGCAACGTCCCGAGTCACACCACAGCCCCGACTTCACCGACGCCAGTGCTTCATCAACGCGCAGCCGATACTCGACGTGTGTGACTCCAGAATCCACCAACACTACACCGTCGGAAGGAACCGCCGCCTCGCCGCCACCGTGACGTCACCTCCCAGTCACAGTAAGGAACCGACGTCTCACCTCCCCTGCACCGCAGTAAGGAACCGAGGCTTCAGCTCCCCTGGGGTTGTAAGGAACCGACGCCGCTCGGCGCCAACGAGGCATCACCTCCCTGATGCCGTGCACCGCCTTTGCTTTCATCGTTTCCAAGGCACTGTTCTTTGTGGGTCTGCTAGACTCCGTGGTCGGCGCCGTACTTTGGGATTTTTATCTGTCACGACGTCGTAATAACTCCAAGTGGATTTATTTGTTGCTACAAAATTTATTTGAGTGAATAACCTATTTTTAAGGATATCTTGATAACTGTATTGTGGATTTTTGTCATTTGGTCTTGTTTTGGTTTAGATAAAGATTACTTATTTTTCTAAAATGGTGTGGTGTTTTCACTGTATTACTGTACGTGTTCACAAATGCTTTACACACTGACTCTGAGATAAGCCTGTCTACTCATGCCAAGCTACCAAGGGGGTGAGCAGGGGTTATTTTAGAAGTGTATCCCCCTCGATGCGATGCCTGATGATTGAGGACTATGTGTGGGTTCTTGCAGTGGCACAGCAGGGCTTGCATCTGAATCAGTGCGGTGATCGCGGATTTCGGAGATCGGTGCACCCGATGCGGCGCATGGCGATTTCTCGAGCCACTGGCTGGCCCTGCGTCGGTTTCTTCGGCAATGCGCCGGGAACAGGTACGGATGCGTTGCGCTTCTCGTCATTGCGTTATTTATCCAGCTCCCAACAGCCAGAACAACCTCCAGAGGCCCAGAACAGCAACAGGCACCTCTTGGCAGGTCAGAACTCCCAGCAAGGAAGTTAAGGGGAGCTGGGGGTGGAGTCTTTGTGCCCTGAGACTTTAGAACAGGAGGCAAGCTCTTCTTCAAGCCCTTGGAGATCTTCCTCAAGCAGGGGACACAGCACACAGCAAAGTCCTTTCCCTTTCCTTGGCAGAAAGTAGCCACTGCAGACCAACCCCAGACAGCAAACAGCACAGGGGCAGTATTTCTCCTCAGTATCTCCAGCTCTTGTCCTTGGCAAATGTTCCGCTTGATTTCCCAGAAGTGATCTAAAAGTCTGGGGTCTGGGCCCCTCTTTTATAATACAAAATCCTTTGTTCTTTGTGGCAGAAAAGCTCTTTGCCCAGCCAAAACCAGTTCTTTCCTCTCTGGTGCAGCTTCCCGGCAGGAAGTGGAGACAGCATTGTCTAAGGCAGACCAGGCCCATTCATTTGTGAAAGAAATCTCCTCCCCCTACTCTGAATGCAGCCCAGGTCTATTCAGCCCAGCCCTGACTCACCCTGGAAAGACAGGACACACCTCAACCTCCCAAGTGGCTGTCTGAACAGAATGCACATCCCCAGCCCGTGTCACTCCAAAGCCAGACAGTCAATACACAACCTAGCAGAGGCACACTGGATGGTTAGGCAAAAAAATACCTACTTTATAAAAGTGGTATTTTCAAACCCAGAATGTAAAAATCACCCTCACTAAAAGATGCATCTTAACATTCTGAGTTCAGGCATATCAAACTTTATTTTCCCATCTTGTTCCCATGGGCAGTTATGCTTATAAGATGTTATAAGCAAACTCCCCATTCTATCCTATGGGACAGATAGCCTTGCAACAGTGAAAAACGAAGTTGGCAGTATTTCACTATCAGGACATGCCACACACATCAGGGCATGTCCTACCTTTCACATACACTGCATCCTTCCCACAGGGGTACCTTGGGCCTACCTTAGGGGTGACTAACATGTAAGAAAAGGGAAGGATAGGGCCTGGTAAGTGGGTGAACTTGCCAGGTCGACATGGCAGTACCAAACTGCGCACAGACACTGCAGTGGCAGGTCTGAGTTACATTTACAGGATGCTGATGTGGGTGACACAATCAGTGCTGCAGGTCCACTAGCAGCATTTGCTTTACAGACCCTAGGCTCACAAAGTGCACTGTACTAGGAACTGACTAGAAAATCAAATATGTCAATCATGGAATCACCAAAAGCACTGAATAGCAGTGGCAAAGTGCCCAAAGCATCTAGACCAGCAAAATCGAAGTCCGCCACACAGCAACATAACAGGAGGCAAAAACAAAAAATACAGGGGAAACCCATGCAAATGATGCCAGGTCTAACATACACCCTTAATGAAGTATCGACATTGTAATGCAGAAGAACATAGTGCTGCGATATACAATATGAAGGGTCTCTAGACATTCCTACACACCTAGTTAGTGGTAAATAGCTACACTCCCCATGAGGCATGGAGATGACAAATGGTTAAAGAGGCTATGACCAGCTCACACACACTATGACATATTCCCCCCCACCAAAAATTGTGTAATATCACAATCTAGGATGCCCCTGAAAATATGATATCGCTCACACCACTTTTTAGTTTTATAATCCGAGTTGACCGCACGAGTGTGGCAAAACTACATTTCCCATTATTCATGGACTTCCGTATGAGCACGGCACAACAATAGAGAAGTGCAGCAGCTGAGTCACATAGGACCAGCCGAACTAGGACGGTACCGACAGACGAGCACCAGGTGTGTTCAGAGCCACCCGGCAAAGGCAGAACGCCCTTTATGGTCACATATGCAATATGCACTAGGAGCTCGTGAAATGAGCCGTGAACACACATTGATCCTGTGCACATCTTTTCCTCTCCAGAAATCCTGGAAGCGGCTACAAACTAAGTACAAGGAATGCCATTTTTGGCGATCTTCCCAGCACCCGGCCTAAATTTGAAAAGTAGTCAAGAAACATACCAGGTACGAAGTAAATTTCCCCCAACAATCCATATATGTAAGGATTTATGAACAGTAAAGTGGCCTTTACAGATTGCGATGCAGCAACATACTTTTCTTTTCTCCCTAGCATTGGCAGCTGTTTGACTTCCACACTATGGTACCCACACCCAGGGGTGACCTTTATGTAGGAGGACACAAGGCTCAAGTGCACGTAAAATCCATTCCCCTTCATGTCCTTGCATTTAATGCATATGCACTGAAAGAATTACTGGATGCCTAACAGAGCCCATCCTCTATCCCCCTTCCTCTTTTCTCTCCCGCTCAAACCAAAGGTTTAACGTATGGTAGTACCACCTGTAGTTTGTGATCACCCGCGAATTAGCATCCATTGATCCAATATCAAACACAGATGTAGTATGTTTTTGATGCAGGGCTACCATTGGCCATTGAACACCATGGCACACACTTTGTTAAAATAAATCCATGCTTTCCCCCTTTCTATGTTCCACATACAGTGTCCCCAACATCACAAAGCCCTGACAAAGATTTTCACTAAAGCACCAGGCCCACCCAGATGGTCGAAACGTGTCAGCGTAGATAAGGATTTGAGGGCACATAGCATCCACACGAGGCTAATAAAAATCACAGAACAGATTGAGAGGATTTATACCTCCCAATCCTATGGACATTTAAAACAGTTTGTGCCCTGATCCTATAGAGCCACTTGGTACCTGAAGGACCATACATTTGAGGGTAATAGTATATACCCCATGTGAGATGAATTCAGTAGTGTGACAATAAATTCCACTGCATTTGGTACACCTTCAATGAGTTGTTTTTCCTTCAAATATTAAGAAAAGAAGCATTGTATATGTTGGACACTTATGTATGTTCTTTTTGTTAAATAACCTAAGAAAAAGTATCTATAGATATGTACAGAAATGTTATTTCACTTATGTGAGGTCTCATGTTTATTTTTTGTGTTCTAAAGGTATTATTTATATTCATGTTATTTATGTGTTTTCTTGTGTTTGTTGAATATTACTTAATCGGGGATGGAGAAGTCCACAAGAAAAAGCATTGTTGTGTTTTTGAGTGTATAGTTTTCTTTTCCTTTTCTTTCAATTTGAGCATTTAATGTATGTTTTTTAATGTTGGCATTTAAAAGTTATATTGGCATGTGTGGTATAATAATGAGAAGACATGTATGAAAAAGAAGTGGAATAGGATTTCCAATATATCTTGTTATTGGGAGGTGCAAAATAATTACGCAGCCTTAGAAATCAGTTGATGAATCCATGGTGTAAGGGGTCCCTAGTGTATAGTTTACTTTTAGAAAGTTGGCATTTTCTTGCGTTAGCCATTTGGTGCCTGCAGGATGTCTCTAGTCACATGACTGGGTGTAATTGGCAGATGGGCTTTGTGTATTCCATCTAGACATCCACACACAATAGGAGCTTAGGTGTGACTGGATGGGCCATCACTGGCAGGATGCGAGGGGGAGCTGGGCCCAGCCTCACTTACACCTGAATAGGCTGTGCCCTGTCTCCACACAAAGGGCCTAACAACCCTGCATTGTCACTTCAGCCAGCTTGGAGCCAGGGCCGGGAAGGCTGGGTATCTGTGCACTTCAAGGGCATGTCTCTGGGAGCTTCTCCCCACTTCAAAGGCACAAATGTGTAGAAAAGAAGGACCTCCGACACCACTACTTCAGTACACTTCTGGACCTGTGGATACTCTGCCAGGAAAAAGGCTACTGTGCTACTACAAGGACTGCCACTCTGCTGAACTTCTGCCCTAAAGGAACTGCTGCCCTGCTGCGCTGACCTGCTGCCTGGGGAAGAACAATTGGACCCGCAACCTCCATCTTGAACCCGGGGCAACAGAGTGATTCAAAGGGCAAGTCTGCTGGCCTCTTGATCTGAACCTCAGGAACATAACAGGCTCTCCCACAGCTCTTGGACCTGTCTTCAGTGAGTTCCTAGCCCCCAAGTGGTGCCCCTTGGGACTTCAACCCATGATGTGGCTCAGCGGGCTCTTAATTCATTCTTTTGGGCCCATTAACACTAGAACCGTGACACTCACACCGAAGTTCAGCATGAGAGCCACCACCAACCTGTCTACCCACACAGCAAGCATTGACCCCATGGAGGACAGCCACCGGGAAGCTCCAGCCCACCAATCTGTGATGCTTGGCCTGCTTTTCGCACCACGCAGACTGCCACCCGCAAGGATCTCCTTGCTCCCGGCGACCCTCTCCAACATAAACAGGACTCTTGGCACAAAACTTGAGAAGGTAAACCTTCAGCTGAGCTAATCTGGGACTATATCCGACCCAGTTTGTCTTTAAAAATTCATAACTCCGGTTCTACTGATTACTGATTAGATTTTTGTCATTTTGGTTGTTTATTTATTACATTTTGCTCTATTTTCTAACCAGGTGTGGGATCTTATTATGTGGTGTTTTCACTTTTTCCCTGTTTGAAGTGTTGCACAAATACTTTACACATTGCCTCTAAATTAAACCTGAATGATCTTTGCCAACCTACCAGGGGTGAGCACAGGCTAATTTGGGGTTTGCTTGTGCCTTACTCTGACTAAGATTGAGGTTGCTGTTTTACCTGGGCTCACACCCCAGTCAACCAGTAACCCAATTTCTAGCAAGGACATACATCTAGCATAGCATGATATAGTGGCCTAGAAATGCTGCATCCATTGTGGTGTTCTGCAGAATGGAAGTGTGAGCTGCTGCATAAACCTTTGAGAGCTTTACCTGTCCATGGATGTTTATGTAGTTCTGACTCTGTGAGCAAGTGTGCATGAGATTATAGTTCACAATCACAAAGTGCATGCCCTGTATTTTTTTTGTTGCATTACTGTAATGGTCTTGTTTTTTGTATTGTTTTATACCTTGTATTTCATTCTCTACACTATCAGGAATTTTTACTATCTGCTTTTGACTGGCGGTATGTTAAGGTGGTATTTTTCACTGGTATTTAATGAGCTCTCATACTAGTAATTCACTATTCCTAACTCATGATCAATGCCTTAGTCTAGTCTGTTATTCTGGCATGTCCTTCAGGAGTTGTTTACAGAGATGTGCATTCAAGCACTGACTGTACCTATTTAAGAAATCACGGGCACAACGTGAAGCACTCCCGCACATCACTTTGGGAGGTCAAGCCTAGCAAGTGCCTATAGGGACCGGTGTTCACAGGTGGTCGCTGCGTTTGTGCCACAGGAGGTGATTGCTCTAGTGTATCTGGGAACTTACGTACCTCAAAGTCACCGCTGCTCGAGACCACACACTAGAGTCATTATGTCCTGCTAGTAAGCGGTAAAAAACGAGAACGGCTGCAAAATGCATCCGTGTATTGTGTAGACGGCAGGGGTTTCCACAGCCAGCTTTGCTGAGGAGTCTGATTCTGTGGGGAAGTGACAGCAGGTGACCGAGACCGTCCTTCAAGGCCCCCCTTTCCCTAAGGTGTCCAGCACTCACATCCCCTCCACGCCCATCGTTCTCCTTTCCACTACCAGCGGGGCCCCTTCTCCGCCTCGAAGACCTGCGAGGAGAGGAGGGAGGCACTGCGGGAAGGGAGGGAGGGAGAAGGGGTGGGTGAGGAGGCAGTGCACGCCGGCCGCACTCGCACAACCCTGGACGTGCCTGCAGACAGCGGCGGCTCCTGACAGCGGCGCAGCCTGCGGATCACAGGCTGGAGCAGGAGGACATCCGTCGCTCTCTCGCCAGCACAGCTAATCGTGCGCGCCTGAGTCCGGGGACGGACGGCCGCGGGCAGCGCTCTAGGATGCTGCGGGTCTCCGGTATGGGCACTGCCGGCGCCGTGCTCTTGTGCGCAGCGCTCGCCCACTGCAGCCCAGCGGCGGCGACAGGGGGCAGCGCGAGGGCGGACAGTGGCGCTGCGGGCAACTTCCTGGATGACAAGCAGTGGTTGACCACCGTCTCGCAGTATGACAAGGAGGCCGGGCAGTGGAACAAATTCCGAGATGTAAGTGCTTCTCTTTGACAGGTACTGCCTGACGGGCAGGCTGTCGTTGCCCATGCGGTACAGTGTGAGATACTCTTGCCTTTGGAGGCGGAGAGGGTATGTGTGGGTACTCAGACACTGCATTTCATGTCGATGTCCCCTACAACTTTCAGACTAAGATGTGTGCTGTCTCTAAACATGGTGCAGCATCCTTTTTAAAGGTGCGTCTGCGCAGAGCATAGATCCACGCGGGGCAGCGCGAGCTTCAGTGCAACATTGCAATATGCATTCCGCTTGTATTCTACGGACACTTGAGTGTAAAGCAACCACTCCAGGCTCAGATTCACAGATGATCCGATCTCTAGGTTTTGCTCTAATAGCTCCTAGGGCAGTGCCTGGTACAGTAGGCGGCCTCCTGCTGAGGGTTGACAAGGACTAGACAGGGGGTCTGTCCTGAGCTGTCACTGAGAGGAGACTAGGCATTCAAGTGGCTGTGGATGTGGAAGAATATATGGGTATGTGAAGTGAACCTTTGTGCAGGGGTTGTAGGGGTGTGAGCCTCTAGGGGCCTTTTACTGCAGCTGTGTACCTCCAGTCTCTCTCCATAAAGTGAGAGACTCCCTAGTTTGAACGGTCCCTGCTGTGAGATATCTGTTAAAATGGAAGAAAGTCTAATGTGAGAGACACCCTGTTATATGAGACCCCCAAGTTGAGATACCCACACTAATTGAGCTTTCTGAAAGTGAAATCTCCAAATTTAACATTCACTTTATTGTGGACGTCCCCCTAATGTGCGAGAGTCACCAACGTGTCAGATCCCATAATGTGGGTTTCCTCCAGTGTGGGTCCCCCCCCCCCATGCATGAGCTTTCTGCAAGTAAAATCTCATAATGTGATCTGTCTTTTAGAGCGAAAATCCCCATATGTGCTAATTAATGTCAGAGCTACCTTAATGTGAGAGCTTTGTTATTGTGAGAGATCCTCCTATATGAAATATTATTTAACTTTAAAGATTACTTATTGAAAAAGATACTCTTAATGTGTGCGATCTAATATGAGAGATCTGCTACTGTTAGGGATCTTCTTTGTGGGGAAAAAAATAACGTGAGCGATTCCGAACGTGAGAAACACCTTTAAAGTTCTGTGCACTTAAGAGGCCCAGTACCACTGCGGGAGATCGCTCATGGGAAAGATGCTTTAATACCTGTCATCCTTCCAAATGAGTGGTCCCCTTAAAGTGAGGTTTCCATCCGTAATTTAGAAGGTCCTCCTCATATGACCGACTTCACGATGTGAAAGTGCTCCCGTAATGTGAGAGTTCCCCTTCCTCGGATTAGATTCTGCTCCGATCCGTCTCGGAGTAAGGGGTGTCAGATAGACTCCTGCGCAGTCTCTCAAGCTCCCCTCAGCCGCGCGACAGGCAGACGGCGAGACTGAGAGCCCGCGAGCCTCTGCTTCCCACTGGAGGAGAGGCTATCGGGCTCAGGGGATTCCACACAGGGGTCTGTGGTGTCAAGTGTTCCTTGAAGGCGGCCAGCGCAGCTAATTCTGTGTAGAGGAAAAGGTGAAAACTGGCTTCATTTTTTTTATTTACCTGCATACCTAAATCGTGATGTTCGGGGCGAAGTGGGGAATGAAATCGGTTGTTTTTCCTACACCTTATTTTAGTGCTGGTTCAAACGTACTTCGAGCAGGTACTTCCATTTACTCACTCGTTTTCAGATGCTACCACTGCCCGGAGTAGCCCTTCGTGGGCATTTCTTCCGCCACTTGGAGAAAATATTCTACTCGTGGGTTTTGCAACGGAAGCTGTCCGCGAGCTCCTGCTCGGGACACGTACTGTAACCAGAGCAGCGGCGGAGGACTGCAGAGCGAACCAGGCAGTCATCCTGCCTTCTTCGTAAATATTTTATGAGCGGCGCATCCAGATTTTACGATAACGTGGCTATCAGATGGGGCCCGTTAGGCAGCAGTGCCAGTTGCTACCATCTCCAGAATGTTTCGCCAGACAGGAAAGAACAGGGCCATTAGGAGAGAGACGTATGTGCCCAAGATATACACTTAAAAAATATATATATTTATTTGGAAACATTAGTTCTCTGTGTTCTGCGTCAACACTACTGGACAACAACCTGTTCTGATAAAGTTAAGATACTGAGGCTTTGCTATTCACGGAGGTCTCGCAAGTTTCCTGATGTGCTCGGAATGCTGTGGTAAATAGAAAGACAAGCACGTCCCGACGTCAGTATTTCTCCATCCTTTGCCTATCTACAGGACCACTAGAATTATGCGTCAGGGTTACCAAATTATGCGTCATGAAAAAGCACATTATATAACGTAATGCGCAACATTTTGTGATAGTATTACTTCATTATTTAGCAATTTTTACAGATGGTAACGCTGCATGAGCAAAGATTTCACCGCATTAGTAACCATTTAACAGCCAAATATAGCAACAGGGAACTGAAAGATGACCCGTTTACCTTTGGGACAGTCCTTCCACTGTGCGAGAAGACATGTCGCTATGTGTTTAGTAACTTTTGACACCTTTTAGCCAGAAAAAATCTTTTGTTAAATTCTGCAGAATATGCAGCACATGATGGATTATGTGACAAATCCATAATTATGCGGAAAACGCAGCAACCACAGAATCGCATGATCCCAGTGGCCCTGCCTATCTCTGGTCTGAACTAAGCAAGGTGACACTCTCCTTAGCTGGAAGTACTCACTGACTATACCTACTCTCCGCTGAGAAACTGGGAGGAACTCTACAGTTGGCAACATTATGGAAGTTATGACGGTGGTGAAGTGCCTTATCTGGCACTGCTACAAAGAGGAGAACATTGAGCAAATTGGACCTTTGAGGGGAACCGAAACAGCTAGTACTCCTGCAGGATAGGGAGGCGTGGAGTCTGGGAAGCTTCACCGGCTACCACATAGAGAGCTCCCAGACATAATGCCCACCACAGAAATCATTATGCAGCTTTTAGTCCGAGGTTCCAATCGCGACGTTCCAATCCTTGGTTTATTCTCATAATGCATATAAAATGGATGAATAATGTCAGTTGCTGCAGCGCCCAGCCCAGGAACCAGCACTCGAGCGCTCCATAGAACATAATGTTATTTAACATGTTTGTGACGTGCCTCTTCCACTGGGGCTGGCCCTGGGCCCACGAACAACAAATGACGGCTCTGCGTCTGCGCGCGCCCCTGTTGCGAGGAACGTTGGCAGTCAGACCTTTCATACCAGTTTGTTTACAGAGTCAAAGTTAAAAGAGTTAGTATCAGCATGAACCAATGGTCGCTGACCAAGATGTCAAGCATTATAATAAACGTTGCATATATCGTAGTAAATAAGAAATTGTAACTTTTAGCATCTGCACGGCATGAACGTCACATCTGCATGTTTCTGAAGCTCGTGTACATTGCAGTAAGGATTAAAGTATATATATTTTGGAACAGAAATTAATATGACTGAAGCCCACCCTCATCCATTATTTTTCTTTTCATTGAAGGCATTTGCTGAGTTGAGAAACTTTATGCGGCGCAGGTCATCCAATCCCCACCCTCGCCCTTTTCTACTCTGTTGGTCAAGTTCCTCAAAACTTCTACTTGGCCTGCACTACCCTGCCTCACTGACACTGCAGGCTTAACCCGGCTTCAGGTGTCTGCGTCTTCTATCAGCCTCGCCCGAGCATGCTTGTCAGACCCAGAAGCCATTCACCACGGCTCTCCTAAGCCACGTCCAGCCGTACTCCCAGTCCGTGCCACACTGATCCGAACCCCCGTGCATGGAATGGGCTACTTCTGTTCTCCAATGACGACGTTTAGAATTCAGCAAATTGGGTCGGCTTTGAATTAGTAAAGGCACACTACACTGTACGAGGTTTCTTTTGCATGGTATAGAAAACTGCATGGTTTAGCTTGCAGAAGGTAAAGTTTTTAATATCTGGGAAATCAACAGTAAAAACCCTGTCCACCAGACCATAAAACAGACCCACAAACAGCCACAAAAACTGGCCCACACACTGACCTGTGAGAACAGCCCACCAGGCACTGTCTGATTGCCCT
This sequence comes from Calotriton arnoldi, assembly GCA_963921515.1. Taxonomy (NCBI): domain Eukaryota; kingdom Metazoa; phylum Chordata; class Amphibia; order Caudata; family Salamandridae; genus Calotriton; species Calotriton arnoldi. The sequence goes on from CAWUFW010010212.1 coordinate 664,552, forward strand.
ATAGGCCAGTCCGACCCTGGCTACGTATTCTGTTACACAGCATTAATCGTGCATTCATGCCTTCAAACGAACTCTGAGATCTGCTGTGAAGCCCCGTGCGTATCTGATGTATTTATCCTCTTCAGTTCATTTGACCTCTTTGATGGTACACTCGACAACATAGTGAATTATTGAATTGACCATACAATACAGGGACTTGTAAAGCGTGCAAATGACGACTTGAAAGTCGCAGGGCTGAAGAGGTTCCCTTCGCGTGGTTTGCCAAGCTCCTAAAGTAAACAAAAGGCAATGCTTGCCTTTTACCCATCTCGACCTCCTCTATTTCACAGAGGTACCACCCCACCACGCCCGCACCTCCCATGCAATAGCCTGCGGTGAAAAGTGTCTTATACACCGGCACATCGTTCTTTTTCAACATTCAAGGGCTTGGCTTTTCCTCTGTACTTCACGATCCTGCACCAGTGCCTTTCTTGACATAAAGGGTCTCTGGACGTCCCTTATAAATGGTGCACAATATTTAACATAAACTGTGACGTCAACAACCCTGACATAGGAAACCTTCATTGCGTCATTTCACTTTGCTAATACCTTGATGACAGACCCATGACTGAAAATGAGTTCCAGTGATCAGCCACTGCCAGGGTGTTCTGAACATCCAGAAGAACAGCTGTCTGTCACTTTTCAAGAGAAACATGTTTGTTAGAGGCAGGTTGATGTAGATGTGTCAGTGCTATGAGCAGGCACATCCTGTGTTTCAGGGCTGCTAAAAAGCCTGTTCTGGCTCCTAGGTAAAGCATCCATCATAATGAAGTTGCTCTCAAAGACGTCAAACCACCTACTGCTATTAACTGCAATATTTTATGGGCAGACATGTCCAGGCATCCAAGAAAATACATCTGAACTACACAACTTTAAACCTTTCAAATACCGCACTTTGTAAATGCTCAAGAGAGTGCTGAGACTGCCAGTGCTGGTCCTAGCTATGAGGAACAGGCTCCCCAGAGACCAACACAAACCATCCGAACTACCAGTCTTCAGAAAATAATTCACAAATCACCTGCCTACATCACTCAGAGACAAGCATTGAGACAACCACACAACACTCAACCTATTGGCCATCAGGTCAGAACCAAATACGAGTCTTTTACCCAAAAACCTCAAACTGCTGACTACAGAACACAAGATTCACTTGTTTTCCCAGCACCCCAAACTACGCTGCTTTTGAAAACAACCCACATCTCACCTGTTTCACATTCACCCATGTATCAAAGCAGAGACGTCCAACATTCACAAAGCTGACTCAGTGGAGTTTCTTTAACATGGAACATAACAACAATCCACTCTTTGTCGACAACCAACACATTTAAGTCTAACAGGGCCAGGAGCAAAAGATAACAATGCATCAGAATTTACAAAATCCACATTATTTCAGCACATCTTTTGTGTTTAGTGGAGACATTGTGCTGCTGAAAACAACTGCAGGTGAAACCCTTTGTGAAATGAAGAATCATCTTCAGGATTAGGTCCAGTATTTGTAATTCTGCTGGTTATTACTTATTTCTGAGGGGACCCTCATGGACGACATCATGTTGCTTGGCAACTTCATCCTCCCGGAGTTTGTGGAACCCCGTGGTATTATTTGGAGGGTGCAGAGTTATCACATCAAAATTTGGGACCTTTTAATGAGCCCATTTTTATTAACAGATGTCCTTTTTTAGGTTTTGTCTGCACAGCGCGAGCGCTGTGCATGTGAAATCCATTGTTTTTAATATAAATCTTAAAAGGAGCTTACATCCTGCCCCCTCACGTCCCTGGGTTTTCATTGGTCCCCGTGCTTGCCACTAACTGCTCCTCCATTTCTATTGGCTGTAGCATATGTGCCTGCATTTACCAATGCTTGTTCCTCATCTGCTTCTCCTATCAGTTTCCCATAGTTGAAATTCTGTTAACATCCGCTTTGGTGGAACTATTTTTTCATAAAGTTTTGCCTCTTGCTGCTTTTTCATCTTGCAGCAGATTTACATAGCACAATGTATCACAAGAGAGATTAAGTGATTTGCCCAGAATCACCGGATGCTGTGCCTCCGAGAATTGAACTGGGATCCCCAGCTCTCCATTCTCGTGATACTTGTTTGATATGGCTTGTGATCCCTTGTTAGGCTGCACACAGCCTGAGAGAGTCTACCACGCCCACTTCCGACCAGTGTACTGTCAGCAATCCATCAACTAACAGTTGATAAAATTGCCCCCATAGGGGGCCTTACCTCATCGTGTAGGTGCTACCTGCAACCTATCGTTCCCTTGTTTGTCCACCGGTGGGGAAACCAAGCGAAGGACGCTATTCTGAACAAACTGGGACGAACGCATAACTCCTAACCACCTCCCAGCACTTACCGTCACGAACCACTGGACATATCGTATGCTGTGCCCACCCCGGCCTCGGACTGTAGACCAGGCACTGACCCCAAGGACTCGCAGGCCACTGTCTATGTCATCGTGGGCTCGGGCTCCGACACCACCGTGCAGCAGCTCAGGTGAGACTCCTGGACCGGAGGGGGCTTCCCCTGATCCATCGCTCTGACCCACCCCTGCATCTCACAGAGACACCCCTCACAGACCAGAGCTGCCCTCTTTATTAAACACGGGCATAACAGGGACACCACACTTCCCATGTGGGGACAAAGGTGCCACACTCCCTCAGGGTACCCCACTTCGTTCACTCTCTCAAAAACATCTGATACTGGCAGCTGCCATAAACCCGCAGTCTCTGAATGTGAGTGCTTCGGGTACTGGCAGAAGTCAGAACTATGCAGTGATAGAAATAGAAGCAGGGCGTCGTATGGTGGTTACTGTCGGAGCCGCTGTCATAAGTAGTGAGCACACCATCAACTTGTAGTTGTTGTTACAATCATGGCACTGCTTGCAAGGATGGTCTCATGTCCACACCCCATGGTAATAATTAAACAAAAATAAAAAACTTACAAGGAACTGGTTACCTGTCTGTGCTGCTGTTTCCTTGCCTCGTGTGAAGTTGGAGTTAATTGGAGCTATTTTTGGGATACAATTTTGTATATATGTATATATATATATATATTTCATCAAGGCTCATTGATGTGGAGTTAAGAAGAGTAAATCTATACCCGCCTCTGTGAACTTACATTTTGATATTTTGTAGTGTGCCACAATATTGCTGTTCTCTATATTCAGGAGCACAATCTTTTCTACCAGAGTGCAGAAAGTGATGACCTGTCTAATTGCTGAACATAGAAAAAACCAAAGGAGGGAGTGGAGAGTCGGTGTCCTACACGAACACCTGGGGTGGATTCAGCCTCCCCTTACAATTATTAATAAACAAAAAGATCCACCTAAAGGAGATTGTAATTCATGAAGTCTGATCATAGGTCAAGTGTGTTTCCTACATTGGTGGGAAGCACATCGTGTTTCTTAAATACCCCTCACACACCAAAAGGGCCCTTGGTGTCATGCTTCATCATGGTGGTCTTCGCATCCCTCTACGGAACGTGGCGTGCTACTACCAACGAATGCGCGGGAGCACTAATGTAATCTCTATGTGTGGTGCGAGAGAGGTAGTGAGAGGTAGGGTCAGGAGTGAGTGGTAAGTGAATGTTAAAAAATACCTAGCATCATAGGAGTAAAAAAACTTTTTAATAAGCCTTGGTGCCGGTATTATTAAAAATGTGTGAGGTGGAGGTATGTTGTGTTAATGTACAAAACCTCCTACGTGTGTCAACATGTTTCGAAGCGTGCTGCTTCTTCTTCAGGACGGGTACACAGATCCCTAACCTACTCACATGGATGGTGTGACAATGTCAACAGTTTCAGTACTATGTGTAGACAGATGGTAATTGCTACAAAATTCCGACGGAGCCGCGAGGGGACGATTTTGCGAGGCAGCACCTTGGTATATAGTGCAATTAGCACAGGGTCACTTTCGTTCTAAGGCTCATGATGCCATTGGCTTCAAATCAACTAAGGAAATGAAGGAATTTCCTTTTTTCACATAATATTGAGACCATTGTGTCTCTTTTTGTAACAATTACCATCTGTCTACACATAGTACTGAAACTGTTGACCCCCATGATGAAGCATGACACCAAGGGCCCTTTTGGTGTGTGAGGGGTATTTAAGAAACACGATGTGCTTCCCACCAATGTAGGAAACACACTTGACCTATGATCAGACTTCATGAATTACAATCTCCTTTAGGTGGATCTTTTGTTTATTAATAATTGCTGAACATGCCATATTGTTGCATGACTACCAGTGATGTAGTAACAATAGCACTGCTCCTCTATGCATCAGACACAACAGCACGGTTTCTGCTTGCTGCATTTTGGGAGTACTATTGAGACATGAAGATGAGGGTGATACATAGACACATAGGCATTCCATAGATAGTGCTGTGAGCCCGTGCACAACCATAAGCCCACTATACAGCTTGTCCATGTTCCATATGGGTGATACCTATACGCCCAGATAACCTTTAGAAACCCGGTCATTTATGGAGGTTATTGTATATAGATACCTTGTACGAAGTCCTATATGTGCCAAGGTTTGGAGGCACACCATTTTGAGTTCTAACATGCTATGTTATATTGGGTCATTACCAACAACAGAAGGAGATCCTGTTTTTTAATAAGAAGAGGGTGACTTTTTTACACATGTCTGACCATATACCACTATGATTTTTTTATATACCTTCAGAGTCCTGTGGCCGGACCACCATAGAAAGGCTGTCAAAAACGTGCATCGTAATCCCCAGGGCAGTGCCTGAGCAGACACCACCTCGATTTTGGGTATTACAATCCGCCCTTCGCTCCGATGGGCTCCTTGACCCTGTCGGAGGTGGAGTGGATTCCCCCTGGTGGCATTGGTCAGACAACCTGTATCATAATACAGCGGTCGAACAAATGCCCGAGATGTCGGGCAGAACGCCACAGATGAACTTTTGGATGGCCTTCCGCTCAACATCGTAATGGGCCCTATGTCTTTATGGGCATGTATTAAAATTAATGGTATGGCCTCACAAACCCCCCGGGTGTCATACTTCATCATTGGCCATCCCGTGTTCACCAAAGCATGATCTAATGGCAGAGGGGGCCCTCGTAAAAGGCTGAGGGGGATTTTTTTGTGGGACTAGAGAGAAGGGACATATCCAACAAAAATCTCTACCTCCTTTCCAGTAACAATACTTTAAAATGATTATAAAGCGGAGGAAGGATAATTAAAATCATTAGTAGGACAGATGAGACTTAAGCATGGTGCTCCTGTCCATATCAGGTTGATGTGTTTCCTCCCTTAACTAGTCCCTCACTGGGTCTGGGGCTTTCTTCGGGACCAAAAAAGACCCAATGTGACCCTTTTATTTTCCCCTATTTTCATAGACACACACTCTGTGCACATGCATACAATACCAGATCTCTAATTTCTGGCATGTTCATTCAGGATATTTTCCATCTTTAACATAGGTCCCTAACTGGGGGGAAGTTCCTACTTCATGGAGAAGTGGAGAGCCTTATAGTCACACATTTGTCAAAGGTCACCCTTGCTGGATCACCTACTATGTGTTCTCATCTCGTTGGGAGGAGATCGGAAGATCTAGACAAATAGCGCAAAACAAGCAGTCTTTTTAGTGGAAACACACATTTGGCCCAATTAAATCCTGTACTCAGAAGAAGCAACATGTGGGTGGAGCCTAAGTCTCCCATCTCAGCAGGACTCAGAAAGCTCTTTTTTGTTAAACCTTTAAGGTCAGGTGACAGTTGCACTGTTAAGCCAGACCTAAACATCCTTGTTGATTAGTGTAGACCTGGGGTCTCAAATGTCAAACATAAAACTCCACTCTGCAGTCTAAAGTTACTGACTGCCCTTCTACCAGCCTATCTTTGGTGCTGCCATAGAAAAATAAACATCTTAAATTATAATGTCAGCTAATACAATTTAATAGCATTACAATGTCATGTGCATACCATTGAAAGTTCAAGCTGAGGCATATATACTGCTGATGGCTCAGGCAGCTGGATAACTAAACACAATTTTAACACAACTGTGTGGAAGACAACCACCTTTTTGTGGAAACACACAACTTCAGCCCAATCAAAACATATACTTCTAGTTGCCTACATGTGGGCGGAGTCAAAACCCCTCTCATGTTAGTGCTTCTTAAAACACTTTTTTAGGCTAATCCCATAATATCTGGTGACAGCTTTGCTGTCAAGCCAGTCCTAAAAACATTTACACAATCCATCCTTTGACAATTGGACTGTCATTAAGCAGGAAACCGAAAATGTTTCAAGTCACCTATGCAGTATCAGATCATCACCCTAAGACATGGTACTCCTTATTGTCTGCTTGGAACTTTGAGCAAAAAAATACTCAATAGAGTTAAGTCCATTTCACAGATCAGCCATTTTGGTGAGAATTGTGTGTTACATATTTTAAGTCCGTCAGGGCCAAGTTAACCTTACAATCATCTGCAGGTAGCAGGTGTTATTATAGTGAATTCTAGATAGAATGGTTCCGCCGACCAGCAGGGCTCTCATCTTCTGACGAATCACAGGAAGGATCTTTCTCAAGAGTCTTAGTTAGAAAAGGCAGGCAATGATTACAGAATTTACTTGAATTTCAGGAGAAGTTCCCTGTGAACTATGAAGCCCTGATACCAGAACATGCCAACAGGATGAGGAGAATCCAACAGGCTGGATAAGAATCTAACATTACACACATTATTGGGAGTGCAGATCAGTATTTCCATTTTGTCTTCATTTAAGTTTAGAATATTCATAACATATCCATGTTTGGATGGCCAGCAGACAGGATTGAAGTGTATATTGTATCTCTTCCAGATGGTGGTCAAGTCTGAAAATAATTAAGGTATCATTAGTGTAAGACATAAAGTCCAGACCGAAGGATCTAAAGATGTCGGTCACCATCACCATGTAGATGTTGCATTAGATCAGAGGCAATGATGATCTCTTAGGGACTTCGCTCAGGGTTTAGACTGAAAGATGGAGAGATTCATGGATTCAGTACACCCAGATAGAAAAGACAAGAACCAGGACAGGGTAAGTCAATTGAATAAGATACAATGGTCGACCTGCCAAATGGGGGCAACAAAATAAGTCCTGTAGGGAGTCTGGCATCCAAACAAGTTCTTCTGTAATCAGGAATGATTTAGGGGCAGAGGGAATTCAAGAGCCTAACAGGGCAAATGTCCAGTAAACCAGATATACTTGAGGAATAAGCCAGTTGGTTTGTGAGTCTTCAATAGGAGGAACAGCTTTTACTAATGACCCTGCTGGTATGTAGATTGCCTAGCTTCCTCCTGGTCAACATGGGACATATCAGTTCTTATGTTATCATATAAAAGGGGGATCTTATAAGAAACTAATGCAGCAAGCCTGTTGAACATCTTTTGTGAAGGAGGGATGCTGCAGAATATGCTAGCTTGGTTGGTGAGAGCTTTAACAATGCAAGCTTTGCCTAGATTGAATTAGCAGATGTTCAAATACGTTTCTCATGATAAAGGACTTTGGTTTGATGAAGGCATCCCTTAAACTGTCTGAGCTGAGTTTTCTTTAGGCCTGAAGTTATTTGGTAGAATAGAATTGACTCCGCTTTCACTCTGCCTGCCATATTTGAAGTCTCTCTGCCATCAATTAATCTGGTAACAATAATTGGTTGTTCTCATAAGAGATGTTTGTATTTTAGCTGGGAATGTTTTCTGATCAAAGACAACAGACCGTTATTGAATCTCTGAAGCTCTTTAGAGCAGGTAGCTTTTGTGACTGATTCCCAGAGTTGTTTGAATAGCACAATGCCCTAATATAGCTTTATTTTGTACCACAGATGAGATTGAAAATTATTAGAGTGGAGAGTTGAGTGAGTGGATTTATTGGTGATAGTGATGTCAAATTGAATCAAATGAAAAAACAACAAGGTGATGGATGGAATGCTTGAATTAATCTCAGCTACTGGCAATCGCTTAGGGCGCATCCTAAACCATTGCTTTTTTGCCCACCTTGCCACCTCAGTGTGGACCCAGCCATTGTCAAAGCAATCTTGACCTGCTCCTCATCGGAACAGTCCAGCCCGAACTGCCAGGCTAGGTCATCCCTGAAATGGTACACAAGCAAACTAGGACTGCTTTTGCCCTAGTTAGGGTTCTTCAGCCAGGTATAGCTTGGTTCCAGTGGCACAGTGAGCCCCGGAACCACGCCTGGACATACCTGGCACACTCAGGGTGACAAATGCATAAATAACAAGTTGATGGATGGAATGCTTGAATTGATCTCAACCACAATGTTAGACCCGGGATCCCTGGTTGGCTGAGGTAGGTACCTTAGGCCAAATAGGGACCCGCGGTTCCACGTCAGGGAAAGGAAGGTCACCCTCTGAGATAGCCCCCGCTCACCCCCTCGGTAGCTTGGCATGAGCAGCCAGGCTTATCTTCAAGTCAAATGTGTAAAGTATTTGCAATCACGCTCAGAGCAACCCAATGATGACACCACAAATAGACCCCACACAAGTTTTATATAAAACGAGTATACATTTTATATAAAAAGATATACGATAAGACCACACGATATAAATCCAACATATGCGTATTTGTAATATTCTTCCTGGCCGGTTGTTAGGCCAGCCAGCTCTTGTAAGTTGTAACGATATTAATGAGCACTTCTAAACATTTCACTGTAATCCTAATACCATGTTATGCAGTTCGTAATGCTAGAATCAGGCACTTGTGCAATGTAGAAATAATGCAATGCGTAACGCGACAATCAAACACTTTGCAATGTAAGAATAATGCAATGCGTAACGCAACAATCAGGTACTTTGCAATGTAAAAATAATGCAATGCGTAATACAACCACCAGGTACGTCGTTATGCAGAAATAAGGCAATGCGTAATACACTAATCAGGTAGTTCGTTATGCAGGAATAATGCAATGCGTAATACGCTAATCAGGTAGTTCGTTATGCATAAACAATGCAATGCATCATACGACAATCACGTAGTTCGTTATTCAGAAATGATGCAATGTGTAATACGACAATCAGGTAGTTCGTTATTCAGAAACCAGCTAATGCGTAATACACTCTGGCATGGATCACGGTGCCCTAGGCGGTCTCTCCGCCACTCCGTCTGACTCCCAGTCAGCCTCTGTCAACAGTTGCCCCCAACACGGGTGTGGTGTAAGAAAAAGTGCAGCTCCGCACTCCGGCCCCAGTACTGCCACTCCTTTGGCAACTTGGGCCGCGATACGAGCCGAAGCAGAGGCTCACGCTGCTGAAATGAGAGAGAGGCCGAGAGCGTCTCCCTCCGAGCCCGCACCCCGCCCCAGGAGTCGACACACGTTACCTGGGGGGGGCGTGAACCCACTCTCCTCTCCTCTTCCAACGACTTGGGCCTCAGATGCAATCTTTGTGAATGGGCAACGGCGGGCTCGGGCCGGCGGTTCAGCTCCTCCGAGGCTGCCGGTCTTGTCAGCTACTGCTACGAAGATCTCAGGCTGCCACAGGGCCCACGCACACAGCGTCGCTGAGACTCCCTTGAGCTCCGGGTGCACGATCACCGGGCACTCCACACGACGGTCTCAGGCTGCACGAAGAACACACGCACAGCGTCGTTGAGATTCACTGTAACTCCGGGTGCACGTTAACAAGACAATCCTCACGAAGGTCTCACGCTGCACAAAGCACATGCACACAGCGTCGATGAGACTTACTTGGATTCCGGGTGTGCACGATAACAAGGAAATCCTCACGAAGGTCTCACGCTGCACAAAGCACACGCACACAGCGTCGATGAGACTCACTTGGATTCCGCGTGTGCACAATAACAAGGCAATCCTCACAAAGGTCTCACGCTGCACAAAGCACACGCACACAGCGTCGATGAGACTCACTTGGATTCCGGTGCACACGATAAATGGACAATACTCACAAAAGGTTCAGGCTGCACAAAGCACACGCACACAGCGTCGCTGATCCTCGCTTGGACTCCAGGTGCCCACGATCACAGGGCACTTCTTACGAGGGTCTCAGGCTGCAACAAGCACACGCACACAGCGTCGCTGAGACTCTCCTGGAAACTTTTGTGTTCCTGAGTTTCTGCAACAGGGAGCCAGCTCACCTCGGGCCCTTGGGGATAAGTTACTTCAGGACACAGCACACAGCAAAGTCCTTTCAAGCAGGGGGTGTCCAAAGCATCTAAGTTGGCAACACAATGTCAGAAAAAAGGTCTAGGGGAAAAGCAAAAAGTCTAGGAAACTTTAGCCAAAAGGGCCAAGTCCCACACACTGGCAATCGCTCAGGTCTCATCCCAATCCATTGTTTATTTGCCCACCATGCAACCTCAGTTTCAACCCAGCCACATGCAAATCAGTCTTGACCCTGCTCCTAATGGGAACAGTCCAGCCTGAACTGCCAGACCAGGTCATCCTTGAACTGGAACACTAGAAACCTAGGACTAGTTTTGCCCTAATTAGGGCTCTTCAGACAGGCATAGCTTGGTTCCAGTGCACAGTGAGCCCAGGACTCACATCTTGACATACCTGGCATATTTATGGTGGCAAATGCAAAAACAACAAGTTGATGGATGGAATGCTTGAATTAATATCAGCAACTGGCAATCTCTCAGTCAGCATGCCAAGCCATCGTTTTTTTGCCCACCATGCCACCTGAGTATGGACCCAGCCATATGCCAATCAGTCTTGACCCTGCTCCTGCTAACAATGGACTGGGATGCAGCCCGAGTAATTACCAACGGCTGAGATTAATTTGAGCATTCCATCCATCACTTTTTGTATACTTTAGTGTGTCGCCCTAAGTGGGACAGGTATGCCCAGATGTGTTTCCCGTGCACACTGTGTCACTGAAACCAACCTACACCTGGCTGGTGAGCGCATAACTAGGGTGAAACTTGTCCTGGGTTGATTATGTTCTTGTTCAGGGAGGACCTGGCTTGGCAGTTCAGACTGGACTGTTCTGATTGGAGCGGGGTCAAGACGGATTTGCATATGGCTGGGTCCAAACTGAGGTTACATGGTGTGCAAAATAATGATGGACTGGTATGCAGCCCGAGTAATTACCAGTGACTGAGATTAATTTATCACTTTTTTGTGTACTTCAGTGTGTCAAATTGAATCAAGGCATGATCAGTCAAGCCTGAAGATGAATGGAAGAAACCTTGACTGAGTTAGGAAAAAGAAAGATTAGATCAATATTGTGTCTTCCTGTTTGAGCCCAAAGCCTAAAGTGAGGTCTAAGTATGTGTTAGTGGTGTTGGTCGATGGAGCCTCATAATATGCATAAAAGTTATGAAGCACAATCACGATCAGAAATGTAATGATTATGTATCCATTTATTTATGCGAAATCTTCAGGAGAATAAAGCTGAGGCTGACAGGGGTCTGTCAATCAATAAAATGCAAATATACAGGAGTCCAATATTAGAAGTTGACAGGCTAAGACCTCCTCAAGCCTGTAACTCAATGAAGGGTCAGTCATTATATTCAGACTAGATTTAAAGGCCACTGCAACTTCGCCTTCTGTACGCTCCTTTCCGTCACAATGTACCAAGTTGTAACTATTAGGAAGCAATTCCACAATGTGTGGCCAAATATCCTCCAGCATTCAGGTCTCAGTCATGTGCTGTATGCGTATCTGAATATCCTGAGCAGGAGATGCATTTCATCCTTATGCTTAGGGAGCAACCTTTCTTTAAGAAATGCTGACATGCCTGTGATAACTGTGATTGAGGTTTTGGTGCTTGTTGTTTCTCGTGGTTGATTAGTCCATATGATAAATTCTAGCTCATTAATCCTAGTCAAAACACGTGGTGAGAAATGGCACATGTTGTTCCAGTGTACTAATGTAGAATACTAGTATTCCATTGTAGAATGTATGGTTGGAATGTGTTGTGTATAAAACTCTGATGGGTGGAACGTTGGTGCAGAGCTGAGGTGAACATGATCTGTATGACGTCTCTCCGTTATGTCCTGTGGGCCTGTTACTTTTGGAATAAAGGACACATTTTACTACATCCTCGTTGTGTGCTCTGTACAGCAAATTTTCAAAACAATTTGGTGACTTCTTGAGGTACCCACTTTTATTCGGTTTGCCCGTGGTTGTGCAGGCCCAACCGAGATGCTTTGGAAAACCTGATAAAGAACGCAATATTGAGACACAGCAAGTACTTTATTTAATTTACCATGCTTCTTCCATTTCTGTTAGCTGTGCAGTAAAGGAAACTTGTGACGTTACGCTGTGGTCAGGATTTCCATAATGGCCTTGAAATTGACATCAGGAGGCAGTTCAGTTAAAATATGAAGGGGCTTATTTATGAGCCCCTTGCAACACTTTTGCACTGCCATAGCATCATTTTTCGTGATGGCAGCAGCAGCGTAAACAATGCGCCATGTTGCGCCATATTTACAAGGTGACCCATCTAGGCAGATGCGTCCCCTTGTAAAGCCCTGCGCCACATTATGCCTGCTTCAGGTATAATGTATGCAGGGTGGGCGTTCCCACACAACAAAACCTTGTAGGAGTGGCGCAGTGAAATCTACCAGATTTCACTGCGCCACTTCTAGGACACCACTGCGTCAAACCCTTACGCCTGCCTCACAGCAGGCATAAGGGTGACGCAGTGCTATATGTGTGGGCCGTCCTCATGCATTGCTGTAGTGGCGTCATGCTTGCAGCACCACTCCACAATGCGTGACTTTTGCGCTGACAGATACGTCAGGATTCCTGACGCATCTGTCACTACATGCGACATGAAGCGCTGTACAGTAAATATGGCACATCCATCGTGTCGCAAGGAGGGAGCAGTGAAAACTGTTGCATCGCTGTTTTCACGCAGCAATGGGACAGTTTTCATAAATAAGCCCCAAAGTGTGCACAGCTGTGTCTCTTCCTGCAGAGTGGCAGTTGAGCCAGCAGTACACTTGGAAGCGAACGCGCAGCTAACAGAGATGTGTGCCGTGCGACCTTTCACGTGCATCAGCTATTTTCTGCAGCCTGTGTAGAATGCATTGAGGTGCATCACACAAAGTCATGGTGCATATTTATATTAAAAAATCTCAGCAGCAGCTTACCTCATCCCTGCTGAACTCTTTCTTCTACAACTGAGTTTGGGCTATTGTTTTGTGCTTCATTTGGGCTATCTAAGCTGATTAGTGGATTGTTTTGAATTTAACAAGCTGCTAGAATGCTAACGTCCCCAAAGATATCATGAATATGGCACATGCCCAATTCATTAATCAACCTGGTGTATTTTTGCAAAATTCAGGCAAGCCCAAATTAAAATGGAAAATTGGCACAGAGAATTTAAAAACTATTTGGCAGCTATAGACGGAAAACTTTTTAGTGCATAAAGAAAGTGCTAAACTTTGGAATTCTAGGTACTGCAGGCAAGAATTCTTTGACAATCTACCTGAAGTGGAGCCCCCATACGGACAACTTGTATATTGGGACGTATATACTGAAACAGTAAGAAGAATGGAGAAACAGTATACTAGGGACCAAGTATCATGGTGGAGAGGCCCACATTGTTTATGAGGAAACAAGGAGACAGTGAAAGCATTGAGGAGTCGGACAAAAAAATGTGTGCAAACATAGTCCTTACTTCTAATTCTGGCACCCCCAGAATCAAAGGGCCATTGGGTGTGGTCCACATTGGTGATGTTGAGCTCACCATCATGGCAGACTCCGGATCTCTGTTTAACACTTTGTGGAAGAATGTGTCATTAACCAAAACAGATATTAACCCCAAAGCTTTTGGGGAATTTGACATCATCATGTTCGGTTATTTCGAAGACGATCTTGAATCTAGGGGATGGTCTATAAGAACAAATATTTATGTTGCTATGAATGGTAGAAATATCGCAGGGTGGCAGGATTTGAGCAAATTGTGAATTTGCCTTAATCCCGGTTCAGAAGATCCCATTATGTTAGGAGACATGCCAATTTTGAATGTTCAGGGAAATAAAGAACAGTTATACATTGATAAGATATTCGAAAAGCATGTTAATGTATTTTCAACAACGATAGATTGTGTCAAAGGATTTGAACATAGAATCAAATTAAAGAGTAATGCTATGCTGGTAAGTCACAAGGTACATATTGTACCTTTTTCTGTTAGAGATGATCTTAAAAAGTTATTCAATGAATTCTGCAACAATGGGATAATTGAACCAACTAACTCATCAGAGTGGGTATCTGCTATTGTCATTGTGGAAAAAAAAACAGGAGACTTCAAGACTTGTGCCGATTTAAAATCACTAAACAAAAATATTATTGTTGATTGCCATCCAGTACCAAGAATCAATGAAATGTTAGCAGCTATCAGTGGATCATCTTATTTTACCATAATTGACCTTAAATCGGCCTATCATCAGGTCAAGTTATCTGAAGATTCAAAAGATCTCACAACTTTTTTGACACCCTTTGGAGCAGTCAGATACTTGCACAGGCCTTTTGGACTAGCGTCTGCTGCTAGTGTCTTTCAAAAACAGATGGACATCCTATTTAGTCAAGTACATGGAGTGCAAACATTTCAGGATTACATTATGATATATGCCAAAAGTGTTGACGAACACAATAGAATACTAGATCATGTTTTGGACATAGTAGAGAATAAAGGAGTTACTGTCAGTAAAAGTAAATGTAAATGTTTGCAAACCAGGGTAGATTATTTAGGGCACACAGTGTCTTCTGAAGGAATTTTACTGAAGCTTGACATTGTTTAAGTAATCCACATGACGCTCCTGCACCTGAAAACAGGGATGCTTTAAGATCATGTATTGGATTGAGCGAATATTATTCTCGCTTTGTTCATAATTATGCATTTCTGGTTGAACCACTTAGGTCATTATTATGAAAAAGGTGAAATTTGTGTGAAGTTAAGAGCAACAAGAAGCTTTTGATAAGGTCAAAAATATGATAATGAATGCATCATCTCCTAAAGCGTATGCTTATGATGCAGAAAATATGGTGACTGTTGACGTCAGTGCACTTGGTGCCAATTTCATGCAAATATCAAAGGGCAAGGAACAAACTGTTACATTACTCTCACACACTTTGAAAGACTCTGAAGTGCATTATAGTACCATAGAGGGAGAAGTATTGAGTGTATTTGGGCACTTGAAAAATTGAAAACGTATTTGTGGGGCAAAAAATTCACATTAATAACTGATCACAAACCTTTGCAACTACAGGGACGTAGTGTGGACAGACGCACATTGGCCTGTTTTGGCACGATGTCAGCATGCCCACTATAACCCGGTATTTGTAAAGCGCGAACAAATCACCCCTAAGGGTCTCGAGGCACTAGGGGCCATTGGGAAGATTAAGCAAGCTATTGCCCAGAGTCACATGGTGCTGGGCTGAGCTGCCCCGTTAGCCGGGGATCGAACCGTGAGCCCCGTGCTCCGGAGTCAGCTGCCCTGGCCGCTGTGCCACACCTCTCCCCAGAGCCTGGCCACACAGTGGCCCTCCTCTCAAAAGCGTGTATCAGTGATGCTCGCTGTCCGACACGTGACTCAAAAACTAGACAGAGAAACATATTGCAGTACTTCCACAACACAGAGCTGGGTAGAAATAGAGGAAATACAACCTTAGAGTGATCTATAGCAGAAGCTCCAAGTAATGCAAAAATGTAAAAAAGGTGCAGTTGCAGAATAAAACACCAATGACGTTCCGAAAATAAATTAACAAGACACTTGTAGACTTTATAATGTTGAGAAAGGGATTTAGGTTTATTGCCTGACTCGGTCAACCAATAGTGCGCATAGAGAAAACAACAGTGACCTGAATAGGTAGGGTTTCAGTCACTTAACAAACTTATATTCCTGAAAGAGTCCCAGCGGTCTGCCTTTAAATAGACACCCGCCACCAGTAACATGGCCCAAACAACTAGACCAAAAGACGTAAAGCAATGCAATGCTTTCTCCAATATATTGCTACACACATCAGCAGCACTTTTTTAGATATTTTATTAGTTTCCAT
Source organism: Calotriton arnoldi (assembly GCA_963921515.1). Taxonomy (NCBI): domain Eukaryota; kingdom Metazoa; phylum Chordata; class Amphibia; order Caudata; family Salamandridae; genus Calotriton; species Calotriton arnoldi. The sequence continues at coordinate 680,586 of CAWUFW010010212.1, forward strand.
AATGTATGTCAAACAATGGTATAAATATTTTCACTACAATATTTTAGCAATAGGGTACGAATGACGTCAGAGCAATAACATTGATTAGGAGTAGCTAATCATAATTAAGGCACAGAAAAGACTCCAGAAATTAGCAAATGAAGACTAATGTGAGGGAGGGCTTGATGTTTCTAAGGGATGGCAGTATTGAAAGCAATGAGTTTTACCTGAGGCGCAAATTTTGCTTATTAAAACTCTTCAGAATCCTTACCTGATAAAGACTTCTCTAACATGTCACTTTTTCACGACCAAAACAATGTTCATTTCTATGGGTTCATTGTTTTATTAGACTGTATGAAAAATTCCTTTTCTACACCGACTCTAGAAGCACAGCTAGTGATTCTCATGTTTTTAGGGGTTTGACAAATCGTGTAGGTTACTTATGTGAATTTCACAAAAACTGCACAAGTCAAGTGAAATGGGGTTTGCTGGTATCTCTTGTGTTACTTTCAAGCAAGGGCACACCCTGCATAAAAAATAATGCAAGATCCCATCAAGAGACTGGTTCCAGAAGAAGCTGTCTCACAATAAGAGTTTTTCCTTGAGAAAAATTACATTAAATTGCGGAATTCTACATTTTGTGAATTTCTCCAAATTTGCATAATGCAACGTAATGCAAGGTTTGTGAATTTTGCCCATGTTACAACCCTAATTTTAACCCTACCATCAATGCAGTTCCAATGTTAGCAGATGTTAAATGAGCTTACTATGTTTGGGGGTTGCATCCTGCTAGCGGTTTTGTTTGGTATTTGCATTTGTTTGACATAAAAGCTATTTGCCATACTTGTATTGTTAGAAGTAAGTTGCACAGCACTCTATGTTTCCACCATATTGAACCACTTGGGTATTTTGCATTGTTTTGGCGTCATTTCAATAGATAATTTTGCACAATAATTTCAAGTACCATTGCCATCATTTCGTGCTAACAAATTAAAATACGACATACATAGCACTGTTTATGTGGTGTAGCTAATACTACCAAACGTTAAACTATTTAAGTGATCTGGCCCATCTGGCCTCATTTGAGCCAGGGACATTCGGGACCTCTTTTATGAGGTTTTGGCGCAGGGCAGCGCCACAAGGAGTCTTGTGTTGCTGCCCTGCGTCAAAAGAAAAGGGCAGGAATGCGCCGTATCTATGAGATAAGGCGCATTCCTGTCCTTTCCCCATGCCCTGGCACACAATGGGCTCCCATGTGCCAATGCACGCACCCTTGCGCCATGGTGCAAGGGTGTCTGCATTGTAGGGGGTGATTGTTTTTGGGCAGGAATTGACACCTTTCTGCACAAAAACAATCACAAGAGGTGTGTCCCTTTTTCTATGTGTGCTGCAAAAAGAGGAAAAAACGAGGAGAAATAAGGATATTTATCCTAGTGGTGCCTCGCTAATGTCACCACTGGGGTGGCGTTAAAATCTGACACATTCCCAGGTTTATGATTCCTCATAAATCTGGGAATGCTTCAGATTCCATGGGTGTTGCGCGGGAACACTCACAGCAACACCCATGGAATGCGCCTTTCACGCATTGTTCTGCGTTAAAGTCCATGAAAAGCCACACAAAGTGGCTTTGCGTGGCCTTGTAAATATGCTGCGGCACATTGTGCCACTGGAGCTTCAAAAAAATGACACTCTGACAGCGCAAAAGTACCAATAGGGGCCTCCCCAATGAGGCCCTCTGTCTTCTTCCTGTGGCCAGTTTGTTCACATTTCTATCATGCTGATTGGGGCAGTGTGACTGCAGTCCCAGTGGAAATATCAGCCAGTGTGACGCTGTTAATGATCAATGATTAAGGACCATAAGTTAAGGCTTTAAGCAAGAGATAAACAGGATGTCACAGAATGTCTTATCAATGGATAAACAGAAGCAGAACAAAATTCTTCATGCTTTTTAGGAACAGGCTATATGCTTCCAATTGACATTTCACAGATTATCGTGTTTCAGGAGGCCCTTGTTTACTGTATTTTAATCTGTTTGCAGCCTATGTTTTTTAATCTACCTGGTATATTCAATATTTAATTACTATGTGGTTAACATTTTTGGGAAGTTAAAGATAGATTTTCATGCATTGGTACAAACTTCCTATGCAGGGGAATGTGCTCCCATAAGGTACATGGTTAAAAGAGCGACAACTGTAGTCTTTTGGAAGTATGGTTTCACGTTTGCAATTGGAATTTTGCCCATTTCAGATGTATAGTTGTGTTTTTAATAGTTCCAGACTACCATCTCCAGCGTGATAGCCATATTATCACTAACCATTCATAAGGAATATTGAATTCTGAGAGCTAACTAAATAGTTTTGCTAGAAATGGGGGTCTCTAGTTGTCAGAGGTGTACACCTTGTCCAAGTAGGGACCCTTCCTTCTAGTCAGGATAAGGGAGCCACACACTTTAGATAACCTCTGCTCACCCCCTTGGTAGCTTGGCATGAGCAGACAGGCTTATCTCAAAGGCAATGTGTAAAGTATTTGCACCCTAACATACAGTGAAAACACTACAAATGGACACCCCACCAGTTTAGAAAATTAAAGTGTCTTTATCTAAACCAACTAGACCAAAACAGAAAAAATCCACAATACCTATATCAATATATCACTTTTTGGAATTATTACTGCAAAAGTAGTACTAGTAAAAACAAATAGCTCCAACTGGGGCTATTACGACTTAGTGACATGCATACATCAAAAGTACGGTGCCGACCGCAAGGTGCGCGGGCTGGCCACGGAGTCACATGGACCCCCCCAAGCAACAGTACCTTGGAAAACAAAGTCAAAAGATGGTGCACGGAGGTGAGGCTTCGATGGGACAAGATGAGGCCGGCTCCTTACTGCCACAGGGGAGGTGAGGCATTGAGTACGGGCTGACAGGTGAGGTGAGCTAGTGACGGGGATCAGGTGTTGGTTCCGTTCAGCATTGCGGTGTCGATGAGTTTGGAAAGTCATTGCATCGATAACTGGCGGGCATTGGTGGGCGTCAGAGCTGTGGTGCAGGCGTGGTGGTGCGTTGTGCACTTCACAAGCGGTGCCCAATGCCTCAGTGCAGGTTGCTGCATCACTGGGGGCATCGCTGATGACATTGGTGTTGTTTTTCTTGGGATGCAGCACCAGGCACACGATTCCATGGGCCCAAGAACTGGAATTCGCACCCTTTGGCAATCAGGAGTCCAGCAGAGGAGTCCAGGTGCTGTTTAACAAGTTGCAGGTGAAGACTTTGTGTCCCTGAGACTTCAGAACAGGAGGCAAGCAATACTCCAAGCCCTAGGAGAATAATCTTAAGCAGGATACGACAGCCAGGCAAAAGTCCAGTCCTTTCCACTGCCCACAGACAGAAGCAGCAACTGCAGGCCAACCCAGGAAAGCAACACAAAGCAAAGGGGCAATACTCTTCCTGACAGCTCTTCAGCTCTTCTTCTTGGCAGGGTCATCATAATCCAGAAGTAATCTGAAATTCTGGGGGTTTAGGTCCAACACTTATACCCCAATTTCTCCTTGTAATCTTTGTTTCAAGAGCCTCTGAGCTCAGTAAAAACCAGTTCTGTCCTCCCTTGTCCAGCTTCACTACAGGAGGCAGCGACAGCCATGTGCAGAGCAGACACAGCCTATACAGGTGCTAGTGAAAACTCCTCCCACCACTCCAAATGCAGAAAGGTATATTCAGCCTGGCTATGAGTCAGCCAGGAAAGTCAGGACACACCTCAACCCTCCTGTGACTGTCTGTAGTGAATGCACATCTCCAGCTCCTGTCACTCCAAAACCAGAAGGTGAATACACAAACAGGCAGAGGCACACAGGATGCTTAAACAAGAAAATGTCCACTTTCTAAAAGTGGCATTTTCAAGCACATACTTTAAAAACCACCTTTACTAAAAGGTGTGTTATTAAATTCTGATTTCAGAGAGCCTAAACTCCAAATCTCCAGCTGTTCCCAATTGAAAGTTACACATGTAAAATGCTACAGTGCTGCTCCAATGATAGACTATTGGAGAGCCAGTCCTTGCAATAGTAAAAATGAAATGCACAGTATTTCACTATCAGGACATGCAACACACAACAGTACATGCCCTACCTTTCACATACTCTGCACCTGCCCCTTGCCAGGTCGACATGGTAATTAAAAACTGCGTGCAGACACTGCAGTGGCAGGTCTCTGTCACATTTGAAGTGCTACTTGTGTGGGCGGCACAATCTGTGCTGCGGGCCCACTAGTAGCATTTGATTTACATGCCCTGGGCACACATGGTGCACTTTCCTAGGGACTTACCAGTAAAGCAAATATGCCAATCATGGATAACCAATCATAAATACAATTTACTCAGGGAGCACTTGCACTTTGACAGTGATCAGCAGTGGCAAGATGTCCAAAGCATCTAAGCCAGCAAAAACTAAATCCAGCCCAGATTCATAAAATGTAGGAGGTAGAGGCAATAATTCTGGGGAAAAAACACCAAGGATGCCAAGTCTAACAAGTTAGGCTGTAAAACAATGATGAAAAAAAATTAAGATTTTGAGAGACATTGCGACATCTTATATACATATATTAGTTCTCATGATTCATGAGAACAGCCCCATTGGGGCATTTTTCCATTCACATTGACCACCCAAAGATGAACAATAGATTATTTTACTCACATAACCAGTCACTCACTCACTAATTTACTCACTTTGTTACTGAGACAATCGTACACTCAACCAAAGGCATTAACACACAAATACACCCAGTTTCAGTCACTCATACTGTTAGAAATGGGATTTCTGGTTGGCTAGGGCATGCGCCTAAGCCAGGCAGAAACCATCACTCTAGTCAGGGCAAGGGAGTTACACGCTGAAGATAACCCCTGCTCACCCCCTTGGTACCTTGGCATGAGCAGTCAGGCTTATCCCAGAGGCAATGTGTAAAGCGTTTTCGCAACACACACACACAGCAGCAACACACTAGGCACACCACAAAAGAAACTCCACACAAGGTTATATAAAAAATAGCCTTTCTATTATCCAAAACACATTAGAATCATAATCACACATAAACACTGTGCCAACTGGCACTAGGCAATATTTACAGGAGATTATATACATGACAGGGCCAATCGGGCCACTGTCAGAACCATCACAAGCACAAGTAGTAGAAATTAAACACAACCAGTCACCACTGGTACAATACTGTACTTAGTCTTATCACCTGCAACATAAACACATTATGTCTGCATCACTTTGGCCTGAAACACATTAGGCATAAATCATCAACATAAACACATTATGCATAATCACTATAGTATAACATTAGGCATCACATTAGGGCCTTGCGCCCTACCAACATAAACTGACCCCCAGGCCAACTGGCCTTCCACTGGGGCTCAAATGCCCTTTGTCCCAAATGTTAGTGCTCTACTGTAGGGCCTTTCAAGTAGCCCTAGGGCTGCAATAGCAGCAAAAGCAAAGTGCGCAATGCGCTGGGGTGTTGGGTGCGTCTCACCCCTTTCTCCTCAAACCAACAAACTGCCCCCGTGTTGCAGCTGCCCTCCAACAGGTGGGTCAGCTGTGGGATCACCTTCGCACTGCCGTGCCTCCTGAGCCCCTACTGGGACTCTCAAAACAATCTGCCCCACGTTGCAGCTGCCCGCGCTCTCACGGTGCAGCTGTGTCCTCAACTCGGCACCACTGTGCCTTGGGAGCCCCCCTCCAGGACTTCAATACAACGTGCCCCCAAAGAGAAATGAGCAGTGATCAGCTGTGGCACCACGGTGCCTCCTGGAGAGCCAATGCTGCTCCAATTAGCCCACACTCACCGGGGCGTCTGAGGACTCCTCTGGCTGGCCCACTCACGGCCGGGCGGAGCTCCCCCTAGCCGCCTCAGATTGGGCACCCGCAGTGCCCGGTACAGGCCCCACTCACCGGGGTCTTCTCTGTTGCTTTCTGCCTCCTCCGGTCTCCTCGTGGCAGTAGGAAGTCACCTACGAGGTGCCATGGCGGGCCCCTGCTCCCGGGGCCTCTCCTCACTTCCCCGGTCTCGTCTGGGCAGGGAAAGAAAAAGGCACCGACCATGTACCTTGCAGGCTCTGTCTCCCTCCGATCGGCGTGCAGGGCTCTCCCCGGTGCACGGGAGCCCCGCTCACTCTCAGGCAGAGGACGCCTGACTTCCAGGTCGCTGCTCGGGGGGGGTTGGCGGCTTCCTCGAGCAACGCGGAGATGCGGGTCGGGCTCCTGCTCCGTTTACTGTGGCACAAACGCGGGGCTCTCCCTGGCATACGGGAGCCCCGCCCGGAACTCAACAATCAGGGGGCAATGACTCCACTGCTACTTCGGCACCTTCCAGCGATTCTCCTTTTGGTGCGAGGGAACTCAGGCCACGCCCCCAACCAGGCACAGCTGCCTGGCTTCCTGTCTGGCCACGCTTCTCCCGGGTCGCTGCTCGTGAAGCGGCGGCCCCTCAACAGGGCACAAAATGCGGGGTGGGCTCCCGCTCAAAAAGGCATAAAAACGCAGGGTAGGCTCCTGCTGTACCGCGCAGGCACCAGCATGCGGGGTGGGCTCCCGCTCCCTCCAGAAGCTCGGGGGGAATCCCCACGCCGGGGTTCCCTCGGAATGCAGCGCAGCGCTGCAGAGCACCAGGATTCCTTCCTGGAATTAAAGATATAGCGCTCACGAGGCGCTATGCCCCCAAAACATCCAGGGCAAAGGCTGGGCCCAGGCAGGCCAGCTCACAGGGCCCTCCAGCAGGGAGGCAAGCCCTCGTGGCGGTTCCTCCTGGGGCCCGGCAGCAAGTCTCAAAGCACAAGGAAGCACCAAAAGCACAACATTTTCATGGGGTCACAGCCCCAATATTTATACACCCTTTTCCTTTGTCTGCCCTTGGCACAGGGCTTGGGGGAACCAGCCTGAGCTGGTTCTGGGGGTTTTTGGAGCACTCTGTTTAAAGGGCTCCTCTTCGCTATTGTCAGATGGGGGCTCGTCGTCAGACACACCACAGGGGGGCGGAGCCAGCATTCACCTAGGCAGGTACAGACCTTTTCAGGGTCAGGGGACTACTCCTCCCACTACTCCAAATGCAGTCTCTCCCATTCAGCCTAGCGCTGTCTCACCCTGCCCTCCCTGAAGCCACACACACCTCACCAGCCCCTGTCATTCCAAAGCCAGACATGCAATCCACATCAGGCAGGCAGACACATAGCACACAGAAATGCCAACTTCTAGAAGTGGCATTTCTAAAATAGTGATAATAAATCTGCGCACACCATTGCGCAGCATTTATTATTACTATTCCATCCATACCAAACTTGACCACGCTGCTCCTCTCATATCAGGAATTACCACTGAAACACTTATCAGGGAATCCCCAATGCATTCTTATGGGAGGGCAGCCTCAGAGCAGTGAGAAACCAAAATGGCTGTTTGTCACTACCAGAACATGTCACACACTTAAGGTACATGTCCTACCTTTTACCTACAATGCACCCTGCCCATAGGGCTAGCTAGGGCCTACCTTAGGGGTGACTGACATGCAGTAAAAGGGGGGTCACAGACATGGCACACACTTTAGGTGCCACGTCACAGCGGCAGTAACACTGCGCGCACAGGCCCTGCAATGGCAGAGGCCTGAGACAGGTTTGCAAGGCTACTTTGGTGGGTGGCGCAATCAGCGCTGCAGGCCCACCAGTAGCATTTAATTTACTGGCCCCGGGTATCTGAGATACCACTTTACAAGGGACTGACAGGTAAATTAAATATGCCAAACAGGTGTAGACCAATCTTACCATGTTTACCACAGAGAGCACACGCACTTTACACTGGACAGCAGTGCTAAAGAGCCCAGAGTCCAAAAACCACCAACACCATGTCAGAAAAAAGTCTAGGAGGAAGGCAAAAAGTTCAGTGATGACCCTGCAAAAAGGTCCAAGTCCAACACATACACTGTAAGCCAATCACACTGTTACCGAAAAAGATACACACACTAACTGGCATATAGCCATTGTAAGACATACTTCCACCCTTTTTCGCCCACACACCTCTGAACTAGGGAGCCCTCAATTCTCAAACACATATAATTTTCACATATAAATTCTTACGCACACATGCATTCAAAATCATCATCACACAAAACCTGGGTGGGCATCCATTAATGGCTCATGGTACTGGTTATTTGTGAAGCTTAGTTATAACGACATCTTAAAGAGATTGTTAAACTACATCCTTAAGAAGTTGAGTCCATAAGAGCATTTAGGAACACACTTGTGCTATTTAAATAAAGCCCTGGCCTATGGTCAACTTCTAGTACTACACATTTATTCTCTGGTATTAAATGTTTGTATTTCTGACTGCCTAGAGATGTGTACTTTGTGGAGTTGAAGATGTACAGCTAAGCTTCATGAATTTGTCGAAATAAAGAGAAACATAATTGCACACCTTTTTAAACACACAGGCTGTCACACACATATTTACGTTCCTGAGTAAACTGACACACATGGCTAAGTAGAGTACACAGTCCATTACAAATATGACCAATTTTTACTGAAAATTAGCGACAATTACTTTTTTGTACATGAATGAAATATGCCAAAATAAAAACTTAGTTGAAAGACGTTCTGCTCCATGTGGAATTATACAGCATTGGAGAAAATACATAGATTTAAAGATAAATAAATGAAAAACATATGTATTGCCCTTTTTTATGTATGAAAGTTAATTGTTGTCATTATTCCAAAAAAGTTACTGACCAATACACCTCTTTGGACCATTGAAATCCTAGTTATTTCCTACCACGGAATTTCCATTAGCAAAGGTTCTGGTAATTACCAGGGGTGGAGATAGAACAGGGAATTAAACTTTTGGGGGGAATAAAAAGTGAAAATCATTATGCCTGCACAGATTCCAGCATGTCTTTCCCAGAGATTCACCAACATTTCTTCAATTTTCAGCAGCAGAAATCTCTATGTGAAAGCTAAACATGCGTGGATTCGATTTGAGCGATAACTCCTGCTATTGAGGGCCTGGATGTCTCCTTTTGGAATCCTAAGTATTGTTAAACTGTGTTTAGTTTCTGATTAATACTGTTTGTCAATTTGAAAACCATGGAGTGAGCCCTATAAGTATGATGAAATAGCTTGTAAGTTACAGTTGTGTATTAAACACCAAATACATGATGTCTTATAATTCAGTAGCCACCCCCTCCCCCAATAAATATATAGACATATTTCCAAGAAGTCTATGGAAATGTCTCCCTGTGTTGGAGTACACAGAGGCAAAAATTATGTTTGCTAATTATTGGACCAGCAAATTTACTAGTAAACTAAAAACTCGCAACACAATTTTATCAGTTGAATTTAATATTTTTGAATCAATAACAGTTACAAAAATTAAATTGTTAGAATTAAAATGTGAATTCTCAATTTCGTTTTGTGAATTATTTATTTCCACTTGTACTTTTAAGTTACTTATGGAGACTGCAAGGTTTGAATACGAGTCTAATAGCAAGGAGAGGGTAGTCAATAAGTTATGCCTTGGCCATCAATTTGGCAAGAGAGAGGCCATTTTATAACCTTCGAAAGTCATTTTCACGGCTGAAGGTTAGAGGAAGGAGGTTCCCTAGCAATGAGCCATGAGAGTGTTTGTACGAATATGTGAGGAGACATAGGAGCTCATTAAAAGATTGGAAGATGCCGAGCATCTGTCAAAAAGAGGTGCAGGTTCCTTCTGCAAAACTTGCAGTCCCTCCGCTCTATTTAGAGTCAAGGGAAGCACCACGTTTCTGATGGTAGAGCCCTTATTGGCTCAGCCAGCAGAACCTATTGACTGACATCCCAACTGCCATTGGCTTGTTGCTCAGTGTAGGTTAGACCAACCTCCGCATTTAAACACGCATTCAGATGCACATTTTTCCTGTTGAGTACTGCTAAGAAAGTATGCTAGGGAAGTCTGACAGTCTCAAAGAGGTAACAAAAGAAAAGACTCACATATGCTTGGTGAAAACTCCCAGTGTGCCATCGCAATTTATATTTTGTTTTCCAATACCTGCTTTAGGAGTCTGCTTTTGAAATGCAAAAATCTTTCCGGAGCAGGTGCACTAAACATGACGCCCACTTGACAAAGCTGATGTACCTTCACCAGAACTGAGCAGCACTACTGAAGATACAGAGAACCCCACCTGTCTCGTCAGGATTTCTAAGTCTTCTGCCAGGAGAAAGGAGGACGACCCTCTGCTTGCCTGGCAGGCCATCTCACCACCCATCCAGTGGCCTAACACAGGCCCCCACAGCCCCCGCCGTGCGGGGGTGGGCCCCAAGCTCCAGGGGGCCCCCTCAACACAATACTCTGGCCGGAGAGCTCATGATTATGTCCGGAGGGGGCCCTTCCATGTGCCTTGCAGGGAGGCCCCCTCAAGTTTCATTACACCAGTGCACCCGTCAAATTCTAAATAATCCCCATAGTCTGTACACATGAACAGAAGGGACCTTGGGGCTTATTTATGAGAGTCCTGTGTCACTTTTGCACCGTGTAAAGTGGTACATGCGTGACACAGGGCTCTCATAAAGATTTATGAAGCCACGCAAAGCCACCCTGCGTGACTTTGAGTGGCCTCATAAATCATGAGTATGGCGACGCAGCGCAAATCGCTGCAACGCCTTACTCTGCACCCGGGGGCGTTCCATGGGTGTCGTGGTGGGTTTTCCCACGCAACACCCATGGAATTTGGTGCTGCCCCAGTTTTACAAAGTGATGTAAACCTGGGTAGGCATCAAATCGATATTCCTCCTGAGGTGAGGTGTAACAATGAGAAATATATTTATTTCTCCTTGATTTTTTTCTCCTCCCATGTGTGCTGCAATCTGCAGAACACATAGAAAGAGGTATATACCTTGTAGGATTGTTTTTGTGCGGGAAGGTACCCCTTCCTGCACAAAAACAATCCTGCATGCAACGGAGGCACCCTTGCACCATGGTGCAAGGGGGTCTACATTGGAGCTAGGCTGCCAAAATGGTGGCAGCGCAGGCAGGAATGCATAATATTGCTTAAATATTGTGCATTCCTGCCCTTTCACTTTGGCGTAGGGCAGTGCAGCAAGGTGCCAAAATCCCATAAACTAAGCTCTTTTTCTTTAGATGTTTTTTGACAAGGTGTATAAGGCTTCTGTGAGCTCAAGGGTAGGGAATTAGCAATTCAGAGTTCGGTATCAGATCAAGAAAGTTCTCTTTCATTAGTATTTTCTCAGAAAACAAGGAAAATTAAGTCAATAGAAATTGACAGAAAGCACATTTTCTGGAATGCGCTGAAGAACAAATATAATCTCCACAAAGACGTGCAATATCACACAGGATCTGAAAGGCCATGCAGAGCACCTTAATTTCAGGGGCCTAACATAGGCCCCTGCAGCACAGGTGGATGCTCACCGCTTTAGGGGGCCCCTTTCAGGACAAGGCCAATGACTATCTGTGAGATTTGGGAGACTCAGGTGCCTTTCATCACATTCTGCGTAGGGCGTGGCATCATTCTGAGTAGTGCTGCTGCTTAATTTGAGCATATTGCTGCATTAGCAGCCAATAGAGGGCACTCAGTTTAGTAGGTTAGGGTCTAATGTACAAGTGCCAGACAGCACTCTTAGGGGCAGATTTACGTTCCCTGACGCATCCCTGCAAATCAGCAGGGATGCGCCAGGGAAGATGCGTGACTCAAGTTTACCCTTGCGCCACCACAGATGCGCCGCATTTACAATGCGGCGCATCATGGCGCAAGGATAAACAGATGCGTGACGCATCTGTCGGCGGAAGGGTGGCGCAGTACTGGAGTCGTGTCGCAAGTGCGACGTAACTCCAGTACTGCTCAGGGGTGCCCTATACCTAACATGCTGCGTCACTCCTTACGCCTGCTTGAAGCAGGCGTAAGGATTTGACGCAGCAGGGACGTAAAAGTGACTCCGTGAAATCTTGTAGATTTCACTGCGTCACTTTTACGGGGCTTCCTTGCGCAGGAACGCCCCCTGCGCCGGCACGCCCACATGAAACCTGACGCAGGTTTCATGTGGCGCAGGGCTTACAACGTGACGCATCTCCCTAGATGCGTCACGTTGTAAATCCCCCGCAGCATGGCGCATGATTTGCGCCGCCGCTGCGTCACAAAAGTGACGCAACGGCGGCGCAAAAGTGGCGTAAGGGGCTTGTAAATCTGCCCCTTAGTGAGCCGAAGTTGAGCAAACCTGGTCTTTAATATTTAGGGGCAGATTTACGTTCCCTGACGCATCCCTGCAAATCAGCAGGGATGCGCCAGGGAAGATGCGTGACTCAAGTTTACCATTGCGCCACCACAGATGCGCCGCATTTACAATGCGGCGCATCATGGCGCAAGGATAAACAGATGCGTGACGCATCTGTCGGCGGAAGGGTGGCGCAGTACTGGAGTCGTGTCGCAAGTGCGACGTAACTCCAGTACTGCTCAGGGGTGCCCTATACCTAACATGCTGCGTCACTCCTTACGCCTGCTTGAAGCAGGCGTAAGGATTTGACGCAGCAGGGACGTAAAGTGACTCCGTGAAATCTTGTAGATTTCACTGCGTCACTTTTACGGGGCTTCCTGCGCAGGAACGCCCCCTGCGCCGGCACGCCCACATGAAACCTGACGCAGGTTTCATGTGGCGCAGGGCTTTACAACGTGACGCATCTCCCTAGATGCGTCACGTTGTAAATCCCCCGCAGCATGGCGCATGATTTGCGCCGCCGCTGCGTCACAAAAGTGACGCAACGGCGGCGCAAAAGTGGCGTAAGGGGCTTGTAAATCTGCCCCTTAGTTTGTTAGGAAATATGCAGTGAAATATAAAAAATTCACTGCTAGCACAAATAAGTTTTTCAAAAGATAAACCTTCATGGAATGTGGAGTACTTATCATAGTACAGTGTGAATGGAATCTTTCTATACATTTCTAAATAGCTACTGCCTTTTGATATATTCAACTAATTAGTCTTGCAATAAAGGATTTTTTCGAAGCGGCATCTCTGTTGCAGGGACATTTGTACGAGTGTTGCTTATTTGCCCTTGGCAGTCAGCATCCTATTCACTTTCACATCTTTTTTCAACCTCGAAAGTACTTCAGACCTCCGGTGAAGTGATGCAGTCAGCCACATCCTTCAGCAGTTTCTATTGTATTTCTTGTTTATCTGCGTTTTTTTCTTCTCTTCTTTGAATAAGGCAGTATCTGATGTGGGATGCGAGGCTCTGCAAAAGGACGCGTTCTTGGCAAAGTAAATAAGCTTTTGAACCACTTTCTTAGAATTCTTCTGCAATTCCATCATGTAATAGTCTGGTGTTCATACACATGATATTGAAAGTAACTCTTTGAAAGAGGAACGTATAGAGAGTATCTTTATGTATAGTTTCACACATTGCTCTTGAAAGTCATTATCTGTATTTTACACTTTGCAGTCGTACATTTTTATTACGTGCGAAATGGAAAATTTCAGGCAGTCCTTGACGTGATCATTTCGGTAGAAACTCACATTTCTATGAATGTAGTCATTTGAACGAGATAAGAATCGAAAAGCTGTACTATTAGAATTGTACTTCAGTATTCATGGGAAAGTATCTTATATGAAAGCTGACATTCTTTGTATTTCAAAAAGAATATAAAGCAATATCGAGCAGTGCAACCCTGTGGGCGAATTTGAATTTCGAAAATCTGCAGAATGAAATATTCTAATTGGTATTAATTCAGTGAAGTGAATATAAGGACCCTCATTTAGAATGTGGTAGGTGGTTATCGTCCTGCCTCTGAAGGCCTCTGTGATTCTTATGCCCACTAGGCAAACTGTTTAGTTTTTCAAGAATAAACTCCCTAACCAGAAGTCTGTTGATGGAAAAAAAAGTGAATACCTTGACATGCTGGATATTTTCTCTTAGAGCACGAGGGTCTATTTTTTTGCATGTGGGACTGCCAGGCTTTCCTAGTGATCTTGAACTGGAAAAATGTACCAAAGAAAGGACTCCCTTAAGTAAAGAGGTCACTCTGATGTACTTTGTCCGATGTATGTGATAGAGTGGTGTGTTTCGGGTTGGCTAGGGTATGCACCTGAGCAAGTCAAAACCCACCACTCTCGTCAGGGTAAGGGAGTTACACACACAAGATAACCCCTGCTTACCCTCTTGGTAGCTTGGCAGAGCAGTCACACTTATCCCAGAGGCAATGTGTAAAGCATTTGGCCAACACACACACACACACCAGTGTCACACTAGACACACCACAAAAAGAGACTCCACACAAGGGTATATAAAAATATCCTTTGTATTACAAAACACATTCGACCACATTCACATAAATCACTTTGCCAACTAGGCAATTGTCATGACATCACATAGGTCATAAATCACTTTGCCATAAGGCAATTGTCATAAACATTACATTTAGTGCAATTGGGTTAATAAATACTCATAGATTGCACATGTCCTAAAACATAAGTCACTTGGTTCACCATGTAAAACATATAGGGCCACAATCACTTTATCCCCCGTGTAACACATATTAGGCCACAGATACTTTGGTCCCCATGTAAAACCTATTAAGACCAAGATAACTTTGTTAGGCCTGCAAAGCACACTAGGCCACAATCCCTTAATTCACCATTACTTTGTCAATTAAGCCAGTGTCATCAGTAATACAGTGTAGGGCATGAAATTAACACTCATAAGTTGCATTGATTAGAGGGACAATAAAGCATTCTACCAAAGAAGACATTACTGAGAAATTCCTGGTAAGACAGCAAACAAGTTGTTGCTTTGCACGTGTTTTCAAATCGGTGGCGGAGATCATACCCCGTTAGGACACAACGAGAAAAGAAATGCAGACCTTCAATTGTTGGTGCAGTCCATACGCCGCCAACCAAGGCAAAAAGGTAGCCCAGGCTGCAGGGACGCCTGTGCGCTACCACGGGGAGGGTGGGAATGCTTTCCCCTTGCAAGTGGAGTCACAGGTGCCCATGCTTGGGCTGCGCAAAGTTTCAGAGGGAGCCCTTACTCGGTGGGTAGCACGTCCGAAGCCCTCGAGGGTCTCTTGGACCATTGCGTTACCTCTGTCCTGCCCATTCTGCGCCTCGGTATAATCGAGAGACCACACTGCTCCTCAGGCCAGCTGGCTCCACCCACTGGTATGGCAGCATCTGGAGTGCCCTGGTGGCACCACATTGCTGACGGTCACAGAAGACGACGCGCTCCCTTTGGCTTACTGGTGGTGCCGGCCTTCTCCGTCCTGTGCAGTGGCCAGCTCCACCCACTGTGATGTCCACGTTGCCTCGCAATGCGGTGGAGGGGACTTCTGGCTAGGATTCCTTCCCGTTTAGATGCTGCAACGTCTCACAGCCCGCGGCCATATCAGCAGAGCCCGGATGGAAATTAGTGTGGGAGAAGGCAGCAGGGAGATGGAGAGCACTTCTTGCGCCTCAGTTCTCCCCTCCCTTTACCATGCTGCAAGTGCAGCGCTGCAGTTAAAACACAAGCGCTCCTTCACAGCAGGGGAAGGTCTCCTCACGAGCTGCACTGGAAGGCACAGCGCTCTTTCATGCACTGAGCTGACAGACAAAGCGCTTCTCACATGCTTTCCTTTTCTTTTTTAACACAGAAAGGCACCAGGACAGTCCAGTCCTTTTCCTGCTCCAGGCAGGAGCAACCAATGTAGGCCGTCCTACCCCACACAAGCCAGGGACGGCACTCATCACACAGTTTCTCCAGCACTCCTCCCAGGAAGGACACTGTAAGATCCCGCAAGGATCTTTTTTGAAATCTTTTATCTCCCTGAGATTTCCAACAGGAGGCCAGCCCACACAAGCCCTTGGAGAGTCCTTCACAATTCGGATACCACAGCAGGGTAAAAAGAGTCAATCCTTTTCCTCCACCAAAAGAAGCAGCAGCTGCAGGCCAACCCACCCCTCACACAGAAAAGGCAGTGTTCTTTACACAGTTCTTCCTCTCTTCTTCTTGGCAGGGTCCTCTTGTTTCTTGAAGTAAGCTAAAGTCCTGGGGTTTTAGGTGTAGTACGTATACCCCATTTTGTTACTGTTCTCTCTGCAGTAAGGGTCTCTGAACCCAGTCCAAACCAGTCCTGTCCTCCCTGGTGCAGCATGACCACAGGGGGCGGATACAGAATTGATTGTGAAAAGGAGACACAGCCTATTCAGGTGCAAGCAAAACTCCTCCCACCACTCTAAATGCAGGCCAGGCCTATTCAGCCCAGCAATGAGTCACCCAGGCAAGGCAGGGCACACCTCAACCCCCTAGTGACTGCCTAGAGTGAATGCACATCCCCAGCTCCTGTCTCTCCAACTTGACCAAATGCTGAATACACAAACAGCCAGAGGCACACAGAATGGTAAAGTAAGAAAATGCTCACTTTCTAAAAGTGGCATTTTCAAACACAGAATTTAAAAATCACCTTTACCAAAAGGTGTGTTAGTAAATTCTGAGTTCAGAGAGCCTAAACTCCATTTTTCTATCTTGTCCCTATGGAAAGCTACACATGTAAAATGTTACAGCGCAGCCCAATGATAAGCCTATGCAACAGACAGCCTTTCAATAGTGAAAAACGAAATGCACAGTATTTCACTACCAGGACATGTCTCACACATCAGTACATGTCCTACCTTTCACATACACTGCACCCTGCCCATGGGGGTAACTTGAGCCTACCTTAGGGGTGCCTTACATGTAAGGAAAGGGAAGGTTTCGAGCTGGCAAGTGGGTGCACTTGGCAGGACAACATGGCAGTTTACAACTGCACGCGTAGAGTCTACAGTGGTAGGTCTGAGACACATTTACAGGGCTACTCATCTGGGTGGCACAACCAGTGCTACAAGCCCACTAGTAGCATTTGATTTACAGGCCCTGGCACACACTGTGAACTTTACTAGGGACTTACCAGTAAATCAAATGTTCCAATCATGGCTAACCAATCATATCATAATTTATACAGAGAGTATATGCACTTTAGCACTAAGCAGCAGTGGTAAAGTGCACAGAATCCTATAGCCAACAAAAACAGGGTCAGAAGAATAGGAGGCAGGGGGCAAAAAGTTTGGGGATAAACCTGTCAAAAGGGCCAGGCCTAACACCATCAGTCAAAGGTTTGTGCAGTGAAGCGAGGTTACACCTGTGGAAACCTGGTGCTGCATTCACTCTAAATGAAGTGGATAAATCACAAGTTTGGCAGTGCAGGTGCCCCACTGATTTAATGCAAATTTCCATCCTGCCAAACTCTAGATGAGGACCTAAGGGATCTGTGCAGAGATTAGAATTTTGCAGTAATCAACACAAACATGCAATATTTCCATGACAAGTTTTGTCAGGGGAAACCAGCTAAATGTTATCATCTGAAAGAATGTGAAAACGCTCCAATGCATGTAGAATTTGGTATAGAAGACAACAATTCTGAAAGTAATGACTTTAATTTCTACATAAAAACTCAGAATATGAGGTACTTACCTCACCAAAGAGATATTATAATATACTGAATGCTTTAATTACCTCATGCATGACTGTCCACTCAGAATCAGTGCTTAACTGGTGGTCCTCTAGGTAGGATTTATTTTAACTGCATTATCATTAGGTACATCTGATTTAAGTGAAACATAAATCTCTAATGTACAAAGGCTCCCAACAGAATATTTTATATGGGATAGTAAGCAAGGAAAGTGTGTGGCATTACCAGCGCAGGGCAACTTATAAATGTTGATGAGCATCAAATAAAAACCATGAATGTATTTTAGTAAGCTACAGGGAAATGACTGAACCATTATCTTGAACTAACTTACAGTTTAACTTTGAGGACAACATCATCTGAATCTGTGCTATTGGGAAATGTTAAATGAACAATGGTACTTCAACATTTTTAAGATAATCTTTCTTAAAATAGGTAAATTCTTCCTTCAATTTTCAGACCATTTTAATAGTTAATTTATATTCATGACTCTAGCCCATGAAAATGATCTGAAATGATATCCATTGTGCATACATATTATATTAGGTGTATGAATGCAGCCCAAAAATTCCATATATTAATATCCTTGATAAATCTTTCCAGAATTTATCACGCTGTAGTTGTTTATCTAATGGCAACAGCAAACATCTAAAAAACGAAAAGCCCTTTCTAAGATTAGCAAAAACGTTGGTTTCAAACCAGCATTCAGAAATCAAAATGTCAAAAGTACAATTTGTCATTCTGACAAGTAATGTGAGGGAGACACTGGCTTGGCAGAGTGTTAGACCTGGCTTTTCCAGCGGGTTTATCCCCAGACTTTTTGCTTTTCGGCCTCCTGTTTTTGACCCTGTTTGTGTTGGCTTTATGACTCTGGGCACTTCACCACTGCTGATCAGTGCTAAAGTGCACATGCTCTCTGTGTAAATTGTTATTATGGATTGGTGTTTCCATGATTAGCTTATTTGATTTGCTACTAATTCCCTAGTACAGTGCACCGTGTGTGCTGAGGACCTGTAAATCAAATGCTGCTAGTGGGCCTTCAGAGCTGATTGTGCCACCCACACAAGCAGCCTTTCAAAGGGTTCTCAGACCTGCCACTGCAGTGTCTGCGCGCAGATTCTACTACCATGTGGACCTGGTAAGTGCACCCACTTGCCAGGCCCTAATCTTTCCTTTATTACATGTGAGTCACCCCTAAGGTAGGCCCAAGGTACCCCTGTGGGCAGGGTGCAGTGTATGTGAAAGGTAGGATATGTCCTGATGTGTGTAACATGTCCTGAAAGTGAATTACAGTAATTTTCGTTTTTCACTATTGAAAGGCTATCTGTCCCATAGGATAGAATGGGAGTTTATTTATAACATCTTATAAATATAACTTCCCAATGGGACAAGATAGGAAGGACAAGTTTAGTATGCCTGAACACAGAATATAAAGATGCATCTTTTAGTACTGGTTTCAGTCGCCGCAGAAGAAAAGAGCAGCCGACTCTGTCACCAAGTCCGTCGCTGGTTCCGTGCCCTGAAGGCACCACAGAAGGCACTGCCGCACTTCGCACCGCATCCTTGGTCTCACTGATGCCGTTGGGAGACCGTCACCGAGCTGTTCCTTGCTTAGCGTCCTGTGGGCACCGCACTCCGCACCTCCTCGCTTCACTCTGCCCAGACATCACCGACACAGTTGTTGTCCGACCCAAACACTGACCGGCTTCGTCGCCTGCACCGTGACCTGCCAGCACTGCATCGAGCAGCACCTCACTCCGCATCATAAGCCTTGGCCTCACCGACGCTGTTGGATGACCGTCACCGAGTCATTGCCTGCACTACGCCATGAGGGCACTGCACGCTGCACCGCTTCCACTTCACCCCACAACCACGATGGTTGCCCAGACCGGCCAGTACCAACGTGTCGGCCGAAACAAGAAAGGTACAGTCTACGAGTCGGTCAACGCATTAGCTGACCCCTACCGACGCGGTCGGCTGAAACTGTTAGACTCTGTTGTTTTCAGCATCGCGATAGCCCTGGGCAGAGCTACCGACTTGGAGGAACTGTGTTTTTCAGCTAGTCTTGCAAATTATCTTGCAAAGTAACTATTTTTGACAATATTGTATGTTGGATTTTTGTCGCATTTGGTCTTGTTGGTTTAGATAAAGTTTTGCTTATTTTTCTAAACTGGTGTGGTGTCCATTTGTAGTGTTTTCACTGTGTTACTGTATGCATGCACAAATGCTTTACACACTGCCTCTGAGATAAGCCTGTCTGCTCGTGCCAAGCTACCAAGGGGGTGAGCAGGGGTTATTTTGGAAGTGTATCCCCCTTACCCTGACTAGGAAGAAGGGTCCCTACTTGGACAAAGGTGCAAACCATTGCCAACTAGAGACCCACATTTCTAACACAGAGGTTAGAAGAGAAATGGAAGCTTTAGTATGCTATGTCTGAGATCCCAGAGCTGCTGTGCACAACCATTTATGGATAGAGTTAAAATAAATTTTACTTTATTTACTCACAACTCACAGTTTAGCAACTTACCTGAGCATAAGGCTGAAGAAAGCAGCAGATGATGTACAGAAACAAGCAAGACAGACATTCCAAATAGGTTAAGAGATAAATAATATATTTGCATAGAAAGTAAACTCACAAAATAACATTGATTTGTTACATAAAATAGGCTTGCAGTCAAACAAAATAAAGAGTTGCCTATCATGTTTACTATATTTAAATAGAAATATTTCTTTAGAAGCTTAATATAGTCTAATGAGGTCAAATAAAATTCAGAAAAAAGAGTTAAATGCGGAGGGAATTCTTTAGTGGCGCTATGCTTGTGAGCTGATTTGGGCTCTGTAGGTGAGCTACCTAGTGCTTCAAGTGATATTGAATCCAATGTCCTTAGATTAGATAAATGTTGATTTTGCTTTGTTCTTTTGACTATATATACAGCTTGTTTAGCAATCTCTGGTGCTTTGCAATTAGGAGAAATGTCAGCAACTTATTTTCATCATTTGCAATTGGTTATCATCCACACTCTTATTAAGATTGTTTTTAACACTTAAGGTCCCATTCTGGTTCAATTGAATTCAACACAACTTTTGACCTTTGGAGTTACTGAAACTACAGCCATCTATGTTTCTTGGAAGATGAAGGTTAAATACTCCCAATTTTGGTATTTGAGGGAATAACAGGAGGGAATCCATGTTTCTGTGCTGAATCCTGAATGTCTTCACACTATGGTTTACTAGTAGTTTTGAGGTCAAACTCTGCAACATACAATTCAAGCAGGGCTGCTAACTCTTATTACATGCCCTGCTGGAATTAACAGGATACTAAAAATGAGGGTCTTAATGTTTTATACAAAAGTTCTGTAGGTCTCCAAAATGACAATCGTGCCTTTAGGAAAGGCATTAAAAAGACAAACTAATTAAATCAATTTTGGCTTCAGACAAGTGCCTCTCCTCAGAAATGAAAATTCTTGAGGTTTGGAACTTTGCCCATTACCTGAAAAAGACAATGGGCACGATTCTGATGCGGGTTGGAAACGCTTCCCGACCGAGGGCCTGATTCTGATGCGGTTAGGAAGGCCTCCTAACGGCATTTGCTCCTTCCAAATCGGATCGGGAATGTGTCTTCCCGACCGAGGGCCCAATTCTGATGCGGTTAGGAACAAATGTTCCCATTGAAGTCAATGGGAGTTCAACCAAATCGTATCTGGAAGCATCCGGATGCATCCTACTCCGCCGGTCGGACTTTCCCGATCCGAGTGGGTCGGACACCATTTCCCAACCGATTCGGTCGGGAAGCTTTTCCAACCCGCATCAGAATCGGCCCCTTAGTCTCACCTCAAGACGAAAGGAGAAATATTGTGTGTATGGTAGCTAGTAAAGCTCTAGCTGACAAAATCCCTCGGTCAAACAGCAAGAATATTGTGGTGAATTCCATCGACCCCATGGTAGGTCCTTAAACCTTTTTGCTTTCTGCTTTCTGTTTTTGAACTCTACTACAGACTGAGGTCTTTATACTTACTTTGCCACCACAAGCTCATTGCGAAGATACTAACCCTTGATGTACACATCCTGCTAGTTTCAGGAGTCGCTACTAACACAGTTCAAGCCTAATGATATATTCATAAGATTCTCATATTTAGGTCTGGCTTGAGAGAGAGTCTTAGGTGTCTTGTACAAGCCTTTACTACTTATACTGAGAGAGGGGTAACATTGAGCCTACCTAAGGCATACATTTTCGTGCCATACACACATTGATCAGCACACATTTTTTAATCATTAATTGATTAATATTGTCAGTCGTGACACATATCATTTTTCTTCTTTACTGGAATACTGCAATTTAATTAAAAAAGTAGTTGTGAGATTTTTCATTGTGAGAGATGTTATTCTTTGCTCATCATGCTAAACGAATCTGAAGCAAACCACATCGAGCACCGCTACTCTGAGCTGCATTACTATCCAATGTTTCATGTCTTTAGGATGGGGAGGACATAGAGGTAGGAGAATGGTGTAGGAGTTTGCTGTGCCCTAAACCTTATGATCCCACAAACATTACTTTAGATCCTCTGCATTTCGCAGGCAGGCAGCTTTACATAGTTACATAGCATTATATGGCACCAGACTTAGTAACCTCTGCCAAGGCAGACTGTAACAAATACAATACCCTTACAATAATGTGAATCAGCCACACTCTGAGGCACTGTCTGGCCAGAAGCTGGAGGCTTATTGTGACCATACCTTGTAACCCAAAAACAAGCGATGGTAGCCACAGACATAAAGAACAAATTGATTGCTCCCATGGACATAGAACAACCATGACAATTGGCTTAGACAAAGAAAAGGGGCTCAAAGCACAGATTTATGACAGGCTGTATATAACAATGGAAGTTTTTTTTAATGGATATGAATGTTAGAGGTTTCAATTTGCTACATGCCAAGCTGGACCTCATGCAGTCTTAGATCTTACTTTTCATTCTGGTGCTTGTAGTTTAGTTTTTAGTTTTTTTCGGATTACACATTCATAATTGCAAGCACAAGAATCAAAAGGGATCAACTTATTTCTAACATCATGCAGCTTAAGGCAAATACAATATTTCATTGACCTAATTGAAATGAATGGTCATTTTTTTTAACAAAGATGGAGAACAATATAAATATTTATGCATAGGGAGCCACATGCAAAGTTGTCATATGGATCCAGGTCCTGTCCTGAAAGTCACTTTTGCTCAGTATTCCTATGTAGCCTAATGCACATGCAGGCAACACTAAAATCCTAACTACAATTTAAAAATGCAAAATAATGGTGACTAACTAACTAACTAATGGATCCTGACCCGTAAGCTGTACATTGGTTGCGAAGAGGCCGGACTATCTTTATGAGGTTCTTATTACTACGGCTGTATATGCGCCAGAACGACCACAACAGACTGCTGCCCTGGATATTGAACCAATTTAGCGGCACATTAGTCTATTCTGGGGATTCCTATTGCGACGCATCCCTTGACTTGTGATTTGGTCCAGTTTTCTTGATTTCTGCACTCGGGGACTTCCAGTGCATGACAAATAAACGGTGGTATCAATGTACATACATATACCGACTAATTTTTTAGTTGCAAGGTTTTTGACGAGGTGATCATCCTTATTCCCTCATTTCTACAAATTGATTCGCACAAAGATCTAGGAATACTGAATTCTAGTCTCGTTTTAACACTTTTTAGAAAACTGTCCTGAAGAAGGTGTATATTTATCTACTCACCGAAACGCAGCGTTGACAACTCTGTTTTCTTGTGATTGTATGTTGTATTATGAAATGTTTTTTAATCTTTTTAAAGAATTTGATTGTATATATAAATGTTAATAAATATTAATTGATATATGCCCATGTGAATCCTAGTCATTTACATATTTTATTTTGATTGCATATTGTCTTTGACTCACTGATATGATACAATTGTATTGATTTTATGTATTTCTCTAAACACCAGCACAATATAGCCTTTTAGTCACAAACTACTTTTCAGTAGGGACTTGTTTGGTATTTTTGTTTAAAAAGCCAAATAGGCCATTATGTGTGACCCACAATGTGGAACCACATGGCAGCTGTCTCTTTTATCCCATAGTGAGTGCACTATCATATCTCAAATCTTGATAAATAATGTTCAATAATTTAACCAATGAAATAATTCACGTAAGAACATCTTTTCTCCCGAATATGTATATTCCATAGTAAGCCCATTTAAAACACTGACTAATTCCATGTTCATGAGTCGCTGGATTTTTCATTTTTTTTCCAGGATCTTTGTACTTTATATTGATTCCAACATTTATAAGCATCTTCATTCTGAGACTTAAAGAGGCTTGTTTACTTTTGGAATTTAAATTTTGTGATATTTGGTGCCTACTTGTTAAATGATCTCGGTCCTCAGTATGGCCTACTACTTTTGTTCAGTTGATTTGAAACATTACCTATTGTCTTGTGATTTGACCACAACTAGAGCACTGTATTGTATTGATCACAGTTGTATGTCACTTTTATCAGCCAGTCAAGTGTCTCTATGTATATTCAGTTTGACTGATATTGTTATTTTTTGTCACAATGATTTTGTATTGTCTGACACCTGTTAAACACAGGCATGCTTTAGGACTATAATCCCATCAAAATGCCTCCTATTCTGCTCTGACCCAACACAAAAGCCATGGGGTACTATGTATGAGTATGAATATTTGTGGCTTTGTAGCTGTGGATTGAAGCGAACAGAAGTGCCAAAATCAATTGCAGACATTCCTTTTAGCTTAACAGTGTTTCTTCATCCTGTACAAAGGTCTATAATGGAGGATTCAAACATATTTTGCTTGGCCCTAGGTGTTTGGTGACCAGCTTAAAAAACCTAATGCCCGGGTGCTGTCCAATATCCTAACTTCATCTGGACAAAGAAAAACGATGAAAGTCCTGTCCTTCTGTTTAAGTGTCAGCATACATGCATGAGTTCATTTGAGTACATATACCAAAGTAATTGCCTCCCACAGAATCTGAAGCAGCTGTGAATAATTTTGATGTGGCACGGTGCACTTTTAAGGAAAGGCTACTTTAGTATTTCATTTCATTCGTTTAAACTAAGTAAAATTGTTTAAAGAGTTTTTTTTCATCCCAAGGATTTTTTTTTTTACATTTGTTTGTTCTATTATTGACATTTGTAGTCTAATGGGTCAAGGGATTTTATAATTGCTCTAAAGTCCATTTTTCCATAGTGTCCTGTAGTACGCTTTTCTTTAAATGTGCTTAAGAGTCAAATAATGATTCCTTTTGAAAACTTGGGTTAGGAATTACGGTTGAGATGTCTATCCCTTCACATTCTCTAACACTTACTTCAATGAATATTGAAACTGGCAAAAGCAAATTAGGAGTGATGTAGAGGAGCCTCTTGAATCTCAAACTCTGGGTGTAATCATAATACAAACCCCGACACTGGTCGTATGGACCTTTTTTCATTGACGTGGCGAGAGGAAACAGTGAAGACCAAAGGGACTCCACAGGAAACGGCAAGGAGATTTGAATATGTTTTCAAAAAGATTTATTGACAGATTTAGTTTCCTCAAGGTCATTAATTCGATGAGTATTCAAATTTAAGCCTCAAAATTACAGGTTTAAATGATTCAAGAGCCGGTGAGGTTTAGGTTTAATATAGCCCATATATTTGTCTCATATCCCAGCAATGCTTACACTGACTCTTCTCTTGAACTGACTCTTCTCTTGAACTGTGCCCCTGTGACTCATTTTGAGCACAGTCTATGTATGCATTTTGTTTTCTTTTTGTAAGCTATATGATGCTCCTAGGAAAAAAGAAGAGTGTTCTCCTCACTCTCCTAGTCATTTTCGTGCAACACACTTTATAACCTTACTATGGTTGGGTCAGTCTGGGTCCAAGGACATTTCAGAACTATCTAAATTGAAATGGACATTTTTATGCCACTCTGAAGATGGTGTTTTTATATGTCTAAAACTTTGTGCGGACATTTTATTACAACAAGATCTTGGCATGGCAATGTATTGTGATGATGACCCCATGCTGTGCATTGTTCGATGTTCATTTTATTAAGCATAAAAAATAGTGATGTACTGTAATAATGTTTTTTTATATTGAACATTCTTTTATGGTTATTTAACTGAATACAGATTATTCTAATCTGATCTGATCCATGAGCCGATATTTCAAAATAAGGAAAAATACATAGAACATTAACAAACACTACATAAAGGTTACAAAATATCCCACAAATGTCTTCCATATATTAAATCCCTAATCTAAATTAAGTAAGTATAGGTGGGGAAAGGACATTTAGTTAGGCAAATAAGGTAAGATGTCAGCTTCAGAAAACCAAATAAAGGTCTCTTATGAGAGAATATAAATGCTTAGGCAAAAGGCCTTCGCACTCAGGCTGTGGAGATCAGCAGATGTGAGAAGAATCTTCTGTGTTCAAAGTCAACAAGCATCTCCTCTCTAGTCTAAGGGAAACACACTATTGTTATTCAACAAGGCACTGAGTTGCAACATTCCAGCTCGTTTTCACTCTCGGGAGCCAATCATATTTCTTTAGAGTCTGAGAGCAGGTAAATTCTCCTCTTCGTCAGGACAACACAGTGATCCATGCATGGCTATGTCCCTGAATTGTTACACTGGACAGACTGTCGGATACATTTAGCTCTTCCCACTAATTGTCTGCTACCCTGGCATCTTCTTCTTCTTTGGATGAAAACCTCACTATCAGTTGTCGAATACATAACTTTAAACTCTGCACTAGGTAGCAACAGGTGTCCAGGGAAAACATCATCTGCAATGGAAAAACAGATATTCATAAGAAACAAACGAGAATTAAATATGCAGGCCTCTCAGCCCTAAAAATATAAAAGTTATTATTCAGGATGGCAAAAGAAATGCGGCTTAGTTAAGTTGCATAGCGTGTTAACTTGAGTGCTGCTCATAATGGCTAAATGCAGTCACCTGCTATAAATTATGTATTATGTACTTGTTATTTAGCAATGTAAATCAGATTTTGCTCATAAATGTGTTAATTATGCAATTTTAAAGAATGCGCTCTCTTAAGAGTAAGACATTGACCTTTAAGGAGTCACTGCTGCACATGTCAAGAGTGTCTCTGATCGTGTTCATATAAACATCTTTGATCGTTTATCCACTTGAGCCAGCCATGAGTATTTTTCTGCATATGTCGATTCTCCCCCGCTCTTATTTCTCACTGAGTCTAATTCCTTCCTTTTATCGCACCAAAAATAATCATTGAGCCCTATAGCCTTCTTAGCTTTTATCCCATTGTAAACATATTGACAAAATAGGAAAAAAATCACTTCAATAGTAAGTTTCAGAGTTTCGCTAAGTACAACACTGCTAGTCAGAATGTAACCAGAATCATGTTTTCATTTGGGTTGAAGGCAGCAGAGTTGGGGCAGCTAATCATTCTGTGACTCACAATTCTCCCTAGCATTCTGCGCTTTTGATGACAGGATGGCCTTTGAAAGACTGTGCTGAGGGGCAAAAGTTCTCGTCTAGTTAAACATTTTTTGATATAAGGCCAAAGATTATTCACCTCGAATTACCCCCCACATCCCTCCCTTCTTACAACAGATGCATAATGAATCTAGCTCTCCTTGCTTACAGATTGGGAATGTTCTGCTTTTAGGGAAAAATGTTTGTCCACTGCATACTAAATATCATAGATAGTTTCCTTTTTGCATATCAGTCGTGTACAGATTTACCCAGTTTTAGCTTTGTATGTATCTGACAGGAGATTGTAATGCTTAGGAGCAATTTATTCTTCACTTTCCGTCATTTGTTTAAAACAAAATTGAACCAACAAGACAGAAAGATGAGAATGTGCAACATAAAAAAAGGACACTTTCTTGTCCATGGCCACAATTAATAGGAATAATAGGTTTACAGCAAATTAAAGAACCGAGGAGTCTGATTGAAGCTAGATCATTCCTTCTTTCAGCGAAACAGAGCTGTTCCAAAGTGCACTAACTTGCAAACTACGATTTTGAGAAGCATTCTACCACTCCAAAAAATAGGCCACTGAAGTGAATTACCTAGACCCGTGGCATTGTCCCAACAGGATTATTGCAACACATAGTTCACTGTAGCACACAAGAAAGAAGTTCAAAAACTTTACGGAATACAGATCGAGTGAGTAGATTCTACATAAACCTTAATAAATATGAACACATTTTTATAGATATAAAATAGCTAAATAAGAACCAAGGTTAGCAAAAAATTTACTTGAAAATTGTTTGTCCAGACTAGTGAGCTGCCTACCTGTATGGAATAGCTGTCTAAAGTAGCAGCTGGGAGAGCCACCTGTTTCACCTCAAGGAAGTACTTCAGGCTCTGCAACAGGGAGGCCTGCCTATCAAGGCCTGCAAGCGTCAGATAGGGTAGGGTTCTGCGGTGCACTAGGGACACCTCGTGGGCGGGGCAAGGTGCAGCTCCTTTATGCCAAAATACAGACTATTCGTGCCTCAATGTGAGGACCTTTCTGGGCCTCACTAGATATTACAGGAGGTTTGGTAAGGGATATAGCACCATTGTTACCCCCTTAACTGAGCTGACTTCTAAGAAGCAGTCCAAGAAGGCCATGTGTACATCCCCTGCACTCAAGCCCCCTGACTTCTCCAGAGAATGCTTTCTACAGACTGATGCCCCAGAGCATGGCATAGAGGTTGTGTTATCACAGTTAAACGAGGAGGGCCTAGACCAACATGCAGCCTTCATCAGCTGGAGGTTTCTTCCCAGGGAACTGAGGTCGGAGTGCTAATAAGATAGAAGTCTCAGCTGTGGTCTGGGCACTGAAAAAGCTGAAACCATACCTGTTTGGGACTCACTTTTGAGTTCAGACAGACCACAGGCCCTTCAGATGGCTCATGTAAATGAGGGGTGAGAATCCCAAACTGCTGCGGTGGTCCATCTCCCTACAGCAAATTAACTGTAAGGTGGAACGCTAACCTGGGTCAGACCATTTCAGTGCTAATGGTCTGTCCAGGTTCTTCCATCTTAGTGATGAGAACTCCCAGGAGTTTGGGTAGTTCTCCCCACTTTCAACTGGAGGGACACGTGTTAGAACTGTCAGCCATAGAGTGGTCTTCCCCCAAACATTTTGCCTAAACCTCTATTTTTCTGAATTCATTTTTGTTGGCCTTAGGACTCTGTGCACTTTACCACTGCTAACCAGTGTGAAAGCGCCTGTGATCACCACTCCCTAACACATGGTAAAATTAGCTTACATCTGATTGGCATATTTAATTTACCTGTAGGTCTCTTGTAAATTGAAATACCATATACATTCACGCTGGTAAATTGAATGTTACTAGTGGGCCTGTAGCATTTATTGTGCCGCTGACTTAAGTAGCCCTGTAAAACATGTCACAGGTCTACCATTGTTGCCTGTATGCAGACTTAAACTGCCAATTTGACATGGCAATATAACCCCTTTGTCAGGCCCAGAACTGCCTTTTTAATACATATAGGTCACCCCTAAAGTAGGCCCTAGACAGCCCATAGGGTAGGGTATATTATAATTAAAAAGTTGGACATTTACTTTTGAGTTTTACATAACCTAGTAGTGAAAAAACCACACATTAATTTCCATTACTTTGAGGCCTGCCTTTCCCATACAATAACATTGGGTTATCTTATAAAATGTAATACATACTAACTTTTGATTGGAAACATGTAGAAAAGCCATGTGTGATGTCTAAGGAATTGTAAAGCCAGATTCTAAGTCACAATCCTAAAAATACCACTTTTATAAAGTTGGCATTTTTTGTCCTAGGCCATTTGGTATCAGTAGCCTATTCCTGGGTCACATGGCTGGGTGTAATTGGCAATTGGCTTTTGTGTATTCTGCTCAGACAGCCACAGAATAGAGGGACTGAGTGTACATGGAAGGGCCATCTCAGGCAGGATAGGGGGCATAGCTATGCACAGTCCCACTTGTACTTCAAGAGTCTGTGCCCTGCTCTCGCAGAAATAACTTCACACTAGCCTTTTGTGCATGTATACAGACTAGAGTCAGGGCAGGGAGGCAGGAAATTCCAGACACTTCTGTGAGGAGAAGTCTCCAGAAGT
Source organism: Calotriton arnoldi (assembly GCA_963921515.1). Taxonomy (NCBI): domain Eukaryota; kingdom Metazoa; phylum Chordata; class Amphibia; order Caudata; family Salamandridae; genus Calotriton; species Calotriton arnoldi. The sequence continues at coordinate 710,190 of CAWUFW010010212.1, forward strand.
TTCTCCAACTTCAAAGAAGGCATCAGGTATGTAAATAGGAATCTCAGACCCACTCTTCAGATCACCTCTGGACCGGTGGAAGGCTCTGAAGAAGGGTTGGTCTGGTGCCCTGCTGCAAGAAAGATTGCCCATCTCCTCTGCTGCCCTGCTGCCCTGATGCCCTGCCTTGTAAGAGGGACTGTTCTGCTGTCCTGATACCTGAGGAAGAAGGTCTCGAACTGCACCATGATCCCAGGACCACCGGAGTGACTCCAAGGGCTGATTGGCTGGTCTCCTTTTATGAGCTACAGGGACAAAATGAGCTCCAACAGCCTTGAACAGTGCACATGGACTCTGCATTCTGTGAGTCTTAACCTCGCAAGTGGTGCCTCCCCAACCCTGGACCCTTGAAAGTGGGGATAAAGCTGCTCTGCCAGCCCAGCTGAAGTGCCCATCAGAACTGATGCAAGAAATCAAAGGATCATTATAGACGACAAGCTCAATGAGACAGCTCAAGTCAACGCAGTGTGCTCCACCTGCATCCACATCCTACGCATGCTGCGAAAAATCTTCAAATGGTTGCATGAGAACACCAAACGTACCATCACACAAGCACTCATCGCCAGCAGGCTAGACTACAACAACACTCTCTATGCCAGAATCTACCAACAACTCCTGCACAGACTCCAGACAATCCAGAACGCAGCGGCAAGACTCATACTCAACTTCCCACATTGCACCCACATCACACCACCACTCAGGAAGCTTCTCTGGCTCCCTATTCACAAGAACAGCCAATTCAAACTTCTCATGCACACTTAAAAAGCCCTAAGCAACACAGGACCAGAATAACTGAACAGCCGCATACACTTTCACCAATCCACCTGACACCTACACTCTGCCTCACTCTCACTTGCACACACTCCCCGCATCTGGAAGAGAAAATTTGGAGGTTGCTCATTCTCTTACCTCCAACCCAAGACATAGAACAATCTGCCTCAACCCATCAGAGTCTCCTCCTCTCTTCTTGAGTTGTGCAGGAAGCTGAATACCTGGCTCTTCATGTAAGCACCTTGAGACCACACACCTATACACCTTGTCCAAGTGCTTGGACACCCTCTCAGGTGATTAGTGTGCTATACAAATCAACATAATGTAACGTAACATAACATAAGACAACAACATACACAAAACAGCATAACAACACAATTAAAACATAGCATGGTGCAACTCAACAAAACAGTTAAAGCAGAGCACAACACAACAATGTACAACACAGCAACATCACACAACAATTTTGCAACACAAAAATACAGCAACACAAAAAGCATAGGAACACATCACCACTACAATAAAATTCCACATAATAAAGATGCCATACATTACCACCTCCAGACATCTAACTTCATAACATATTGGGAAAAGGTATTAGCACCAAGCATTGCCTTACCCTACCACCAAGAGCATGAAATAGTGCCATTCATAAATGTTTTGTGATCCATCTCTTAGAGCTGTGAAAACTGGCTGGCTGGCTGGCCTGATCGCACAACCTCAAAAATATTTCTGTTTATGCACCCATACTTGTGCCCAACAGGACAGTCCCATCTCTTAATCCAATTTAGGAATAAGCGGAAGAAAATCACTTTAAGGACGACTACATCACAGCAGCAGTAACAGACCACTTCCCCTCTCAGAACCCAGCTACCTCTCCTTTAACTCGACTTTGATCCTGCACAGATCGCCAATGCCGTTCAACCAGGTTTGCTCTATACAAGTGCCACATACCTACATACACAATCCAGAAAATTGCAATTAAGCAGCTGTGAAATATTTGTTTATTTTGTATTTTGGGAACATACATTGTAACATAGGGGCAGCAGTTGTGTTTACTTTTAATACGTGAACTTTCAGTACCTTGTACACAGGTTAGAATATTGTGGTGCACAATTATTATGAAGCAGTTGAGGACACTAATTTAGTTTTGCAAATGGCAGTGTAGTAGGCAATTTACAGATTAGAAGCATTACGCATTTGCAATGATCAGCTATTCAAGTGTGTCACTTTCAGTTTGTGAAAATCTCATTTTTCAACTAATCAATTCATGAGAAAACCGTTTTGCGCTGCTTGATCAGTGGAGATCCAGTCAAACAATTACCCAGGCTCTAACGCAAAATGACTCCGTTCTCTGTGCAATGAATATAATCTGGTTTGAGGTTCAACATGGGCGTCATTATTGTTATGGAATTTTTTACCCGCTAATACCCTACAGCGACAACTTGAAAAACAGCCTGCATTGGAACTTTTTCAACCGAGTAACAGAATAAAGGGGCATATGTACAAGCCCCTATTGCCACGGGAACGTCACTTTTTGTGACGTTCCCGTGGCGATAGGGGCCTTGCCTTATGTACAAGGCAGAGTTAGGCCACTTAACGAGGCTTAACGCTGCCTTGTACATAAGGCACCCTTACACGCTATGTTTAGCGTGAAAGGGGCATGCAGTGGGTGTTGTGGTGGGCGTTCCACCGTAACACCCATTGTATTTGACAAGGGTATATGTATATGTACAAGGGTGGCGTACATAGGAGGCAGCACCAAAATTAAGACCAGGAAAACCCTGGTCTTAAGGTGGCGAAACGAGGAGAAATGCATAATTTCTCCTTGTTTTTGCTTTTCCCATGTGTGCTGCCTTGTGCATAAGTTACAAAATGGCATTTTAGGATTGTTTATGTGCAGGAAGGGACACTTTCCTACACATAACCAATCCTCCCCTGCACACAGACACCCTTGCACTCTGGTGCAAGGGTGCCAGCGTTGGCGCTAAGTTGTTAAACTTAGCGCCATCGCGGGGGAAAACGCAAGGCTGCACCACATTCTTGTAAATATGGTGCAGCCTTGCGTTTGCGAAGTGGCGGAGCGTGTCGTTAAGCCCAGGAGGCTAATGACACGCTCCGCCACTTCGTCGTACATATGGCCCAAAGTTCTTTAATTCAGTTAAAGATAAGACAAAGAATATCAACTAACATACTACGCACAACAGGAATAACTCTAAATAAAATCGTAGCCGAAGGGCTATCATCTGTCACACAGCAACGTTACATATTCATATGTACGTGTTAGTTTTGAATAATGATATTGCATACTAGGTGCATTTTTCTCATTTTAATAGACTTTCATCTTTAAACTATGTTAACATAAAACCAAGAATCACAAAGAAAGGCTCAGCGCTTTCGAAATGAATAAAACAATGTTTGAAGGCAAACATTTCTGTCTAATTAACATGTTTAAAGTAAGCTGTAAACTCTGCATGCGAAGACTTCCAAATCGTTACTAAATTTTTGGATCCAGCGCTCTCCGGGGGCGAATAGTATCACTTTTAATTCGACACATTTCGCAGGAAAAATTATCTAGAGCAGTTTTGCAAAAGAAAGAGGGGTTTATTTACAAGCCCCTTGCACCACCGGTGTGTCACGTTGCGTGACGCACAGTGGCTCAACCTGCTGCGTGATATTTACAAGCACACATAAAGCCACCCTGTGTGGCTTTACATGTGCTAGTAAATATCGCCTCTTTTCACGCAACACTTTGCATGTTAGGGGCGTGACTTTGGTGTTGCTGTGGGTGTTTCCACGCAACACCCATGTCCACTGATGCATTTCCAGATTTACGAGCAATCGTAAACCTGGAAATGCGTTAGAATGCTACGCCACCCCAGGGGTGGTGTAGCGAGGTGCACTGAGGAGAAATGTTTTCATTTCTCCTCGTTTTTATCCTCTTTCAATGCGTGCTGCATTCTACAGCATGCATTGGAAGAGGAAATCACCTCAATTGATTGTTTTTGAGCAGGAAGGAGCCCCTTCCTGCACAAAAACAATTTCCCCACGACGCAGGCATCCTTGCACCATGGTGCAAGGGTGTATACGCCATCGCATGACAGCAGTTTGTGCGCCAGCACGCGGAAAAGCACAGAGATGCGACATATTGTTGTAAATATGTCACATCCCTGTGCTTCTAAATTAATGCAGCGTGGCGCAGCAAAATGACTTGCGGCACCGCGCTACGTTAGTTTCTCGTAAATAGGGCCCAGAGTGTTTTGATAATTCGGTCCACAATGAGAGAAATAGTCTCATGACGTAGTCATTTTAAAACGTCATTGATTCATTTAGAAGTATGTTATTGTGTTTTGCACTACCACCGCCTTTTATGTGCTAAACACAGACATATTTACGCCCCTTATTGGATAACTTGGAAACCCAGCAACTAGCAGCAAGGGCAAGATTAGGCGAATGTTATATTTGACACATATTTCAGTATGCAATTAATATATATCTCATAAAACATTAATTAAAAGGAATCTTTTGGTAACTAGCAATCTTCAGCACCCAGTAATGAGAAGGACTATTAAAGAAAATCATTAACCTAGAGAAACAGGTCATACTAAACCCCACCATACTGTGATGGACTCTGCATCATGTGCTATATAGTATCTTCTGTGGAGGGTTCATGAAGTATAGTCAAGATTATTGAGGTGATCTGCAGACTGTTCGTGTCAGAGCCAGCCAGGACCGACGAGTAGATCATAGCCTATAGTTCCTGCGCCTTTTCTAAGCCTCACACCTAGTACTCTACAGAGACATGAGCACTGAAGAGGAGACTAGGGAGAACTGGAACCAGGGTGGTAAAGGGCGAAACACTGGATTATACCATCTAGCGTTCTAGCTCTTCTGGTAGAACCTGTAAAAGATGAGCTTTCAGGTATAGATATTAATAATGAACATTTAGCTAGGGACTGATATATGTATACCAAAGGCTCAGCCAGCACCAGAGGTCACTGGGGCTGCTTCACACAAGTGGATACTGGACACCAAGCAGGCAATGAGAATAGCTGCAGATGATGAAGGCAGCTAAGGAACACCCCCTAGAACTTGACTATTCAACCAAATACGTTAAGAAAAGAATAGGTACGATGTAGCAGAGCTATATGAGATTACATGAACAAAGAAGTCAAACAACAACAAAAGAAGGACTGCAGGTATGTAAGAGGATGAACTGAAGGAATGACCACAAATAAGAATGGCACAGAAGCAGGGCCGGACTGGCTACCGGGCGTTTTGGCATGCTGCCGAGCTGGGGGCTGATGTCACTGCGGTGGGGGCTAATTTCGTTGATGGAGACCTGCGTGTGCTACGAAATAAACAAAACAAAACGAATTTCGTTCAGCACACGCAGGTCCCCATCAACGAAATCAGCCCCCAGCTCGGCAGCATGCCAAAACGCCCGGTAGCCAGTCCGGCCCTACACAGAAGGTAAGAAGGCCGGGTGAAAACGGAAGCAGATGAGAGAAACCCACTAACATGCAAAGTTGCCAGATTAATCCATACACTTTCCTGTACATCCTTATGATCCCAGATAACACAAATGAGTCCTGCTCATCAAGCTAGGTTGAGGAACTACAAGTGTTGCATATGGGAATGTGACTCCTCTTGGAATAGGTTGCTGTCCTTTTAGGCTGATATACCCACTGTCCTTTCCCAAACTAATCCCAATGTCCATAAAGCTTCTGGAAGCCATAATTACCACCCTTCTCCCATGTGGCTCGAAGAACACTTCATCATGCCCGTATTACACTTTCATGGAGCAGTCACCATGTGTTAAACTCCAAACCAAGCTGACACATAACAACCATGGAAACCTTCCCACCATCTCCTCTGACTCAGATAGGTCCTGACAGTCTAATAAAACGGGTATCGCTGTACATGTCCATATGCTCTAAGCAAGAGATATTATTAGCCCTAAATAGCAATGTAATGGGCCAGAAATCATGTCGCTAGTGCGGTAGAAAATACACCTCATCCGGTCCAGAAACAGCTATACAACTGGATATAAGTTTCCTAGCCTATACAGTGAGGCATATTTGCCAAAATTTCATCTGCAAATGTGGCCGGAGCACCTATGGCAAAGAAGTAGATTGATGACTGGACCTCCATTCTACAGTGGCTTACAAGACTTGTCTGCAGTTTTTCTATTTTTCATAGACAAATTCTAGTTGTGGGTTTGTCTTTGAAGTGGCGGGTTTGAGTTTGATTAAAAAAGAAATAAAAACACAATGCCAGTGATGTACATGAAGGTGTCCCCTAGCCAATGTAGGTCATCAGACAATTATTCATCCCTGTAACTACCAGATTCGACTGATCGTCTTAGGCAAGGAAAAAAATCTGATGTGAATGATGCCAGAAAGCTTATATTTTTTTATGCAAATGGAGGTAAGCTTGGCCGATTTTCCACCATCAGAAGCATGCAATTTACCCATATCTAAATGAGGTGGGAGAATTAATGGATGAGAGGATGTGACATCCATCATTTTTTGATTAATGTTCCATTAATAACCATCCTTAAATGATTCACTTAGACACTGATTTGGAAACGTACATTTGTCATGATGAAGTCAAGTGTTGGCCAGCAGTGAAAATGTAGTTGTTTAATCTTGTGGCCATTAGGTGGTTGTGTGCCTCATACACAAAAAGATCCATGAAGTTTAACCAAGCGATAAACTCTGTATCCCCAGAATCTATAAATCGGCCAAGCATTCTCAGATCCCAAACCATCATGCATCCTTCAGTTGAAGACATAAGATTTGATTCTTAGCTAAGTTTATAGAGCCACCACTTTCATACATACCTCATATTAAAATAATTTCAACAACTCCCCCAAAACGAATGCGTCAACCATCAAAGCCTACATGTGGATGTAACCTAAGAATTTGTGCTAATTCGATGTGTCTACAAATGGCAAAACAAAGTAGAAAAGTGACCATCCTTTACTGAACATAATCTAGGAAACATAGGGGCATATTCTCAAGAATGTGTGA